>HG995333.1:1212500-1830955 GCA_905333045.1 Lysandra bellargus
AACGGTAAGTATAACGTTAAGTTACTAGATATCGTTAAAAAAATCTGGCTACCGCCTACCATTATGAAAATAACGGTACGTAACGTTATTTTTTCTGGTAATAGCCCTGGTGCTAAGCATTAATCATTATATTATTTTTTTAATAAAACCAATAATAAAACAAAGTCTTGGACTTGGATTGGATACAATGTTTTATGTTAATGGTCAATAGAATTTTTCTTAAAAAAAAGTGTCAGTATTGTCACTGTCAAGTGTCAACTGTCAAGTTCTGAAGACGAAGGTGGAAAGGTGGTGGAAAGAGGAAACTGGAAAAACGCTTTAAAAAAATTAGTGTTATTTCGTGTTAATTATAAGTTATTATTAGTAATTCATGCTCTAAATTGTAAACAGGTATAACCATTTTAAACTGTATACAAAAGTTTGCATACAAATGGATTGGGGGTCCGTACGTATGCAATTCAAGCAAACATGGCACACGACTCTTCTGAGCCTCTTGTTATTTACCGGTGTCACATATTTCCTGATTTGGGCTGAGGTAAGCCTCTTACACATAATATTATTACCGCAATTTACATTTTTTTTAAGTTGTGACATATTCCAAGACATCTAAACAACTGCCATAATATTATTTGTAGCGGCAAACTATACAAAGTAACTTGATGTTGGAAGAACTTATGAATTCGGCGGAAAGTATCGACGTACACACTGGAGATGATGCTGCTCGGTACGAGGGGAAGGTCGTTCATATAGTGGGACCCATCAGGATATTGGAACCAATATCTGAACCGGACTATAATCTGCATGTTCAAGCTGTGAAGTTGAGGAAGCGAGTGCAAATGTATCAATGGATTGAAGAGTCAACGTAAGTATAACATTATTTCTTATTTAAATTACTATTTATTTACTTATTAACCTATCAATCCCCTAGCGGCAGCGGCAGCCCCCTAGCGGCAGCCGGCTGCCGCATTGAAAATCTATTGTGTCTGCAATACCCATGATGGAGGTGTTAAGAAAGTAAAATATTGTGTACATAATAACTTAAACCTCTTAGAAAAGGCAATAAAAACAGACACTTAGCTCTTGGTGATTAGATTTCTTAGCAAATAAACCTATATGCTTATTAATTTTTTGTCCTTCGTTAAATATTTTCTAATTCTTGGGTTTACAAATTCAGTCTTTAAAATAATAAATTGTTAATTGTACGCAGAACGGTAATTACATACCATTTGAAAAAGAACACATTATAAAATTATTACATTGAATATCTTGTTAATTGCGCAGCCCCTACACTAAGAAAGTCTTGTGCTGTAGAGGTTGCCTTTAGAGTAATTGTTTTTAAATTATAATTATTAATCCTTTAATTTTACAATTGCAGAGATAATGAAAACTTTAACAATGAGCCCTCAGATGAAGCTCATAAAACATACTGGTACCACAAAGACTGGAAGGACTTTGTGGTTGATTCATCATTGTTCTACATCCGGCCGGGCCACCATAACCCAACATCAATGCCAATATTTAGTGAAACTCATATTGCTGAGAGTGTAAAGATTGGTTGGATGACTTTAGGTATGATTCTTTACATAAATTGATTATTTTATGGTCAGCCAGAGGCCTTGTGTGTTTTTCTATTGTAAAATTAGAAAAACCAAAAAAAAAATACATTTAAATATGCTTTCTTTTTCTACTTTCAATTATTTTCCATTAACATTTTAAATTACACAGGTGTGGATATAAAAAGAAAAGTAAATGATTATTATGAGGTGTGGTCTGACTCTCGACCAGAAAGGAGTGATATAAAATTACATTCAGGATTTTATTACCATGGTAATAGTGCATTGGAACATGAAATTGGGGATCTCAGAATACATTTCTCATATGCAGGAAGAGAGGATGATATTGTAAGTTCGTAAAATTATAAGGTTTTTAATCTCACATAAAACTATTAACCCATTAATCCCCAAGCGGCAGCCCGCTGCTGCATAACAATTGAAAATCTATTGTGTATGCGATACACATGATGGAGGTGTTAAATTAGTATAAAAATAAAACAGACTGCAGAAATGATCACTAATCCTTAAAAATATCTACACCGCATATTATTATAACTAGTCAAGGTCTGTGTTTCTAATGTGCTAGAATCTAGATAAAACAAACGGAGCTTGTAAATATATTGGTTGTGTGAATATTTTTATTAGTGAGGATTGAAAAAAATGATTTGAAAGTAAGTTTAAAAATTTGTTAAAAAGTTATACACAATTTTATTTGATTTCAGTATACGGCAGTAGGTGTAGTGGAAAATGGAATCTTGCAAGCTTACAGCCCTGAGCAATTTCCAACTGCGGACCCTATTTGTATATTGCGGAAGGGCTCATACAGCTTAAAACAGATATACGATTTAGAAAATCGTGATGCCAATGTCCATACTTGGAAGTATAGACTTTTTGGGCTTGTTCAAGTGTTTTCATCAGCAATGACTCTACATCCAGATTGGTTAACTTTATGTAAGTAATAAAACTAAAGTAAATAAAACAAAAGGATAAAAAACCTCACTCACTGTAAATATCTTGAAATAAAATTAATATCATCAAAATAATTGCAAATTTATATTTCTTTTGTTGTCAAACTGATAATATTAGGTATGATGAGCTATGATACAATAAACTTAGATGTATTTTCTTTCAGTTTTACAAAGTTGCTGGATATCCAGCAACCTGAGGCGCTGCAGCAGGCTGTGGATTAATTTTGTATTGTGCTTTTCTTATACATTACTGGTCATCTCTATTCCTTGGTAAGTTTCAACTTAAGATTCTCCAAATTAAAGGAGCTTTCTAACAATAGTAGGTCTATTGTTAGAAAGCTCCTTTAATTTGGCTATTTAAAAACAGGATCAAGTATAATTTAAATGATACTTATGTGTGAGCGGGCCTAATAATTTAAATACATTTTTAATAAGTGTGTTATAAAGCTGTGTTATGGCCAGTGTTATTTGACCAGATTTGATTGGCTACCAGTTTGGCTATAAATTGGTACTGGCCAGTAAACTGTTTAGTGTTAAAAAATGCATCCTTAATTTAAAAAAAAAAAAACATTATTAGCTGTGCAATTTCAAATTTCAATCCATAGCCCACAACATACGAGGGGTGATCCAAAAGTAATGATAATCAGTTATATCTAGTGCACACAAAAATACAAAAAAAAATATCAGTCACTTGCTCAGTTACCCACTAGTTCAGGAAAAAAAATCATATAAATAGGCCACGATTCCCGGGAGCTACATTCATTTGAATACGGACTGTCAAGGAGTGAACATCAAAATGGAAAAACACGAAATCAGAGCTGTCATTAAATACCTCTGCTTGAAAAAAATATCTACCAAAGACATACACAGCGACTTGGTGGAAACATTAGGGGACTCTTCTCCTCCATATTCCACAGTTGCACGCTGGGCTAAGGAGTTTAAGCTGGGAAGAACATCGACGGAAAACGAACACCGCGAAGGACGCCCATCGACGTCCCTCACTGAAGAAAATGTGAAAAAAGTTGAAGAAGTTGTATTGGAAGATCGAAGAGTGACTATCAGGCATGTAGCTGAGGTCACAGGGCTCTCATATGGCAACATTCAAAGAATCCTTGCAAACGAATTGCATATGAGAAAGGTCTCCGCGCGTTGGGTACCGAAAATGTTAAACGACGAGCAAAAGAAGAAACAAGTCGACATGTCAAGAGCAAATCTCGAAAAGTTCAAGGCAGACAAGGATAATTTTTTGTCACGTTTTGTGACCATGGACGAGACCTGGGTCCACCATTTTGATCCTGAAACAAAACAACAATCAATGACATGGAAACGATCCGATGAACCGACGCCGAAGAAATTCAAAGTGTCAAGTTCAGCAGGGAAGGTTATGGCGTCTGTTTTTTGGGACGCTGAAGGAATAATCATGGTGGACTACTTGGAAAAGGGGGCCACTATTACAGGCTCCTACTATGCAGAACAAATAAGAAGATTGCGGGAGGCTATTAAGGAGAAAAGGCGAGGCAAACTGCGGGCTGGAGTACTGTTCCATCAAGACAACGCACCGGCTCACAAAGCTGCAATTGCCATGACTGCCATTCAGGAAGCGGGCTTTGAGCTGGTGGAACACCCCCCCTATTCACCAGATCTAGCCCCCAGTGATTTCTATCTCTTTCCACGACTCAAGGAACACCTCTGAGGCAAGAAATTTGACGGTGATAGCGACGTGATGGCCGCGGTTGAGGACTTTTTTGAGAGTCAAGATAAAGATTTTTTTTCTAAGGGAATTTTAGGTTTGGAAAAGAGATGGACTAAATGTATAGACTTGCTTGGAGACTATGTTGAGAAATAAATTTATTTTTCTATTTTATTCATTGTGTTTATTATTGATTATCATTACTTTTGGATCACCCCTCGTATATTTGAAGTGAAATTTCAAATTTGGAATCCATAGACAACGTCGCTTCCAGGTTGTTCCACAAACCGTCGTTCGGTGCGCTGGTGCTGTGCGGCGCGGCTCTGCCACTGCTGCACTACTCCACGCTGATGACGCGCGCCCGCGCCGCCTCCCCCGCGCGCGACCGCTGACCGATGTACGTGACCTTGCCGCAGATAGTTGAGCTGATGGCCATGGCGCTGCTGTACGCGTACCTAGCCGGGTTGAACTATCAGAGAAGTTGATTCCTAGACAGATGGGGACCAATGTAGTTTGGTTGCGTTCTTGATGGCTATAAAAAGTGCATATAAAAATGATCAGTCCATCAATCCGTGAGTTAGACGATCAGGTTTCGCGTCAATCTTTCCTAGATTGATGAGAAACTGAACGTTTAACCTACAACTTTAGTCAAAACCATCAGATCAACACTGAATTGACATAAGCCGACCAACTGACGTAGGTCCGTCAACTGCCTAGGAATCAATTTCCTCGATGGTACTTACACTAAGATACCTGATACTTAAATCAAAATAACGGAGGCGCAAAATTTTATATGCATTGTGAAACAATTTTATTTGGGTTTGTGCCTCGAATCGCAGTTTGGTTTTTAGTGTAATCGTTTATATTAAAGAATAATATAATGTTTGTTATCATATTATGTACCATGGTCCATGGTTAGTTCATTACGGTTGGTGCCAAAAATTCACACTCACGACAATCTTTTGTTTTGAGAATCTGTTGAAGAAATAGTAAATAGCTTGATACCAAAAATGATAAAATACACTTTTGATCCTATATTCTTAATATAACGTTACTAAACAAAGTTTACAAAGGAAACAGCTCGTTGTAGCCAGATAATTACGTGAATAAACACTAAAATAATATTTTAGAACTTTCGACGCTAGAGCTAGTTATAATATCGTAAAGCGTCCATAGATAAATTGTAACTTAAACTTAACTCAGTGCTAACACTACGTCAGTCTGGTCCCGACTCCCGTGCTAAGTACCTGAAAGACTTGTGTTACGGTTACCAGACAACGGAAATATATTTAATACTTTTATAGACATTAGACGTATATTTAAGATTTTTATTATAATATGATATACATCCATGACCCAAGAACATTAAAAACTTTTTGTCCCGTCGACGGGATTCGAACCCGCGTCCCCCGGCATGAGTGCAACTAGCTCAACCACTGAGCCACGGAGGTCGTCAAAAATTGAGTTGAGTTAAGAGTTTTCTAGCTTGCTCTATCCATCTGTGATGTTTAAATATTAATAATAAACGAAATACTTACTACCTGGCGTCGTACTTAATACATTAAAAATTTATTAAAAAAAAATCAAATCACAAACATAGCGTAAAAAAATTCGTGTCATTTGTGATAGTTAATGAAAAAAAAAAAATACATCCCATTTACTAAATGCTACCCGTTTTTAAATAGGACCTATTAGCATAATGAAAGGAATTGAACTTTCAAGTTACCTTGGTAACTATAGCCGTTAGCGTCCCATATTTTTAGAATAAATCTAAGTCTTATGGCCTGTTTCACCACTTACTGGTATGTATCGGATAGACTATCCACAACTTATCTGACAGATACTCTATACTCCATCTGTCAGATCTTATTGTGGATAGCCTATTCGGCATTTATCAGGAAGTGGTGAAACAGCCCCTTACTCTCATAGGCTCAAAATTATAGCAATAACATGCCAGTAATTTATATTATCAATGTTATTGTACTTTTCCCTTACCAAATAAATTAAAAATTATGTGACAATTTAACTTTAAATTATATTTTGTTGTTTGTGTTGTCTAATAAGTAAGTGTTTATTAGTATTATTTAGGAACAACTCATCTGTTGATTATTTATTAGTTACCATTAGTATTTATTCAGCATATTAAAAATAGATTAGATATTTTGAACATATCATAAAGTTACTTATTTCCTTCTTTGATTAGGCACTTTGTAGTTACAGTATAGATTTTTTCGCACATTTCAATATCGGTATAAACTATTTATTATTATAATTACTTAGATCTTTTAGCATTTTTATACTGCAGTAGAGATCAACTACGATAATATGGTGCGCCCCTCCAAAGAACTGTTTCAATGTGTGTAGTCAGTTTGTATGTAGTAAGTATTCAACCAATCACAGTACACGTAATATTTCACTTAATGTCACTTGTTACCAAGATTTGTTGGTCTACTAATCATAACTAGCCTACCGCGCAAGACAACGCACTTCAAAAGTTTTGAATTTTGGAGGGGCGCGCCAAGTTAGCGTAGATGATCTCTATGGTATTACGCTTAGAATATTTCTAAAATAATAGAAACGTAGATACTACCTAACTATACCGTGAACAAATTGTATACCTATCTTTTATATACTTTTACATGTTTACAAATTAATAAATCTGTTTAATATTTCTAAATAATGGAGTAGCACTAGTACCTACATAACGCCCATGACTAGTAACAATGTCGGATGTGAAAAACAGCAACTATACAGGAGAGCGATTTAAATCGCTCTCCTGTATAGTTGCTGTTTTTCAATGCTTTCTAAATTGTGAATAATTTTTTACTTATTTCAAGTAGAATAATGAAATTTCAAGGTTGTGCTCTATGAGTTATTCACGTTTAGTATATTAGTAGGCGTATCCCGTATTTTATGAATAAATATGAGAAAAGTAACTTCTGACCTTTTTAACGGAGTACGAGTAATGCTGATTTGTCGGAAGTGCCAGAACCGACATTGTTGCTTGTTCAAAATCAATGATTGTTTGTCGGAAGTGGCACATACGCCATTGTTCAACCTACCTTCTGTCATACCTTCTGTCAAATAAAACATAAAAACAATGTAGGTATGTATGAAAATACAAATTATTTCTTATGACGTAAATAATTTGGAAAATCAAATTTTCGTCCGAAATGTAAATTAACCTAAAACATTGAAATTAAAAATTATTGCCATCACCATTTTGTTAACTTTTTGATACCATAACTTAAATTAACATAACAAAATTAATATTATTTTTATCAATCATAAAGATAAAAAGTTTGTTTCGTGTTAGGAAAAGTCTTTATATCTTTGTTTGTATTGAATAGGTTCAATAACTACTGAACTAATTTTAAAAATTCTTTTACCCTTGGAAAGCTACATTGTTTGCAAAGAACATAGGTAGTGTGTATTATTCAGAAAAATATTAGGGATCATACCGAAAATCGCAAAAATATAACCCAAAGTGGTAAAAATTTGCAATAAATTACATTATTTCGCTTGCGGTGTGAAAAATACAGCTAATTCGTAGAAATAATATTACAAATATTATTTATTATTATTATTATAAATAGTATTCATCATTATCTTCAAAAAAGTTCAGGACAGCATATATGTATCTTATATGGTTAATGAATAATAACCATTTCCTTCATTAAAAAATTAACTTCAAATCATCTCCTAGTAGTGTGGCTTTTTCGCATATTAACAATTGATCCTTACCCAAATAAAAATCAAAATATTAATTGTAATTCTGTAAAGAATAGAATTGTCTTTTAAATTATTAACATGGGGCAAATATTTTAGAAGTTAGGGCAGTTTGATTAAAGCTCAAAACAAGGCGCTGACGCGGCAACGTTGGTGGCTACCATCAAAATATTATATTTTCCAAGTCAAACAACTTGCTATGGATCGTATCGACATCTGCCAAATACGCTGGAGAGATGAATTTGCCCAATTATGTAGGAAATACAGAAAATACTGATGAAGTACTGTTTTGCAGGTCCATTAATTTGTCAGCGAAACGAAGTTTGCGGAATCAGGTAGTTCTTAAAAATCTCTAATTTTTTAGGGCACTTACGTACTACCACAGCCTATATTTTCAAGAAAAACTTAGATGAATATTTATTAGATTAATTAATTAAAAGCAGTCTTCTTCATCCGAGATTCTCTATTTATTCTATGGTATTTGTTGAGAATAATTTCACTTTTACATAATCTGAGTAAATCTATATGATTGTTAAGACATATTGCAAGCTCTGCATTTACAATGTCTACAAGATCAGCAAGGTTAATCAAACCAGCTACTCAACGAATTTGAAAAAAATATAATAATAGTAATAGGAAAAATGCTCATGGAAATCTTGTGACTGAAGTTAAACCTAGTGCGAAAAAAGGTCCTTTTACGATTTTAACAGTATAGCTTATGTTTTATTACTATTATGTATTAAAAAAATGCCGAGAAAATCAGCTATTAGATACCAGATCGCCAAAACACGATTATTTAATTAAAAAAATATATAATTAATTATGCACGTGTGCCAACAAAAACTTATTTCGTAAAAAATGACCTATTTTGAAGCCTTTTGAAAATTGTTTAAAGTCGATAAGCAACGACAGATATGAAACAAACTCCAAGTGGCATTAAACCATTTAGAAAAATAAGTGAAATGATTATGATAGAAAACTACCGGCATTTGCCAATTTTTAAATCCCCATAACAATGTCGGAAGTGGTACTACCGACAATTTAACCATTTATAAAACCGATTAAAACTGTCGTATGTGGTACAACCGACATTTTACACATTTGAAAAACCTGTTAAGAACGTTGGATGTGGCACATCCGACAATTTTAAATGGCCTACGATAAAATGTTAATGAAGGTAAGTGTTTTTCTTATAATAAATATTTCTCATAAGCTATACTGTTCAAAATCTTTAAAGAATATAACAAAGAATTATTATTTATTAGAAATTAGCTTTGATCATAATATTTCTATCAGCATTTTTCCCCTATTACTATATTTTTCTTAATTTCGTTGAGTACTTAGTTTGATTAGCCGTGCTGATCTTGTAGACATTAAAAATGGTGTCGAAAATTAAAAAAATATAACTAAGGTTGCAAAAAAACAAGTGACAGCGCGAGGTCCATTTCCTCCGTTAACATAGTCGGAAGTGGCACATTGAGCGCTCTCACTCGCCCTCGCGTCCCGTTAACAACGTAGGTAGTGACTATCCGACATTGTTAGCGGACTATTTTAGTAATATACGACATTTTTAATGTAGCTATTTCAGAAACTATGCATAATATAGATTTTATCTTTTCAGCTAATGATAGCCCTGGTTATAAGGACATGTTTTATGAAATAAAATAAAAATGTCGATTTTGCACATCCGACGTTGTTAATAGTCATGGGCGATAAAGTTACTTTAGTTGTCTACGGTAGTCTAAGGTATCTAAACCTTCTTTTTAAGGATTTTTCTGTTTTAATTTTTTGGGTTCCATAGTCAACAAGGAACCTTTATAGTTTCGGTCTGTCCGTCCGTCTGTCCGTCTGTCTGTCTGTCCGCAGTTTTGCTCAGAGACTATAGGACCTACAAAGCTGTAATTTGGCATGAATACACATGTTAATGATGCAGACAAAATGGTACATAAAATATTTAAAAAATATTTTTTATGGTACCTCCCCACACATCAAGAGGGGTTGAATTTTTTTTTCGCAACCACCCCATCGTGTGGGGTGTCGTCGGATAGGTTTTTTAAAAATGTTATGGGTATTCAAAGATCATTTCCCGATTTAGGGATCCATTTGTGAAATATTAAGTTTTAAAGTGGAAAAAATAATTAGGGTTCAGTGTACCCCCCTTCTACCAGCTAAACGGTTGCTTCTGGAAATGTGAAAAAATTCACGGGAGTAGGAAATATGCTGAATTTAAAAGGAAAACTATCACGGCTAAGAACACTTCATAAGTTATTGAGAAATTCAACCCATTCCATTCATTCAACAAAAAAAAATGTATTCGGCGAAGTATAGAGGAACTTTTCTTTTAAGATGATGTTATTAGTAGTGTAAAACATGTTATAAATGTATATTATACATTCATTGACCATACAAACATTTTCAAAAACTAGCGGTTTACGGAACCCTATATTGCGCGTGGCCCGACACGCACTTGGCCGGTTTTTAAATGTAGATACCAGTGCTACCCAGCTTAACACTACTTAAACAATAAACTATTCTAAAACATTGTTTAAATTAGCTAAATAAAATAAAATTTGTAAAATCTATGACCAAATAAAATACTAACATATTCTTTGTATTTAATTTCTAATCGTTTTAGAATATTAAATACGGCATAATGCACTCTGATTATAATTGAAACCATTTTTAATTTTGGTAAATAAAAAGAGAAATAACATCAAGACGTTTTAATAGCAACGGCAAAATGCAGAGAGACTGCACCAATGGACAATGCCAGATCGGCTTATGCAAATTAAGTTGAATTCAATTAACTATACATAACATTCCAGCATTAGTTTGAATACTTTTTACGCCAATGCACCGAGTGTGCCATACAAACTTCAGAAATAATCTAATGCCGTTGCTATCATCTAAAAGTCACATACTCAATTGAAGAATGTGACAAAAAAGTCTACTCCAGGGGGAACAGCCGTTAGTCCTTTAAGGAAATTGTCATTTCCTTCGGAACGAGGTAGTGCAATCGATGCTTTACGCATGCGCCGCGGACACAACATCAGCTGTTCGCGATTAAGGCGATGCTGGTTTTATAAATATTTTGTATTAATCAAAATAATCGTTCCTCGATAATGGTTGCTCGGAGCAGGTGATATTTTTGTAGTAGTGAGAGCCTTATTAGCTGAAAATGAAGGCCGCGGCGATGTCGGTGTGGATTTTCATTAACCTCCTTTGTTTTGGTATGTGCGGATACCTCTACCTAATATGGTCCCAGTACTGGATGAGTATAGAGCGGCAGCGTCTGTTCGCGAAGTCTCAGACGCCGCAGAAGACTGCGAGTGGCGTGAGCTACCAGACTTTCTCCGAGCAGATCAGTCCTGTGAACGGTTCTAGCGCGGACGCGATCAAGAAGCGGCGGTCTATAGTGGCTATAAAGAGTGGTATACTGAACCAGGTGTCGAATAAGAGCTCGCACAGTCACTCGGGGAACATCGTGATGAAGCAGGGCAGCCCGCGGTTCCCCAACATCCACAAACCTGTGCTAGAATTCGACTCTGAGAAGTACTCCTGCGATGACTACACGACGCCCGAGTGCGAAGCCCTAACAAAAGAGTTTAAGGAGCTCCTGTTAAAAGAGTTCCACAGGGTGCTGATGAGCGAGAGCAAGGTATTTGCTTCCGGCCTGGACTCGCAGAACACCTACGACGTCAAATACTACAGGAAAGGTGTGAAAGAACCGATAAAGGAGGAGATACTCTGCGCTTTGAAGAATGTAACGGTGAACACTGTGACCAGCGACGACGAGCCGTTCCGAAGGTTGGGGTTCAAAATTCCGAAAAAACCCCTGCAGGAGAAGGCTTCTTTCAACACCTGTGCGGTGGTCACGAGCGCTGGTGCTTTGAGAGGTTCCCGCCTGGGTGAATTTATAGGTAATGTTTTATGTACTTACAATATTATTACTTACTTATTTTACTAAGTACCACAATTTCAGTAACCTAAATAAGTATAAGCCCTATCTAGACACGCGGTAGCGTATCAAGCCAAGTTCCAGCATAAAACTGTCGAGCAGCACCGTGTGTAATATTACACGAACCATTTGCAAATTGCAGCTACTTTTGACCCCCTCATAATTCGGAAACTATTTCGCATAAACGTTTCAAATTGCGAGATAAATATATAGGTAATCTAAATTTCATAAACACAGCTTAAACGGTTATTAAGATATTAACGTCCAAAAATCTACATTTTTATCACTGACTGACTGACCTATAGATCAAAATTATAACCCAGTTCCAGATGACCTACAAGGCTGAAATTTGGAATTCAGCTTAGTAATTGTGGCAAGCGTAGGGAAAAATAAAAAAAACAAAAAAAAAGACGGTCAAGTGCGAGTCGGACAGAACGAAACTAGGCAAAAATTGATTATGAAAGTAAAAATATAAAGATTTTGTGAATGTTTCAAGTGCCTACCGGCTGCCATTATTGATTTTGAGCAAAAAAGGCCAAAAAAAATCACGTTTATTGTATGGCTAATGGGAATTGGGAGCTGCCCGTAAATATTTATTTGTGAAGTGAAGAAACTTTATGAAATGAATAGAAGGTGACTTTATGAAGTGTGTCTGTCTGTCTGTTACCTCTTTACGCCCAAACTTATTGTACTGATTGTTCTTAAATTTGCTATGGACTATGGAGATATAGTTTGAGTCCCGGGAATAGAATTCTTTTAATCCCTGTCTATCTGTCTGTCCGTCTGTCTATCTGCCAGATAAGTCGCGGATAGCATATACGACACTTGTCGGGAAATGGTGAAGCAGCCCCATAAGGTTGCGATTGAATATAGTCGAATATTATGTACGTTTGAACTGGGAAGATTAGGATGTCTACCCTTGCTCGGAAAGTTTTCTTTACAAAAAGTAATGATATCCCACCAAAAACATAAATGTAAAAATGGACAGCCAAGTTCCATACAAACATTATTCTTATCTTAACTATGGACTTCGCCGTAAAAAGTATGGAGATATAAATGAGTGCCAAGTTCTATAGAAAATTGAAATATGTATGTATAGGAACCAAATAACATTATGAACAAATAATAGAGTCTATTTCTTTGCTTTATTGAATATCTACAACAATTGATGTTATTTAAATTATGTTAGATCTTAAACTAGATTAGATTTGACTTGGCTAGTTTTCATCAGAATTAAAATATTGAATAACTCTATGAAATAACTGATGTAATGAAAACTGGCCAAGTTAGATTAGTTGTTCTAGTTCTTCTAGTTTAAGATCTAACATTATCTAAATAACATCAATTGTTATAGATATTCCATAAAGCAAAAAAATAGACTCTATTATTTGTTCATAATGTTATTTGGTTCCTATACATACATATTTCAATTTTTCATAGAACTTGGCACTCATTTATATCTCCATCCTTTTTACGGCGAAGTCTATAGATAAGAATAATGTTTGTATGGAACTTGGCTGTCCATTTTTACATTTATGTTTTTGGTGGGATTTAATTCATACTTAATAAAAAATTAGGTACTTATTGTGAACAAAGGTGCTTATGAATACATAATATTAAAATATAAATTTCTTCTAACAAAAACGTGTGTAATGCGAACACGTGTTTTAAAAATATCAAAATATTATGCGCGCGCGCACGAGTCCATGAATCAGCACACTTCTCACACATTCTAATGATTAATGCGAACAGTTATCTCCTGTGCTCAATATCCTGACAGCAACATGCTTCACTAATGTCTAGTTTAGGGGACACCACGCAACCAGGTCATATTCGTTAGAAAGTCATCACTTTATTACACTAGTAATTACTTGGAGTTTAGTATTTTTGTTGTGATTAAGTATAGAAATATTACATAGTTAAAAAATTGTGATCCCTTTTCATAGAACCATTTCATACCTAAACTATAGTCAACTTTTATATGCGTAGGTACACACTCTACATAAAACGTGCGTTTTACCCATGCATGCAAGACTTGTCGTACAAAATCGTACATTTTTCTGCAAAACTATTCTATGTCCTTTTCAGGGATCCTAATATTATGTAATATCTCCATACGAAATTTAAACTTACTAAAATGTTAGCGGTAATTCTAAAGAAGTAACAATATTATAGGTAGGTAAATACACCAAAACCTAGGCAGAACTTGTGTGCACGGACCAGACGTGATATGAATAGTTTTATAACATTTGTATGTTCTCTAGAGTTCTTCTCATAGCATACCTAAGTGATGCATATTTCGGTGTATTTGAATATAATAATCGCGGCTGGGTGAGCGACCGGCCTATCTATCCGCATCTACGGGCTGCGCACGCGCATTGTAATGCGGCCCGCACGCGTTAGCGGAACGACCCGAACTTTATGCGAGATTTACTATGCTGATAAGTGCTTACAAATTATAATGCTTTTTGTTACTCATAAAAACTGCTCTAATAAGGATAATTCAGTATTATGCAAGTTGAGGAAAAGAAACTTGCATGTTAGGTAATCCCGTCGATGGCAAAACCTCAAGTCTCAAACGGGAGTTAATAGGGGAAAAATGTTTTGTGAAATGACTAAAAACTGAAGTTATACATGCCGTCTGCCGATATTAAAGGATAATAGGGTCTAATATGCGTGGCGTAGCAACCGCTACGAGCTAGCAAAATCAATAATAATAATAATAATAATAAAACACTTTATTGCTCACAAATACCAAAAAATAATTACACTAAACATACACTATTAGATAATATTAAAACTAGGTAGGTATGTGGGCAAAGGCGATCTTATCGCTAAAAGCGATTTCTTCCAGACAACCTTTGTGTTAACTGGAGAACTTTAATGTAAGCGGAAGTATAGTTAATACTTATTAGTGTAAGAAATAGTGACGAAATAATCCTCAAATAATATCAAATAATCCTCGTAGCTCCACGCGCGATGCTAATTGCTATAGATTAGGCCAGGGTTTCCCAACCTTTAAAAGTAATGGAAACTGAAATGTCTTCGGGGACTAAACCTGTATCCTAGATCAGGCTGAAATCCTGAAAGCAACCATAAGTTAATAGCAGCGAATGGCGATGTTACATTGAATGTGGCGCCACGGCGGTCCCGCGCCGTATCAGCACATCGCTACGTGTGTATTTATCGTGAATAAATCAGTCGGCAAATTATGCAGAATAAATACCAACATGGTGAACATCTCCGGCACCCATACATAATGCTGATCCCACATAAATACAAGCCTAATCAGGCACGATGCGATCCAATTGTCAACTTATACAGCTACTAATGAATTCATATTGATCAACAGCATGTAAACAATTTAATCGTTTATACTCTATGTCACATTTTCGTTGCGCAGATATTTCGTTTATCAGTTATCATGTAAAAAATCAAAATATCTATCCTTAAAACTATCCTATGTATTTTTCAGGACGTTGTGAGTTTTAAAATTTGCCTCTGCGACAAAAGTATCTTGTCGCTAACAACTTTAAAACTACTAAAAAGGGAGCTCTTGAAAATATAATTAATGTTGATGCATGGTTATTATGGTCAATTCCCATTAAAAAATATTCAATACTAATGCTTTCATTACTCATAGACACCATATTTTCAATTTATAACTTTATGCGGTCAAAATGGCTTACATAGAACTTGATTCACGGTTACAATAGGGTTTTCAAAGGGCAATAATAATGTAAAAGTTGTATTGGTTTTCCTCGGTATTTTTTATTGGCGTGAATCAGCCATTTATATTTCACATGTAGTGTGAATCATTAGCATGCTATTGTCTTGTGGAGACGTACAACAGACAAAGTATGACTGTTCGATAGTAAAAAGTTTCGATGCCCCGAGGTGACCGGTGGCCCCGAGCTTATCGGACCGTTTGTGGTGATACTATTATTCACAGTCTATTGAATAATTACCTACTTTAATGTAAAAGCATATTACTTTTGAAAATAAAAATGTAATGTACCAAATGTTGCAAGCAATTTCGTTGTGCAAAAAAAAATATCGCGCGGGTCTTGTAAATTTTTCTGGGATAGAAAAATATCCTATTTTCCCGGGATTTAAAGTATGTATCTTCACACGAAATTAAAAAGTGAAGACTATATGACAATACGTAGACATAAAGACATAATATTATAAACTTTTGAATTTTTATCATTTGTATTGATGAAACTAAATATAGTTACTTATAATTTATAAAAATACTAGCGACCCGCCCCGGCGTCGCACGGGTATAAAATATATAGCCACTGAAAAAAATATTAAAATCAATAGCCTATGATCTATTTCTTATCTGTGCCAAATACCATAAAAATTGTTCCAGTAGTTCGCGATAAGCCCTTTCAAATATTTTCCCCCGTTTTTTTCACGTTCTCCTATTAGTCTTAGCGTGATAAAATATAGCTTATATCCTTCCTCAATAACTGGGCTATCTAACACTGAAAGAATTTTTCAAATCGGACCAGTAGTTCCTGAGATTAGCGCGTTAAAGTTAGCTTTTTCAAATAATTTCCTCCGTTTTTTCCACCTTTTCCTCTATTTCTGCGCTCCTATTAGTCTTAGCGTGATAAAATATAGCCTATAGCCTTCCTCGATAAATAGGCTATCTAACACTGAAAGAATTATCAAAATCAGTTGCGTAGTTTTAAAGATTAAAGGGAACAAAGGGACATGAGGGAAATAAAAGCGACTTTGTTTTAAAATAAGTATAGATTGCGCGTAACGTAACTTTGTTTTTTTTTTGTTTACTTCAATTTTCATGCGCAGTTCGGTGCAACAACATTATTAGTTTATGATAAACCTACTTATAAACACGTTATAATATACTCGTATTATAAGTCCACACGAGTGTGAAGTCAGCAACCTGCACGTGGCTGCATAATTCATGACTATTGTTCCCCGGTCCACGCCCCGTGCCCTTAACATCAACAACGAAAAATGCTCAAGGATCCGCAGTAAACACGGACGAAAACAATAAAAAGCACGCTGACAAAGAAAAATGGTTGCATATATTTTCAACGAGAAATTATGACTGATTTCGTCTAATTCGGGCTCTCTACATTATGGTGGCCACTGGCCATCCTTCCTATCACCATGCCAATCCACTCCCACACACGGTCAGTTCTAATTGATCCAATCGCGTCGGTAGCGTCATGCCGATTGGACGATAGGAAGGATGGTGTATGACCACCATTAGTCCATGATAGAGATGCTGTAGTAGACAAGTATTGACGACTATGAATGCCCACTATCGACGTCGATTTTGCATGCTATACGCCTTGGAGGTCGTATAGCCCGCGGCCTAGGGGCGGCAGCGTCCTAGAGGGACGGCAGCGTCGGGGGCGGCAGATTTCATACATGGGGCGGCGGAAAAAAGTCTAAAACTGTGTGTAAAACTCATAAAAAATATAAATCCGACACTGCTTGGAGGTGGCAATCGTGGTTATTAATCATGAAGTTGATGCCAATCCTGGTCGACTAAATCAAACAAGATTTTTTATTAACCGACCGGGAATTTTTTTTGGTCAATGTTCAGAAATTTGTGGGGCAAATCTATTTAAAAATAAATAAAAGGGGCTACACTTTCTGCTTATTATACACAGACACAGTAGAGTAACACGGCCATAGGTATTGTAATAAAATTCTTGCAAAACAAAGACAAATTTCCACGCCGTGAGTAGCATTATTCTTTCTAAAGTTATAAGTTACGCACACATAGTACGGGCGATATGATGGTCAAGTATGAAGATGGTGTCTGCCATCATTGATACTTGCTGCGGTTTATGAATGGTGGAGCACAAAGATGCCGCGCTGCAGCCTGCAGCCGTAGTAATCTACGCCACTGCCTTATAATTAATTCATTCTGCTTGATGTTTAATTAACATATTTTAATATAAACAAACAACTGTATTTTCGTCAATACGCGTGATTTGTATGGGACAAAACTCCTTTGTGAAGTAGGCCGTAGTGAGCTATTAGAATAGGTAAGCAGACCGATCAGTAAGACGGATCCGCCGCCGCGCCGACAATAACGGCGGTGCACCACATACATAATTTAACAGTTTTATCGTCTATTATGTTGTTTTCAATCGTTACTACATTTTTTTCTGTACGATAAAGTCCACGTGACCGGAAAGTTGAGTGTGGCGCGAAGGATCACTGTTCTTGTTGAGTGAGGCTCAACTCACATGACTGGGACAGAGTCGAAATGCGTCTTGTTTTTGGACAGCAGTATATTCTCTATTTTTCTATTATTTAAGGTCAAACTACGAAAATATGCTAACGCGCGTCGACACGCTCACTATAAGTTCTTGGACGCTTCTATACTTTTGTAGCAGGTACTAAATAATCGTAAAATAGAGGTGAATATTGGCTTTGGCGAAAACATAACCCGTCGCGACGCTTCAACTCTGCTCCAATGTATTAGGGCCAGTTCACTCCGAAACATGACCGCCTCGTTTCATTTCGGTGTATACCGATCTTTACCTACACATGTTACAGCTAATTCTTATAAGTAGTTGAGCTACAAACTTACAAAGGTATAAATTCATTTTGCTGTCTTTATTTGGAGAAGTTACCACTTTACTATTGTCTAGAGTTAAATAATCTAAACCGTAGAATATATTTTAACCTCAAGTTGGAATGTAGACTAGACTAATTAATTATGCAGCGTGCATTTATAAATCGCAAATGGCTATAAAAATTATATAAATATTACGCAATTTTATGAAATCTTTTCATTTACTTATATATTATCAACTTTTTTACACTTTAATGAGCAAAAAGCATCGAGTAAATAGTAAATACGTCATTTAATAACATAATAATTAATAAGTATTAACTATTTGAAGACGCATAATTCCTATATTTATCTCAAAAATATGCGCTAATTAAATAATGCCAACAAGATATACAATTAACAACCCCCAATTAAAGAAAAGTTCCATTAATCAGGTGGTCGCGGAAACCTGAGAAAAGTGTAACGTTTAATGACACGAGCTGGCGGCAATTAGCTCACTTTTTAATTGTTCTGTTTACATCGATTGTTCTTGAGTTTCCTAAACGTTTGTACTTTTTATAAAGGCTGATGTTAACGGAAATATGCCACACAAGCTCTATGTTTCTTTTTAATTTTAAGGTTGTCTGGAGACTGGAAGAGTAAGAATGTGTGCGTGGCTGACTCTGAAGACACAGTTCTGTGTATAATAAGACTCCGTCCGCCTTTTTTTCTACGCTCATATATCTATCTATGTTATTTTATGGCACTCTGGTTTCGGACGGCCTTTGAATTTTCCCTATATTTTTTACGGTTTTGTGATCGAACATGGGTGTTTGACATGATTGGACAGATGAGATATATTTGGACAGTGATCAAGTTGTACAGATGTTGCAGACTGCAGTGCAGAGATATTTCGTAATATACTTCCGACTTTGTTGTTGCTAACTCTACTTACTAATACAAAAATGCTGTATTTCTTCAGAGTTATAGAATACCGAAATGATCAAAATTTAGACTATTTATTTTTAGTGCTAGTATCTTAGAAAATTTTGGCGCAACGGAGTTTCTTAGTAATTTTTAAATTCATCAAGGTTACATACATCTAGATTCTAGAATCTAGATGCATGTAACCTTGATGAATTGAAAGATTACTAGAAAACTCCCTTGCGCCAAAATTTTTCTATCGTACATTTTTCTGGGATAAAATCTATCCTTAGATGTTTTTTCCCGGGACTCAAAAGTATCTGCATTCTGCATACCAAATTTCATCATTACGGGTTTAGCGGGTTAAGCGTGAAGAGGTGACCGACAGACACACACTTTTGCATTTATAATAATTAGTATGGATTTTGTTTCCAGATTCTCATGACATGGTTTTGCGATTTAACAATGCGCCGACTGAAAACTTCACTGACGACGTCGGCTCCAAGACAACATTTCGCATCTTAAATTCACAGGTATGATAAGTGACAACAATCTATTGTAAACAAAGCCGTACTCAGATAATAAAACTACGATAAAAAACTTACACAAAGGTGTATGCTTATGATGTTTCTTCAGCAGTTTTATATCGGTTATTATAATCAAAAGCTTGTTAAAGTTATAAGGTTCTAACTTTAAAAACATATCAACTGTTGTTCTGCTGGCTAGACAATTTTGCGGTGATCAGACTATTAATTATTATCTAGTGATCGCCGTGCAATCGCCTCTTCCGCTAATCTCTATCATGACAAGATCCTTATAGACTTTCTGGTTCCTATTTCAGGTAGTGACGAAGCCGGAATTCAAGTTTCTGGACGACCCACTGTACAGGGACGTATCGATCCTGATCTGGGACCCCGCCAACTACTCGTCCAACCTGGAGGACTGGTACCAGTATCCGGACTTCCCACTGTTTCCTGTTTATAAACGGTACCTTCAATTTACCGTTTGTTTGTTAATTATTTCAGCTCCTCTTAAATGGCTGAATCAAATTTGATGAAACGATTTGGATGCCCATTTGCATTCGAAAATGGTTTAGACTAAACTACCTTGGTAGATCATGTTTTAACTAATTTTATGGTCAAAGTTATAACAAGTTATTATATCGGGCCCTCTAGTATCGTATATAATATATCTAATTTTTCTGTAGGTTTTAAAAAAGTTTATTTAGACGTTTACCCAATAAGGTAACATGTAGTACGAGTAAGTGCTCTTCAAAAACATTTGCAGATTTTCTCTATCATTGCGCCGTGTCTTACTATTCTCATCAAAGTAAAGTTATTATCTATTGTCCAACAGGTTACTGGAGCATCGTCGTACCGCTGATGTCCATCTTCTTAATCCCCAAGTGTTGTGGCGCTTGTGGGCAGTCTTGCAGGATTTCTCGCCGTACAGACTCAGGAAGAATCCACCCTCTTCCGGATTTATAGGTAAATAACCATTGAGTTATGAGTACTAAGTTATAAGTACTACGTAGTACTTATAACTCAATGTAGATAACTAATTTTTTGGTTTTAGTAGGAAATTATAGGCACGTCACTTGCAAAGAGCTTAGGCTAGTGCTTTTTTTTATTATTAAATAAGGGGGGGGGGGGGGGGGGGGGTGATGAGGATGGTATGTTTTTCGCGTGGGACGATGGCGAAAAGTTGCAGGTGGTATGATTCCGAACAATTCCTCAGAGCACTCCCCGTGATACAACCGATAGAAGATGCAGAGTGAAGCTACATCTCGGCGTAATTCCAAGGGGTCCAAGCTGTTTGAAACACTATGGCAGTCAACAATTCGAGCGGCCCTTCGTTGGATACGATCCAGAGGGAGCAGTTGGTATTTTGGCGCCCCTGCCCAGAGATGAGAACAATATTCCATATGAGGCCGAACCTGCGCCTTGTAGAGTTGTAGGCGTTGGTCCGGACTGAAGTACTGTCTCGCTCTAACCTGTCTCGTCAATATAAGAAGCATTAATTAGATTAGCCGCTATCCCTACCATCTCTTGTAAATGAGAGGGTTGTCCGGAATCCCTCCACGACCGGCTGGTCCACCAAGTTAGGCAACGCTTCGGCAAACTGAAGCGTTCCCCTCGGCGCCGAAAGTATTTTTGTCCTGACCCACAATTTTTTGTTCATTTTTTGTTCTAAATCATCTAAAGAATATAACTGCATTCATAACTCAATAAGTAATATTTTTGTGGGTTATTTCACGAATGCTTATCAGCGTTTGCCTAGGGGCCGGACACAAAAACACGATACGTCGTGTCGTACCACGACGCGACGTCGTTTCACGATGCGACTTCGTGTCGTGGGAATCTACGACGCGCGTCGTAAAAAACTACGACACGACATCGTACGACGTCGCGTCGTAGAAACTCATCTTTGAATTTTTACGTGAGTTTTCTACGACGCGACGTCGTACGACGTCGTACGATGTCGTGTCGTAGTTTTTTACGACGCGACGTCGCACCGTGAAACGACGTCGCGTCGTGGAAATCCATGACGTCGTATCGTGTTTTTGTGTCCCGGCCCTAATACTAGCAGATAGTATTATTATTATTATTACTAGCCGTTTGTGTCCCACTGCTGGGCAAAGGCCTCCCCTCATTCCTTCCACACGTCTCTATCCTTTGCTGTGTCTGGCCACTCTATCTACAGCGTCTAGTTCGTCGCGCCACCTTGTTACCAAATATATATTTTTTTCTATTTATTTCCAGGTCTATGGTTCGCAATCCACCGGTGCAACCACGTCCGTATGTTCGAGTACGTGCCCTCAGTGCGGGCGACGCGCCGCTGCCACTACCACGTCAGCGGCGACGACGCCGGCTGCACCCTCGGCACCTGGCACCCGCTCGCGCAGGAGAAGGCTCTGGCACACCACATCAGCACCAACTCGGACCTGGACATCTTCCAACGAGGCTTCATTGATATACCCGGCCTGAAGTATTCGAATTGTGCCAAGTAATTTTTCTGATACTATTGTGGAGGAATTTAGTTGATGGTTGTTAGTTTGGTAATGATGGTAAAGTGAGGTTTGGGTTTGGTAAAGTGCATTAGTGTTGGCATTTTATACGTCAAGTCGAGGTTTTCTGAAGTCATAAGTGTTGGTTGTAATATTTCGGAGTCTGGTTGGACGTGAATTGATCAAAATAGACTCTTGAATGTAGAATTACTATTACTATAACTTTTTTTCCTTTTGCAAAAGTGATTTTTGTGACGATAAGTTAATACAACAATGCACGGAATTGAATATATTAGATTTTAATGAAAGTAGTTTTCCCATGCATATTATGAAGACTGCTTTTAAATGCCGAAGATTTGATTATTCCTAGGATCTTCTTGAGTACATTTAATTTTCTTTATATTTTTAGGCAATATTTATGTAAGGTATAGGTTAGGTTGGCCGCATACAAACGTTTTCCGTATTCGATTTCCTAATGTGGGTCGATATTCTATATCGATATTTATTAATATAATATTAATCGATATTCTATCGATTTGGAATTCCGTGAGACTAGTGCAAACGTTCGTTTTTCTTGAATCGCGAACGCGCCGGCTTGCATTCGAAACGCACGTGCGGAATTCGTTCCGTTCGGAAAAAAGCGAACGTGTGCATCATGGTTAATATATTTTCTACTGATTCCATGCATTTGAATATCCAGATACGCCTAATTTGTTGAAATACGCCTACCTTAAAATCTGTCTACTGCAAACACTCTTATGTTATGAGATGCTCAAGCATTTTTAACCGACTTCCAAAAAACGAGGAGGTTATACAATTAGGATTTAGGTCTTACGACATAATAAAAGCTAATCTATATTATGTTTTTAGCATGTATAGTTAAGGCTTTATCGCAAATTCCTAAAGACAATAATATTGAACACTTATCATGGCAGTTAACTGTTAAATATAAGGAATGCAAGAGTAGTATTAAAACGACAATAATAATTTAATAGTTAAGTAAATAAAATATCACTGCCGAGTGTGTAATTTAAGTGTTTTCTCGCCAAAATTATGTTTACACTTTATGTGATTGATTGAAGTGTTAAATTATTTTTATTTTGAACTAGTTGTTCCGCGCGGCTTCGCCCGCGTAATTTAGGAATTTCATACAACCGTACATTTTTCCGCAAAAATAGCCTATGTTTCTTCATGTGGTCTATTCTTCAAGTTTGCCAAATAACATAAAAATAGCTCCAGTAGTTAAGATAATAAGCAATTTCATATAATTTCCCCCGTTTTCCTCTATTTTTTTGCTCCTGTTATTCTTAGCGTGATAAAATATAGCCTATAGCCTTCCTTGATAAATGGGCTATCTAAGACTGAAAGAATTTTTTAAATCGGACCAGTAGTTCCTGAGATTAGCGCGTTCAAATAAGCCCTTTCAAATAAAATTTCCCCCGTTTTTCCCACATATTCCTTTATTTCTTCGCTCCTATTAGTCTAAGCATAATAAAATATAGCCTATAGCCTTTCTTGATAAATGGGCTATCTAAAACTGAAAGAATTTTTTAAATCAGACCAGTAGTTCCTGAGATTAGCGCGTTCAAATAAGCCCTTTCATATAATTTCCCCCATTTTTTCCACATTTTCCTCAATTTCTTCGCTCCTATTATTTGAAGCGTGATAAAACATGACCTATAGCCTTCCTCGATAAATGGGATATCTATCACTGAAAGAATTTTGCAAATCGGACCAGTAATTCTTGAGATTAGCGCGTTCAAATAAGCCCTTTCAAATAATTTTCCCTCGTTTTTTCCACATTTTCCTCTATTTCTTCGCTCCTATTAGTCTTAGTGTGATAAAATATAGACTATAGCCTTCCTCGATAAATGGGCTACCTAACACTGAAAGAACTTTTCAAATCGGACCAGTAGTTCCGGAGATTAGCGCGTTCAAACAAACAAACAAACTAACAAACTCTTCCGCTTTATAATATTAGTATAGATAGAGACAATACACACTCTTAATTGT
Organism: Lysandra bellargus; assembly: GCA_905333045.1. Taxonomy (NCBI): domain Eukaryota; kingdom Metazoa; phylum Arthropoda; class Insecta; order Lepidoptera; family Lycaenidae; genus Lysandra; species Lysandra bellargus. The sequence continues at coordinate 1,236,893 of HG995333.1, forward strand.
ATGTTTTCATGACGTGGTAAAAATACACCGATTTATTAAGTGGCATTTAAGTTTTGAAATAGCCGATGCCCGATGTCAATTTTGGTTTGTGTGTTAAGTAAGTATATTAACCAAATGACTAGAAAAGTTGGCGAGGAAGCATATTTACTCGTAGGTCGTATCGTTGATAAGGTCTGTATGTCCAAAGTACTTGACTGGTATTATCACATTGTTTCATATCATAACTATCATAGTAATAAACTATTAATTAAACTTACACGTAGTTATACAATAATTTGTATTATGCCAATATAGTTAATACTAAAAACAGTGGGTTTAATTATCTTATACCTAGTGTTCTAAGATGTTACACTTTTTCTAGAGTGCGTTCTCTTACAAACGAAATGACATAAGTCCCATCAGAGTCCAGAGAAAATAGCCAGTTGAAGAAGCTACTTTATTTGGTCGGGTTTCGTCAAGTCAATATCAATCGTGAATTTTTCTGCTTAAATTGACATAATCTGACCAAATAATATCTAAGGGTGCAATAAAACTAAGCGATAATACTTTAGGGTGTGTAATGTGTATGGGTCTCCTATATAGAGTTCTCTGTAAAGTAGCAGCGATGAAGGAGTAACGTTTTTTTTTCATCTTTGGAAAAATTCATGACACGGCGGCACAATGCACATGCCCATTCAAATCACAAAAAAATGTTGCTCTTTCAGCGCTGCACTTTGTCAGTGAACCTCTATTTAAGGGACATATATTATACAGCATACACGTACGCTAGCACTATCACTCCGTTTTGCTACATCCTGTATAGGTCTACGTTTTGCCTATAAAATAAATTCCTCGATAGTGATTACATAAAAGGTAAATATTATTTTAAAAGGATATAAAATCAATGTAGTTCTTCATACTACATGTCTAGTCAATAAACTAACCACCGAGTCTCCCCCGTTGTTTACATGGAAATTAGGGTGTAGCGGCATTCAGTTTTCAGTTCCGAGAATGTGATACTCCATTGTTATAAGTGTTCCTTATTTTATATTGTAGACAATAGAAGGTACACTATAATATTTAACATAACACGTGCACAAAGTTCGTTAACCTCTACCAAAAGGTAAAATGAACATCATCTGCACTACGACCTCACTACAAGTCAAGGTGCATTCGATTTCAACGTCGAAGTTCGAAATTTAAAATTCAAAATCGTGTTCCAAATTCAAAAATTTTTAACAAGGCATCATGTTTTAGCGATTTTGAATTTCGACACTGAAATGATGATGTGGGTATAATGCGTGGTAAAGATCTTCCGACCGAGAGAGGTGGTATGCTCGGTCAGGCCGAAGCCCACGTGATACATTTCAGCTGTCGTATATATACCGCTGCACTTAGAAAACTTCGATAGCGCGATGCAGGAATGTTAGGCGAATTGTGGGTACCGCCACAATGATAATAATATCTTAATTCAGGGTTCATTTATCACGTCAAAAAGAAGGAAAATTACTATAATCTATACTTAATCACGCTAGCCTTCTACGGGCTGGCATACCAATAATTTATTCCAAATGGGGTATATATCAGATTTTTATACCAGGAACAGAGATTTGACGTTTGAAGTAAGGCCGCGGCCACGTTGTGCCCTTGCCGTATATTTAGCGATTCGCCGGCGACGGCTGGTGCGGCATACTGATACCGCTAGGTGTCGCTCATTAGCTATTCACGGCAGTCGCGCGGAATTAGCGACATCCGAGATCGACGCAGAGGTGCGTACACGATGGGAAGACATCATTTGTTTTGAAAATAAATCATTGCCAAGGCCACAAATGGATGCTGCTACGTTGTAAATGCTATAGACGCCCCACCCAGAAAAGACAGAGCTTATATTTATATAAAATAAATTCTAATCACCTATATTTTTTTTAATAATATATCCTTTATTCAGCTCGAAACATAAAAACTCTAGACATAGGTACAATTAGAATAGTTTCATAACCCGTACGTACGTATACGTACGAACGTAGTTCCATTAAATGTGTCCCATTAACCTTGGTTATAGGCAGGCGAATAATAGATAAACCGTAATATTATTATCGTACGAATGCAAATGTACTGTTGTATTATTTCGATGTATTTAAATGCCTTCAGATTCAACCTAAATATAAATAAGCAGATATTGCAATTTGCGGGTTAATTATGTACATTTAGATGATTGTGAACAAAGCCTATGTACAAAATCGTCCATCGAGTTTCCTTCTTATACGTTTTGTTCCTTTTGCAGGTTTGTGTCGCAGACAACTCTTGCATTCTGATTAATCCATACTAATATGATGAATGCAAGAGTTTGTCTGTCTATTCGTCTGTTACCTCTTCAAGTATAAATTGTTAAACTAATCTTTATAAAATTGGGTATGGAGATACTTTAAGTACTGGGAAAGGAAGACGCGCGGCGGTTTCATTAAAAATTTAGTTCAGTTTGTAAAATCGTTGTTTATATGACCAAGAAGTAAAATGCCCACTTTGAGTTTGGATAAATGGCCTGTACGACCGTTCTCTACTCGTACTCTCTCTTTCAGTTCGCTGTAGAGCAGTGTTTTCAAACTGTGGGTCGCGACCCCCTGGTGGGCGCGAAGCTTCTGTAGGTCGCCAAAGGTTGAAAGAAAAGAACTATTTTAGTAAAAAATAATAAAGATTAAGAATGCAGAAGAATCGTGAGATATTTTGTCGTGTTTGGGTTTTGGGTTATTGGGTTGTGTCATAAAATATAAGTTTGAAAAACACTGCTGTAGAGTGTAGAGCCTAGCGTTATGTTTATAAACACAATAAGTAGTAAATACTTATTATCATACTTTATATTATCATAATACAGATTACTTGAGGTCAGTGTCTTCTTCTTAGAATCAGTAAATGTAAGTAATAGGCAAATAACTACAAAGGGTTTAGTGAAGGTAAGTATACTAGGAAACGTTGGACGTCTGCCTAGCATGAGCTGGCTGTCATCCAAACATGTAGATAGATACAGCCTGGAGCCTTAGAAAATTTCACTTCCTATAAAAATATTAAAATAAGTTCCTATAAATTATTAATTAATTATAAAACTTACCTAGGTATGTCGTGTACATTATTGCCTACTGAGAAAACGCGGTAACAGAAGCTAAAAAATAAATATATTAACTCAAAGGAACGTTAAGGTTATAAATAATAATTATTATATTTCTTATCATTATACATTACGCAACTTTTAAAAACAGGAGCCGGTTTACTTATTTCACGTGTGGGTCTTTATTATAAAGGTATTTTACAATGTGTTAAAAGTACTCTACATATTATATTATAATATTTAGTAACTGCGTTGTTAAATAAATTAAAAAATTACATATTATGACTAATAAGTAATAACATTAAGTGCCTAATATTAGTAACATGTGGTTTGGTTTGGTGTGGTAAGCCAGTAGGTAGTTATTATATCCACAACTTGGATATTTGTAGGCATATCAGCATGAGTAATACAATAGTTCTACGTCAATGAATTAGGTACGAAGATGGCTCATCTTAGATGGGTAGGAACATGCTTAACAATAAAAGAATTCTAATTTAATGTGAAATATAAAACAACTTTTGTGTAGTATTTCTTTCTGTGTTCTCCAGTGCCGTACGAGGGCGGTACTGAAAATTTCGGGAATCAAGGAGGTGACACAACAGTTTAAAAATCTGTTTGTTGCTTTTCGAAGTATTCTAGGCGAAATTTGACACATTTTTCCATACGATGGAACCAATCATTAAAAGCAACAATTCCATTCGGAAGTTGGGGTCTCCAAAATGGCCGTTTTGTAGGCGTCCACAGCTTCTTCAGGTGATGAAAATCTCTGACCACGCTATTTATTCTTTATTTTAGGGAAAGTATGGAAATAATTAGGGCTTAAGTCGGGGCTGTACGGCGGATGGTCTAATAATTCTATGTTTTCTTGCTCTAAAAACTCTTTTGTTCTGTGCGCGGTGTGAGAACTCGCATTGTCGTGATGGAGGATGATGCGGCGGTTGCAGTTCTCTTTACGGAGTTCAGATACAACCTGTGGCAAACAAATGCTAGCATACCATTCTGCATTAACCGTTCTTTGTCCCTCAAGAGAAATAGTCGCAATATGGCCGGTTTTGGAGACAAACGTGGCCACCATTTTTTGTGCAACACTCCGTGTGCGAACAATTTTTGTTGGCTTTAACTCATTTTCGAACACCCAAACTCGTGACTGGTTTTTAGTTTCGGGTTCGTACACGTATATCCAGGATTCGGCACCTGATACGATGTTGTATACAGCATTTGGGATCCTGCGTGGAATCTTTCGAGAGTTCTGACGCACCAAGTAACGCGAGCCGCTTTTTGCTCTTCACAGAGCAAATGCGGTATCCATCGGGAAAACAACTTTTTTAAACCTAATTGTTCATGCAATATTATTTGTATTTGACTCATGCCAATGTCTAAAGTTGCCTGAATTTCGCGGTATATCACATGTCGATCTTCCTCAACCAGCTTACGCACAGCATCAACATTTTCTTGGGTGACTGCAGTTTTTGGACGACCTTGACGGGGATCATCACTGAGCCTGACACGTCCACGTTGAAATTCAGCAAACCAGCGATAAATTGTGGTTTTGGATGGGGCTTCATCACCAAATGCAGAAATCATCCGATCAACACACTGTTTTTGTGTTAAACCACTTCGAAAGTTATAATAAATCATCGCTCTAGAATTTTCTCGAGTCAATTCCATTTTCTCAACGACTAAACAAGTTTGACAAGACCTTGTGACAAGACCGAGAATCTTTTTTTAAATAAATAAATAGTATTCGATTTTTAAAACCAAGGAGTTTTCAATTAAAAAGATTTTAATATGACAGGAATAGTGGAAGTATTCCATTCCCGATATTTTTAGTGCAGCCTATGTAAATAGCCTTTTTAGCGCCCTGTGCAAGCTTATATAACTGCACCCTTGTTTTTAACCGACTTCCAAGAAGGAGGAGGTTACAATATGTTCGGCTATAGATATATTTTTTTATTACATTGGAAAACATCTCTGGGCGCAGCGGCAACTTATCGGGAGCAATTCGAAAAATAAGAGTGTGTCTGGCCTGGACATTCCTGCGCCCCCCTGGAGTCTACGCCCTGTGCTGGGGCACCGGTGGCACCGCCCTATTTACGCCACTGAACACCGTTCTCACTTCTACGCAAGGAGGACAGACCTCGCTTGAAAATCTACCGAAATTTATGTTTCGTAGATGGCTGGCAAATACATCAACTTCTATCAAAGATAATATAATTGATTATTGTGGATAAACGTTATAGAAAAGTCATAATATTTTATAGAGAATTTAACACTCAACAACAATGCATTGCACAGCTAATGCACGTATACTAAAGTTAGTTTTTACGACGGAAAAGACTGGGCCAGGAATTACAGTCTACAGATTGTCAAGGGATACTACCTGTTATTTCGTACCTAAAACATAATATCGAGGTTTCTATTCCTTTGCTGCTATAGCTGAACCACATACGTTGGAGAAATTTTGACTAACCTATTAATTTATAAACAATTTACTACAACAAAGTTGCAGTAATTCGCGTATGGTGTAACAACCATTGCTAACCACCCAACCAAGGTGTTACCTATAATTTGTGACACGTGTACATATAATTGATGTTATCTTGAGAAAATAAATTATACAATTAATATTAACAATCGATACCATTGTATAAAAAAATAATATCGACATACCATCTAAATGGGAGCATTTAGATGACAGGCTAATAATATTTTTTAATTAGGACTATTAATGAGATTTATAGCCATTGAGATTTTGTACCATCGGGAAATTTATTTATAGGTAGATGGCGGACCTACTTTATTTGCATTTACGCACATTGGTCTGCACCGTACGCGCCGCATTTCGTGTACCTAGGTAGTGTAGGTAGGGGCTAGTTCTAACAGATTTTGAATATTGTCATCCCACCAAAAAACATTATCATGTAAAAATGCTGCCAAGATGAGAACATAATAGTTCGTGGTGTCAAAAAGTAGTGAGATCTCATGTAGAGCCAAGTTTCAAACCTTACACACTCAGCCCTAAATCCAAAAACCTTAATTTTACACATAAATCGCGGCAAAATACTTGATATAATGTGTCAGCAGTAATGTGTAGAGAAGAACTCTACACATTAGTCAAAATCGGTGGCCTGGCCATTTTGTTGTGGTTAATATTATAAAAGACAACAAATACTAAAAACAAAATAAAATTAATATTTAAAGGGGGCTCCCATACAACAAACGTGATTTTTTTGGCCTATTTTGCTCTATAATCTATATCAATAATGACAACAGGTAGGTACTTGAATTTTTCTCAAAGTCTTGAATAATATGTCTACTTTAATATTTTATAATAATATTAAAATAAAATAAAAAATAAGGGGGGCTCCCATACAAAAAACACAATTTTTGGTCTAATTTTGCTCCATAAGTGTACGGATATAGGTTAGGTTGGTTTTGATAATTTTTTGTTGTTTCAGTACTAATAGTATGTTACATACCAAATTTCAGCTTTCTCAGACTTCAGGAAGTACCCTAACAGTTTTGATGATAGGTTGAGTCAGTGCCAAAATTGTGGGTTTTTGGACACCTCTAAAATCTAAAGTATAATAGCTACGATATTCAAACTTTGCGCATTTCATTACTTCACTCATGTCATTATATTCTAAAAATTTCTCGTATATGGCATTATCCAAACCAAAGTTACGAGGGTTCAAAAATACGACGAAACGTTTCGACAAAAGGTAGGTAGGTAGGTAGTGCCCTTGCGCGCTTCGCTTGGCTCATCTTGGCGGGGGCACTCCCGTGCCCCCAGATTTATCTTCTTAATTTGAAAACTTTATGTTATTATTTTTATACCCAAGTAACGGAAATTTATATGGCTTGCATATACTTAGCTAAAAATTCATCTAAATTACTTGGATTCGAAGGGAGGCGCATCTTTTTAAAAAAAGTCAGCGGTTAAAACTTGCCCCGTTTCGGGGGCAAAAATATTAACAGTGACGGGGTAAGTATTAACGGTATTATTAGAATTTCATTTAACCATGGAAGTAAAAAAACATAACAATAATAAGATAATACCTGTATTTTTGCACCGACGCACAATAACTTCACAACGCGACGGCCGGTGGGCAACACACTTGTCGCAAATCGTTCGCCGACGTCGCCCGAACTTATAACATTGAATGTCTTACCGTATCGTCATTTAATTTAGTAGCTATAGGCTTGTTAATACTTACCCCTGTTAATTCTAGCCCCCCTCTCCCCTACTATAATAGCTACGGTGAGTTCGAAGCGTAGGTACGGCGCGGTGCATAGTTCGGAGCTGTCAAAAGTGCGATCTTTAAACTTCCTACTTTCGATTTACCAGAAAAATTGACGTTTATTTTATCTTCCAGGGAGGGGGGGGGGGGCAGGGGCAGCCCCCCCCCCCTCAGTACGCCCATGGCACTTTATATAACTCGAATGGTTGAGTTATCTTGCAAATGTTCTGACTATTCTGACATTCTGAAAAGTCTAGAAACGAAAAATTATGGTGTTACAACATTATTTCAATGTTTTTAGTTTTTACACTTTCTCGGCTTAAAAAGTGACTCCTATTACTTATCAAAGGAAAAGTTATTAGAAAAAACACATCTGCATTAACAGGTTTGCCTTCGGTAGGCGCGAAGGCCGGTAGTGATCAGGAAGACACATAGATTTGAATAATAAAGTAATGTTAATTCAGCATCTGCGGCAAATTCTGCCAAATACCACACACTGCTTATAAATTGGTGCCGTTGGCTTCCCGCTGAAGAAAATTCTTACCTTTAAGGCCTTTTATAACTGACTAGCGACCCGTCCCGGCGTCGCACGGGTATAAAATATATAGCCACTGAAAAAATGATTAAAATCGATAGCCTATGATCCTTCACGTGGTCTACTTCTTATCTGTGCCAAATAACATAAAAATTGCTCCAGTAGTCCGTGCGATAAGCCCTTTCAAATAATTTTCCCCGCTTTTTCCACATCATCATATTAGTCTTAGCGTGATAAAATATAGCCTTCCTCAATAAATGGGCTATCTAACACTGAAATAATTTTTCAAATCGGACCAGTAGTTCCTAAAATTAGCACGTTCAAGTTAGCCCTTTCAAATAATTTTCCCCGTTTTTTCCACATTTTCCTCTATTTCTTTGCTCCTATTAGTCTTAGCGTGATAAAATATAGCCTATAGCCTTCCTCGATAAATGAGCTATCTAACACTGAAAGAATCATCAAAATCCATTGCGTAGTTTTAAAGATTAAAGGGAACAAAGGGACATGAGGGAAAAAAAAGCGACTTTGTTTTATAATAAGTATAGATAAGTATAGATAGAAGACGTGAGTTGAAGAACACGGTAACCAACATTTTGTAACATACGGACATTTACTCATTTTTTCTCTTATAATAACAAACCTTGTCTACTTCGTCACCTGGTTAATGCATCTAAACATAAAATGCACATTTTTTATTTGAAATCATTTTCCCGGCCCTAAAGCCTCCATTTGTGCAAAAAACGGCAATTTTTTTACCGTTACTTATTGTGTTTTTCACTCACGTCTTCAATTATATAATATGAGCAATATAATCTAAATTCTAATTGATAAAAATGAATTTTCAAATGGGTTAGTCGCGCTAAAACTCGAAAACGGTTGAACGGATTGGGCTAATTTTAGTCTTAAAATATTCGTAGAAGTCCAGGGAAGGTTTTAGGGTGCCACGAAGTTCACCGGGACAGCTAGTATATTAACCCGACAAACCACTACGTAGTTTGGCGGGTTATTAGAATAAGTTTTTTTGAATACTTTCAATAAAGGATTTTATTATTACTTATTAATAAATAATTTAGTTTATCTTTCGTCCAAACAAAATTTCCTTCACCTTCAAAAAGCAATACAAAATTCACGTGAGTTAATTTTTTTCATGCGACCGCTTTATTCTTACATGGAATTCTTAATTCTGTGATGTGAATAATTGATTGACTTTAATTTAAGTTTGTATAAGCAACAAAGTATGTTTTACCTAGTAGTAGGTGAAGTGCTAGTTAGTCAAAACAAGGAATAGTGGTTTAAAAGCTTTTCAGCGAGTGAGTAAGTCATCATGTATGTCAAATGATACACCTACTAAATCATCACCCTTTATTACGACTTCGCAGTCTTGTATACTTTTGACTTTTGAGTACAACTACATTGACACGAATAATTTAATAGGGAAGATAAGAGTTGACTCAGCTCCAGCAAACCACTAACCTATTTATACTCCAAACGTTACCTAGAATAGTGCTGATACAAACTTTTTCTCCCCTACCCTATTCCCTTCCCTTCTCATCCCTATCCTCCCTTATTTCCTTTTAAAAGGCCGGCAACGCACCTGCAGCTCTTCTGATGCTGCGAGTGTCCATGGGCGACGGAAGTTGCTTTCCATCAGGTGACCCGTTTGCTCGTTTGCCCCCTTATTTCATAAAAAAAAGATCCGTCCAGTGGTTTGGGCTGTGCGTTGATAGATCACCATTTCAGTCAGTCACCTTTGAGTTTTATATATATAGATTAGGTTTTTTTACATTTTCAAGAACTAATAGTAGACAGACTTTATATTGTTAGGGAAAATGGATAAAAAATCATAAATAAACATTAATTAGTGTTTACAACATGACCATTAATCCAATGAAATCAATAGAAATTACAAAAAATCAAATAAATGTATTCAAAACTTACGTGCAAAATTTCGCCTTCCTTAGCCTATTTGCTAAGAAATTGCCGAGCGCGTGTCGACGCGGTCACATTGTTAACGAAAACTGATCCCATTTTAAAATTTTGTTCCCGAAGGCGTCCCTAATATATTTTATCACATCAACAGATAGCTTGAGAAGCTTATAAAATTTACAGTTTTTTCGTAAGTGTCATCTATTAGTTCCGTATCTAGTATTAGGTCTTTTCCCTTAATTAGTTCGTGTTTTAGGGGCGTACATTTACACCACTGTAACTGCTGTAGCTAGGCTCGTCATCGGTAAGCAGCTATGAGAAATTTACCGCACATCTTTTGCTAATATCCATTATCCATACTTATATTATAAATGCGAAAGTGTGTCTCTCTGTTACCTCTTCACGCCTGCTGTACCGATTTTGCTGTATTTTGGTATGGAGATATTTTGAAAAAGGATATAGGATACTTTTTATACTGAGAAAAGTACGGTTCCCACGCGTTAAGCGGAGTTGCGGTCGTCATCGAGTATATCCAATATTATATCAGAGAAATCAAGGGACAAGCTAAACGTCCTAAAACTGTTTTAGCATCCGCAAAAATGAATAAGAAAGAAGGTACTAAAAGGTATTATTAATTACAATTTCAATTTGCGTCAATAATGATTGTGTAAATAGTCACTTCAGGATATTGGTGGCCAATTCAAAAGTGAATCATGACTTTTACGTAATAGAGTTCATCCACAGAGTTCACCCTATTGCCATGCAAGGAGGGTTAATCCTTTTGGGGTTTTGCGGTTGATATGTTTCAAATAAGTTTAAAATAATGAAATGTTACATTATTCATTAATATTACTGAAAATAAAATAGCGGTTTTGATATACGTCATCGAGATATCTATCGGCTGACATAATATTCAGACCAAAAGAGTTATGGCAGGAAATGTTGAACGACCTAAATGAATCTTCCCGGCGTATTGGTCTCGGGATGAATTTGGACAAGACGAAAGTCATGTTCAACGAACATGTTCTCCCGAGACCGGTTGTAGTTAACAGTGCCTTTCTCGAAGTCGTAACGGAATATGTCTATTTGGGGCACATACTGCAGGTAGGTAGACATAACTTCGAGAGAGAAACCGATAGGAGAATACAGTTGGGTTGGGCAGCATTCAGGAAGTTAAGCCACATTCTCACGTCGCAAATTCCGCAGAGCTTGAAGACGAAAGTCTTCGATCAATGCGTGCTTCCCGTTATGACCTATGATATAATATTATAAAAAAAAAAGGTTATGACCTACGGGACGGAAACCTGGCTTTCTACAGCAGGGCTAGCTCGTAAGTTTTCCGTTGCTCAGCGTGCTATGGAGCGCGCTGTGCTCGGAGTTTCTCTGGCGGATAAGCTTCGAAATGAAACAATTCGACAAAGAACTAAAGTCACCGACATAGTGCAGAGAATCAGTACGCTGGTCTGAACTGGGCTGGTCACGTAGCTCGAACAACAGACGATCGCTGGAGTACACTTACTCTGGAATGGAGACCAAGGCTGGGAAATCGGGGCGTAGGTCGACCTCCAACTAGGTGGGACGACGATCTCCGTTTAGTTGTGAGTCCATGTTGGATGCGAGTAGGAGGAGATCGGTCATCTTGGCGTTCATTGAGAGAGGCCTATGTCCAGCAGTGGACGAATATAGGCTGATATGATGATGAGAGTTATGGCCGGTTTACATTATTACACTGTTTAACCCATTCACTGCCGAGCCGTTTTTTTTAACTCACATGCCGAGACCGCCCATGGGCGGGTTAATTTGAAACTGCACATAGGTACACGTTTTACGCACAATACAGTACATGTAAACAGAGCATTTGAAACGATTCATGTACGAATCTGAAGCTTCATGCCGAAAACGCCAATGCAGGGCGGGCAAGAATGCATAATCGAGATGCCGGGACCGCCGATGGGCGGCAAAAGGTATGGCGGCACCTGGGTAACATCGTTACTTTTCGGAAAGGCAGTGAATGAGTTAAATTGTTTACGTGGGTCTGCTATCTGCCTTATAATCAATTTATCCGATGGTACATAAAAGGAATATCTATGTACCCATGACCATTATTTTCATTATAGCCTATAGGTATTAACAGACTTGGATGTTTCAAACATCCAAATCTGTTAATACCTTTATATAATATATAATAAATAATGAGTTATTTTTATTTTTAAAGCAGTAACTACAAACATCATGTTTGTAGTTACTGCTTTAAAAATAACTTAACAAAAACTATGCGGAAACGCACCTCCAGCCAATAATTAACACTTCCACTTGTGAAAGATAGAGCGAGTCATGAATGAACGTCGCCCACAAATTGGTCCAGATCTGTTACTGAGAATGATCTGAGTCACTCGTACCACATGCTCGCACTATAAATTCGCGACTCATAAGACATAATCGGGCTGGCCCTTTTACGGCTCAAGATACGGGTTTTGAGGTGGAAGATAAAACCTCTAACTCCACCCGTCAATGAATCAGAATTATGATTAGTGCTTAATGTTGACAATAACTCGATACTTTCGGTTGCAAATCATAATGTCGTGATTTTGATTTAATTCTATTAAATTTAATTCGAAATGATGAGATTCAATTTTGCATGACATAATATTAACTATGTCCATATATAGTTAATATTATGTCATGCAAATAACAAAATTTTCTTTCCCTTACTTTTTTAACAAATTAATTATACCAAAATTTAGTCTGTACTACAGCTGTACTACTCCACACAAAATATAAGACTTTGGCCATAAGTGTCGCAGCATTGCACAAACCTCGTTGGTTTTAAATGCTGTTTTTAATTAAGTTGATTATTTGTATGTTTTATTTGGTAAATAAATAAAAAAAGAATTAAAAAAAGGAACTGTTGATTTTGTTTCCTTCATCACCAGGAGAGTGACGAATCCTCATAACTATTTATATTTCAAAATTTGTATTAAATTTTATGACTAGGTTGATGATGGGAACGCAGTGCTTCTTTTTTATGATATTTATAGCTTTCTATATAAATATGTATATAGTGCCAGTAAAAGTCACGGAGTAGAATAAAGTAAGAGTTAATTAAAGATTTGGTCCCCATAACGATTGATCATAAAAATTGTATTTAAAAGTGTCAGCCCTCAGGTCGTGGGTGAAATGAAAGTTCGGGACAATTTTTCGAACAACCGTAAAGAGTTTTAATAACCTCTTCGGTTTATTGATCGATGATTCATTGCACCGCGATTGTATTGAGCCTTCCAAGCAACCTCCGAGTCTAATATTTGTTTTGTTTATTACGTTCGGAATTTCTGAGTAATAAAAAATAAACAACGGTAAAAATACGACATTTATGTTTTACTAGCAACCCGCCCCGGCATCGCACGGGTATAAAATAGATAACCACTGAAAAAATTATGCCTATAGCCTTCCTCAGTAAATGGGCTATCTAACACTGAAATATTTTTTCAAATCGGACCAGTAGTTTCTGAGATTAGCGCATTCAAGTTAGCCCTTTCAAATAATTTTCCCCGTTTTTTCCACATTTTTCTCTATTTCTTCGCTCCTATTAGTCTTAGGGCCTGTTTCACCGCTTCCTGATAAGGCTATCCACTACTTAATTTGACAGATGGAGTATGGAGAATCTGTCAAATAAGCCTATCGGGCACCTTATCAGGAAGCGGTGAAACAGGCCATTAGTGTGATAAAATATAGCTTATAACCTTCCTCGATAAATGGGCTATCTAACACTGAAAGAATCATCAAAATCCGTTGCGTAGTTTTAAAGATTAAAGGGAACAAATTGACATGAGGGAAAAAAACGACTTTGTTTTATAATAAGTATAGATATATATTGTTAGGTACTTTTACTGATAAGGTATTTTCGAACTCTAACAAAAATATCTAAGATTCTACCTAAGCCTTTTTTGTTTCTTTTAGGTTTGTTACTATTAGGTATAATAAATAATTTGTATCGAACTATTGGCACGTGTACTACTTTTAATTTAAAAAGCCTTACTTCTTAGGGTTCCGTAGCCAAATGGCAAAAAATGGAACCCTTATGGATTCGTCATGTCTGTCTGTCTGTCTGTCTGTCCGTCCGTATGTCACAGCCACTTTTCTCCGAAACTATAAGAGCTATACTATTGAAACTTGGTAAGTAGATGTAGTCTGTGAACCGCTTTAAGATTTTGATACAAAAATGGAAAAATTATTAAAAATTTTAGGGGTCCCTATAGATACAACTGAAACAAAAAAAAATTTTTTCATCTAACCTATGCGTGTGGGATATCTATGGATAGGTCTTTAAAAATCATATTGAGGTTTCTAATATCATTTTTTTCTAACCTGAATAGATTGCGAGAGAGACTCTTCCAAAGTGGTAAAATGTGTGCCCCCCCTCTAACTTCTAAAGTAGGGGCATGATAAGTCTAAAAAAAAATATATGATGTACATTACTACAAAAACTACCAACGAAAATTGGTTTGAATGAGATCTAGCCAGTAGTTTTTTTATACGTCATAAATGGTAAACCTTAATTTAACTTTCATTAAATCAACTGGATTATGAAAATAAATTAAAAAGCACTTAATTTCATAAAAATAAACCTTATTACTGCTGCGGAACCCTTCATGGGCGAGTCCAACTCGCACTTGGCCGGTTTTTTTAAAGGGCTTTATTAGAAAGCTGCACCGTGTCGGTGTCAGAAAAAACCTTAAAAAACACTTCATAATAAAACAACTAACAAATTAGAATGACAAAGCGAGGAAGAATAGTATCGTTGAACCAAATTATGTTAACGGTAACCCCGGCTGAGTCAGACCAACCTTATTATTCACTGCTTTATGTAACCGAACTGTTACAACTGTTAAAACTTAAACGTAACACGCTCTTTGTCACGGCTAATCGGACGCTCAAAACACGACATATTTTCTTTTCTGGGTCATAATATGTTTACGGGTGGAGTTCGAAGTTCAAATGTAGTTTAACTGTGCAAAAACTCTGAAAAAACTGTCGCCAGCTGTATTTCTGGACACACGATACCGTGTCATACGACCTGCAAAACTTCGAAGAGCGTATTTTAAAAGGCTGGCAAAGCACCTGCAACTCTTTTGATATTGCGAGTATCATGTGCGAGAAATAATTATTTTCCCGGAAAAGCTAGTTTTTATCTTGGATAATATTTAAAACTATAAATAAAGAATATCTAGAAAATAATATTATGAATAACAGATACTATAATAAGAGGTTTTGACGTTGAGGAACAGGTTTTTGTGGAATTTTATATCGAGACGTCATCGGCTCCACGAAGGCTTTAATTTTATCATCATCATATTTACGTCATCTAGCTTACAAAGTAAGTACAATTAAGAAATACGTTTTATTTTTTTCAAATGCTAGATATCTAGACGATATAGTGTCCATGGCGCTCGTAATGCAAGTTGCAACCTAAAGGGCCTGTTTCACCACTTCCTGATAAGTGATGAATAGGCTATCCACCACTTCCACCAGTCAAAAAAGTTGTGAATAGCCTATTCGGCACTTTATCAGAAAGTGGTGAAACAGGCCCTTAATATTTCATATTATTTTATTTGTTGGTTCTTGAACGCTAGAGCAGCAGTGATAATTTCCATAATTATCACTGCTGGTCTAGTGTTAGCTTCACTTATACAGAGAAAGAAGGAACAAGTAGATAATTAATATTATTTTTAGATTACTAAATGACGCCCACAACTCCGTTGCGCCAAAATTCGTTTCTCACTTGGGAACCACACATTTTCCCGAGATAAACAGTATCCTATGTGATATGTCCTTTCCCGGGTCTCAAAGTATCTAAATACCACAGACATCGATCAAGATAGATACCGCATGTGTATGTACTTCGCGTGCCATATCGCGTTCCCAAACGACGAGCAATGCTCGTCTTTCGAAAGTCTGTTCTTTAGTCTGCTATCGGAATCGGATGTTTTAAAAACGCCTAAATGCCTAAAAGTGCCGTATTGAGCTGTATAAATTCAAATAGAAACGTTTCTTATCATCGGTACGTCACAGTGGTAGGAAAAAAGTGACACGCTCGTTTTCATACAAATGGAGCGACATGCGGTATCCATCTTGATCTAACTATGTCTGTGCTCCATACCTTTCAGCAAAATCGGTTTAGCGGTTTGAGCGTGCAGACAGACAATTTTTTTGAATTATTGAGAGCCAAAATATATTTATAGCTCCCACACATTTGACATTTGGTTTACGATAAATAAAGTATGAGACGTAGACGTATACGACGAAAGTATGAGTAAAACAAATAAATTATAATAAATTTTAATGTTAATTATGTTATTTTTATGTCTTTCTTTGTTATTTAATAGGTGAGTACATACAGCTGAACCTGATTTAAAACCACAGATTTACTGATTATTCTATTGTTACACTTTGTTACTCATTTCAACCATGATTCATGCATGCAAAGTAAAATAATTAATATTTTATTGTTATATTTATAATATTTCTTGTCGGGATTATTAGGAATAGGTTTTATTTACTATCTACTCAATTAAGTATTACGTTCTTGTGAATAGTATGTATCATATTCACTTGTACAAAAAGATTAATGTTAGATAATATGTACACTTTTACAGGTTTTGAAACTTATTCAGTAATTTAAAAAGTAAAACTTGGTAAATTTGATCTCAAAAAGAATAGAAATGTAATTTACCTAAGTATTGTTTTGTGACAATTAGATCGGCCATATTACATTTGATTGTTATCTTCTGTTACTAGATGTATCTGTGTCTATCTAAAATTTAATTTACCTATGATATTTTATATTTTATAAAAGAATTACCGTGTAATATTTTATGTAATACAATAAGGTAATGACGTCTTTAAAGACAATAAAAGAGATCTTCATAAGAGTCACGAAGCTACATTATTATCATCGTACTTAAACGAGCTAAATAATCGGTGAGATCGGTCGGATCGGAGGTTTTCTAAATTTTTCACCAAGATCTAATAGATAGTGTAATCCACCAAGACGCGCCGATTCCTCCTAATCGTTTATAGTATAAGTGTGCAAGCTCTCGCCAATGTTTGAGTGTTAACGGTACACTTATTATTATTATAAAACAAAGTCGCTTTTTTCCCTCATGTCCCTTTGTTCCCTTTAATCTTTAAAACTACGCAACGGATTTTGATGATTCTTTCCGTGTTAGATAGCTCATTTATCGAGGCTATAGGCTATATTTTATCACGCTAAGACTAATAGGAGCGAAGTAATAGAGGAAAATGTGGAAAAAACGGGGAAAATTATTTGAAAGGACTAACTTGAACGGGCTAATCTCAGGAACTATTAATCCGATTTGAAAAATTATTTCAGTGTTAGATAGCCCATTTATTGAGGAAGGCTATAGGCTCTATTTTATCACGCTAAGACTAATTTGAAATTTTTAATATCTCGCGAACTACTGGAGCAATTTTTATGTTATTTGGCACAGATAAGAAGTAGACCACGAGAAGGATCATAGGCTATCGATTTTAATAATTTTTTCAGTGGCTATAATATATTTTATACCCGTGCGACGCCGGGGCGGGTCGCTAGTATATTAATAATTACCTATGAGTGCACGCGCACACTACAATAAATATACCAATTAGGAGAAAGCGTCACGGTCAAAGGGAAAGATGCCCACCCAAAAATTGGTGGGGCGCGTCTTCGTGAATTGCACGGACTATAACGAGTCACAGAATTTGATACTTTTAACTTTTTTTATATTTTATAGCGTCCAGGGCTCCAGGCTAAGCAAGTTGGTGAAATCCTTGATACTTCATTTTGGAATTCACGTTATGGGAATGGTCCCGTCTTCTAAACTATGGCAAAGCAGTATTAGTTATATGGTCGCTGTTAAGCATTATAACATACTCGTACCCTGATAATATTATGTGGATTACCTCAAACCACATTATGCGCCTGAAAGGGCTAAAGTCCACAGACGAGTGATTAATAGTTGAAAATATTGGGGTTAATAAAAGTGAGTCATATAAGTAGAGCTCAGAGCAAATTCAGTTCAGACGTCAATGGTGTTCTTAGAATGGCAACGAACAATAATTCTAAGTTACATTTTCATGGTACTTTTCTGTAAGTTACATTTCCTGTTGTCGTGTTGCCGTAGATTTCCTAAACTGGTATAAGAGTAAAAAATAATTTTACAAAATTTAAGGTGGTAAAAATAGAAGTTATCTTATTTAACTACCTACCTGGCTAGTGACATAAATATCCACTATTTCAATATAAAACACTTTGAAAATAGGTGCATCTTTATTTTAAGGACTAGCAAAATTTGGTTATCGTGCGGGAACCATAAAAAGTATCCTATGTCCTTTCCCGGGACTCAAAGTATCTCTATACCAAACAGCAAAATCGGTTGAGCGGTTGGAGCGTGAAGAGGTAACAGACAGACAGACAAACAGACAGAGAGAGACACTTTCGCATTTATAATATTATATAGTATAGTAAGTATATAGTACTATATAGTATATAGTATAGTATAGATACATAATATTTTTCCTCTATGTAAAATAAAATATTATTTACTTCAATGATTGTCTTGAGTAACGGACTTGATAACAAGACCATCTACCACAGCCATAAATTATTATTATTATAATAAGTATTAAAGTAATAAATTATTATTATTATATTATAATTATTAATTTAATATAAGTCAACTACGAAATGCTGAGTTAATTAAAGGTTACTTTTGTATATTCGTTTGTCTCACTACAAAAGCGGTTCACTTGGAACCAGTATCCGCACTTTCTACAGACGCATTTATTGCCACGTTACAAAGATTTTGCTCACGTCGCGGTGTTCCCGTTTTAATACGTTCCGATTGCGGCACAAACTATGTAGGTGCTAGGAATCAGCTCCTAGAAGTTCAACAATTTCTCAATGACAATTATGACGCCATCTCTCATAAACTCTCAGCTCAAAACATAACTTGGTTACTTAATCCGCCAAAGGCCCCGTGGATGGGAGGCATCCACGAGATTAATGTACAAAGCAACTTCTCTACCGTGTAATCGGTGAACAACGCCTCACATTTGAGGAATTCTCAACTCTGCTCGCTAGAATTGAGGGCGTATTAAATTCTCGGCCCATCAGCCCACTCTCGTCCGATCCTACGGACTATCAGCCCCTCACAGCCGGCTATTTCCTCATAGGCCGTCCGCTCACAGCTCTTCCCGAACACACAATAGATGACAGAGTTATCTTGTCCATACCCTTCAAATCCGCTCCAAATGGCTTTCCTCTTCATTCATCAACAGGTACCCAATTTTGTCTTCTTTTATTATATCCTTTCTACAATCGTCGTTGGGCGTTCGCCCCTACAATATTACTAGATGTTCCGCGCGGCTACGCCCGCGTAAATAAGATATTTCACAGACAAATTAGTCCACAAAAAGTAGCCTATGAGCCTTCACGTGGTCTACTTCTTATCTGTGCCAAATAACATAAAAATTGCTCCAGTAGTTCGTGAGATAAGCTCTTTCAAATAATTTCCCCCATTATTTCCACATTTCCTCTATTTCTTCGCATCTATTAGTCTGAGCGTAAAATATAGAGCCTTCCTCGATAAATGGGCCATCTAACACTGAAAGAATTTTTCAAATCGGACCAGTAGTTCCTGAGATTAGTGCGTTCAAACAAACAAACAAACTCTTCCGCTTTATAATATTAGTATAGATTATACCTATACAATCTATATTATGTCCTAGTTTAGGCTCTACCTAAATCATACTTCCTAAATCCTAGCTCAATAAGCCCAGTCTACCTTTATTGTGAGGTCACTGACGTAATGACAACATAATTGGTGACAATTTTCTACCGTGATAAATGATTATTATCGTAAAGCGTACCGCGAGCTCAGGTTTTGCCGCGGAACAGAAATCGATGCCCATTGTCATAGCTTTGAATTTTCCTCTTTTTTTAACCGACTTAACACTTAACAAATGTGCCAAATTCCAAAAGTGTATGTATGTACATGTATGTATGGAAGTATGTTTTCTATGTTTGTATTTGAACAAACGAAACGAACAAAAAAAGAATTACTTACTGTTTTTGTTCTACTAGGTATTTTCAACTTAGGGTGGGTTGTACCAACTTACTTTAACTATAACTGTAACTTTAACTATAACTACAGTGCAAAATGTCAAATCTTTGGTTTGGTTATACCATAACCGCTCATACCTATCAAAATTTTTCGTGAAAATTTACCTATGTTTCATAGTGTTATATTTTTCCTGACGATTTTTACGGATAATTAATTTTTTTATACTCTTAATCCTATTACCTGTAGCTTTAAAAATAAACGCAACAGACATCTGTCAATTTATGTGGTCAAAGTTAAGGTTAAAGCAAAGTTAGCCTTAACTATAACCATAACTTTAACCTTAACTTTAGCTTTAACCACGCCTCTAGTGCAACCCACCCTTAGAGAATCCTGCAAGTTTCGTCGGACTTAGGTCCAGGTACATTATTTAAATATTTTTGAAAATTATAGAATTTGGTCAGATGCGCTACGCCATTACGTGAATAGAAAAAAACTTTTTCAGCTCTCTCGACTGGGAGCCTGATAAGAATAGCATTGTTGGTATTTCGTTGGTAATCTTTGTAGATTTTTTTAATTTTAATGAAATAAGTAAAGAATATTGATCTTAAAGTTATTTTCTTCAGTACAACATTCTAACTCCCTACCGATCCAAGGGAGGGCACCATGACAAGTTTTATTTTAAATTTAAATAGAATAGAAATGAGCTCATCTAATGATATTCCAGATAGATCCAAATGTCAATGGAAGTACAGCCAGATGCAATGTTTATGATATACTAAAACTTCATTACATCAAAAAGAAACTTAAGATTTTGAGATAAAACGATATACCTATTACCTACAAATTTCCAAGCATCATAATATACTCTTTTAATTACTTTGAAATAAAATATTATGATTTCATCCGGTAGGTATTGCACCCGAAACATATCGAGGCAGTAAGAAATTAAGAATCGATTTATTTGGTGGCTACACCGCGAGATATAAATCGTTAAGGCGACGCCTTGATAATTTGGCTGTAGCGATATCGATATTTTCATCAATGAATTAAGGCAAGAAATTAAAGTTCATTGTCAGTATTCATCATGTCTTTGTCATTGAATTACCTATAGCATAACACTATTGGTCAACTTTTATAACAGAATAATCAATCAAAATCACCTGTGTAAAAAAAGGGATTCCTATTTTGCCAACAGAGTCTCTGATTTAAGCTTCCAAAATTTGTACATAAATTGGTTTAAGCATACACTTTAATTTTCCCATAGCTTGTATTTATGGTTTTTAAATAACGCGACAAAAACTGTTTTGTACAATACGCCCTTTCCATTTTTGCTGTTCCTAATACCTTACCTACGTCACCTTAATATACATTAATTGCTTGAGATCTCGCGGTGTAGCGGCCAAAGCGCCCGTTTGCGCGGACGCATATAAATCCAGCCCTAGGAGCCGATATTTTCCGCGGTACATTTCCTTACTCCAGGCGGGAAAATTCCATTTTCGTCAAGCTATTTAGATCAGATGTAAATCATTATTGTCCTATAATAGTTTCTTGGTACGATACAGTCGATACATACTCGGGCGTTATTTCCCATTATGGGTTATATTATGGTAATAACATTAGCTATTACGTGAATCACATTCGAAGCTAATGTTCAAGACTTTGCCTCGGCAAATCCATGTCGCGCTGAAGCACACTGACTCAGTTCTTAAAGGAAGTACGATAAACGTTGAGGAAAA
This sequence comes from Lysandra bellargus, assembly GCA_905333045.1. Classification (NCBI taxonomy): domain Eukaryota; kingdom Metazoa; phylum Arthropoda; class Insecta; order Lepidoptera; family Lycaenidae; genus Lysandra; species Lysandra bellargus. The sequence continues at coordinate 1,258,537 of HG995333.1, forward strand.
GTTCAGGTGGTAAACATTGATGATTAATAATGACTCCCAGTTCCCACACCGGTTTCGGTGACGGTAATTAGTTTGACTGAAACCAGGCCAGCTACGCAAGGACGATTTTATAGTGCCCAAGTGTACGCGCAGTGTACAAGAACATTCTCAACCTTTACTCTCATAACCTAGTGGGACGGACGACTGATGCTACTGGTGAGAAATCAGACACAGGACCTAAATTTATAAATTATACATGCTCACATGCATCGATCTTCTTACTTATTAGACAATTAGGTGACCTGTCTGCATTGTCCTAATAAATTTATGAAAAAACATAATATATTATGTACTTAATATGATGAATCATGAATAAGTAAGCATATTATATAAACTAAATTTCGATGAAAAATATGAAAAAAGTATTTTTCCGATTACAATAATGGTAAGTATAGGCATTTATTGCTAAATTCTTCGAATCCTGAAAATATGAAGGATGTTTTATGTTTATACAGTTCAATCTATAGAGACTGACTAACGCACTTGAACTTTGGCCTTGGACCCTTTCGCTGAAGGCCACATCAAGTTCGGGCCCTAACGCAGCAATATACAGCCTTATATATCACTCACTGGGCATTACTCATCATATTTTCCTGATGAATGTTTTTAGAAAATTACCTAATCTAGCACCTCTAAATCTATGCATCAATTTATTTATCTCTATTTCTTTTATTTAATTAATTCTAATATAATATTTTTTTATTCAAAATACATAAAACATAATAGCTGTAAAAGCCGGGACACAAAAACACGGCACGACGTCGTACGGCGCCGTACGCGTCGTAGAAACTCACGTAGAAATTCAAGATGAGGCGACGTCGTACGACGCCGTGCCGTGGTTTTTTTCGACGTGCGTCGTGGGTTCCCACGACACGGCGCCGTACGGTGCCATACGACGTCGTGCCGTGTTTTTGTGTCCCGGCCCTTATGCTGCTTATGTCAGCAAAAGACAAAAGTCCTAGTCCTTGTAAAAGTATAAGCGTGCCTGTTGTCATTTTCAGTTCCACGGCCAACTCGAACATTTCACTACAAGCACAAGGTTGCTAGAAACTTTAAATTCAAGGAAGATTTGCTAATTTTACGAGTAAAAATTTGAAAGGATTTTGTTTACTTCGTCACCAAAATTCATAGGGTCTTTTATAGGTCAATATTTTTTTTTTTTTTTTTTCAAAAGCAGATTATTTTAAGTAACAAATTTAAAAAGAAAACACATACCCTTGACCAGCATAAATTAATTTAGTTTGGACAATCATGAAATTAAAATAAACTATAAGGGCTTATTTATACCTTTAATAGGAAGTTAGAAGGCTGAGCGCTGAGCAGTGAGCACGGGATCTAACAATATAATCTTAAAACTCAGCACATAATAAAAGTCTTCAATTTATAATCAACAGCATCACCGTATTAATTATAAGAACAATCTAATTGCGCTATAAAACTGTCTCGTTCAATTAATACTCGTGAACTGCGGAATAATTAAAAACGTATTAATGCCGTTGCATTAGCATAATGAATTTCAATTGGCTTCGAAAGTCATCGATCGAGGCTCTGGTGGCACACAAAAGCGGCCGTGAACCGTGACACAGGCCTCCACGTTCAGGGAAGAAGGGTGCTGGGTGGGTTTAGTCACCGCAGACAATGGCTTCGTCAGCTCCGAAGGTTACCACGCCACACACGACAAACTTATGATTTGCCGATAAGATAACTGATACTTAGAACGGGTAGACTGGGTGGGAGAAGAACTCGTCCTATGCATCATGCCTGTCTTAAATTTTTAAATTAAAAAAACTAATAGCTTAGGTAATAGGTATGCTGAACGCAAGGCTGATGTAAATAAACGTTCTGGGAATCTCAATTGGGAAAAATGGCAATGGCACATTTTTGTATTTTTAAGCAGTTACGGATTTTTTACGTAAACCTAGGAGACCATTAAACACTTTCATTCCATTTTAAATTGTAGTATAATGGAGGCCGTACTCACTTATAAGTATATTAATTAAAAAAAAACATGGGACGAGATTTCGGTTAGAAAGTTAGCAAAAATTACAATCAGGAAACTCTTGGACGAGATTCTGAGGGACGACCAATGTAGAGACTCCTCGGAACCTCCAAAATACAGACACGATTTGGAGATGTTATCCTTGTTTTTAAAAGCTCTTCTACGAAAGAATTTTATAATATTTCCATTTCTATGAAAAGTTAAGGTAAATCGTAAGGATCACGCGTACAAAATAAACGACATGATGCATCTCAAATTTGCATATAAGGAAGGAAGTACAACTTTACGCATAGTAAAAAGTGAAAAATTTTACCTGCAGAATATATTTAAATACAGTGAGCAAACTTATAACCGCGTGGTAAGTGAAGCAAAGAGTAAATATTGCTTCAACGTCGTCGCTCTGACTATTGGCAGTTGCGCTTTTTAAGCTCATTTGAGAATTGGAGTGGAACAAACTAATAATAATATTACCTTCTGTTAAAGAGTTTGTAATCAAAATTAAATTATCTATTCTATGGAATAACAATATAATGTACTATGCAGTTTTGTAATTTTTAATCAGTAATCGCGTAACTTTCTGCCGCGCACTGTAAAACTCTGGAACGAACTGTCACCAGCAGTATTTCCGGACCTATACGACCTGCAAACCTTCAAGAAGAGAGCGTATTCCTTCTCAAAAGGCCGGCAATGCGCCTGCAGCTCTTCTGACGTTGCGAGTGTCCATGTGCGACGGTAGTTGCTTACCACCAGGTAACCTGTTTGCTCGTTTGCCCCCTTATTTAATACCTTATTTAATAAGAAAAAAGTAATTTGCATGCTGACAGCAGAAAAGGAAAGATATTTTTTTGTTTGTTAACTTAGTTTACCAACATCACATTATGTAAATAAATAAAACAGCTCCACTTGATGTTTATTACCCATGTTAATCTATATGCATTAAATGTTATGCATTTATTCCAATTGATAATTTATTACGGCAAATAGCTGCTTTTATAAAGCCGGGGTTGGAAACCGCTAATTGATACTGATGTATAGGTATCACGATTATAATACGAAGTACCTAGAAGACTAAGGGCCTGTTTCACCGCTTCCTGATAAGGCTATCCACCACTTAACTTGACACATAGAGTATGGAGAATCTGTCAAATAAGCCTATCGGGCACCTTACCAGGAAGCGGTGAAACAGGCCCTTAACTTTGCCATCAATACTAATATTGTAAATACAAGAGGAGTCTACAATTCTACATGCTACATTATCATTTATCACTAAGCCACTAACCGACGCACTCAGAGACGAAGAATTAGGTACTTAATTGTAATTAGATGAATAAAGCCCCATACATTATCAGCCAAACTCTTCTTTAAATTGAAATTTAATCGTCATTAAAAATGTCTCTAATGGCTGGTTAAGGGCTGGTTTACACGTATTAAGTAGATAAGTAGTTAACTAAATTTTAACTTAATTTTAAGTTTTAATTGCGTGTAAACACAAAATTTAGTAGCAAGTAGCAAGTTAAAATTTTGTAAGTAATAAACTAGATGACAATTAAAATTTAGTTACTACTTATCTACTTAATACGTGTAAACCAGCCATAACCGCCGTACTCAGAGACATTTAATTATGATTAACCTTCAATTTAATGAAAAGTTTGAGAGATAATGCATGGGGCTTATGTCTAAATTTTGAATTTTTTTTTAAATGAAATAAGGGGGCAAACCAGCAAACGGGTCACCTGATGGAAAGCAACTTCCGTCGCCCATGGACACTCGCAGCATCAGAAGACCTGCAAGTGCGTTGCCGACCTTTTTAGAGGGAATAGGGTAATAGGAAAGGGTAGGGAAGGGAAGGGAAGGGGGTAAGGGGGGGGGGTAGGGAAGGGAATAGTGTAGGGGATTGGACCATTGGATTGGAATTAAATTTAACTAATTAATGTTCTACTCTGAGTGCGGCAGTGAGTACGCCGTGACACGTGAGACACAGTTTTAATTCTGACTTGATGACAATTCGGAATGCAAATCTCACTAGAGTAATTTTTTTGATGCAAATACTTTGAGTCCCGTGTAAGGATATAGGATAGGTTTATCCCAAAAATATGTACGATTTCTCCATGATGAAGACGTGTGTATTTTATTAATGACTAGATAGATAACGCCTATAATTCCGTTGCGCCAAAATTTGCTTATCGCGCGGGAAACGTACGTTTCCCGGGAAAGTATACTAAATTTCAGCAAAATTGGTTCAGTGGTTTGGGCGTGAAGAGGTAACAGACAGACCAACAGACATACTTTCGCATTAATATTATTAATATGGATGAGGGAGGTAACTCGTCTAGAGTTCTCACTTCTCAGCCATAAAAAGTTTGACCCTGACATTTCGTAACAGCCCATAATAGATGAACAACGAAGATAGCTAGTGACTGACAGAACAGTGTTACTACATTTTGCTCTCCATCCCGTTAACACTAACGGGAAAAAATAACAACAGACTAGTTTGAAATGCTAAGATACTGAACAAGCAGTGGCGTAACCCGTATATGGGGCGTAAGCAACAATTAATAAAATCTTTCCATTTCGTTAAAGTAAAAAGGTAACTTTACCTACCTTAACCCAAAACAAAATTTTAAACGATACCCCACTAAGGCACGCTACGCTTCTGTGAACAGAGATTATGTAGTAAAACTACAGTACTTTTTAGTAGATAAATAATCGGCCAAGTGCGAGTTGGACTCGCGCATGAATTCAATACTTATGTTTCAAACTCTTTATAATTTCATATTACGTACAAAATGCTGTTAATGCTTACACAATACATATAGAATAAAAATAGTTTCTTGTGTTTTTTGTATGGGAGCCTCCTTAATTATTTATTTTATTTAAAGTTTATTATTAATTATTAAAATATATACACAATTGAGTATTTTGTGAATATTTCAAGTGCCTATCTATTGCCATCATTTATATCGAGCAAAAAATGGCCAAAAAATCACGTTTCTTGTATGGGAGCCCCCCTTAAATATTTAATTTATTTTGTTTTTAGTATTTGTTGTTATAGCGGCAACAGAAATACATAAACTGTGATAATTTCATCTCTCTAGCTGTTACCGTTCTTGAGTTACAGCCTGGAAACAGACAGACGGACAGACAGACATCGAAGTCTTAGTAAGGGTCCCGTTTTTACCTTTTGGGTACGGAACCCTAAGAAACACGCGCTAAAACCCTTGTAACAAATTATAAGTGTGTACATTTGATGATAGATAATGTGTGTTTCTATATCATGGATTAAATACTTATTATTTTGAAGGTCCTATAAGTCTGGTCTACACAAATTATATATATATATATATATATATATATATATATATATATATATATATATATATATATATATATATATATATTTACAAAATAAACTTTTCTATGCTTTTAACCTTTCCTAGTTTTATTATTTTTTATTATTATTTTATGTATCTTAGCACAGAATGGCTTAAGTATAGTTTTTAAAATATTAATGCATGATACATTACGAGTAGTTGTAAAATATTTTCTTTTATGTTGTAAGATTCACTTTTTCTCGAAATTAGAAAAACTTTAGAGATCACGTAGCTGAAGCTTAAAGTTCCAAGTAGCGAGCTTTCCTGTAGGGTGCAAGTGCACGGTATAAGTAGCGCGGTGTGTCGGCGCCGCGACACTCGCTCTGCGTCGCGACACGCGGTAGGTAGTGCCCCGGCACCACGATCGCGCCCGAACACATTTTCTTTGAAATTTCGTGCAATTGCAAAGAAAAGAAGTGAGAAACGGGAACTTGTGACTTAAGTGCGCTGTGTCCTGTCACGATCAGTGAAATCCATGTTGCGATTAAGGATTGCGTGAAGGATATACACAACAGGTAAATCAATATTTACATTTTACATGTAAATATGACTTAAATATAGCTTTTTTCCTGAATATATGTATAGTACATTAAATCGTTTTACAATAACTTCAATTGGTTTTCAATTCTCTACATTTAAAATATAACTGAAACAACTATTACAAATCCCCCTTTTACCAAATAATATAGCCGAAACAACTCTTTATCTCCCCTTTACTTTCAAATAATGTTTATAAACTAAATGACTATGAAATAAATGTAGTGCACATATTTTGATCAAGTAGTGCACGTTATAATCAAATAATCTCAAGTATTTAGTGAGACAACGTTTATCAGATAAGTTTTTATCTTATCGAAGACGTTTTTTGTTTGAAATATTTGCATTCTAGTGCTACGCTGGTCAGTCCCCTGTGGGCCACGCGCAGAATACATAATGGCCCACTGATACATTTGTGCCATCTGATGAATGATAAAATACCAGACAATATACAATTGTTCGACAAAGAATTACGAGCCATCATCATCATCATGAGATTAATTTTACATGTGTAATAAAAATAATACTTATTGTATGGTTAGGTTTTTAGATTTGTGCTAGTAAAACTTACCACTGCGAATGTTAACTTACTGATAATTAACATTAAAGTCAGTACTTAAAAAAAATAAGTTGTATGATAAGAACGACTTTCTTTATTGGGTCTTTCCTCTTCCAAATAACTTAAGGTATCTAAAAACTACTACGTTTAGTTCACCTGACATTTTACGAAAGCGAGGATGTTACGTAGTGTGATAATATCAGATACGGATAACTCCGTGGCGCGTTATCACTGATAACACCTGATCCCAGTCATACAACTCACACACAATACTTTCAGTTTTACTTAATTTTCTTGAAAGAAAATACGCAAGATTTTTGTTGTTGAAAGATCGTGAATCGTTCGAATGTCTTCAAAATCCTATAGGGCAGCTCGTTACCAAATAGTTATGGTCATCATAAACATCTAATACCATGAAAGTAGATAATTTATATCTAATTGTTTTTAATTTTCATGTATTTTTTTAAAACTTTTGGCGTTTGGCCCTAGGCAGGGCTAGCCTACCTGTTCTTTTTATTACACTGAAATACAAAATACCATTCCGACTAACTTAACTAATATTATGTGATATCATATATTTATGATTAAAATATGACCTTTACACTGAGTTATTTAATAACAAAAAAACCCGACTTTGAATTCTCAGCAACCGGTTTGCTAAATAGATAAATAACTAAAACTTAGTTAAGTCTTATATTAGTTGCGGAATAATATAGGCGGATGTTTAAAGTTTAATGGGCAATCAAAAACCATAGTCCCTGGTCGGTTATCAATATGTATTTATAATAGTGTTTATTGTAACGGTTATAGAGAATTGATGTATAAAAATTATTTTATTTCATTGGGTCAACGCATTAAGATGCGGTATTTTTGACCTGTTAACTGCTGTTAAAGCCACGGTTTATATACTGAAAAGTTTGACAGATAATAGGGCATATTATGTCAAAGTCTTTAATTACAATTAAAAATTACTATTCGTCTCTGAGTGTGGTAGTTAGTTTAAAAGTATAGCAAACCCGTGTATTGAAATATTATAAACTATTGTTGAGTCTATGCGTACAGAGTCACTAAATTATTGTATACTCTACGTAGAGTTCAAATGATTCATCATAATAATTGATGCAAATTGCCCATATAAATATTAAGTACGTGATTTATACGTACGAGAAACTTGTTTTTAAATATTATATTCCGCATAATGCACGAGCTATTAAACCATACAGGATCGCTTTAAAAAGATAAATAGGTAATATGACGTATGGTAGGTGCAAGTACAATAAAATAGAAATATTTGCTTGAAGTCAAGATAATTTTTCTTATCAACACCTAGCAAAACATTCAAAGATACTTACAACTTTTTTATTCTAAAGAAACACTTCATTTATTATTAATAATAATATTATTATATTTTGTAAATTAATTTAAATGTAGTTACTGAATATTTATAGATTGTGTCTAACGTGGACACGGGAAAGTTTACTAGCTTTATTTAAATTTAAGTTAATAATAATCGAGCTTATGCATGGAGCTCGAAAAAATAGAAAAAAAAAACATAATATTAAGGCGTCCTGTGTGCCAAAGAAATGCATGCATATTGCATCTATGTTATTTTTCTATGCGTTAATCATCTTACGATGACATTGCTAGATAAGTATAGACTATAGTGGATATGTGCCATTAGTATTGTCGCGGGTCTCCGGAAGTAGGAAAGCTCTCAGGGCCGACTGAGATCTCAGTCTCATTAATATGTTTATGGTGTGCTACTTGTCTGCTCTGTGCAAAAATAAACGGCACGAACGTTGTCCTACTTCGGTTTTTAAATACCGAACGCCCATATAGATTTATGAGTAAGATTGAGATGTTCCTCAACAACGAATAGGCTTGTGACCCTATTCATCTATCCTTTCGGTATTCTGAAATTAAAAAATAATGTTGAAAGTTTTACTATCCAATAAAGTAGTTACGGTAGCTATACATACTTTACAAAATAGTATATAGCTGCCTTATTTAAAAATTTAATACGGAAACATCAGCTGAATATAAGTGATTAAAATATAGTACAAGCAAAATCGATGTCACTGTAGTAAATGATACTAATACTCGGTAATGATTTGTGCAATTTCGCATAAACAGAGCGTTTTGCTCACGGCTCTACCGGGGTGCCTCCAGCGCCGAGAAACCGAAGCTTTTGTCGTCATAGTCATTAAATACTCGCCTCTATCAACAACAATTACATGCGGTTAATTATTATTATTATGTTACAACACAATAATCCTGATACAATGCCATTGTTCGAGATTATCAGATGATCCGCGCATGTAAAAAATATTTTCTTAAAATTTAATGTGCATTAGACACGTCACATGTTTACATGTGACCCTCGTTTGTCTCTAAGAGGATTCTTAGTTGTTTGATGTTTGATGTTAATTAGTTTAGTTTGATGTTCAAAACTTGTAAAGTATTTATTACTCCACACTCCGAGTCAAGAGTCAACTAATATTGAGAATTGAGGAGTTTATTTTTTTTAATTTGAAAACACATTTTTACAACTTTGATATGCTCTAGAATCAGATTGAGATTATCCGCTTACGCAAACTTTAATGCGAGTTTAGCTTTGACAAATTACAATTCTAGGAAAAAAATAAATCGACATGCCATGCTATTGTTGATCGATTTAATAAACAAGAACTGCTAAACCTTGTATTGCATCTAATCTTTTAAAATAACCGTTAATGACTACGAACCCATTCAATGACTTTTTCTTCGTCTAATCGATGTCAATTGGCTAATACGTTTACGTGGGAGTCGACGGTCAAAAGTCGTTGGATTTCATAAATAATTAGGGGCAATTTTTCGGGGCCTAATTCGCCGCAATCTGTAGATAAAATGTAGGAAAGTTTCGGTAAATAGGGTTAGGTAAGACCGGCCCAATGTCGGTGAAATCTCCGAGACACGCTCTGATGGGCGGAACATTGGTGGCGAAACATTAATTTATTATTTGGTTTGCGCTTGACAATTTATATGGATAAGCGGAAAACGTTTCCCATTATCAACATGCGAGCGAGTACGATCGTGTGGTATAAGTCGGTAGAGTAAAAACTCATCTCTGACATATTGAGGTATAAAATGGGTGTAAAGACAGAGAAATGTCCGTTACTAGTTTACTAATAAAATAACGAAAATAACCAAAAAAGTCAGAAATCACAACTACATATTCTCATAATATAAGTTTTTCCGTTTTGATTTTAGTCCGTAACTTCGTATATAAGTATCTTTTTATACCTTCAATAATTAGAGGCTAAAGATGAAGTGGCTTAGATATGTATCAGCAAATATTCGATTTGCGTCCTTTAGGCTTATCGGTGACATTGAGAAATCAAAGTTTATTCAGCTATTGTGAACCACAATGGTATGTAGCGATTAGGCTGAATTATCTTTTGTACAGATAATAATGTTTGCCGACGCGCCCGTACCTCGATGTAGGTCAACAAGGTGTAAACTGGTGTAAACTGTCGTCATACATTTAAAAATATTTCAGATAGTATGAGTTACTCAAAACCAGTGGAACTGATAATATTATCTAGTAGATATGCGAGTTTAATACTTTTAAATAATTTCATCGATTTCAAACTATTTCCATTGTCTAATGCTATAAGTTTCCAAAGCAAAGCCTAAAACTTGTAGTAATTTACGGAATTCTTCTTTTTACAAGAGCGATATACTGACTACTGTGTACTCACTGTGAGTAAAAACAAAACGATGAGTCAGTATTAGCGGATATGAGTTGTCAAGTGAGATTATGACCCTAGTGTTATCTCATTACTTATTCGCGCCGTGTTCAGCCGTAAGATGCTCAGCTTGGCTTCTTTGAACCCTACATTCAAAATAGGTCCTCGTCCAAAGATGTAAAATCACGTTATATTTGAAACTGTAAAATGCTTACACATAAGAGTATGTATTACTGTTACCACTATAGCATTTAAATCTTTCCTTCCCCATTAATATAAATGTTATTAATAGATTTAAATTAAGAAATAGGTGAGCAAACATATTAAATTCAATTTTCATTTGTTTCAGATTCACATATCGACCAGCTTTAATATTTGCAGCCGAACTGTTGATAGATATTTAAGTATGACATATCGTTTTTAGACGAATTTACCTAGAAAACAATGAGCTTATTAATTGTAAGAGAAAACAAGATGGCGCCGGGAAGTAGGGTACACAAAATGGCGGGTCGGAGTTTAAGGCTGGTGTGGTCGGCGGCGGTGGTCCTTGTGTGCCTGGCACGGAGTAGCGCCGCGCCCGCCTTCGGGGAGACCAACAGAGCGATGGTGAGTCCGAACGAGTTTAATGCACTTTTGCCGAGCTGTCATATCATTCCATTTCATCCATTAAACGGCGAGATGCAAGTGGTAGAATCTGGTTCGGTTTACTTTCTCTGATGTGGGTAGTAAGTAGCAGAAGTGAATTTTGTATCAGAAGTTAGTCTTGATAACTGACTAATTAAGTAAGTTACTGTGCAGCCAGATACGATACACATGGTAAATATTTGGTTAAGAATTAAGATGACTTGCAGAATCCCTCGTAGAAGAAAGACAAAGGAACTGCTTATCAAAGTAATCGCTTAAAATAGCGTCATATAAGTGTTTCCCAAAAATTACAAGTCACGTTAATTACCAATGCTAAAGAAAAACATCAATAATTACGGAAGGGAGAAATTTATGAATCATTCAGAACCGTAGTTCCGTAAAACACTTTTCGATGTTTCAAGATAAAATCGGAAATGATCTCTCGGGCCGATCGCGGTGAATCAGATTTCCGAGAACGTTGCTCACCGGTTTAAGTGATATTAAATCGATTCTGTAGTACTACACACGATTGTAGATTCATTCATACGAATATAACGCTGCCGAGATAACAGGTCCGCATAGCCGGACATGACTGGACGCAGGTATTGACCTTCTTTATTTAGATAGGTTACGCGTGACTCACTACAAATGACATGTGTGTTTATTGGTTGTTTGACACGTCTTTGTTTTCATAACATAAAGTATTGAAAGAAAATTAAAGCTTATCTACCTAAGCCTAGTGAAATGATATTTAGAAACGTTATAGTTCATTGTGACTATTTTTGTAAAAGGAAAACAGGGGTAATTAAAATAATACCTCATTTAGGAACTAGGTTTATTAAGTTATAATATCTATGTTTATGATATTTACCTCTGCCAGAACAGCCCAGACATAAACAACGGGATTAGTTTGTTTGGTCATAGCCGTCTCTGATATCTTATATAGAGCATCACGTGATTTTCTAACTATTCAAAACAAATCGTGCAAAAGATTAGCGATTAAAGATAAATCAAGATTAATCTCACCATGATTCAAGGTAAGATGCAAATTCGGTAATAAAGATATCAAAAGTTACCCAAAGGCGAGTCCTTTCTGATTCATAGCGTCTAGGATTCAGAAGGAAACGGCATTCGTTTCTGCGAAAAGTCGTGAGTCACACGAGCGGCCCGCACCGCGCACGCAAGTTCTAGGCCGCGGCCGACACGTGACATGTCGGAATATTATGTAATTAATTCGTATAAAATATCGTAAGATGTATCTTATGAATCACATCTTCTACGTTGTTTCTAAAACATTATAGTGGAAGTTAATAGCCAAGATAGGATTAAAAATTAAAATATAAAATGTTGAACGTGTGGTCTCTACATTTTATTACGTATTTGGTAGATTTGTATGATTAAATTCCTATATCCGACGAATATTCCCGATCACGTCAGATAAGATAAAACAATGTGACACAATAAATAATACCTAACAACAATAGATTATGTCTAGCGTAAACATTGTAAACAATCTTATAATATAGAGTAAAATTATATGAGACCCTAATAAATCAAAAAGATAATTGTCATGAGTCTAGAACGACTAGAAAGTCTAGAAATATACATTGTATGCAACAGAAAATAAAACATTCTGTACGAGCTAATTACGCTGGCACATTATTTAATTATAACAATTATTGCTATAAATGTAATAAACACAATAAAAACAAATCATTTATTTTTTAATAATAAGTACTTTCAGCGGAAAAGACTGGATGTTGCAAGTAATAAAACAATAGTAATTTATTAAGATAATGTGTCTTGGATTGGACTCAGCGCTTAGGAACAACAGCTGTATACTTTAAACTCTAAAGTCAAGAGTCAAGACTCAAGAGTAATACTCATTTTAGACTATCTATAAGGGACTTACTCATTAATATAAAATATCAGGTATGAATGCTCCTTGTGTGTCATTGTATTTAGTACATACTAGATGACTATCGCAAATGGGACACGGGATAGAAAGTATCTTCCACGGGACAGAAAGTATATTTTCCCAGGACAGTTCCTCCATACCAAATTTCAGCAAAATTTGGTGGTTTGGGCACGAAGAGGTAACTTACTAAAATTAAGAAACTTAAGGAAACTTAAGGAACTTTCTAAAATTAAGTTACTTTGCATATAAACATAATTTTAGAACCGGAAAATAATAGGTAATTCGTAGTAATTAGAATTAAATAAATCTGATAACGGGGTATGACGATGTCAAGGCGAGCGCCCCACTAACCCGCTTCTACTCGATGAAAAAATCGGGCTTTTGGAGGCTTTGTCGTCGCCGTTTTACTAATAAATTAATGTAACAGTCTCAAGGTTAAGAATATAAATAATATAAAACGACGAAAATAATATCCACTCATATTTTGATTACCAAAAAACAATGATGTCAAAATTAAACCTAACTTAAATTAGACCTACCCATATTCTATGAAAAGATATTAAATCATATTATAAGTACAAACTACAAAATAATAATAATATGACAACACACACAAATGATAATTGATAAGTAGAGGATAAACAAAGACCAGTTCAGACGGTTACCTTTGTACTTGCTAGTGACCCCTAATTAAATAGAATTACGCGTATAAGAAACTATTTTATTGTATGGATTTTCCTATTTTAGATAATTTTTCCTCGTAATTATGAAAAATTGCAACGAATGTACAAAACATCAATAATGACTTCTGTTTATTGCCTTCGATTCATACTTAATTAGCGAATCAAACTCCAAAGTCGACATGATTTCTGGTCATGATAACTTTGGAGTTTGATTCGGATTCAGGATGTCTAAAATCCCGGGAAATTGTGGTGTAAGTATTGTAAGTGTTACGAGTAAAAAGATATATTTATGAGTTCTCCTCAAGTTGCTTACGTTATAATTTCGGTTACAACATTAAAAGCTATACCTATTTGACAAAAGACTCATCAGGTGACTTAAAAATCTCCATGATTTAACAAGTTCTCTACATTTTTTAAATCTTGCTGGTGTAAGTAGCGATAAGCGATGCAAGTGCGACTTACATATTATAAATCCGCTAAATGTCGTTAAAATTGCAACGAGCATTGATGTCAAGTTTTTTAAAGGCAAGAAAATGAGTTGATATTACAGACGGATGGATAAATTACCTATTGTTGAAATGCACCAGATTATTGCTTTCCGTCTGCCGAGGAAAACAATATTGAAATTCAGAAACGGTTACTTAGTAACGCGCGTTTGCATAGCTTTACTCACATTAATTTATCGTTTCTGTTGGTAATGCAAAACGTTTTTAACATTATGCACTTTTGTGGAAGATCGACTTGCTATTGCATGGTACACATACAATAGGATAACTCTGGATGTACACAGTTAGCAATTAAATCGGGTATAAGTAGTTGTAACTTATACCCATATTTTATTATTTTACTGATAAAATATGAAAACGCAAAGTGATGAATTTTAGCGGATGTACCTGAGTGTATGACAATGTCTAACGGAGCCTTTTATTCGGATCCTTAAAAGGCAGGTCATTCTCCTGCAGGCATCTGAACGGAGGCACAATGCCCCGCCCGCGAGGAATTTCCTTTGTTTTTATCGGGTCCGACTAATGCGATATAAAAATTCGATGCGTGTGCCATCGGCGGACGTATCTCGTAAAATTTCCTCCACCTGTTCCAGGGAACGATGAACTTTGGAGTTTTACTGTAGAAATATGTATGTTGTTTCTGAATATAATCTCGATAACGTTTCGTGTAGATCGCGCGTTTAGGCAAAATTTTCCGGGCGGCGGCTCTGAAGTTGCGAGATGTTTTTTGGCCGAGTTCAAACGTCCCGTGCATGCCTAACAGTAATCTAGTAGTCAGTAACCTCGGCGTGTTTTTGGAAGTCTAATCTAACACGAGCGAAATAAAAAACATTTAAAACACCTTCCTCCGGTGAGGCCCCGTGTAAATTCGAGATGAGTGATAATCCGGTGCCGTATCTCGAACGTTTTCCTGGAATTTGAACCGCGAAATGACAAATTTTCCGAGTAAGTTTTTTATGTGTTTACAAAAGCTTCTTGTTTTTTTATCGAAGTGGTTTTGATCTTTGAGATAGTTCTTTAACCCAAAGAGTTTCTCGTGTTTCAGAGTGCGTTTCTGAACGTAAAGGGCGTCACACACGGTGAAGATAATATAAAATATATAATATCTTAGAGCATATTTTAGAATATCGCTCACCATAGAAATCCTATGAACCATCACACACGACGAAGTTAATAATATATATTTCATCTTCAGTATCTTGAGATACCAAGCGAATATCCCAAATATATGGAAATATATATCTTAAGATACGAAATATTACGCAGACTCGTAAGGAAATGAACATATTTTAAATACTTAATATCGTATCTTAGCCGTGTGTGATAGCCTAAGATACTATAATATTTTATATTTGGGCATCATAATTATAGTATCTTCACCGTGTGTGACGCGCTTTATGATATGTGACGTTTAGGGAGTACGCGGGGGTTATTAGTAGCATGCTAATGACAGTCGGTCGTCGCATGCGCGTCACGCACGCAGGAAGCAGCCGCCGACCTTCGGAGCCTCCACGGCCGAGCTGATCGCCTCTCATTGTTGTCGCTGTCAGCCACCGACGCCGACACCGATGTTTGCCATAAAACAACCCGCCCATTACCGCAATTACTTCCAACCTACAATTACATGAACCTATGAAAATGCACTGAAACATATCTATAATAATCGTTATTAAATAAATATAAAAGGGAAGTTTAATAAATGGTGTGACAAGGAAAATCATATAAATTTATCGTTGTTAACGTTCAGGAAATATCTGAGCATGTTACGTGTCAAAAGGGTAGTTTGTAACAAATACAGTAAGATTAAGTAGATATTATATTAATAATAACTAGTTATTTGATCGAGCTTTGCTCGGTATTCGATAAAACACGAATAAAATGACATTTTCTAAAAAATGATTCCTAGCTAGATCGATTTATCGCCCCCGAAACCCCCTATATACTAAATTTCATGAAAATCGTTGGAGCCGATTCCGAGATTCCAATTATACATATATATACATATATACAATGTGTAACAAAAATAAGTGATAATACTTAAGGGTGTGTACGTCTTCCTTGTATAGAGTTCACTGTGAAAGTAGCAGCGCTGAAGGACGATTTTTTTTCCACTTTTGTATGGGCAAGGGCCCGAGCGTCACGAGTTTATCCATACAAAAGTGAAAAAAAATATTGGTCTTTCAGCGCTGCTATTTTCACAGTGAACTCTCTACAAGGAACACGTACACACCCTAAAGTATTATCAGTTATTTTTGTTACACCCTGTATATATACAAGAATTGCTCGTTTAAAGATATAAGATTCCAATATTATCATCTATATTTGACCCTATAAATCTTAATTTATACGACTTGATATATAATAACACCTATTATTATACGTCATGTCATCAGAAATATAAAAAGATTAAACCGATAGAATCAAATTATTGTTAAGCGACCTATCAAAGTTTTGAAGGAAATTTTTGAATGCCTTTTTTATCTTCTTACTTTGTATGAAAGGGATTATAATACACGTGTTTGATCACTGCGTAGGTTCTAAGTGACCTGTTTAAAATGTTTAGCTGCGCCATACCTCGTGGATTTTAAATAGTAAGTTAAGAATAATCTAATTGATATTTAGATCATTGTGTACTAACTACTGCGCACACGTAAACACGTTTTTATCCAGGGCTGCTACTGCCTAGACCTTAGCATAGGATAGACGTCTAAGGCTGTACATACTAAAGTTTGTAGAGAGAGCAACCCTATCAAATACATAAATAAAATGAGACCTCGGAGTTCGCGTGAAATGAATTCAAGGCACATATCCGTCACTGCAATAAGTATCGTCACTAACAATGTATAATGAGAATGACAAGCTATTTATTAGCTATAAATTATTTTCACGTGTCGCTTAATTGAATTGAGAGTTGTTTAAGTTGCTGTAGTACGGAGTTAAATAATTATTATCCACGTACTAAGAATAAATGAATTTTTATTTACACATATTTTGCTAGGTATATTGGACCAGAATTTAATTAAGTACTTAGTAAATAAACTTGTGCAATCTTATAAATTATCATTTTTACTCAAACATGCAGAATTCCATTGCAAATATTTATTTTCGAAACGAAGATCCGACAGGTCTACCTACCTATCTCATACACCTACAATATTAATAGTTCAAGACAATTAAATTCAAATGTAAGTATGGAAAATTTGGCAAAATTTAAGTACAAATTTATCTATCAGGATATGTAGGTTATAAAGTAATCTTGGCGGTAAATTGTGAAATTATTGAAAAAACTAAATTATTAGCAAAAAAAAAAATTAATAAATTATTTAAAAAAATCGTTTTTGGTGACTGATTGCGCTGAAACTATAAGTGATATCGCTTTTGTTTATATAAGAGGCTTATAGTAAATTTATCAACATTTATTTCGTTCATACATACTTTTTATGTATCAAGTACGGTTTCTTATTTAAGGCTCCTCTCGCGAAAAAAGCGTGCAGATGAAACCACTTTTCATCGGCATTAACAGAGAAATTATATCTGAAAAAAATAATTAGTAATCTACATGATATGATACGTAACGTGGTTTCGCCATATTTTTTCTATCGGTATCACATAATAAAGAAATAAAAAACCAAATCACCTCCAAATCGTTGAATTAAACCACTTTACTCCTTCATTATTTATCAAAAGAATATATAAAAAATATCTACTGCTTTGCAATACATAAGTTGATAATTTGGTTTCTTTACTTTTTTGAAATATGTATTATATTAAGCCTTAAAAAGGTTTTTTCTCCTATTTCGCCCTATTATGGACGCGGCGAGCGTCGTAACCGCCACCGTACAAGGCGCGCTGTTATGAATGTTATTTTAATGTCATTTACGTCGATATTCGCACTGACAGACAATGATCAAGGTCATTGGCGGATATAGAGGCCTTAAGTGGAAAATACCACGTTTCGGGACATATTCGAGGGCGCGGGGGGGACGCACACCTTTGTAAAAATTTAACTTTACTCTATAACCGACATATCCTGCCTGATAGATAAATGTTGAACTTTAATTTTGGAAAATTTTCAGATAATTTGCTTGAACTATAAATACATTATCTGATGATGGATACCAGATAGTATCTTCCCAACAAAAATTTTCTTATTAAACAAATTAATCCTGCTTCTTAGCTTAGGATTATCATACAAAGTAACTGAAACTCTCCTAGATCCTTACAATCAGTCATATCATTAATTGACAAAACAGCGGTTGCGTGCGAGCCATCACTTACAGTCTACAGAGCAGTGTTTTTTTCTAACCCCTCCCTTTGTGAGTGCACGTTTGTCACGTGCGTCGGCATTGTTGCCATATAATTGGCACGCCAATCATATTTACACGTGGAACTGGCCGTGGACGTGATGACTGGCATCGGATACCATAAATTATATCTGCAATTGCATCGGCTAATATCAAAAAATTATGCTGTAATGTTTGCGTGCGAGTCGGTGGTAACTTTCCGTTTTTATGCTCTCAAGAATATGGAAGAATAATATCGTATTCTGCCGAATTTATTTGGAGTATTTTCCTATCTAAACGTCTTTATATGAGCATTATTCATATTCCCAGAGGAGAGGAGAGAGAGAGGTCAAATCAAATTGTATCGCCTCCACCCTCAAAAGACAATATATTGTTGTAAATAATTAAACATTTATATTATGACTATTGAAAAAACTAAGGGGGCGTCCACAAATTACGTGAGGTGTTAGGGGGGGGGGGATCTCATTTAATCTCGCGTTGGGGAGTTTTTCTCAACAAAATAATACTATTTTGGTCCATTTCATCCAGATTGTACGTATGCTTAAGATTTTTTTATCGTAAGCGTAATCGTTAAATACGATTACGTAAGCGTAATCGTTATACGGTTAGGATCATTCACAAATTCGTTCGAAAGAAAATCTACTGACTTTCAAATCACCAATAATAAACCCACATTTTGAAAAATCTCACGTGAGATTTGTTTGATTTGAGATTTGTGAGGAGATTGAAAAAATCTCACGAAATCTCACCAGGGGGGGAGGGGGGCTCAAAAATTAAAAAAAAAAACATGTCACGTAATTTGTGGACGCCCCCTAAATGAAAAACTTTATCTAGTCAGTTCAGGTAGGTACTTACGAGTACTAAGATTAGGTATTATTAAGATTTTTCATAATTTGTGCGGCATGCAGGTGCAAAACTTCCTGGGCGTATCAGGCTGTATCAGCTTCCACCGACATAAACACGTCTTACTTCTTAGAAATATTCATCATAAAGATGTATCTAATTTCGTTACATTAAGAAAACATATCTTTTTTTTTTATTCGACTGAAACCCATTTCGAAATATAATAACAGAAAATAAAATGTATAAGCTACATTTAAAGTAAATGACACAAGATTTTTATTAATGTAGCAGGTAGTTTACTATTTTAAACTTTACGATTGCTCTCAGTTACAATTTATTTTAACTGATACCAGTTTTATACATTAAGCTTAACTGTCTTATTAAGGGTCATTTATATTCGAAACCACCAAATGCCCGCATAGTTAAAATTTAAAGTTTATAATGCTATCTGTATTTTAGATGAGTAGGTACTTGATAACTTCATCAGTCCTCTGGTGAACGCGTGGTATACTTTCTTTCTTTATTACTTTTTTTTTATTAAATGAGGGGGCAAACGAGCATACGGGTCACCTGATGGAAAGCAACTTCCGTCGTCCATGGAGACAGAGCTGCAGGTGCGTTGCCAGCCTTTTAAGAGGGAATAGGGTAATAAGGGAGGGTAGGGATGGGAAGGGAAGGGAATAGGGGAAGGTAGGGAAGGGAATAGTGTAGGGGATTGGGCCTCCGGTAAACAGTCTTCCACAGTGCGTTTTTCGCGTAACTTTCTGCCGCGCACTGTAAAACTCTGGAACGAACTGTCACCAGCAGTATTTCCGGACCTATACGACCTGCAAACCTTCAAGAAAAGAACGTATTCCCTCTTAAAAGGCCGGCAACGCACCTGCAGCTCTTCCGATGTTGCGAGTGTCCATGGGCGACGGTAGTTGCTTAGCATCAGGTGACCCGTTTGCTCGTTTGCCCCCTTTTTTAATAATAATAAAAAAAAAAAAACTCACTCACTCGGCGAAACACAGCGTAAGCGGTTTTCTGTGAGAACGTGGTATATCTCCGGTCGAGCCGGCCCATTCGTGCCGAAGCATGGCTCTCCCACGTGTAAATTTCTATAGAAATATAAACAAAAATGTACCTATTTAGTTTAACTAACATCTATACTTATTATAAAACAAAGTCGTTTTTTTTTTCCCTCATGTCCCTTTGCTCCCTTTAATCTTTAAAACTACGCAACGGATTTTGATGATTCTTTCAGTGTTAGATAGCCCATTTATCGAGGAAGGTTATAGGCTATATTTTATCACGCTAAGATTAATAGAAGTGAAGAAATAGAGGAAAGTGTGGAAAAAACGGGGAAAATTATTTGAAAGGGCTAACTTGAACGCGCTAATCTCAGGAACTACTGGTCCGATTTGAAAAATTCTTTTAGTGTTAGATAGCCCATTTATTGAGGAAGGCTTTAGGCTTTATTTTATCAATTATCACGCTAAGACTAATAGGAGAATGTGGAAAAACGGGGGAAATTATTTGAAAGGGTTTATCTCGCGAACTACTAGAGCAATTTTTATGTTATTTGGCTGATATAAGAAGTAGACCACATGAAGGATAGTGATAGGCTATCGATTTTAATATTTTTTTCAGTAGCTATATATTTTATACCCGTGCGACGCCGGGGCGGGTCGCTAGTAAATGATAAAGTAAATTTTGAGACTTTCTGAGTACCTATTTATTAACTTGCTGCATGTATTCGTCGTATCTGCACCATCATAACAAATTACTGGACATACGATATTTAGTACTTGCTTCGACCTTCACAAAACGATGAATAACATGGTATAATGACATCGAGGAGGTGCTGTGATTCAACGTGCAAACAAAAGGCCAGGTGATTTAGTCATAAAAGTACATTTTAATAAATTAAAAGAAAATCTAAAATTTGTAACGCATATTATTTAATTTCCAGTGAAAATAATGTGTTGGTAATTATCTATACTAATATTATAAATGCGAAAGTATCTCTGTCTGTCTGTCTGTCTCGCTTTCACGCCAAAACTACTGAACCGATTGTAATGAAATTTTGTACACAGATAGTCTGAAGCCTGAGAAAGGACATAGGCTACTTTTTAACTGGAAAAATGGGTTGTAAGGGGGTGAAAATGCGTAAATTTGTTCAAATTAAGTTAGTTCCAAAAATTCATAACAGATGGCGCTAAGAGTCGCCTACATCTCGCTATCGCTTGCTCATAAGTCTTTCTATAAGAGGTGGCACCATATTGAGTTAAGACTTTCGATTCTTTCGATTGTTATGCACGTTGTTAAGGCCCGTATTTTTGATCAGTACTTAAGATGCGACCCGATCTCAAGACGCGGTTCGGCTCTGTGATTGCCGATTGGTCCAAATTTTGTCAGCCAACCAATCACAGAGCCTGAACCGTGTCTTGAGACCGAGATGCATCTTGAGTACTGACCAAAAATACGGGCCTAAATAACTCACTACTCACTACTTTATCTATGCAGTGACGTAACCTTAAACCTACCAATGATAAATAGTTTATTTGTAAAGCTAAAGTTGTGTAATATGTAAATAAGCTTTAAATTAGGTATAAATAAAGTTAACTTAATTTAAAAAATGAAATATTATGTGCACAATGCACAGCTGTTTTTAGGTATTTTGATTTAAGAGGTACCAGGGTTTTAAAAAGCTTTTAAATTTGACACCAATTTTGTTGACACCGCGCGCTATAAACTGAAGTCCACGCGAACGAAGTCGCGGGCAACAGCTATAATATATAAGTTTTTAATTTCCCATGGTTCCTAAAAAAGTATATTAAAACCTGAAAAAAAACTAAATATTTATTTTGTAAAAAAAACCTATTTATAAATAGTGGATGGGTTCGTAAGTGGGTTCAAGGTGTATTTACCGTTTAACATTGTGTGGTTTGAGCAGTCATTTAGCAGTCAAGTGCGAGTTTTCCTCCGTTTGTTCATGAACTTCACATTTGCATGTACGAGACAGTGTGGGTCATTGTTTATTGTGCCACTGCTATGAAAATATCCTTCGGCTTGAACTCTATTGATTACCATCTGACCTCATACTTAGCATGGAGTAAAAATAAAAAATAAAACACATCCGAACATTTTTATGTCCAAACTTAGTCAATTAAAAAAACATTATTTACTCCAAACAAACATAAGAATCTTCTAGAGTTTTGGAGTCGGTTAAAAATAAATTAAATAAAAACTTTAATAAAAAATCAGAGTTCAATTATTACACAAATAAATTACTTTTCACACAAAGAAATTGTCACTGCTAAATTTAAATTGGTCATAATGTCACATTCAAGTTAACTTGAACGCTAACAGAGATGTTACTCGCAACACTGATGAATAGCTTACTCGAGATCAGTTAAGAACTTTCAATACGCTGACCGTTAAGGCACACTGACACCGTTACGGCTGTCCGAATCTTCGGTGTTCTCGTCCTCGCTTCTGTGTCAATAGGTTCCTCTATAACGGTCGCAGTGCCGCCCACATGGACTCATTACTTTCTGACTCACGTTAATACCACAAATCAATATTAGTGTACACTAAATACGGGATTTACCTGCAGTGTATGAGGATTGAGGAGTCAACAACTAATCGCTGCATTATTTGTTTACTACCATTTTGTTAAGAGTTTTTGCCACTTAAGTAATATTTATTTAAAATAAATAATTCTGTAATCCTTTTTGGAAAGGAAATAATAAAATAAAATATATATATACTTTTTTGTTGCGGCTTAATGATACTTTTTACAAGTAAAATCGATGCTCGACTTTGTACACAGCAATCATCGCTTGGTCATTGTAGTAGGTAGTATAGGAGTAGATTAGGAAGTAAAGTATTATAATGTACCTCTTTGTAACTTTTAAATAAATCTACTTACATCTAAGTGCATAAAGCAGTATTCTCCAAATCAATACTCCAATGTGCACATGCACTTTATTAATTAAATCTACAGAAAAGTGCATAACCCAGTATTCATGCAAATAAAGTCAACGCTTGAATGTGTACAGTGTACACACCGAATGAAAATCAACGCTTAGTCAGTTACTGATATTATACCCATACTACATAATATCTATACTAATATAATATTATTAACGCGAAAGTGTGTCCGTCTGTCTGTCTTTTATCTCATCACGCCCAAACCGCTGAAAATGGCAAAGGATACATTTTATATCAGAAAAAAATATACGGATTACGCGGTATTCATTAATTTGACGCAACGGAGTTGCGGACAACATCTAGCGATGTATTTTACTTTTTAAATTTAATATACGTGCGCCGAAGTGCATAATGAAGTTTTATTTTCGTAAATAAAGTTAATGTTCTAGTATGTACACTCCCAAACGAATCATCGGTTAGTCAGTGACTGATAGTGCACTATTTACAATCTACTATTTCCGTGGAACAGATTCGTCCGGGGAAGTTATCGTTCGACTTTTGAACTTATCTTACCAGCATTACGTATGTAAGCACATTCATTTACTTAAAAAATACCGAGTCAACAGAATTAATGAAATGTGTTTGTAAATATATTTTACTAGACGTTCCGCGTGGCTTCGCCCGCGTAAATTAGATACCTATTTCACAGACAAATTAGTCCACAAAAATAGGCTATGATCCTTTACGTGGTCTAATACTTCTTATGTGTGCCAAATAACATAAAAATTGCTCCAGTAGTTCGTGAGATAAGCCCTTTTAAATAATTTCCCCCGTTTTTTCCACATTTTCCTCCATTTCTTCGCTCCTATTAGTCTTAGCGTGATAAAATATAGCCTATAGCCTTCCTCGATAAATGGGCTATCTAACACTGAAATAATTTTTTGAATCGGACCAGTAGTTCTTGAGATTAGCGCTTTCAAACAAATAAACAAACAAACTCTTTCACTTTATAATAATATTAATAAAATAGTACAGATCTGTGAAAATATAGGTAAGCTTGATACTTATCTGTTTTAAAATCTTAAAAACCATACATAACCGAATGTACAAAAAATATTCGTTAGGATCTTGGTAAAAATATACCAACGGTACATTTATAGTAGTAGTAGGTAAGTGTTTAAGTATTTACGAGTGTAAAAATTTACATTATTTTAAACATAATCTTACAATTTACATAAAGATGTCTGCTTTAATAGTACTGAGTTTTTATATTATTTCTGACTAAACTATCCTTTGTGTTGTGATTCGTACGTTTAGAACATCTTTCTTTGTCTTTGTAAGCGTAGTAAGTAACGATGAAAGGACGATCTCTAGACAAAGGGACACGAGAAATCAAATGAATTATGCATTTTGCGTTCATCCAAGGATACATTTTAATATTTACTTCTAATGTTTTACAAAAAAATATATTTATATCCATTCAACGTGACTGCTATAATAATATGTCAATGTACCCAAATGTACCTGTTTAATTTTTTAAGAAAATCTGCCATGGCATTGCATGCCATTAAAATAACATTTTTGATTAAACATGTATCTTAATTATTGTACTGTCAATTAACTCGTTAGCCGTTTATATTATAGTCGAGTTATATTTAGTTATACTCGTAATGTTTCGATATATCATCGTTATCGGGCGACAACAATAAACAATGGCTAGTGGTCGACCTTGGAGGAGCAACTCGTGGAGATTACAGATGTCCAGGGAAAAGAGATTACTACACTTATACATCCTGAGAGTCGGTTAACTCCAAACGACAAGACAGGATAACGATGAATATAAGTTGAAATATCATGTCATATTCACATTCACATTTTGTATCGTACCTCCACATGACGCGTTTCCTACGGTTGAAAATTATAAAATCGTCCTGTAATAAAACTACTACTAATTTTATAAGTTGCCAAACTTTATTTATTTAAACCAACAGATATCAAATACGACCCGATTGGGTCGTCTTTTATTTAGTCTGTCTTTTTAATGTAAATGGCATTTCGTATCTTTTGTTTCACTTATCTGTCAAAGTCTAATTTTGAATTTGAAAAGTGTTCGAAAGAGATTTAAGCTGGAAAATATGTGGAAAATAGTATGAACGTAACAGATCTGTATAAGTAGAATAATATCATTGATTTAAACTGTACTTTGTTCTAGTTATAAATAGAATCTCATGAGATTTTTGATATTTCGTTCCTATTGTTCGGTAAAAATTATTTTTATGTCTTGCATGACGCAAATGTAGGCTTTGAAATAGCAAAATAATGTTTTCAATTCATTTAAATTTAAACAAATAAAAAGATATACATCAATTAATTTAAAGTTTATCGAATAAAATACTTGGAATGTTTTCTGAGCCAAAAGAGTTCAACGGCGTTGCAGTTTACAATATACTCGTAATTACCATATATCCTTTCAATCACTGTCTAGCTGTAACTGGTAGCGAGTAGTAATAACTAGATGGTCATAAATAAAAAATGCAAATGTTTATTCATCATCTGTAATAATTATTCCATTGTCTGTTAATATTTTTTGTGAAATTTTCTTCTGCCCATCTATTAACCGTCGCTCGATAAACTCGTTACATAAAGTCAACATTACATAGTGCTACTCCTATATAAATAGAAGAATTGCAACAATTAGAAATAAGTGATTTGCAATTATTTTAGCAATTTCCATAATTACCGTTGACAGTAAAAAATCAAAACAGGACTAGTATGATTATTATGAACGTGGCATTATATTATTATACGATACACAAAAATTACAAAACAATGCATAGTACAAAATCATCTACAAGATAAACATAGATATTTGGTAGAACAATTCTCGATAGAAATTGTGATGTATGTATGTTTGAATGTTCGGTGTGCCAGCAATTTTGTTTTTAATCAGAAATCAGTCTATCCAATGATATTCTACTTATACAGCAGATCTGTATAAGTATATTTTGTATGGGAATACAAAACGTAACAGATTACGTTCACACTATTTTCCGGATTAAATCTCTTCCGAACAATTTTCAAATTCAAAATTGCACTTTGACAGATAAGGCCCACTTGCGCAGATGTGAGTTAAAGTTAACTCTGAGTTAAACATCATGTCATATCTGTCAAGTGAGTGATAGAGATGACATGATGTTTAACTCAGAGTTAACTTTAACTCAGATCTGCGCAAGTCCGCCTAAGTGAAACAAAAGATACGAAATGCCATTTACATAAAAGAGACAGACTAAATAAAAGACGACCCAATTGGGTCGTATTTGAGTCTTCACAATGCGCGCGGTGGTAACATAATATCTGCTTTGAGATTTTTATATAATATCATTGAGTCTATCGTACAAAAATCGTGCTATACGTTACTGCGATAAAAATATTATGTATACCTTCTTGGGACTTAAATCGGCTAAAGTCTAAACTATGTAAATGATAAGAAGACTGAAGAAACAGAAATATAGAAAAACATTTGGGTCACTTTTAGATTCCTATTAATAGTACAGAACTTTGTTTTAACCTGTAGTAATAATATTATGTAGTTCCAACTTAACACTGTTATCATTGTAACTTCTTAACTTCATTGGATAGTACTTATGTTGATAATTGGTAGAAAATATGCGGCAGCAGAGTCATCCATTACTCACGTGGAACTTATTCATCATTGTAGTACACAAGTACCAGAGTACCGTCATTATAGGCTTAGCGTCATCGGTTTTACATTGTAATTTAGCTGCGTTACTATGGACCCTTGTAGTAGCCTAGTTTTAAGACCGTATTTCTAGTAGGCTGGGTCTATATGCAATATGCAAGATACCTATAATAGGTACAACTTTTCTGATTTACTTCTGGTAGATACTTTCCATCAGGCGACCCGTTTGCTCGTTTGCACCCTAATTTTATAAAAAATGCTATATTATTTTGTGACATAAAACTAAAGGCTATCTTAGTTTTTATATCACAAACTTTTTGTATCAGAAAATTATATAAATTATTTGCCGAAACAACAAAGAGGGAATTATTATAACATCATTACGCGCATGATATTCATATTTGCCAAATCTTCCTAGGAATCAAGCAACAGCAGCGCACAAATTTAAAAGCACAATATAACAAGTTAATATTACCTAATAGGTAGGTATGATTCACAAAAAATATATAAGTGAAATTCTATAGAAAAACCTTGGGCTGTAATTTAAATTTTATATCATTCCCATCCCATAATATATTTTGTATGGGAATACAAAACTTAACATGCGAAAATGAGGAGATAAGATTTCTTATAGTTGTAGTCTGTGGCTTATATTTAGCAAAGACGTAGGCAAAGACTTTTTATTACAAGACGTATCTTTACAGAGTACATAAAATGTGCAAACAGATATCGAGGTGATGACATTATAATTTTTAAAATGAGAGTTCCCAAACTTTGTAATTTTATCTCTCAATAATTTGTCAGACATACTTATTCTAAAGATTTATGTTTGATGACTCAATAGAAATATGATTATTGAAAAAAATAATGAACGCCATTCGTTAAACTTTACCTGAAAACAAGCTTCAATATTTTGGCGTAAGGCAATATTGTACGCTTAGTAAATTAATAGTTTTAACATATAATATTATGGTTTCAATTATAGTTATAGTTAATATAAGAGATTTATAGTTATAACTAGCTGTCACGGTGAACTTAGCGTCACTTAAGAACCTTCCCTGGACTTCTACGAATATTTTAAGACCAAAATCAGCCCAATCCGTTTAGCCGTTTTCGAGTTTTAGCGCGACTAACACATTTGAAAATCCATTTTATATATATAGATTATAGATATTAACGCCTACGCGACGTGGTCCAGTGGTTCAGAGCGTGGCTCTTGACTCGGAGGTCGTGGGTTCGATTCCCACGTTGGAAACATATTATTATTTTCGAATTTGGTTAGGACAATACAGGCTGATCATGCCAGTCGAAAGAAATAGTGCTCTTGTGTACTGCATTTCAATGCACTGTACTGAAATTACTCCTGCGCTACGGGCCTGGTTTCAATGAAACCGGCCACCGTCACCGAAACCGGTGTGGGAGTAGGTATTATAATATGAGAGGGTCATATAAACGAACTAGATTCTACCTTTGCATCTCACACTACGGGACTTTCAGAATAAGACGGCGCATAGAATTCGCACATCATTCATGACCATTTCACAGGCAAAAGTCCATATCCCTTGAGGGTACGGCAGGCTGATTTTGACGTCCACTTCCAGATGTACCTCGCACAGTACGGCTACCTCAGTCCATCCGTACGGAATCCCTCCAGTGGACACATAGTAGACGAGGGCTCGTGGAGGAAGGCGATTTCAGAGTTCCAGAGCTTCGCCGGACTTAATACCACGGGTATGTAAATTGTAATCTGTTACTATTATTATTTTATGTACTCAAGGGCCGGAGTTTCCTTAAAAATGCTTAAGATGCCAACTTCGCTGTAGAATATTACTTAACTAAGTGCGACTCTAGTGGTAGCACGAGGGGAATCACAAGTGTAACTACTCGATACTCTGGCCTCTGCCGGTTTAAAAAAAAAGAAGCATCAATAAGGGTTAATGCCCAAAATCAAAGTTTATTCTAGTGTGTCAATGAATTAAAAGATTTACTGAAAATATCTTTGCGAAATAGAAAATAAACGTACTGCGGAACGCGGAACGTATAACGGAAAATTAAAAAGGCTTTACAAATTGGAACGTTTCCAACACATGTCGATTGTTATGTCTCACACAAACTTTTACCCTTCATATTATGAGTTCGTTCGCATAAAATAGATCTATCTCGCAGAATCTATACAAAGTTTGTTATATAGCGCGATAAAATTGTAGCGCTAATGAGTCTACCAGAAAACAATACCGTACACTGTACAGTGTCAATGTAAATATTAACCCAAGCCCCGTAAGGTCCACATGGGCCGCGATAACAAAAAAAATCCAGGAATTGTCGATCGACGGATTAATAAGACGGAAAAGGACATAGGATATTGTTTAAGAAAATTTCAGCGCGATAAGGCTGGCTTCACAGCTAGCCTGTACGGGTGTCCCGGATAGCTGTGAAGCCAGCCTTAAAGAAATTCGGCGCATCTAAGTTTCAGGCATCGTCTAGTTACAAAATATAACTACCAAAATAATATAAACATTAAACACGTTACTTGCACCTTGTTAAATTAGTCAACCCTTGACGTAATGTTTCATCCGCTGCTATACTAACCTTGGTGCCGGCTTCTATAAAAACGACAATAACTGAGTGGAAGAAGCCGGTAACTAACATTTTACAACATAAGAACAATTACTCTTTTTTTTCCTTATAATTGGAACAAACCTTGTGACTTAACTTCTTCATCATCTGGCTTATATTCATAGAATTCACATTTTTTTATTTTAAATATTTTCCCGGTGCTACAGCCATCATTTTTGAAAGAAAAACGAAAGTTTTCAAATTGTTACTTACCGGCTTCATGCACTCATACCTTCAATTTATTTTTTGTCTCCATCCATCAGGTATCGACAACATTTATTGTTTACATCATTTATTTATCGAGTCGTAAATCAGAAGCTGCTAATAATATAATTACGTACGTACATGTATTGTTACTTTTTTGCTTAGAAACGATGTAACAATTAAATGCCCCTTTTTCAGTGTTGTAAAATAATTGTCAAACAATACGTTGAAAAATTGATCGGTTTTATAAATTTTACCGTAGTACGTGTTCGAATCTTGGTTGCACCTGTTACCTGTAATAAGTAGCAACTAACTTTCTACAAAGTTTCATAAACTACGACTACAATATTCCACACCTTTAGAAGTTACTGTTTTTCCATCGCTTAACTTAAAAAAAAAGGTTTATGTGATTATTCATTTCATACAAATATTTCTTTATTAGTAGTTATTGTCAAGTTGATGGTTATTTTAAACTCTACATTTTTTAAAAACTTGTAAGAAACAAATTACGACGCATTCAAGTATGAGTAGTAGTGGTTCAATTAGTAGTGCATATTATGTTACCGTTAGAATGCAGAATACGTTAACGTGCACATTACCTAGGTAATCTGCAGATTCCATGATACCATCCGTTAAAGTGTGAAATTTTTAAATAAACAAAGCTTATTTTTGCACTTTACCTAGTTAGTTTGAATTCTCATCCTTCGTAAAAGTCCTAAAAACTTTGACGTAAGCTTGTCAACCTAAGACTATTGTTGTTTAGATTGCTTTTATTCTAGTTGATACGATCTGTTATATTTTATTAGGGGAGTAATATTTTACTTAAAATTTAATAATTTACTCCTTTGTTTATGTCCAAAAAATTATATTAAATAATTCTCTACAACTAAATAACCTATTTTATGTAATTTAACGAGAAAAGAATAAACTTTTTGCACTTTAACTGACTCACCCAGGTAATCTGCAGAATACCTTGTTTATCTGCAGTCTAACTGGTTTACGCACATTAGCGGTAACGCATATACTATTATTTTAAATGTTATTGTTATTATGCGCTCTACTTTCATGAAAATACAAAATTCTTGTAACGAAATAAATAAACTGTCCAGTGTCCAACCACAGTAAGCTTACGAATCATTTTATATTCCATTTCAATACGGTTCACTGTGTACAACATGAGGATGACATTGGTAATGCAATTATGTAGACTGGTTGACAACTATTCGATCTACGGCTACGTGGTCAGAAGTTGAATCTACCTTTGTATTGAATGCATCTGCTGAGCGAATCGGAACCTTATTGTCATATGAACAAGACTGTCGTGTTTGTCACGAGAACTAGCCTTTTAGACGAAGTTATTAAGTAAGCAAATAACGCACTATTGATCTATGTATTATTCATCGGCGGCGATCGTACTCGTAACTTTAGGAGTGTATTAAACTTATGACGTCATCAAAACTTATTAGATACCAGTCTGAGTTGTCCTGTTACTATCGGCTACCGGTAACTAATTTGTCTTCGAGTGCGGCTGATAAGTCTATAGTCATTAGAGTCTTACTCAGGGACATTTAATGAAGATTATATTTCAATTTAATGAAGAGTATGGGACTTATGTCAAAATCTTCATTTAATTACAGTTAAGTAATACTCTGAGTGTGGCGGTTAATCTTGTTCGATTTAAATGTTAAATTTTCATCAACCTACATTAACTACCAAGTTAAATTATTTAGACAAATGAGTAAAATGAGAAATTTTCATTTAAAGACGTCAATGAAACTATTTAAAAGTTACATCATAATAATTATTGACAAAGGTTTATTAGACAAAGATTAACCCTTTAACAAGTTAACAGCTAACGTTTAAGGAAGTAATTAGACGTTGACAACAAAAACCGCAAGCGGAAAACGACGTAGAGGCGAACTGGTCGATAGTCCTCATCTACGGAATTACACACACCTATTTGTGGGAAATTAGGATTTTCCAGCAACTTTGTTGGATACACTTGTGATTCCTTTCGTAGTCTATACTGATACTATTATAAATGCGAAAGTGTGTCTGTCTGTCTGCATGTTACCTTTAAATGATTTTGCTGAAGGGTCTCAAGATACTTTGAGCCCCCGGAAAGGACATAGGATACTTTTATCCCGAAAAATGTACGGTTTCCGCGTGATAAACGAATTTTGGCGCAACGGAGTATAAATACCTACTTTACAAACGCAAAATAATTGTAAATAAAAAAGTATTTGTTTATATGAAATGGGTTCTTACGCTACTGGACTACAATAATTGATAGGCAACAAATATTTATACGCCTCAGTGATAGGCTAGTAAGTAGGAAGTACGGTTACTCTATTTCTTTTTTGCGTATTATTAACTAAGTGCAAAAGAGTAGTTCAGAATATACCTATAATTATTTCTAAAATCAGTAAACTATAGCTACTATATTACAGTGTAGGTTTCCAAATGGATTTCGTGTTACTTTTTATTATACTTGCTCGTAAATAATTATTTTTTCTTATAATTTCAGGCGAGTTAGATGAAGAAACCGTAACGTTAATGTCACTGCCAAGGTGCGGAGTTAAGGACAAAGTCGGCTTCGGAGAGAGCCGGGCTAAGAGATACGCTTTACAAGGTAAACTACGATTAGTATTCTTTTCACAATAAGCTGATCGTTTTAGATCTCTCTAAAATAGCGGTTCTCAAACTTTTAAGAAGTGACATTATTGACAGACCCCCAAAATATAATGGAATTTGTTTTTGAATGCATTGTTACCATGTACTGGAATTTCTAAAAATAATCTATGAAATGCTCGCTTCTAAAAGGCCTTTGCGAAGCGCCAGGGCTTCGCGGAGCAGACTTTGAGAATGATTGCTCTATAGAATCTTGAAAATTTAACATATTATGTAACCAATATAATCGGGGCCAAAAGCGCTTTGTGAATGAGCAGGCATAATTTGTATTTTAGATGCAAGTCAGTTCCCACTTTACAGTTAAATATTATAGGATGATGATGATTATAAGACAATTTCAAATATTTAATATAAGTTTATTAAATAACAAACAAAGAAAAACAACATACGTTTAAGTACATAAACAAAAGAAATAAAAACCGCTATATCTCAGGTAAATCTATATCTAGCATTACTGTGTTACATACCAACCGAATATAAACTGAAATGAAACCAAACTCCGCTTCATACATTTTATGGCTTCGTGAGAGTTTTTTAAGCCGGTTCTACTCGCCGCGCTAGTCTCAAACGGTAGGCACTTCTGCCCAAAATCATGGCGGCATGGAGATGCAATATTGTTATTATTTCGACCCTCTTTTTCATGACGCGACCTTGAGATTTCGCTCTCAACACATAAAAAAGTTTCACTTCAATAAACATTTTCATTACTTTTCAGGATCAAGATGGCGTGTTAAGAATCTGACGTATAAGATCTCGAAGTATCCGTCTCGTCTGAACCACGCCGAAGTGGACGCGGAGTTGGCTAAGGCGTTTTCAGTGTGGTCCGACTACACAGACCTCACCTTCACACAGAAGAAGGCCGGACAGGTCCACATTGAAATCAGGTGAGATACAAAAGAGGTTTAGTGGCACTCAGAGTTTATTGAATTCTTAAGTAAGACTTTGACAAGAAGTTGCAAAATTTTCAAGTTAGATAAATTAAAAAAAAATCGGTTGTCTGTAAAGTCGGTTTACTGACGATAGTTGAACGTGACAACGTATGACGTTGTCACGTTCAACTATCCTTAACCCCTTAACCCTCGCTTCCGAATCTCTATAAATAGAAACAAACTTTTTCGACTGCAACCTAAAGTTATTTCGATGTATTTCTTTCAAATCGACCTATGCAAAGAACAAAGTTCTATTTGAATATATCACTAAAGTACTTTTATTGTATTTTTTAATGCTATCGGACCTCTACATTTTATAAAAAAAATAAAAATGTTACGTAAAAACAATAGTTAGGTACTACAAGTGTCACCTCACTACCAACTTCGAGTAGCAAGATATCGACAATTGCAGCGCTACGTCAGTGTCTTGTTGGCCCAGCGGGACAAGCTAGATATCACAGCACCAAGTTCCAGGTTCGCGTCCACGCGGCGGCAATACTAAACTTTTCGCTTTCTTTAAAAAACATATTTTTTTTTTTTTTTTTTTTTTTTTTTTTTCGAAAGGGTCTAAGCTACTGGTCTGGTTAAGACCGTGGTAGTTTAATCGTGGCTATAACTAGTCTGTTGCTAGTTGGTTTGGAGATAAACAATGAGGGGGCCTGGCCCCCTCCCCTAAAGTCACACGTGTGACATTCTAATCGGGCAATATTGGGGAGAGCTACGAAAATAAGCTATTTTCATCTGACGTGGGGACACGGATAAATATTATAAACATATTGTAAATGTACTATAGTATATATAGCAGCTGTCCACGCAGACGCATTGCTCGCTCAAGCAAATATGACTTAGGAGAGAGACGGATGTCGAACGCTGCCGAACGCAAAGGCCGATTGTGCTTCCTTGTCGCTCGTTCCGCGCTCTCGCTTGCACTTCAAGCCTTAAATGGAACGCCTCAGAGCGAGGTAACGCCGCATGAACTGTCATGTTTTTCGGGCGCGCATCCCATATCGAATTATAAGACGTTATCACGTCAAAAATACCAAAGTAATCAGTCTCATGCGACCGCTAGAGAGTTGTGATTGTAGGGGCGCCACAGAAGTCAGAAAGCGAAGAAACCGTAACATTTTATTCTAAGATCCCTATCCATATTTCATATCAAAGTTGTGAAAATATACAACATCTTGTCCGTTTATAGGAGACCTTATTACAAATGTAGAGCAAGCAGTCTGCAGTACTCAAACTTTTTAAATGTTTCGGTATCATTGTCACCTGCGATGCTCCTAAAATTTTTTAGCCTTGCAAATTGCACGTGATTTTAAAATGTCAATGTTTTCTGCTGCATTTTAATAAAGTAATAACACAAAACATTTGGCAGACTTATAGACTGAAAATTGTTTTATTCACTTTCATTATTTTTTATCCAGAATATTCCAGTTGGTATACAAAATAATTCTTATAAGCTATGTCCACATTATGCGCTTTCGTCTTAAATTTTCGTCATCTTATTTCATTCAACTTTCTTTTTGGCGCATTCAATAATTTAATGCGTCAAAGAACGCAACGCCAACTGTCATTTTTAATAACAAAGCGAAAGTTTTGGACGATCAGAGGGCATGCGTCGCGGGCATGCCTCACGTTCGCTGTTGACTGCGCTATAACGCATGCCCTTGACGAACAGAAAAAGGCACAGTGTGGACAAATCTATTAGGTATAGTGATCTCTCAGAGTTTTAATATGAGGGCTTTAAACCACCTTGAAAATACACAACAATTACCGCAATCATACACTGTATGTATCTGTGGGCTCATCGCAATAGTAATCCGCGTTGCGTAACAGACACAAAACCATTTACGTACAAAATGGGTTTGTCATTTGAAACGATTTATTAACTGTCCTTGACACATTCTCCTATAAAACAAACACCATAACACACGGGACCTCGACTTTTTTCAGAAATATTATGTGTCATTGTTAGGTAGTTAAAACTGTTATACCCAATTTAGTTTTTATGTGATGTTTAATATTTGCTGATGGTTAGGATCAACTTTGTGAAACTTATGGCATTCATTTTGTGGTAGTGCTATAAAACTATAACTGTTTGCAATACCAATACTAATGGAAGCTATAATGATGAATCTACATCTATATGTAAATCACTAACGCTTGATTGTAATCAGTCAACATGAAAATCATGATGTCATAACAATGTCATACAATAGAAAATCACTATACTTGATCAAACGATTCGTATGAAACACACCCTACCCATAATAATAGTACAAACACAATATTAACATAATACAGGCGTACACAATATGTCAGATTTTAATGTAACATAAAGTAGCAGAGCAACGCAGCATCTTAGGGTTAATTCAGACCGCAACGCGACGCGTAAATGTATTTCTAATTTGTGTTGAATTGACAGACTTGCATGACGTCTGTCAAACCCATACAAATTTAGAAATTCGTCTACGCGTCACGTTACAGTCTGAATTTACCCTTATTGCACACACGTAAGACATCATTGAGATTTGGGAACCTACATAAGGTTCAAAGTTCTATACGAATATTTCACGACCACAAGGATTACTGTAAAGCTTCATATTTTCCTAACTAAGCTTCGCAGATATTTTATTTTGCACTAAACTAAATGCTTGTTGTCTTTAATATATTATTTGTAATTCACCTAAATAAGCAATTTTCTGAATATATTTTCTTTTTCAAAACTTTAAAATGACTGCAGTTTCTTAACCCACCGCTTAAATAAAAAACGATCTTATTATTTTTTATCAGTTTTACCTAATGTAAAAAACCTACTAGGTCTCCATGACGCTCGAGTGACTACACAAATAGCACCTTCCCCTCCTCTACTATGTGCCTTATACCCTTTCAAATGCGTGCTTGCGGTAGCTCATATCTATGTAAATGTTTGCGTGTTCCAGGTTTGAAAAAGGCGAGCACGGTGACGGCGACCCGTTCGACGGCCCCGGCGGCACCCTAGCGCATGCCTACTTCCCTGTAAGTATATGTTACCATGGCAACGTGTGACAGTACTAATCCTTGTGGGGGGTAATCAATCAAACTAGAGAAATTGATTTGATTGATTGTTGTGCGGGCAAGTTGGCGGGGCTCACGGTATTTGTTAGGTTATGTGAGGCGTATTATCATTTATCTCACCAAATAACGTAGGTCCGCCAAATGCCTATAAATCGATTCCTGTAATAATTGTAACAAAGCATTGACATAAGAAATTGGTACAAAAGTATGGAATTGATTTAATTCTAAAATTTAGTACCGGTTGAAACTTGAATAATTGTTACCTGAATGTAAATACTTCTACGATGAATGATAAGTAGCTAGGAAATATTACAGAGAAAGCATGGCTAATATAACAATACTATACAATATAAAAACGCGTGAATATTATAAAATATAAGTATAATAATACCGGAAACGTCACATTAGAACCGGATGTAGAAGTGTGGAAATGACACACATAAATTACGTAAGGGTCCGCTCGCTGGCGCTAATGTATCGCTTTGATTTTCATTATACTGCTATAAAATGGGATGAAATGGGTTTAACTGGGAAAATCGATATAATTTAAACCTATAAACGTTTAAGATTTATGGGTTTATATTATATCGATTTTAACATTTTATGTCGAGGCAGAAAGCGTGGTCTAAAATCCGACTTCCAGTTTTAAGGCCGTCCCCCGAGCAAACGACCTTGGCCATACATTTGCCGCGTTGCCAAAATCGCGCCAAAACCATATTATTTTTATTTATCTTAGTTCAAAATTGTCCTAAAAAAATTGAAACGGGGAATATGTACAGTTTATGATATTGTCGATCTATTGGCGTGAGTTTCAAATAAAAGTAATTTGTAAATACTAAGGAGATGCTGAATGTATGCTTGAATTTTAATAAATTAGTATTACTTTGGAAGCTGATATCATGAGTATAATAAACAAAAATAGAAAATTTAAAACGGTGAAAGGAATGTTGATATACTGAAGATAATTGTTGTATTTTTATAATAACTTTGTAGCTTTCCGATTATGAGTTTTTAAGGCTTTAAATAAGGTAAATTACGGAATCTCCGGAAGGAATGCCCTTAAGGGCCATTTTAATATTGTAGGTTGGTAGTGTTGGTACATTGCAACTATGGTATGTTGGTATTTAACGTTACTTTTTCTTGTGTGTAGATTTTTCGGACTAGTACTTACAATACTATATTTACTGATCTCTTATATATTTCAGGTATACGGTGGTGATGCCCACTTTGACGACGCCGAGATGTGGTCCATCAACACAAGGAGAGGAACAAATCTATTCCAGGTAGGTACTTATTCCCTTTTAAAATGGCAACTTAAAAAACTTATAAATACATGTTTCAGCTTATGATTGTAATAATGTTATTCTTTGTATACAGTATGTTGTATGCAGGTGCATCAAAACGTAATAACGCGAACGTTTAGTGTTTACCTACCTTTTTTTTCAAACTATTTTTTTTAATTAATTTGTAAATGCAGGTGGCCGCGCACGAGTTCGGTCACTCTCTAGGTCTGTCACACAGCGACGTGCGGTCGGCGCTCATGGCCCCCTTCTACAGAGGCTTCGACCCCGCCTTCCAACTCGACCAGGACGATATACAGGGAATACAGGTACTTTGCTAGTAAATTACATATAAAATATTTTTTTATGGTGTAGTTAACAAAGGCTATTAAATAATACAGTTACTGTTGCTTACACTCTCTACTCTATAGAACTTCACTCCTACTCTACTTTTCATGCATCATTCGTTAATTTTCTTGCTCACAATGTCTCAACAACTTTTTAGTAACAAACAAGTATTTAGACTAACCTAACCTAATCTTAGAAACATCTTTCAGTAGTGTATGTTACTAGTGCTTAAATTACTTATCCAATTTTCATAAAAGAATTGGCATTATTGACCGGTGATATATATTTTTTTAATTTCCCAGGCTCTCTATGGTCACAAGACTCAGCTGGACATCGGCGGCGCGGCTTCCAACCCGTCGGTACCGCGCGTGACCACCCAGGCGCCCTCCGCCGAGGACCCTGCTCTCTGCGCCGACCCCAGCATCGACACCATCTTCAACTCCGCCGACGGATCCACGTTTGTATTCAAAGGTTAGTAGAAAGTAAATTGTTTGAAGTTTATTTTAGATTTTATATCTTGTAGTCATAATATCATCATCATTTAGTGCCCTCTTCATATCGAAGTTCGGCGGTCAGCTACATCTGGTCCATTCCTTTATGTCATCTATCCATTTTCTTCTTGGTCTACCAGGTAGTCTCTTTCCTGGAAATCTACCCTCTATGATCAACCGTATAAATACATATTGGGATCCTCTTTGTAGGTGACCGAAAAAAGCGACATTTCTTTGGATTAAGATATTCATTAGTTGGCGTTCACAATCTGCTCTTTTTAAAACTTCTTTATTCGATACAAATTGTGACCAATAGATTTTTAACATTTTACGTACTGTCCACATTTCAAACGCCTGTATCCGTCGACAACTATCTTTATTTAAAACCCACCCTTCACAAGCGGATGGACCAGACAACAAAAAAAGTTTATAAAGTTCCTCTTAAATATATGTATAGTATAAAAGTATTAAATATATTTCCGTTGTCTGGTACCCGTAACACAAGTCCATCAGGTACTTAGCACAGCGCCAGACTGACGTGGTGTGAAGCGTCCATAGATATTATTATTTAAGAACCCGATGTCTTGTTGAGAATGCTAGTTTTGGATCACACAGTATTTTTCTCATTTTAAAGAAAGCAGTTTTCGTCTGTCCTATTCTACATCTAATTTCCTCTAAATTATTTAGATCTGAAGTGAATAATCTCCCTAGGTATTTAAAACTATTTACCACTGCAACAATTTTATCTTTACATTTTATTTGCGGGTGAAGTATAGGCGTCCTTGATATTGTCATTATTTTAGTTATATTTATATTAAGTCCCATACTAACACCAGCAGCTTCAACATCATCCAGTAAACTTTGCAGTCCACTTTCAGAGTCAGCCACAAGAACTGTGTCATCTGCGTATCTTATATTATTCACTTTGTGGCCATGAATAACAACTCCAGCTTTATGGTTTCTTAATAAATCAGTTAAGATAGCCTCTGAGTAAATGTTGAACAATAAGGGAGACAGAACACAACCTTGTCGAACCCTTCTTTTAATTCTTTTCCAGGCTGTCAATTTTCCTTCAATTTTAATAGCAGCTTCCTGGTTCCAGTATAATATGGATTGAGTAAAAGCTAATTATTACTTTTAAGTAAAACTAAATTTTTTCAGCTACAGCAAACGGCAAGCCATTTTACCTTCTTTCGATGTTTTATTTGCGAGAATAAGCTTTTGTGAAAGAAGTGAAATTGCTTCGAATGATTAATATGCTCACCAAAAATCCACAATAAAAGCTCTACATACAAAACTTGGTACTTAAAGCCTACTTGCACCATATGCATTTTTGACAATAATTTATCAAATTATCAAGCCTTTCATTCGTGTCTCCAAAAAACGAGAGTCACAACTTGTTGTTTCTTAGATTTATTGACTCAAAGGTTTTCAAGTCGTCCATTTCAAGTCAAAAAAAAAAAGTCATCCACAACTTGCACATTAATTCTCAGGCGACCACTACTGGCGTCTAACGGAGACGGGTGTAGCGGCAGGCTACCCGCGCCTCATCAGCCGCGCCTGGCCCGGCCTGCCCGGCGGCATCGACGCCGCCTTCACCTACAAGAACGGCAAGACGTACTTCTTCAAGGGATCCAAGTACTGGCGGTACAACGGACAGAAAATGGACGGGGACTACCCGAAGGAGATTAGCGAAGGTAAAATAAAGGCCACTGCCTGAAACATGCACATTCGATGCTGATCACAATAATTAATCATAGACGAATCATACCCTACATGTTCGTAGGTATTACGTTATTATTCTTCTGGCATATCTTATGTGCTGGTCGTCCTTTATGGCCGGTCAACTCATCCAGTAACCATAATAGATAGAACGAACCAGTTAATTGTGCAGTAGCTGTATAAAATTATGAACACTTTGTGTCATAGTATTACAGCAAGTAAAATAGAAAGATTTTGTATAGCAATGGCTTAAGAGAATCATTTTA
The DNA here is from genome assembly GCA_905333045.1 of Lysandra bellargus. Lineage (NCBI taxonomy): Eukaryota > Metazoa > Arthropoda > Insecta > Lepidoptera > Lycaenidae > Lysandra > Lysandra bellargus. The sequence goes on from HG995333.1 coordinate 1,298,870, forward strand.
AGGACGTGTTTTTTCATATTTTCGAACCCATTCGTTATTTAAGTTTGTATTCTCTTAATATCCCTATTTTATTTTTCGAAAAACTAACGTCGTTATAGTAACTAATTCCAAGTAAAAATGTCAAATTACAGGTTTCACTGGTATACCCGACAACATCGACGCGGCGTTAGTATGGTCAGGAAACGGAAAGATTTACTTCTACAAGGGCTCAAAGTTCTGGAGGTTCGACCCGGCCCAGCGCCCTCCGGTCAAGTCCACGTACCCCAAGCCTCTGTCCAACTGGGAGGGAATTCCTGATGGCATCGACGCAGCCCTTCAGTACACTAACGGCTACACTTACTTCTTCAAGGGTGGCAGTTACTGGCGGTTTAACGACAGAACGTTCAGTGTAAGTAACATTCTTTGTTTACCCATATTTTGATAAATAGTGTTACAACCATAATAGCATGGATTTGCTAAATACTTTATCATCATAAATAAAATATGGCATAATTTATTGACAAAGACATAGACTCATCAAAATCAAAATCAAAAATCTTTATTTTAGTTAAATTTACACATTTGCAAGGTGGTGGGTTCTACTTTTAAGTAGAACTTGTATTAGGAGAGACCCGCTCTTTACCGACCGACTCATAGCTAGCCTTTCGGACCTTGAAATAGCGTTCCTTAACCCGCATCATAGCTTTTTGGAATTCTGCAGCCTAAATGAAGATTTGTTCACGACGACGCGACGACGACATGACTAATAGGCAGTACCTACCTTTTCAATATCCATTCTTAAAACCTATTCGAATGTTTCTATATCCAGGTGGACTCCGACAACCCCGCGTTCCCGCGGTCTAGCGCGTACTGGTGGCTGGGCTGCAGCAGCGCGCCTCGCGGCACCGTCGGAGGTAACGCGCGTCTCGTCTCTCCACAAACCGACGCGGCTGACGACGACGTCGGCGATATCATATTCGACGGAGGTAGGTTCCGGGACCCAGGTCTGGGGGTATCTCTTGACAGGAGCAAAGTGGTAGGAAATTGACCGTAGGACGGAGAAGGTTATGGCCTGTTTAAAAAAATATACATAATATCTTATTTAAATAAATTTTTAATTTAGAAAATTGAGGACTAAGTTGTGAATCGATGATCTCAAGATTACCAATGATACTTAATTTTTTTATTGTAATTACTTTAGAATAGATGAAATGTTTGTTGCCAATGCCAAGTATTTATTCTGGCAAAAAAAAATGCGCCTTTAGTTATAAACTGCGCCAAAATTAATAGAAATTTTGTAGGACTAGGACGTCAAGAGATACCCTGTGAAGTAAAGCGTGGGATAAATCTAAAAAAATCGTCCTACCGTATCCACTGTTTTTGTTCCTTGTTGGCTATCTTCGTTATGTGAATGTCCAACTTTTTCTGTTCTTTATTCTTTTTGAATTTAATATACTGTATTAGATTAGTTTTCTGTTTCTATTGTTTTTTTGTCTCTTGTTTGTTTTATTTTGTTCCTGTTTTTGATGTGTATTTATTTGATGTTATCATTATTATTTTCATCGTTTTATCAGATGCTTTTATCATTGCTTTTCTAACGTAAAAGTGCTTGTATACATAAAATGAAATATCTATACAAAATAATAAAAAGTAACAAAAGTAACAAAACCATTACCTATTTGAAAACTAACATTAATATCGACTAACAAGCTTAAAGTGCTAACCAAAGCTTTGCAGTGGTTGACGGTGGATTATCGCGAATCTGAAGAAAAGCTTCTGGGAGCCCTGAACCTACTTACGTTTGAAAAGGTTTTTACACTTTGAAAAGCAATTCTAACAACAATTATTCCAGAAATCTGTAACAAAACTAAAATAGAATCATAATTGTTGTTAAAGCGCCTTTTAATCTTTAACATTGCAGTAATAGAAAGTTTAAAACAATAGTTTTTCTAAGTGTAATAAAAATCTCGTTAATTTATTATATTTAAATACTATATTAAGTCACAGTAGTTTATTTTTTACACAAGTAATATTTAAATCACTTTTATGTTCACGCGTTATGCGATTTTAAATCACTTGAACACTTGTGTAAGTCACAGTATTTAAAACACTTTATATGTCACAGAAACACATGTGTTTGTCACAGTATTTAATGTTTGTCGTCGCACCGTCCACGGTGCCGGGCAAATGTGTTATGTGTTGTGTTTGTCTTTTAGGTGTTAAATCATCCGCACCCAGATCATTCTTCTGGTTCAGGAAATAGCCGCGGAGAGTTCCTGTTTCATTATACATAGACGATAACATACAGAACAAAGACTAAATTAGTATAGGGATATATACCAGTGAGATTATAGACGTAGACGGTGGCGCGCTCTCTCGCGATGCCTGTACGTTGTTTTTTTCACATTTGCATGTTTTTACTTTGATTTGCTTGGCTGTGCATGTACTGCTTGCTATCACGTAGAAAATTCAGCACATAGTTCTAGAAATAAGAAAATGTTTACAGATTTAGCAAATTAAAATATAAGAAACTATAACATTTACGATATACTTAGTTTCTGCGTTTTAGTCTTGTCTTTTTAACATTCGATATTTTTCCATTTTGAGTTTCGACAATAGCTGTACTTTAATTGCTATCTAACTAAAATATGTATACTAAAATCTGTAAACATTTTCATTAGCACGTTCGGTAAAAGCCACAATTTAATTTAATATGCTCCCATTGTAGGTTCCTCGACCCACGCGATCCGCGTGTTCGTTGTAAACATATAGGACGCGTCAAAAGTACCACTCGAGGATAAAAGCGAGTGTAAGAAGTTACTTTAAAAGCACCGCTTACATTCGAAGTGTGTTTTATTTTCAATCGTATCTGTACGAGGGCGGGGAGCACTCCGTTTTTTTCCTTGAGGACGCGACGGTGGCTGACTCTTACCCCCTTACTAATAAACGTTGTATAAGCTTTGAATAGTTATACAGTGTTTTGTTCCTGTCACACAAGTGACATTTTTAATTGGATCGAGGAAGACAAAACACTGTATAACTATTCAAAGCTTATACAGCGTTTATTAGTAAGGGGGTTTATATTTTATTCGCACCGAGAGCGTCCTCGGTTAACGCACGTTTGAATTTTACATGTGACTAACAAAACCCAGGCGTGTGACGCATGCATACGCTCGTAGTTCGTCTAACAAGTTTAATCATACGCTGTAGGAACAATAGAAAACAGATGTCCTACTGGAATTGGCATGGTGTAGTAGTATAGTCGCACCGGGTCGTGGTGGCTGCTCGGCGTCATACTAAACCAGGTTATGTTTCAGCGGTCAACATACAGTCCGGTGGAGCTAGAGTGTAATACTCCCCCATTATATGGAGGCTCGAACGTCCTCCACCGCGTCTCCATTCCCCCGCATCGTAGGTTGCATTTCATTTCTTTTGCTTCACTTTGATATCCGTTTTATAGCGTCAAAGATACCAAACATCATTTTGATAGTATTTCATGTTTGATTTCTATTGAATACCTCCCAGCTTCTGCTCATTAACGTAAAATACTGCTAGATTCAGGCTTAAGCGAGGTCCTACCCATATTTACTTTTTTGAGAGACATTCATTCATACTTACAAACTTTCGTACCTACTTGTAATATCAGTAGGAATTTTTATGAAATCCATTTTATACGTGTTCGTATGGTTATCAAAGTTATGTTTGACGTCCAATTTATGCTTCAAATGGATATCAAAGTTTTGAAATCAGTTCCACACTTTGAAAGGACTTCAAAGTTTGTCAGCATACCTCGCAAAGTGGAACTGATTTTCAAGCTCACATTTTTGCTTGGTGTGTTCATTTCATTACACTTTTGTTTTGATTCAAAACGATTCTTACAATATCTTTCAGACTTATAATATAAAAATCAATCATGTAAACGTAATGAATTAAAAACTTATATTACATTTACAAAAAATTAAGGTCGGTTAAATTAAGTAAGTTTTATGAAAATCTAGAATTTCACATTGAAATCTGATATTATAATTATTATTAATACGTTTTATTTTAAAACTAAGCTACTCGATATCGCTCGATTAGCGACAATTAATATATTGTGAGAATCGTTGAAGCATGACTGTTTGTTGTAGCACTATAGCACGCTACATGTGTGTGTGACGTCAGTAGCTACATGTGTGGTATGTCCGCAGACGAGCCTGATGCGGCAGGCGGCAACGGCGCGGGCCGGCGGCGGCCGCTCGGTGCCCTCACCACCGCGTGCCTGGTGCTGGTGGTGAGCTGGCTGACGCGCGCCTAGCGCCCGCCTGCACCCTCCCGCGCCCCCCGCGCCCCTCTCGCCGTCATGGGCCCTCGCCCTTGCGCGCCCGTCTCCCACTGTGATCGTGTTGTGCCTGCGCGCCCGATATATTGTGTATAGCGGGCGCTAGCTGTGATGAGTGTGTTTTATACGTGAACGATAATTTAATTCGAAGTCATAGTTTTTATACTTAATATAAATAGATGATGTAAGTCCGAGTGTGATATTGATGTAAGCGATGATTTTTATATTAAAAGACTATTTAAACTCGAGAGTGTTTTCATTCGGGATCGATAAATAACAGGCATGATTGTATTTTATTCGGTTTATTTAACGTTTTTCTGTTTCTCCAATAATTCTCCTTAAGTTAGTAATTACAAGTTTATATGACAATATTTTTCGTTTTTATTTCATTTTCATAAACGTATTTTTTTAATAAACATCTCCACATTTCTCCGTAACACGGTCGGGCGACCTACTAGCTCAATCTTTCTAATTTTTAGGAAAATGCAAATTATATTAAACTTCGAAATCTGTCTACGTTAATCGAATAAGATTCTTACTTCGAGTGCTGAAACGTGTCCAGCGGGGCGGGCGCAGGGCGGCCGCGCCGGGCGGGGGCGCTCGTCGGTCGTAGCGGTGCTACGCGGCCGCTACGATGAGGCGCCCATTGCGTAGAGCCGTCCGCGCACCCGCCCCGCGACCGCCCCGCGTCCGCCGCGGCCGGGACCACCACGCTTCACTTAGAAGGCATAACATAAGACCTTAGTACACGATCACTACTCGAGAAACACCTACGACATCCTAGATCATATCAATATACAGGAGTCCCGCGTGCTGTGGCAGTGTTCATAATTTATACTTACACTACACTACCTCTCTCACTATTAATCAGGCAACTTTAATGATATTTAATCTCAATATTAAATACAAGCTGCCCTAGAGGACAATTTATTTTATATCTAAAATGTGTATGCGAAATTCAACACAGTCAAATTTTAAAAACGTGTCGTTCTAAACGTAATACATAATATATTTATATGATCTAGAACTTATTAGTAATAATTGTATTAGAGTACTCGTCTCGTCAGCCTCACGCGAGAGTCGAAACGATCATCGAATAAAATAGGTAAAGTCAACAGAGTATCAAAGTTAGTCTGCCGGAGGACGCGACGTGCATCGAAAGAAAAATAAAATATGGCCGTTATGCAAATTATCATATTTATTATTTCACTGTAATAAATTATATCCTAACAATTAAACAACTCATACATATAATGAACCATTCTAAAACTTATCATTCGTCCACTGATTCATTTTCTTAGAAAATGTTTTCACTGTATTTTCCTAGTTACATTAAATGTTTTAACGGCACTGTTTACATTCACCTACACGTACGTGTATATACATTCCTGCCTCGACTCGCTAAATCAACAGACCAGGAGAGAAGACAACTGATGGGAGCGAACGACCGATAACCTCGCGCTATTGTCGCTTTTGTCTGTTGAAAATCAACCAACGGTTAAAATTAAGTGTTTACAAGTACCAATCATTACATTTAAACTTACGAAACTATTTTAATTAATACGAAAAGAATTTGCAAACGCACGGTCGGTCGCGGCGTTCGGCCGCGAGGAGGCGACGCGACACGACGTGACGCGACACGACCAACGCGACGCGACACGACGCGACGCGGGGCGACCCGTGCTGGCCCGCAATCGACACCGTACAAAAGGCTATGATGCACGTTTTCGTTGTAATCAAACAGATTGTGCTGACTTATCCTACTCGTTCACCGATTCTGCATCAGCACTTGACTTACATATCTTAGACATCTATTATTTTGTGAATTTAAAGTATTAGCTGCATCGTATAAAATATTTAAATATCAACATGATCGTGGACTGTTACCGGTACTGAAGGCTACCATTTGGTGTTTTTCTTACATTAATTAGTATTACCTTAACTGAATCGCCGTATACGTCTATTGTACACTGGAATACACGTAACTCTGACGGATAACACACATTACAACGCTGCTGCTGTGTCGCCGGTCGCGGGGACCAGACTGGCTACTTGGCGTATCGAACTATTCAAATAACGAGGCACAGTTACAATACAACTTTTGACATTTTATGTATAGTTTTGTGCCTCGATTTGCTATTTAAACTTTAGTCCAAGTTTTATAGTTATATCAAGTAAGTGTTGTGTCATTGGTTTGGATATTTAATGTGTATTAAATTAAAGACATGAGTGGATGAAACCGGAAACTAACATTTTGCAGCATAAGAACAATTTACTCGTTTTTTCCGTTTTAACTTGAACAAACATTGTAATTTACCTACTTCTACCTAGCTAATACATCTAGCTATACATCCACATTTTTTTTTTAAATTTCAAATCATGTTCCCGGTCCTAAAGCCACCATTTATGCAAAAAAAACGTCAGTTTTCAAATTGTTACTTACCGGCTTCCTTCACTCATGCCTTCAATTGTTGTATGGATAAGCCAATCTGGCCTCTACGGCCCGTTTTGTACGAAAGTAAAAGTAACTTGAGCAAACAAATAAGTATAAAGAAACACGTATCCGTCGTAACAGAACTGTACAAAATCAGTAAAACCGTGAACACGTGCTGCCAAACATTCAACTTATATTATCAGAAAGTATCGGAACAGAAGGTGACCACAGTGAACGGAAACTTGGCAGCCGACTACGAGGTATCTACATTCCTAACCGATTACGTCTCAAGTATAGTTTAGAGCTAAATACATATTTGTTCATACACAGTTTATATAGCAATTCATTTTCATATTATTTGTGCGTTAAACATTTACACTTTATTTATGTACATCAAAACATACGTATATTATTCGAAAACATAATACATACTATCACCAAACTCTCAACTTAACACCGAAATACACTCGCTTAGGCCGATCCTCGGGTGCGACGGAGCGTGCCGAACAGCGCTCGGTGCCAGTCATCGTCACATAAACGTTTGTAACTTACTGAAAATGGGCTAAATGGCTTTATTGAGTTAAGTATATAAATAATCTGCATGATGGTAGCCAATATATTGTTTTAGTTATAGTCCAAAAGTTGTGTTTTGTGAATTGCTTGTAGTTTTACATTATTATTTTAATAGCCCAGCATTCGGCGTTTTAGCCGAGTGTTTTCTCATCATCATCGTCATCTGGCAAGCGCTGTTCAGCACGCGTCGCTCCCAGCACTGGCCACTGACCTACGGCAGCGCGCGCGGGGGCGCAGGGCGCAGCAGGCGCGGCGAGTGGCAATTCCCTTGTCTGGACGTCCGAGCTCCGAGCTCCGATGGCGACCTCTAACCGTGAATGCGAACTACGTCAGTTATTCTCTACGAATTATTGCTAATTTTGTGTCCCTACAAAATCAATAGGAGGTGAGTTTTCTGGTCTCCGTGAACTTTAAAGTAGCCTATTTAAGATTCAAAATTTATTACTAGTATCGACGCGGAGATACTTTACTCTTTAGTATAAAAATGTTGAGGTGACGCTGCGTGGGGACGATTCAACTTGCAGTAGACATGAGCGAGCGGGAATCTAGTTCTAGTTGCCTCCTCTACAACCTCATATAATATTTTCTACAATTATATTATTGTGTTTCTCGGTAAAAATTTTATGAATTTTTCGTTTAAAAAAGGATAGTAATATTGCAAATTTTGAAAATTAAGATTTAAATCAAAACACTTATATTGATTTTAGCGCTCAGTTTTAGTTTCATTTTATATTAATACTCTATTTTATGACTTTACACATGTTTTCAATTCTGTATGAGCTTCTTACTGGTATTACTAATTAAGTGCCCTCAATTTAGTTTTTGAAATGAGTATTCTTAACTGGATAGAACTAAAAAGGGGTACTGTACGTTAATACCTATGACATTCCATGTCCGTAATTAGTTAAGTCACAAACTGACTTGGGACTTCAATCTCGTAATGATGAATTTATTAATGCGTTTTAATCATAATCCATAACCACTGAAACAAATCAAGCAGATATTAAGAAATATATTGAAAGAAACATGGCCCGTAAATGTTTAAATTGTAGAAAATATACGTTGTCTAGAGGGTAGCACTGAACTCCTTTCGATATTAATTATCTACTTTAAAGACAAGTGAAGATTATCAAGAGTGACACTAGAAACATCCAAAGGAAGGTATGGTCGATGTGTGAGTTTTAACGAGTGCTCAAAATTGCTCCAATTAATTATTATGTTCTAGTAATTCTTTTTCTAAGTCTAATTTTTTTGATATTTATACATAGATACACGCAAGATGTAAAAGTAGTCCTACGTGAGTTATAGATAAAAGTTCTTATGAGTATACTGTTAAGAAATCGTACTGATGTCTAAGATTTAATTGTAATTATAATTGATGATTAGGTTAGAATGGGAACGTTAAAAAACTGTCGCCTTAAAACGTTAACCTCTATTTCTCTAGTCCTTTTAAAACCAAACGACATTAAAACCGCGATTGGAATGATTACACAATATACCTATGGATATATATTGAACTTAGAAGAAAGGGCTCAAATTACAGTTTGGAGGAGAACTTCATGGAGGTGATGGTGGGGAAAGTAGGAGAGTGGGATAGTGGGAGAGTGGAATGGTGGGAGGGTGGGAGAAACGTATCGCAAGAATCACGCTGTCACACACTTCCAAACTTTCACTCAAATAAAATGATCGGTTCGATGGGTGTGTTACTTGTCTATTAAGTAAGGAATCGTTTCACTGTTAGTAACTTGACGAAAGATGGAAATAAGACAAAAACTATATTTTTAAGTTTCAGTTTCATAATTTAAATAAGATCAAGGAGTAGTTCAATAAGACAGTAATAGCGAGATAGCCATGATTGAGATAAGAAAAAGAAATATATTAGTCCACGTTGCTTATCACAGCAGGACAAGTGTAAAGGACAAAGATCTTTTGTCTTTTCCATCGTTCGTCCGAGACGTCAGCGATTGTAGATCCTCAACATCAAAACGACCCGTAGTTACGTCACTATAAAACCTTTAAAATCTGCAAACACGCTCACCGTTCGGGAAAATCGTATGAAAATAATTGCTTCGGTTCAGATGTATAGTTTAGTAGATGATATGGTTCGAGAGATTCATAGTTCGGGTGAGTTTAGCGAGACCGCCGACGACGGCGTCCATCTTCGTACATCTATAACGAGTCTCGTCGCACGACAAGAAACAAAACGCAATGCCCTAAAAAGCGTTAATAGACTTTTAGCACCCTCGGTGGCTTCGAGTACGGGAATGGAAACAACAATTCGCTTTCGACATATTTACACGTTAAAAACGTAAAAAATAACTTACTTAATATTATTATCATTTATCATTTGAATACAACAACTATATCCTCGCGCGAGGACAATCTCAACAAATGTCCACTCAATAAAGTCTCAATAACCTCGTCATAAACCGGCATCCGTCACATCATCAACGACGCCACTACAGAACGAACGGAACAACGAATATACCACAGTACCACACACGAACCGAGACCGGCCCGCACCCGTCGGTGCGGCGTCACCATTTACACATATACATAATATACAATAATATCGATCGATTCATATAAAAACATCTTCAACTATGTGTACATGGATTTTGGTACAATACAGTGTTCATAAGACGGATGTATTATCTATCGGAGCATTCGATGCCCCTCGTACAATTGATTCCATACAAAACAATACTTACAATCGTTTAATTCTATTATTACACATTCCTATAAGTAAACGAGTCACACGAGCCTCCTTTTTGATATTGTAAGCTCCGGCAGAGTCTAGTTGTTGAACATCGACCACGCGACCAAAGCTATTTGACAAAATGGTACGGAAGGTAGCAACGCTTGCAAAAAAGTATTTCAGTCCCCCTAGCATACGCCAACGAGATATCTCGTGGATATCTCACTCTCGTGTGTAGTTATATTGTCGATAACGTCATAATGTCAAAATCATTTTTTGACATTATGTCGATAGACTTTGACGACAGATCTACACGAGAAAACATGTATGTCATGTTAGGGTTGATAGAGATGAAGAGATAAACCAGTTAACATCGAGAAAACGTGTAGACAAAATTTTCTCGTTGGCGTATGCTAGCACGGCAGGTTGGCTGATTTTGTGATATGTCGTCATTCTTGCTCTTCTGGTTACAGTCTAGGCGGTCTGGCTGCCGGAAGTCGTTGCGTTCATTAGTGCGCAACCTTTTTGTCCAGGTTATAATCTTAGATTTTAAAATCATTTTAGTGAGCAAGGAATGCTTAACACAAATGTAATAATTACGACAGTAATAATATTAATTGTTAAAGCCTGGCCTTTAACATGACAAGAGCCAGAAGCGAGAGATTGCCATTTCTTTTTATCAGGCGCTCCTTATATTACTAGCGTTAACTGGATAAATGAAATGCGCACTAATGAACGCAACGACTGCCGGCAGCCAGACTGCCCGGACTCTAAGCAGAAGAGCAAGAATGATGACATATCACAAAACCAGCCGACCCGAAATACTTTCTCGAAAACGGTTCTACCTCCTATACTAAAACAACAAAAATTCCAAGATATTAATAATTGTTTATCTGACAAAATATGAACCAAGTCCAAGTTTCTTTGTCTGAAAAACCATCAAAACATAAAAATGAAAAGGCTGTACGGACAGATCGTCTAGTCTGAAAACAAATATGTAGTACGCTAGTACAGAGTACTTACGTATTTGCTTAATGCAAGTGGATTCTGCTGAAAACTGCTTACAGTCCTTACTATTTTAGCTTTTATGTGGAAAAATATTGTGGTAAAACATACGGTTATGTTTCATTGAAAGCAAGGTATCAGTAAATAAGCGGTTAGCAAGATATCACAAAACTCTCATATTGCACTATTAGAGAAAATGATGCACAGCAAAATGTTGGACAATGGACATACATGATTCGGTCGGGTTTTGTTAACCTCAACCAGATTTCGGCATACATTGGCTTAACATAACCACCCAAATTAAGTTGGAACGTCATCTGTCTGTAAAACAATTTCTCTGATGGTACATAATAATATAATAACATTCTTACTCGAGCTAAAAAGGAACTGTGGCAGAAAAAACATTTTTGTGCAAGAACTTACAAAATGTTGCCACTTCTGGAAGCTATTGCAGTTTTGAGAATATTTGGTTTGACTAAAATGTCTTGTGATCCAAAACTAGTGAGTTGAATCACTAGACAGTATTATGAATATACTTAGTCTGGCCATAAATACTGTTACTAGTTAAAATAAACAAAATATTACATTTGAATTTGGATTCTGTAATTTTTATATGATTATTTATTGTGTTTTCTCGTTTTGGCGCCAATATATTTTACAATATTTTGCGATACTGAAATGGATTGGGGTGATCACAAGAACCAAATCGCTGTGATTGCATCACACAAAGTAGGTATGGAGTCCAATGTCATTTTTAAAACTCTCCTAATGCTTGGTATTAGTAAAATGTTCATGTACCGGGCCATTAATAGGTACAATGAGACCTCCTCTGCTTGTGACAGAAAAAGATCTGGCCGTCCACGCAGTGTTCGTACGAAAAATCGGTTCGAAAGTAAAAGATTTTATCTCACGAGGTAAATATTGCACCTAGAACCATGTCGCGTATTTTTAATGATGACTTAGGACTTTCAGCCTACAAGAGACGTACTAGTTATTTCCTAACTGATAATTTAAAAAAGAAAGGGTGGTAAAATTAAAACAACTACTGAAGCGGTACGCAAAGGGAGGTCACAAAAAATGTTTGTTTACGGATGAGATTTTTTTTTTATAATTAAGCAACATTTTAACAAATAAAATGGTTTTATTTATGCTTGAAGTTCTAAGGTTCAACATCAAGTTCAATAACCAAGAATGGTCCTTCCAACAAGACTCGGTGCCGGGTCATAAAGCTCAGTCGGTTTGGTCTTGGTTGGAAACGAACGTTTCGGACTTCGTCTGAGCTGAAGACTGGTCGTCGTCTAGTCCCGATCTTAATCCACTGGATTATGATTTGTGGTCAGTTTTAGAGAGTATGGCTTGCTGTAAACGCCGTGATAATTTAGAGTCTCTACGACAGTCCATACGACTGGCAGTGAATAATTTTCCCATGGAAAGAGTCCGTGTTTCTAATGATAACTGGCCACAATGTTTAAAAGACGTTATTGTAGCCAATGAAGGCAAATTTGAATAAGCTTTTAATATTTTAAATTGTTTTATATTTATGTATTAAACTAATACACTGTAAAAGTAATAAAATTTATTTGCAACAGAAAAAAATGTTTTTCTTTGTAACAGTATTTATGGCAAGACTAGGTATAAATATTGTTTAACTTTAAAGTACAGCCTTCCAAAACTATAAAAGTGTAATTTTGCGACAAACTGAAATTCCAAATGAAACTCGACTCTGCCGTAACCTGCCGACTTGCCTATCGTTACTTTATACAAAAATTGCTACAAAATTATGAAGAGTATATTACGTAACTATTGTCGCTATGTTCAAAAGGACTTATAAGTCTTGTCTATTCTAACCTTTTTGCTTTGTGACGTCATAAATAGCAAAAAGTTAATGAACGTTTACTTATTTCATACGAAATCAATTGTCTTCAATAACAACAGTGATTTAAAAATAATAATAACATCATGCACCATTTGTTGTACGAATTCATAATTTTACATAATATTATATATATCAGCTTAATTATGTACCATGGCTACGCACCTATGTGATTTAATAAATTATGAATCGATACAATGAACTATAGACCGTATTCGAACAATTCGACCTTTCCCTTTACCTGCCAGTCTGACAAACTTACCTACACCAAAACGATTCGCACAATTGATGTTGCATGCCATAATGGACGAATAAATTAGATCACTGTAAAGCAGAAGTGCGCGCTGATGCACATTGCACACTCCCGCCTACCTTTCCATGAATCTCGTCAAAAATATTGCCTATACTATCGGTATACTATTATAGCAAAAATAACTCAAATCAACGCGTGCTTCTGATTCATAATAAGTAACAATAAAACTCTATTTAAAATATATAATCTTATAGAACGCAAATTTTCTATCTTCGTTTACGATTCGCGACGTAATTATTACCGTTTGGCCGGATTGTCGGCTCCACCAGACAAAACCTATAAGTAAAATTTTGGAACATTGGTGTTTCTTCGATAAATGCGCATCGAACAGTCGGACACGGACATAAACTTATAGTCTCTAAGCGCCGCGCGTCGGGGGCGGCGGCCGGCGGCGCGGGCGTCGTCGAACTCCGCGTTATTATCATAAGTACAGCACTAACTGAGGGTTCGAACGTGGTCCGGCGGGCGCGGGGCGCGGGCGGGGCGCGGGCGGAGCGCGGGGCGCGCCGCACGTGAACGTAAAACTATAACCGCTCGTCGCGCACATTCACTACAGATATGGGTCGTGTCCAACGAGTCCGCACCAGCACCGCGAGCATGAGCGCCGCCAGCAGCAGCGGCGGGGGCGGGCGCGGCGCCGCGCCGGCGGATGGCGCCTGGTACGGCACGGAGCACGTCGCCGACCGCTCCTCCACGGGGGCGCAGCGCTCGGGCTCCGGCCGCGCCGGCTCGCTCAGCCGCGACTCGCAGCGGTAGCACAGCCGCCCCTCGCAGTACCAGTAGCAGCACTCGTCCGCACCGTAGTTGGACTTGTTGGCCTGAGCACCGGTTTCTGGTATACGTGGATCTGAAAATACCGACACGGATCGTGAGTTGGTGTATCTAGGTGTCGCCTGTCGATTAATTTAGCGAAAAAAGGATTGCAAATGATCGACGTGGATGATGCATTGTGCAACGAATATTCTGAGCCGATGAGGTGGAGCGAGCGAAGATACTGCAGTATCTCACAAAGCTTCACAAATGAACAAAAAAATTCTAGAGTTTTCAGCCTCAAATATTCGTAATCACCGGCGCTTTGTACGAGAGAAGCGTTTTTATTTTTCTTGAAAATACGAGGGTTCAAACTTAAAGCGGCGCACGTTAAAAGGAAAGATTGAGAGATGAATAAGAAAGCCGAGATGCAACAATTGGTCACAGTTACGTGAAAAGAAAAACAAAAGAGGTTGCATCGCAGAGTGTGGCGTTTGTTCTGTTTCTCGCGAGCGCAGGCCAAGCGGTGTCGGCCAGTTAATCGACCCTACACCCCCTTTTTCGCTGTCACCGGCACGCGCAAACCTTTGCCAGGAATTTATAAAAATAAACATTTTATTGCGTGCAATTTTTCTGAGCTCACATCTGAGAAAAAATGGTATTTCTTTACAACTTTGCGATGTAGAAAACTAGACGTCGATTATTCAGTTTTTCACCGAAACGTTTTGTTTTCAACAGTCATAATTATTTTATGACTGTTGAAAACAAAACGTAACTTTAGACAAGTTGTATGTGGAATCCTACGTGGAATCTATGGGGCCAGTTTTACGAATGTTCTTACAGCGAGGGCACCAAAGCACCGAGTAGTAAATAGGAGCGACCTCGGCCCGGTGTTCCCGAGTAGTCGGTGTAAGTATCGAGCTGGGTTCAATTTCCATAATTTAAAATTTCAACGAGACAAGGTTAAGAATTTTATTGAAATTAGGGTAAGAGTACTACAAGCGGGCATTTACATGAAGAATAACGTTTAAGATTAATGACTGACCTCCATAGTTTATTGCGACCACAAAAAAACTGAGCCTTGTTGAGAAAATGATCCCCCTAAATTGCAATGTTCTTAGGGTTAAGAAAAAAAATTACTTTAAAGAAATTATATGGTTATAATCGTTTTACGTGACTTTTTTTGAAATTATCCTTACTTAATATAAATGCGAAAGTACAGAGATACTTTCGAAAGGTCTGTCTCGTTTTCACGCCAAAACTACTGAACCGATTGTAATGAAATGTTGTACACAGATAGTCTAGAGCCTGAAAAAGGACATAGGCTACTTCTTAACTGGAAAAAGGGTTGTTAGAGGGAGTAAGGGGTCAAATGCAGCGGTTTTTGGGTACTTTGATTTTAATGTTTCGTAAAACCTTAGACACCCCCTGTGTCTAAGGTTTTACGAAGCATTAAAATTTTACACCAAGAAACTTTGCAGTTACGTAGGCTACATTTTATTCCGGCCCGTTCCGTGGGACTCCACGGAAACGGGAACCACCGCGCGCTATAAACTGAAGCCCACGCGTACGGAATCGTGGGCAACAGCTAGTAATAAATATTTAATAATTAAATAAAAACCTACCACACGTTTAGATATATTACAGAGATTCAAGAATATAATAAAGAATATAAAGTTTTACAGCAAATATTTTCTCGTGTAATCGGGGCAAGGTGCGGGGTGAGCTTATAGAAATTGTTTTCTTTCTGCAGTTCGAGCTTTTTTACTTAACCCGCTTTCTTTTGTTTCAATCTTAAAAACAATATGCTTTAAATTTTTTCTCGTTTCATTGTCTCTTTAGGAATAAGTAGCTGGTAGATGTAGCAATAATGTGGTCGCTTCCAATATTTGAAAGTCTTTCCTTCGTAAACACTGAGCTTTACATATTTTGTGCATGAATAAATAATTGTGTCCAACTTAAATAATTAAACTACCAAATGTGGACTGTGAACTCTATCTAAGATTAACATGATTAGATATTTTGAATGTTCACAGACGAAGTCAATCGCATAGAACACTCACCAAGGCATAGGAACGTCGGCTCGCCTGCGTACTGCGTGGGGTAGGCCGGCGCGCGGTCCGCAGGCAGGAAGTAGGGGCAGTGTTGCTCGACGAGCTGGCAGACGGCGAGGCAGGGCTTGAGGCGCAGCAGGGGCCGGCCGGGGCCCGCGGCCGCCGCGCGCACCCAGCGGCCCACCACGCCCCCGGCCCCGCGCCGCCGGTCTAGGTGGCCCACGCGCTCCAGGTGCCGCGCCCGCCAGCGCGCCGCGTGCTCGGCCGGCGCGCGCCGTCCCCGCCCCCCCTCCTCGCCCTCCTCCGCGCCCTCCTCCACCCACAGCGGCACCATCGTGCTGCACGCCCACCGGCGGTACGTCTCCTGAAATTAAGCAGAAGGGGCCATGAGCGTTTGTTTGACTCTCGGATTTTGAACTAGGGCTGTACGAGACAAGTTTTCCTGCATTCTGTGAGGAAAAAAGTGGAAGCCAGCTTTGAGGCTGATCAGTGATTGGTAGTTTTTGACTCTGGGCTTATCAAATGGGGCTGTACTAAACACATGTTTTTCTGCATTCTGTGAGGCAAAAAGTGGAGACTAAGTCAACTTTGAGAGTTGAGACTGATCTCTAATTAGCCCGAGCAGAGTTTTTTGGCGCCGGCTCGCCCCAGATAGCGGGCGCGGTACGAGATATAATGGCCCGATAAAAAGGAACAATAATGTTATTGTTACTTCCACATAATATCTCCTTTGAAAAATAATATTACAGAAATAATTTGTGTAGCTCGTAATATCGAGGTCCATGGTGGCTGTTAGTGGTCTTTATGATTATTCAGCGTTTTTTTACTCTCGGAGGAAATCAAGGCGCCAGCCGCGACAGTGATTAATTATCAGCTGGACCGCGCGCGGCCGCCGCGGCACACGCAACCCTTGCCGAAATACATTGGACACACAATATTTGTATTAAATATGAAATATGCATTGGCTACTGTAGCTGCAGATATTTTTATTACTTGTTAATTTAACCTTAATCAATTCTACGATAATAAAATTATTGATGTTAACTGAAATGAGCCACAGAGGTAGGTATAATACCTATATTAATTAATAGTAATAAAAAAAATTCATTGACAACAATAAAAATGAAGTCTTAACTTGGTCCTTATTTTAATGCAGTGAATAAAAAGTTAAGACATCCTATTGTGAAAATGGTTATGTCGCTAAAATTTTGCTAGCAAGGCTTTTCGCTCTTTTTAACCCCCGAGGCAAAAAGAGGGGAGTTATATGTTGTTTCTGAGTATCTATAGTTTCTGAACATTTATTACAAACTCCACCTCCGAGAACCGAAGCCATTACAATATTAGTGATGTGACTAGCATAGTGATGTACATTACACGATGCTATTGCACGCGGTGATCTCATTGATGAGAGAATCGATTCTTAAAATAGATGTAATATCGATTAGGGCGACAAAAGCTTTCACATTTTACCGACCAAAGGAATATTTTAGAAAGATGTCTAGCGTATAAGTAGGTTTTTGCAGGGTGCTTGTTTATTGTAAGAAGTTAGGGAAGGCTAGGTCTTTTAGGATTACTACAAAATCTAATGTCTTATACAATTAAATATGATACCTAAAATCACAAGTTATAATAATAGAAACGTTAATTATTATAAAATATATTATTATCATAAATCATTTACTCAAGACAAAAGCTAAAACCACAAAAACATAGAAATGCCAAAGAAAAACGCAAAAAATAAGTACCTACCTACTGCCAAAATTATGAGAACTCTCTAGAGCTAAAATTTTTACTTTTTCCGCATTACCTGTACATTTTCATATTTAAAAAAGTCTAGATACAACTTATTCAAAATATCCATCCACACTTGCGTCATAAAAACACTAGATGACGCCCGCAAGTCCGTTGCGCCAAAATTCGTTTATCGCGTGGGAACCGTACATTTTTTCGGGATAAAAAGTATTCACTCAAAAGTCCCGGGAAAGGACATAGAATATTTTTCTAGTATCTCCATGCCAAATTTCAGCCAAATCGGTTCAGCGGTTTGAGCGTGAAGAGGTAACAAACAGACAGACAGACACACTTTCGCATTTATAATATTAGTATGGAAGTATGGATTTTGTAAATGTAGTCAATAGTCATTATCAACAATTTAAATGTTTAAAACGTGAATATTACGTAAAATAAACAAGAGGGTATGTCAATCACTCCAGAGGTCTTTACAATGCCCACGTCGGGAAGCAAAACGTTTAAAAGCTGCTAAAAACGCAGCACTGGATAGCGAACTAACTAGTTCAAGGTGAATAGCCTTTGTAACCTTACATAAAAACACACTTATGTAAGCTTTACATGTTTTGGTGCATCTACCAGAATACAGTTTCAGCGTAAATGGACCACAAAAGTCTACGCCGCTGGTCAAAAACGGGCGTGACGGATTGACTCTGCACTGTGGTAAATTACCCATTAACGGAGTCATAGTTCGTGCAGTTTGGGTAAAACAAGGTTTACATAATCTTATAATCTTTTTTACTATTATTTATTAGGTATTTGAGCATTTACAAGACGTCCACCGACTTTAATAATTTTCTCATTGTCTAGAATCGGATTAAAAAGATACATGTTTACTATTTTTTGGAACAGATTTGCCCTGTGATAATAATTCTATTTCACTTTCAAAGTAAACTGACTGTGACATTCGGATACAAGTTTTTAATGAATTTTTAATTTCATCAGTAGTGAGATATGTCAGTTTTATGTTATCATTCTTTTTGAGAACCCTATCTTTACATAGACGCAAAAATCGAAAGCAATAAGCAGTCACACGTATAAGTTTGAGTAAATTAGAATATCTATTGAGATACATAACACATTCATTAGGTTCCGAAGTACATATTAAGTAACTAATCTTTGCTCTCGGTTTTGCTTCAAGTGTAGTTTCAGGTATAGTGAAATCAGGGTAACAAATCTCAACAGACTCGCGAAGAAAGGCTGGACCTTCCCACCATAGTTCTGACTGCTTCAGCTCGGCAGGGCTGATACCGCGTGAGGCGCAGTCCGAGGGATTATCCGCAGACTTAATGTGATGCCATTGACTACTATTCGTAACATTTAAGATTTCGGTAGTGCGATTACCAACGAATGGCTTCCAAGTATTTGGAGTTTTACGCAACCAAGCCAAAACTATTGTGGAATCTGTCCAGGCAAATACAGAATTATCATCAATATTTAGACTAGATTTTACATAATATGGTATCAATTTAGACAATAGGACTGCCCCACAAAGTTCAAGACGAGGCAATGAGATTTGTTTAACGGGAGCGACTTTTGTTTTAGCTACGACAAGACTTACTTTTATCTCATTGTCCGTGATGACTCTGATGCAAATAACCGCAGCGTAGGCGGCGCAAGAGGCGTCACAAAAGCCGTGCAATTCAATTTTTACATTACTAGCAATCCCTAACCAACGTGGAAGCTGAATGGCCTGCATGTGCTCAAAATTAGTCAGGTAATTCTGCCATTCAGTTTTCAGGTCTTTAGGAAGTTCAGAGTCCCAGTCCAGGCCGGCTAGCCACAACTTCTGCATAAACATTTTAAACACAACCACGCAAGGTGCTAGCCAACCAAGAGGGTCAAAGGTTTTTGCTATCGCAGATAGCACACTGCGTTTCGTAACAACGTCGTTTTCATGAGGTAAGTTAACTATCAGTTCAAATACATCACTTTGTGGTTTCCAGGCTATGCCCAGAGCTTTCACTGAATCATCCATTTTAATATTGACTGAACCTTTTAAGGCTTTTTGCGAAACGGGAATCTCATTTAAAACCGTATCACTATTAGACGACCACTTATGTAGAAGAAAACCGCCACGTTTAAACAGTTCAGTTAAGCGACGTTGAAGCCGTTGAGTGTCTTCTTCTGTAGATGAGCCCGTCATCAAATCGTCCATATAGAGATCAGTTTTTAGAAGTTCAGCTTCAGGAAACTCTCCTAGTTCATCGTCTGCAAATTGATGAATTGTCCTTATGGCAAGATATGGAGCACATGAACTGCCATATGTGACGGTAAGTAACCGATATTCTCTAATCGGGTCTTCCGATGACTCGCGCCACAATATTCTCTGGTAATCTGTGTCTTGCTTCGAGATAAGTATCTGTCGGTACATTTGTTGTATATCGGCTACTAGGCAATACTTATGTTGTCTCCACCGTGTTACCAAATCTCGTATATCTTGTTGCAGCGGTGGGCCGATGAGTAGTTCATCATTAAGTGAATTTCCGTTGACAGGTTTAGCGCTTCCATCAAAAACTACGCGCAACTTTGTAGTGAGGCTCGATTCACGAAGAACAGCATGATATGGAAGGTAATAAGCTCTATTCGGCTTCTCTGTTTCAGGGACGACCTCCATGTGACCGAGTGACTCATATTGCCTCATGAACTTGCAGTATTCTTCGTGAAACTCGGGTCTTCGCTTAAACTTATTCTCCATCTGATGTAAGCGCTTCAAGGCAAGCTGTCTGGAGTTGCCTAAGTTCGGAGCGCCTTCGTCTTTGAAGGGTAAGCGAAGCTCATATCGACCATCAGTGTTTCGAGTGTGAGTTTTCTTAAAATGCTCTTCACATTGTATTTCAGGTTTTGACAGAGGCTTCACGTTTGGTCAATATTCATCGATCTCCCAAAACTGACGTAACAACTGATCGACTTCAACTTGTGTGTGCATAACAACTACTTTGTGTGACTTATGACCAGACTGCGTAACTTCGCCGCTTACAAGCCAGCCCAGTCTTGAGTTTAAAGCGATCAGAGACTCATTACGTTTTATTATTCCGTCAAGAATAATATGTGTATATACGACTGCGCCTAAGAGCACGTCGATAGATCCTGGCTTGTGGAAGTGTGGATCCGCAAGATCCGAAATCTCAGAAGAAGGCCAGGTATCTGATGGGAGCTCTTGTGATGGAAGTCTCGAGTTTATTCGTCTAAGGACGTACGCCTTCGTTGTGATCATGTGTGATGGATCTCTTACAGCATGAAAGTTCAACGAGACTTGTGACTTGGTTGTCAGCGGTATAGATGATATGCCAGTAATTTTTCCGCTGACTGAAGTGCGCTCTAGATTGAGCAGTTGAGCTGCCGCTTCAGTAACAAAGTTTGATTGTGAACACGGATCAATCAATGCTCTCAAAATCATCGTGTCGCCGTTCCTCGACTTAACTGCAATCCGTGCGGTTGCCAAAATTACTCATTGTATTGTCTGCCTCATTGTCATTGTCAACCTCAACTTTGTAAGCGACGGTTGATGTGCTTGGGTTTGTTTCAGGACTGTGTGGTGCAGCATCGCTTTCTGGCACTGATGTGATCTTGTTAGGGTTTGTGAAGTGCAGCAGAGTGTGATGTCGTCGACTACATTTTTTACAGGTGGTGCTCTGCCTACACGCGTTAACTGAGTGACCCTTTACAAGGCAATTAAAACAGATGCCATTCTTCTTAATAAAATCCTGACGTTGAGAAACATCTAATGCGGCAAATTCTTTACAATAACAAATATAATGGTTCTGTGAGCAATAAGTGCATTTGGTGCTTACTTTTGTGACAAAGGACTTTATATTTGTTGGTATTTGGGTTGTATAATTTTTGACTAAGTCCTTCTTCTGCGGTTGGTCTTTTTTATGGGTAACATTCACCATATCCATAGAACGAAATCGATTTTCTAAAAACGATGACAAAATAGTAAATGTGGGTATGTCTTGGTGCGTTTCTAAGTCTAATTTGGATACGACTAAATGCACGATAATTGCATCCCATGTGGAGGTATCCACGCCGAGATTGTCAAGAGAATTCAGGCATTCCTTTGTGGTATCTAAAATTTCCCTTAAGCTTTTAAAACATTCTGTGTTCATCTTCTTCTGATTTAAAAGGCGACTAATTATTGTGGTAACAATCATACGTTTGTTATTGTATCTACTCTCAAGTGTGCTCCAAGCCTTATCGTAATTAGCCTCCGTGAGTGCAAAATGTTTTAGAAGTTGTTCCGCCTCTCCCGATAAACTCGTTTTTAAATAAAGATGTTTTTCAATCGTCGTTAGATGCACGTTGTCATGTACGAGAGCCTTAAACAAATCTTTAAAACTTGTCCAATCGTTATAATTACCGTCGAACTTTGGAATCGATAAAGGAGGTAACTTAGTTCTAATCGGGCTGGTCTCACCATCATTTGTTACTAATAAACTTTGCGTACTATTGTGTGCTTGTGGTTGACTCTCGAAAATTCCAACAAATAATCCTTTAGTACTCCCTTAAATTCTAGGTATATGTCTTCAGTTGTCTCGTATAGACTTTCGGCGTCAAACTGTTATTCCTCCAGTTCAGTTTTCGTAACCGTTGAGCCAATCATCTCATATTGAGTTTGATACTTAGACCAATAACTTTCTAATGTTTCTAATCGTGTTTGTAGATAGCCAAGTGTGTATCTTGATTTAGACGTTCTTTTTAGTATTAATTTGCAACTTAGAAATACGTTCCGATAACGTTTGTAGTGATTCACAAAGTTGAGCCATTGTTAATGTTTATAAATTCAGTTTAAGTAACCTCTAATGTTCACGTAACGAAATTAGTCCAAATCACTTTCTAAATATTACTTGTGATCACTATAGTTAAATAACATTAGTCCAAAATTAATTACACACTGTCTAAATGTCCACGTTTGTAAAATAGTTCATATAGATTGATGAGCTCACCGGTACACGAAATCAAAGTTAATATTTACAGTCTAATCTTACCAACTCGCAGAAATTAGCACTTAGCCTTTTACACTAATAGTTTTTAGCACTTATTACACTTTCATTATCCGGCTCGAAGGACCAAACATGTTAAAACAACACTTTTTAACACGAAAAAATTTATTGTAAAAAACAGCAAGAGAAAATTCAAGAGAACAAAACTCTAATTAATCATGTTTAACGTCAAATCTGATACTTTTTTATTTATCCTCAGTTGACACTATTAATAAAAAGAGGTTGTTAAGTAAAAGTTTCTATAGGAATGAATGTTACCAGATCTTTACATTAAACAGGGTACTTATTACTTAATCTGTGATAACTCTGCCATGTTGAACAAGGTCTAATCAGCGCACTTATTACCTTAATGGCCGTTTTGTCCCTTTATGATCATTCCTGTGCGTATGGCCGATTGACACGTGGGTAGCAATTACAACTCGTTCAATATTATTTCGCCCCCGATATGACCCTTATGTCCCGCGCATAAGGATCATTCTCGTAAACTCGAAGGTGGGACGGAACTAATTGCGCTGATAAATGAACTCATTATTTACAATCAATTAACGATTTGGCGGCATACGATTCCGGGACAGGCTTTACTTTGTATGGGGTTCGAGTAGCCTCGTTTAGAGCTCCGAGCCAGAAGTCAGAACAATTAAAAAGGCATTACAATGTTTTGTCTTTTATCTGTAATATTACAGCTAAGATTCCCATTGATGTCCTTATGCAATAGAGACGGCAAAGGAAGAAAGGGTGGTCAAATAAATGACCACACTTCGTTGCTGATTGGGGCTATTTTAATATTTTAATGTAACATTGACTTGACTGACTTAGATTAGAGATAAACTACGATAACATGGCGCACCCCTCCAAATTACTGTTTCAATGTGTGTAGTCATATATCTTATGAAAGAGATTGTATGTAGTTGTAAGTATTCAACCAATCAACCAGCACTAGTAATATTTCACTGTTTCTTATGTTATTGTCAACTAATCTTAACTAGCCGACCGCGCAAGACAATGCACTTCAAACGTTTTGACAACGCTCTTCAAACGTTTTGAATTTTGGAGGGGTGAGCCATGTTATCGTAGTTTATCTCTACGTTAAGGTAATAATTGCTGGGTGTTATTAATACAATTACAATATGGCTTGTGAGGCAAGGCATGACTTATATTCAGAATTAAAATCTGATGACTCCACTTTCTTGAGAATAAATCCAGACTTAATATTATAAATGCGAAAGTGTATCTGTCTATCTATCTGTTACCTCTTCATGCCTAAACCGCTGAACCAATTTTGCTGAAATTTGGTATGGATACTCGGTCCCGGTCCCGGGAAAGGAAATCCCGGATTATTCCGGAAAAATGAACTTTGGCGCAACAGAGTTGCGGGCATCAACAAAAACACCCCCTTACTCTTTTCTAATAAACATGTTTACGCAGCTTAATAAACCTATTTTAGATTCGCTGTCACCATAAAGTTAATATACCTAGCGGAAGCTGTCACTGTCTATGACTTTTCCAGTGCGTTAGACAAAGACAAAACCTATATATAGTTATTCATTTTTATTAGTAAGGTGTTTTTTAACGGGCAATTAATAGCCATACATTCCCACCACTGCAACTCCTGTGTCGCCAGGATCGAAAATAGTAACCAACCACGAAAACCTTTTGACATGATCGCAGGGGGTGCCCGAGAGACCGGAAGCTAAATCTCCCGCAACGAAATTAATCAGAAGAAAGGTAGAAAGAGTAGGAGATAGTTACTGATTCGTAAGGTGTTGTAAAAAACAAGTTTATAAAAATAAGAACAAAATACAAGCTATAGGATGATTTTATGCGGCTACATCATTAACATACTCCCCCCTCCCTCCCCCAATTCGAGCTAGCCATTATCCTGGGTCTATCAATCATAGTTGTGTACCCATTCGCAGATACCTCCTGAACGTTTAATAATGAAATGGCTCAGGTATCATGGAATCCCCATTACGTTTCGAATCCTTTTACTGACGCTAATATATCGATTGAGATGTTTTTGTTTAGTAGGTTGTTACATTAAATCGTAAAACGGAGTTGGTTCTATAATATTTCAAGGCAACAGATATTATATAATTTGTGAAAATTTCAGAAGTCTAGCTTTAGCGGTTCTTGAGATACAGCCTGGAGACACACATACGGGCGGACGGACGGATGGACGGATAGACGGACAGACAACGAAGACTGAAGTAATAGAGTCCCGTTTTTACCCTTTATGTACGAAGCCCTAAAAAGTTAGTCTTTTTGAACGTGCAAATTTCTGTATCCTGTTCGCCACTAGGGAACTTTTTAATCTGTATTATCCATACTAATATTATAAATGCGAAAGTGTGTCTGTCTGTCTGCCTGTTTGCCTGTTACCTCTACACGCCCAAACCGCTGAAGCGATTTTGCTGAAATTTGGCATGGAGATACTTTGAGTCCCGGGAAAGGACATAGGATACTTTTTTGGAAAAATGTACGGTTCCGCCGCGATAAACGAGTTTTGGCGCAACGGAGTAGCGGGCGTCATCTAGTTATTGCCATAAATTACATGGGGCCAATAAAAGCGTATGTCAGGCATTGTCCGAATTATAAGGGAGCGATTACTCGAGGTCGGCGACCGTCTGGTATGTCAATGTCGCCAACTGAGCGGACATTCAGGAAGCAATATTACATTTTCATGGCGTTCATAAAAAATCTGCAGCAACGTAATGTTAGTAAATAGACGAAATTTTTAGTGTCAGGACACATAGTCAAAATTTATGGCTAATTAAATGAACCCTGTAATTTGTTATCGGATTGAAATAGCAAAAATAAACATTAACCATTAAAACATCGGTTAATCTTAAAATTGATTTGGATTTGTCCAAATTTAAACTTGAAAGAATCAAATCTACTGGCTATCATTGCTTCGTACTTGTTGTCCGTTTAAAACTGAAATACATTAACGGGCAACGATTTTAAAACCCATACGACACCATATCATATTCTTAAATGTCCGTTAATATTTAAATAGATAAATTTATACCATATTGTATAATTGACAGAGAAAATATTCACACAAGGTTAAGAGGCCGGGTTACCCTCGAAATTCTCATACATACGTAATACCAAAATCATTTTCTCATACGAAAATATTTAACATGTTTGAGTTATTTTTCAGCTTAAAATAGTAATTACCTAGGTTCCTGTACAAAAATTAACTTCAAAATATTTAAACACAAAAAAAAAAATATTTTGTGTATAAATTTTTTTTACTAAATTAACTACTAAATATTTAAACACTAAAAAATAGAGTAAAACACTAAAAAATATATAAATAAATAGTAAATTTACTGCAAAATATTTAAATACTAAAAAATATTTTTTAGAGCCGCGACCTGCTACATAATCATATGGGCTATTTGGCTTAAAATAAAGATATTATTATAAACGTCTACGTTTACGGGTGTTTGTTTGAAATGATTTTGAATACAAAATGTCAGTCGATTCTTCTATGTATTATATTGTATTCTACTACATCGTAGGAAAATTTCAGTAATTGTTCTTAACAGGAGTTCGTAACTTTTTTCCCCCGAGATACGCGCGGCTTCATATTCCATAAGCTTATTTGATTAATCTAATATTAATGAAACATCACTTCTTATTTCCTACATTTTTCGTGTCTTCATATAGGTAAGTAGACTGATAAAAATGTTGACATTTTAAGATCATCGAAGATAGTATATTGTTAGTATCGACATTTCGTCATGGACGAAGTATACCTAATGATAAGAGAATTTGGCACGTTTCGTTAATAAAACTTACAGAAAGATCATAAAAATCAACCCAACCATTTTGAAGTAGTTTAGCAACAAACAGAACAAAACAGACTTGTAGATCTATAATTATTATGTTTCTCTTATAGGAGAAAAGTGGCTGTGACATACGGACGGACAGACAGACAGACGGACGGACGGACGGACGGACGGACGGACGGACGGACGGACGGACGGACGGACGGACGGACGGACGGACGGACGGACGGACGGACAGACGGACGGACGGACAGACAGACAGACAGACAGACATGACGAATCTATAAGGGTTCCGTTTTTTGCCATTTTGGCAATAAAAAATAGGGTTTCGGTGCGATCTCGGCAACGCGGCAAATGTATGGCCTAGGTCGTTTGCTCGGGGGACGGCCTTAAACTGTGAAACCCGCGATAGATTTTCGTGTTGATCGAAAAACCATACAAAACGCGTAAGACGGTTGGAGAGTAGTGTTTTGTGTTGAACTCGAACTCGAACTCGAACTCGAACGAAATTTACAGTCGGGGAAATGAGTTGTTTAGCAGAAATGTACAGTCGGGGAAAATTGTGCTAAGCAGAAATGTACAGTCGGGGAAATGAGTTGTTTAGCAGAAATGTACAGTCAGGGAAATGAGTTGTTTAGCAGAAATGTACAATCGGGGAAATGAGTTGTTTAGTAGAAATGTACAGTCGGGGAAATGAGTTGTTTAGCAGAAATGTACAGTCGGGGAAATGAGTTGCTTAGCAGAAATGTACAATCGGGGAAAATTGTGCTAAGCAGAAATGTACAGTCGGGGAAATGAGTTGTTTAGCAGAAATGTACAGTCAGGGAAATGAGTTGTTTAGCAGAAATGTACAGTCAGGGAAATGAGTTGTTTAAATGTGCAGTCGGGGAAAATTGTGCTAAGCAGAAATGTACAGTCGGGGAAATGAGCTGTTTAGCAGAAATGTACAGTCGGGGAAATGAGTTCTTTAGCAGATGCGCTGATTAAGGCCGCGTTTCCATCTGCAAGACAACTGTCGCGAGAAGTGTCTGACAGTCTGTCTGACAGCAGCTTTTTTTTTCGATTGTCGATATTTTTTAATCGATTGTAAGGGTTTCGATTAATTAATTAAAACTATCGTTTTTTTAATATATTTTTTTTAATCGATTTTCATAAAAAATGGGTTGAAAAAATAATGCACAACGTTAATAATCAAGTTTTCACTTCTGCCGGCACTCCCGGAGTGCAATCCATCTTTTTTTAATATTTTACAATAATTATTATTATTGCAAATAATGACTTAATCCGAACGAGCACCACGTAACAAACAAAAGCTACATGAGTTAATCGGCTTACACGCCGATTACATGTTATCCGGACCGGTCATCCGGCGATAGTCCGGAACAACCGGTACCCGGACACGGAACTTAGATAATACTCAACTTTTTAACGGATAAGCATTTTATATGAGGATATTATTGATTGCTAGCTGGCCCGGCAAATATTGTTTTCAGTTTTGATATGTTCGTTGTGGCATAGAGAAATGTATAATTTGTCCATGGTTGTGGGAATTTGCTTGACGGAAATTGAATATCTTTCGACCTAGCGATAACCAAATATATGTCTTATTTTAGGAGAACCTTGTTCACAATGGAAACGATTAAAATAATTGCAAGTCAGTGGCCCTAAGATTGCTTTTGTATATCATATCTTAATATATATAAATCTCGTGTCACAATGTTTGTCCTCAATGGACTCCTAAATCACTTAACCGATTATAATAAAATTCGCACACCATGTGCAGTTCGATCCAACTTGAGAGATAGGATAGTTTAAATCTCAAATTATAGTCGCAATTTTAATTTATTGCAAATTATTTGTCTACAAAGAGCGACCATTGTTTATGCGACGCGGGTCACGGGATAGCGATGGACGTTGCCATGGTGACATACTTATATTTTAGTCACAATTCAATAAAATAATACGGGCGATATACTTAATATAATATGGCAAAGAAACGTTTGCCGGGACAGCTAGTGTCTTATAAGACAAACGACAAATGCGACCGACAAAAGTTGACAATAACTAATAGTTGTTATCAATTTTTTTAACCACTAAGAAAATTTTTAGAACCAATATCCTAAATATCAACTCAGCCAAATGGTTTCACGATAAGAATTTTAAATAATGAAATCTTAAGAAATTTTAAACTGAATTCTTATTTTCTGTATTATTGCAACTCGATCGAAACTCACATGTTTAAGGGTCCGTATACGAAATTTGCCAATTTCGCTGATTTCACAGACGTGATTTAACAGTTAAAATACATTATTTCTATAAGTTTTAATGCACAACAATGTTGGAGCTAGATTTTTTATTTTTTTATGTATTTTTAAATAATCCAACTCAATCCCGCGACAGTTTTGTGATTTTTGCTGTAAAAGGTTTAGAATATCACCTGTTTATGGATTGTATTAAAGTGTCCTCTTCGAAAACCATGACTTTGAGCAAGACGTGTTTCCGCTATAAAAGCCGGAGTCGAACTACAATAGTTCGAATTGCACACGACGCAACCACGTCGCAACCACATCGCAACCACGTCGCAACCACTGGCAGCCGTCATTTTGTCGGTACCACAACGCAACCACAAAATGCTGCAGCAACACCATTCACACGTAACCACAACTCGACGACATTTTGTCGTTGCGATGTCGTGTGGTTGTGGTACGTGTGGGTTGGCCCTAAAAAAATATGTAACTCGGCAAAATTTTAGAGAAAATGGGCAAAGAATTGCTGTTAATTTCGGCAACTTGGAGCTGTAATTAATAAAAAGAAAACGACAGAAATAATTTATAGATAAAATTCTATGCAATTCGAGAAAAAAGAAAAAAAAAACAAATTGTGCCAAAAAAACACGATTCAAAACAACCTAAATCTCACATTATATTACTCGCCGCAAGTTCGAGTCGGCTTTCCGCGCTTAAATATATTTTAAATCAAATAATTAATATATTTTTTTTAAGTCTAATAAGGGGAAAAAACCTAATAATATTTCTGTAGCGAACCTTCGCAATTTCGGCAAAATCGGAAAAATTTCGTATACGGACTCTTAAAGTGAGTCGGTAGTGGACAAATTGTTGCAAATAGCGGCCGGCTACGAGCACAATAGAGAGAGGGTTAATCTCGCTTCTGAAGATGCAAAATTCTTTAGCAATTTTATTTTTCAGCCATTGAAAACCACAAGCTTAGCTTTAATGAGGGCTTTAGTTACGTTGTGTGTTATATTTGTATATAAAGTTCCTTTAATATTTGTATTTAGAAAACATATTATCGTAACAATCCAAATTACCGTCGTTTTGTGTCTAATAGATAACATTGTTATCACTTATCTTAAAAAGTTAATATTTTTTTAGTTATTGCATACTTAATATTTTTTTAGTTATTGCATAACTATGCAGGTGCCGTCTGGCCATTTGGTGATGGAGAGGAGTTTGCAAAACACGCAGGTATTGGTCTGGACGCATTGTTCCTTCAACCAAATGTAGTCGACAGTTCCCCTTTGAGATAATCTGGCCCCATATCGTAACCGGCGAAGGAGGTTTCACTTGTTCAACGATACAGCTTTCATCAAAATTTTCAAGTCGCCTGTGGTTAACAAACTGGGAATTGTCCTGGAGGATCTGAATCAATTGGGTCATATTAAGGTTACACCACTCATAAATTTAAAAAATGCTATTAAAATAACTTGTTTTCCTCCTTCTTTAGGTCTACCAGGATCTGAATGCAAATTTGGATGGCAGATTTTCAAAAAATATCCTTGATCATTGGACAAATGTTATATTTACATGTTTCACACACAGAATCAGCCGCTATACGGAAAAAAGGATTAAAATATTTTATTCCAATTACCCCGGTATTGCTAGTCAATTTCGTTTCTCACTAATCTTTTTGTCATCAGATCCTGGTAGACCAATTACTAGTATTCCTCACCTCACTCCAATGCTTATGCATTTAACAAACGCCAATCGTTTAGCACGCATTGTCTGGGTAAACTTTACTAATAAGTATAGTTATAACTTTACTAATAAGTTTAGTGTTAAGGTCATAATATTGTTTCTCATGTAAGTGACATAAATTATCTTATTGAGAATAATAAAGATCTTTAAACCGAAACCGAAACCGAACTTTGGTTTTTCAAAGGGCGGTAACAACTAAAATCATTCACACTAAGTATAATAATTTGGCCACCCACTGTATGTTCACCTTCATACCAATGACTTTCAAGTCATGTCACGCCATGTCTGCGGAGGCTCTTATATCTTCTAGTCGGCCGATAGTTTGATCGAAATCTTAATCAGTAGGTACTAAGATGTATGAAGGCACTAAACGATTTGTATCGACCGATAATAGTGTACCCCAATTTGGCCAAACTATCGGCCGACTTTTTAGTCGGGTCAGTCAGTACTCAGTAGTCTGCGGGGGCTTTTATAGAATAAACCAATTGGATAATTTATATAATAATTTACTGTAACGGAAAACTATGCGTGAATTAGGTTAAACACAATAAAGCGTTTTCTCTTGTAGCGTTTGGGAAAACTCGCATGCTGTTTGTGCTGAATCCGCGCGAGCATAAAACGCGCAAGTCTAAACGCACCCTTATTGTAGGTAAACTACCCAGCTGCAGCCCTGTTACTATTTTCTCGTCTTAATATACTTTATTTAAAGTCTTAATATACCTTACAATATTAATCTGAAACCGTCAACCCTAAACTGCGATGCGCCGACCGCACCGCACCGAGATCTCATAACGGAACTTTGCGCCAAATCTCATCCTTGATGTTTCATAAGGCCACCAAAATCTTATATTTGACAAGCTGTTTCCCGCGGCCCGGTACGTTCTTCTTTATTTAGTTCGTAGGTTCAGATCCTAGCTTTTTATTTCACGCATTTGAAATCAAGTCATTTGGAATACACACTGATATTATTTCATGTCAATAATATTAATTTTATAAACGTTATTTTTTAAGGACAATTAAACATCCAAATTGGTTTTGAATAGCTCGTAAAATTTTCACCGGATTAGAATAGACCAAAGGGTCTACTCTGAATCGATAATGCTTTATCACAGAAAATTAACCCGCAAAAATATAGTAATAATACAATTTTGTATCAAATATAACTTTAATTGTAACTTTAAAACTATAACTTTTGTAACGCATAAAGTCGCCGAAGGTGAGGCAAAAGTAACATTAATTACACAGTGTGCCGACAGTGTTGTTAACGGTGAAGTCGGTCGGGGCAAACTTCACTTCGTTACATATAGGTTTACATCTACGAGGGGAACTTCTCGACTTTAATTACCAACAATGCACCGGCTTCCCATTTTGACTGTATGCCCTAAGCTAGGGGTCACCAAATGGCGGACCGCGGTCCGCATCCGGACCGCCGCGCGCCGACCCATTGTATGCGGACCAAGCATTTTTGCAGATAGAGTTCGTTAAAAATCGGTCTCGACTTACATCTCCAGGATTTAATGTCAATAGCTTGCACCAATTCCACTCCAAACAAGAAACATAAATTGTCACTTTTCTCATTGATATGTAAATAAAATAGGTAATATACATTATACGTTTGTAATTTCTGTAAATAATTAATATTTTTTTTTAAAATGTGTGGACCGCGAAGGTCATTTCAGTTCTTAAAGTGGACCCCGAGCGAAACTAATTGGTGACCCCTGCCCTAAGCCTTACAGGGGACTGTTTATGGAAGTTAATTGCTTTTAATTTAACGCTTACATATTATGTCATATCAAGCTAATACGTATAAAACTAAAAAAAAAATGGTGTAACCTAATCAAAATGTTAACATACTAATAATGTTAATTAAAATAAAATTACTTACATATAGGTACACAAATGTTTGTATACACCATTGTAAAATATAAATCGAAATTTAATAAACATCGTTACAGTTTTTATGGTTCCATAGTGAACAAGGAACCTATATAGTTTCGGTGTGTCCGTCCGTCTGTCTGTCCGTCTGTCCGTCCGTCCGTCTGCCTGTCCGCAGTTTTCCTCAGAGACTATAGGACCTACAAAGCTGTAATTCGGCATGAATGCACATATTAATGATGCCGACAAAATGGTATGTAAGATCTTTAAAAAAATTTTTTAGGATACTTCCCCCGCACATCAAGCGAGAATGATTTTTTTTGCGTCCACCCCAATGTGTGGAGTGTCGTTGGATAGGGTTTTTTTTAATATTATGAGTATCACAAAGATCATTTTCCGATTTAGGGATCCATTTGTGAAATATGAAGTTTTAAAGTGGAAAAAATCACGGGAGTACTGAGTAGGAAATATGCTGAATTTAAAAGGAAAACTATCACGGCTAAGAAAAATTCATAAGTTATTGAGTAACAGTCGATCAATTAAAATGTATTAAATAGTATAGTAATGTAGTAAAATGTATTCGGAGAAGTATAAAGGAACTTTTCGTTCAAATTCCTTTAAACATAACTGAGATGATGTTGTTAGTAGTGTAAAACATGTTATAAATGTACGTTCCTTAAAAAAAATCAAAAACTAGCGGTACTACGGTACCCTATATTGCGCGGGGCCCGACACGCGCTTGGCGGGTTTTTTTATTATACATATTTTAGCCGAAAGCGTAATGTCTGGCCTAGGTGAAAACCGTTACATAACACATAAATTGAAATCGGGGTGAAAACTTTGGAATGACTATGAATGCGTCTGATGAAAGCTCATCTCGATCCCCGCTCAATGTCAGTCTCGGCACTTGTACTTCTCTGCTCTGTTTTTTGTTTATTCACTGACAAATATTAAACATTAATGGCTTTGGGTGAGGAAGTTGAAAGGAATGAAACACCACATCGGAGACGAAAGTAGGTCACCGAGCTACCACAAACGAAGATATATTTTGAGTAGCTGTGTAATTCCGAAAATGACGTATTTTACCGCAGAAAATTGTCATAATTTTTAAAACACTGTTTTTTTATTAAAACAGTGTTTTAAAAATTATGACCAGAGATAACCCAACTCGAAACGTCGAAACTCGACCTTAAATTTAATTATCTTCTTTTGGCTCCCCGTTTAAGCGTCTCCCAGACAGACGCGGCCTGCGGTAGCGGTGGCGGTAGAGTTAAATGGCTTGGCCGCGTGGCCGCGTGTGTCTGTGTCGTTCCTAGAACTCTCAAATCATCCAACTGACCGCCACCGCCACCGCCACCGCAGGCCGCGTCTGTCTGGGAGACGCTAGTATTGACAATTTCAAATTTAAAAAAAAAACAACAGTCTGATTCTTCAAAACGGAATACTCTACCGGAAATGGGAGAAGACTAACGGCAGAGAGTTCCATCTTTAGATAGTTGTCCCAAGAACGAGAGTACCGGATGTTCTCCGTGAAATACACGATGGCGTATCGGGAGGTCATCTAGGTGTTAAGAGGACGCTAGCAAAAGTGCGAGAACTGGTTGCATTGTCGAGATGATGTGCAGGATTGGTGCCGCAAATGTACTACTTGCGCTGCAGTGAAGGGACCTCAAACAAGGAGCCGTGGGAACCTGCGCTTGTATAACGTTGGCGCACCGTGGGAACGAATTGCAGTTGACGTAGCTGGGCCATTTCCTGTAACGGAATCGGGGAACAAGTATTTTATGGTTGTCATGGATTACTTCACCAAATGGCCCGAAGTGTTCGCCATACCAAACCAGGAAGCTACAACAGTTGCTTCTAAGCTGGTCGAGGAAGTGATATCTCGCTTTGGTGTGCCTCTAGAAATCCATCCAAGGACCACCGCGTACCATCCACAGTCTGATGGAATGGCTGAGAGATTTAACCAGACCCTTGAGAGGCATCTGGCGAAATTGGTAGATGACAAACAAAAGGATTGGGACAAGTATAAACCGCTCTTCCTTCTGTCACCACCACCGCCACCGCAGGCCGCGTCTGTCTGGGAGACGCTAGTATTGACTATTTCAAATTTAAAAAAAAAACAACAATCCATTTTTAATTTGACAACTGACTTCAATCATAAACAAAAGAGAATTATTCGTATGTATAAGCTCGTCATTTAAAAAGATGTTAGTGTGCAGTTGTGCACATTGTAGTATGTGTAATGTTTTGTTGTTAAAAAAATGTATGACAATTAAAGCATAATTTTAAAATTATATTGGCTCGATGCACTCCTTCACCATTTAATTTAATTTTATTTTATTTTATTTATTTAGGAAAACAAACAGTACAAAATTACATATAAAATTTCTAGGAATATAACAATAGACCAAATGGTCAAAACATGTAAATACATGTTTTCACTTATAAGATTCTAAGAAAAACAAAAGCTTTTGACAAATGACACAAGATAACGATAACATTTAAAATAATTAATAAGCCGGAAAAGAAAAACAATCACAAAGTCTGTATTTATAATACAATATTAAGTTATTAATACTATGAGATAGCTTGGGCATCGCCAGTAAACCAGTGCTTGGAAAGTTTTTGTTTAATACTATTTGGTTTGTCACTGAATAAGTTAATATCTAATATTTCACTGAAAGTGTTAAGTTGTTTAGAAGTTCTGATAAAGAAATAATTACTTTTGTAATTTGTTGAAAAAAACAGGAATATAGAGGTACTTATGATTTCTATATGTTCTGGAAGGTACATGTATAAGTATTTTAGATAATAGAGAAGAAGAATCTACATTGTTCTATGCAATTTTAGATAAATATACAACATCTGCTATGTTACGTCTCTGATGAAGAGGTAAAATGTGGTGTCTAACACATCTCATGTTGTAGCTCACGTCGGTAGTTTTAGTTTTAAATTCTAGGAACTTAAGAAATATTTTTTGAATAGATTCAATTCTGTCGGCATATTTGTTATACAACGGGCTCCACACCATAGAATTATATTCCAGGATGCTACGAACTAATGCACAATATAAGATATTCATTATTTTAAATTTTTTAAATTCTGCACAAGATTTTAGCACAAAACCCAACATTTTATTAGCTCTGTTAGTAATGTTGTCTATATGGGCATCGTATAGAATTTTGTGGTCGTGTATGACGCCTAGATCACGTATTTTATCTAAATGATGCAGAGGGTGGTCTTTTAAAGTATAGTTTTTTAACAATGCGTTCCTTTTACGAGTAAAAGTTACGCTGAAACACTTTGAGACATTTAAATCGAGTTTGTTGATGCGACAGTATTCTTCTAGTAACTTGAGGTCTATCTGCAGCTGTAATTGATCAGTAGGTCTTATGATATTTTTATAGATCTTCATGTCATCGGCGTAGAGTAGGAATAAACAATATTTGAAGCAGGAAGAGATATCATTAATGAAAATATTAAAAAGTAAAGGTCCGAGGAGTGATCCTTGGGGAACTCCTGAAGGGGTATGATACCATGAAGATTCATAGCCCTGAAGAACTACCAGTTGATACCGATTCTGAATGTATGATGTAAACCAGCGAAACAGATTTCCGTGGATTCCAGCTGATAAGATCTTAAGCAGTAGTATATTGTGGTCAATACGATCGAACGCTTTGCTGAAATTTGTGAAAATCGCATCTACTTGTCCCCCTGACTCCATATTGGAAACGAGAAAGTCCGTAAAAGTTAGTAAATTTGAGGCAGTGGAACGTTTACTAATGAAGCCATGTTGTTCAGGTATAAACCAAGATGAAAGGGCGCTGTATACTTGAGTGTAGACGATTTTTTCAAGAATCTTAGCAAAAATACAAAGTTTAGAAATAGGCCTGTAATTAGTAATGTCACTTTTGTTGCCGCTTTTGTGTATAGGGGTGATAAACGTGGACTTCCATATCTTAGGAACAATTCCCTCAGATATGGAACGCGAGTATCGTATTGTTACGTGCTAGGGTTCGAGGATTCGGAGAGAAAGACTTGGTGACTCTCTTGAAGACTTTATTCACAAACACTAGGTCACACTAATCACTAAGTCCAAACACTAAGCACTATCACTGTCACTCTCTATTGATCACTTGTTCTCACTTCGAAGTCGCCTTGATGATCGCTTGTATCAAACTGAATTGCCGGCTGCAGTCTGCGACTATTTATACGGGCCGGATTGAATCTCAGAAAATTCCGGAACATCCCTGAGTAAACCCGATATGCGTAAACAAGTATGAGATATTTCTAGAAATTACTCGTAGGTACTTACTCCTAGCGTCATCTAGTATCAAGTAGGGGATTTATGTTGCCTGTGTTCCCTTGGTCAGTTTGCTGGTCCGACGCTAAATGGCACCACGTGTCCGTATCCGTAACAGTATAGTGAGTGGTGTAGTTAAATTGTTGGTACACTTCACTGTGAATAACGGTGCAATACGGTCTGGCGCAGATCCTTTAGACAAGTCAAGAGATTTCATTTCTTTAAGAATCGTGTCTGTATTAATCTCGGTATTACTTATACTTTGATGCAAGACAGAAGAAGATACAGTTTCATTTAGTGGCTGGGTAGAGTTACAGGGCAGCTGAAAAACTGATTGGAAATATGAAGCAAAGAGGTTCGATATTTGCTCGCCAGATTCACCCTTAACTCCATTATAAAGTAGTAGTCCCTTAACACCCTTAAGTCCAGTATAAAGTCGCTGGAAGTGAGTTAGTACTCTTTCTGTTCGATTTCACATATGACCAAAACTGTTTCGGATTGGTGGTGATTGAGTTTTCTATTTTTTTAATATAAAGGTTATAACAACTTCGTTCTAATAATTTGGCTCTTTTGCGTAATAAACTAAAAGTATTGTAATCGGATATATTTTTGTAAATGTGAAATTTTTTAGGTCTTCTTCTTTGAGTACTTTTTTTAAGCTAGAGTTGTACCAAGGTGGGAAATGACAACCAGGATTGAGTGTTTTATGGGGTATATAGATATCAATAAGTTCATTTAGCTTGTTGTAATTTTATTTTACATCTATGGTAATATTGTGTTGAAAAGTCTGATATAAATAATTGATGTGTATAATATGCCTTTATAATATTATGTTATATATATTTTATCATATTATAGTGTAGGCAATTAAGTCTATGATATTTATATGAGTAGATTAATATTTCTACCATAATTTCTACAATTATGAGATAATAGTGACGCGTTATCAATTTAATATATCCATAAACATAGTAATAAAGGGTCTGAAGCTGAACCTAACAAAAAGTATTTAAGTATAAAGCACCAGCTGAGAGGGAAAAATTATAAAATAATAGCTAATATAATACTTTATATTGTATAAAACAAGAAACTAACATAAATTTTTATTGAGTTTTGGGAATATTGTGTACAATATGGCACATGTAGACGATAGTTCAGTAATATGTAAAAATAAAATTACTTTAGATACAACAGCAACAGACAATATA
This sequence comes from Lysandra bellargus, assembly GCA_905333045.1. Lineage (NCBI taxonomy): Eukaryota > Metazoa > Arthropoda > Insecta > Lepidoptera > Lycaenidae > Lysandra > Lysandra bellargus. Next base: position 1,336,842 of record HG995333.1, read on the forward strand.
ACAATTACCTTCACTTTACTTTGTTCACTGTAGCACGGATAAAGAAATGAAATAATGTAATAAAACGTTTGAAAATGTAAAATGTGTATTGATACCATATTGAAAAATTTCCAAGTGTAATATTGATCATTGTAATTGTTAACGAGACCGAACAAATGATTTGTATATATAGTATACTATGCAGCGCGGACGCAATTGACTTATCAAGTGACAAACTTACGCGTGTAAACACGGTGTATGTTCCAATAATATTAGCGAGGCGATAAGCAGGATAGAAGCAACTGGTTTTGCAAGTGTTTCCCAAACTGTAAATTTTTAAAGTGTGAAATGAAATTGAGATACAATAATATGTTGAAACTAAGAGCATAAAAATAACTCCTATTCTATTTTTTTGAGATCGTTCTCGTTTTTATATAAAAGATTATGGATGTATCCGACTTTCGCACCGTTATTTTGCTGTGTTTGACCCAGACGTATTTGAAATTTCTTTCTTTGGCCATCGATTTTGCTTTGTTCAGAAGTGATTTGTTGCGCTGCGTCAGATGATCATTCAGGTAAACCTTGCCGGAGGAAGTAAAGCAGATTCTGCAGATTCAATTTGTCCGACTTGCGAGATAAAGCGACTAATTCCTCTTTAAAGTATCGGTTGTGAAGTGCTATGATTATTGATTTTTCCTTGTTAGGTGAACGAGTTGGAATTCGGGCGATATAGTTAATATGATCATTTTTTATTGGGAAATCACAAAGTTGCCCTATCTTCAAAGCAATATCAAAGAGATTCTCATTATTCTTTTGCGGTATACCTCTTACTTCAATGTTGTTGGATCTAGACCATTGATCTCGGATTTCAAGTTTATCTCGCATTTTGGATATTTCGGCTTGTAAAATAGATATTTCATGAGCAATCTTTTCGACCTTAATTACCCTAGATTCCAAGCTGTTGACTTTTTCAGATACTGCGGTAAGGAGCTGATGAACCATCTCTTGAGAATCTTTAAGATTGTTAACTTCTTCTCGAATAAATTTAACGTCTTCTATTAACGGCGTCAGTTGTGTCAGCTGCATTAAAATATTGCTAAGTTGTTGCTGCATTCTATCGAGTTGGTTAGGCTGAGGTGAAGACGGCACAGGGGACGGAGACAGGCTCGACTTGCATTTGAGACAACGCCAGGTACCTTTTCTTTCTCCCAGTTTGCGATACCCAGCCTCAGTAATCCCGGAGCACGCAAAATCGTAGCGTTGTCTTCACCACAACTAGCACACGAGAACATGACGCGAAACTTTGAGAAGCACTGACTTTTTAACGTTATAGACGTGCGTACGCTATGAGTGTCTTGTCGTGACTGTCGTGACTATATAAACTATAACTGTGCAAAATTTCATTCGCCTACGTTTCCGCATTTTTCGTCAAAAGGGATCCAAAGTTTTTCGCTCGCTTACTAATACCAAATAAGAATAATCAATTATTAATCGCATACCTTCACGCTTAGACGCTTATTCGTATTGATTGAGTCGATCATCATATTTTATGTTTTTTTTTTAAATCTAATTTTATGGGTTTGTCAATAGACATGCCAACCCCATCGTATCCGCGATAATGAAATTCAACTATCGATTCAATACAAAAAATTATAAGTATCGCTTCAAAAATCTTGACACCATTTTACACCCAGGTCCAGCAGTTTCATCAAAGGACTATAAAAGCCTAAGCTTTAGTCTCTTATTTGCTATGCCTTTTGCGTTTCGAGCATAGACTACATTCTCAGATTTAGGTGTTACAGCTCTGAGCTCACTCCATAAGGATTATACCTGAAGATAGTAACACAAAATATATTCTACAATCTTGTATCAACAACCCTATAACAGATGTACGCTTTATGACGAAGATCCCCTCGTCTTATGTTGTAACTTTTTGTACGGCGTAAACAAATTACTCGTTTACACACATTTTCGTACATAATATTCGCGCTAACAAAAGCTCTCGTTGTAATTGTTGTGATCGCAGTCTTCTTTAACCCGTAGACTTTTTCCGCGCGGCCGTTCATTAATCTAACTCAGACGTGACACGTACCCGTTTTTACAAAGCGCCTGCCCGCCAGAGCCCGCAACCTATTTTAGGGTTAACCGGGGATTTTTTAAATCTTTAATAATATCTGAGTGTCGATGATTAAAGATAAACGGATGACTAGAAATATCGTAATCTTATTTTTAAAAGACGAGTAGAGGCCAAGATCTTCAGCCGCGCAAGGTGGTATGCTCGGTCAGGCGGAAGTCCCACTATTTTTATAGTTTTGATCATATACGATAGTTTGATAGTTTTCTAAGCAAAGCGATAGTAGAAAACTTCAAGACAGCGTTAATTGGGCCGCCACAATACCCTTGCTAATTCCAAATTCAAAATCCTAACAATATACCTCCTCAGAGCATGAGGATTTTGAATAAGGAATAGGAATCGAAACTTCACTGGCAAGTCACTCGATCACTGGGAGTTATATTACGCGTGATTTGTGTCAGCGTTAAACCTGTACCTGGCAGTTAACCTGGTTCTCGTGCACTTTTATAGGGCAAACAAGGAACAACTATTAAGACTAGTTACAGCCGCGTTAACGACCTGCCCCCAGATCCGATCATAACAAGCTTTACGTGTGACGTCACTAATTACCCGCCTGTATGACAGATTTTTGAAGCGAAAACTTCTTTAACGGCGTCGTACACTTCTTTAGAATGGGTAGAAAGTGTTAAATATCGGTATGTAATATTTTGCTTTATGATGTTAAATTCGCGTTAGGAGTGATGACACGTGACTTAATCAAAAATACGTCAGACAGAGGAAAATATAGACCGCCGGTGCGGCATAGAAGATTACTCTCCCCCCCTTAAATGTTCCCCTATCTATTTATATGTGAAAATGTATGTCGGCCTTGTTGTTAAGTTTTTGCTTGTAGTGTAGTACTCCAGGAGTGCAACGCGTGCAAACTACGAACTTAAAAAATAATAGGAATATAATGAGATTCCTTTAATAGTATATCAGAAATGTTTAGACATTTTATTACCAACATTACTTACTATGTTTATACCCGTTTTCACCAACTATACCTAAAATTTAGGTGTCCCTTAAGCCAATATTCCAAGTTTTGTTCTTGATGAAAACAACCTATTATGCGATTCATCCATCAAACCATTAGGTGACGTTTATAATTTACGGGATGCCCGTTTTCACCAATATCACCTAGAATTTAGGTGTCCCTTAAGCCAATTTAAGGGGCACCTAACGTCGGTTCTGTTTCAATAATTTAGGGGATGAATTGACAACCCCGTAACTCTTAGGTGACGTATATCACTACATAGTATAAAACAAAGTCGCTTTTTCTGTCCACATGTCCCTTTGTTCCCTTTAATTGCGGTTTTCTTTAATAGATAGAGTGATTAAAGAGGAAGGTTTGTGATAAATGTGAAGATATTTATGGGAGTTTGCTATTTTACAAGTAAAATATCAGACGGCCATTCGATAACAGATTCATTGTCAAGGCAACCGTCATCTAACGTCGTCGTCGTCGCCACATACGTCACCTAAGTCTTACGGGGTCGTCAATTGATCCCCTAAATTATAAGGGTCACCTAATGGTTTGACGGATGAATCGCGTATTAGGTTGTTTTATTCAAAATATACGTCACCTAAGAGTTACGGGCTTGTCAATTCATCCCCTAAATTATAATGGTTTAGGTGTCACTTAAACGTCGGTGAAAACAAAACTTGCGTTAGGTGCCCCTTATATTGGCTTAAGGGACACCTAAATTTTAGGTGTTGTTTGTGAAAACGGGCAGGATTGACGACCCCGTACACTTAGGTGACGTATGTGGCGACGACGACGGTTGCCTTGACAATGAATCTGAAAGAATGGCCGTCTGATATTTTACTTGTAAAATAGCAAACTCCCATAATTAATATACATATTTAATACAAACCTTCCTCTTTAATCACTATATATTAAAGAAAACCGCAATTAAAGGGAACAAAGGGACATGAGGACAGAAAAAACGACTTTGTTTTATACTATGTAGAGATATACGTCACCTAAGAGTTACGGGGTTGTCAATTCATCAAGAACAAAACTTGGAATATTGGCTTAGGGGACACCTAAATTTTAGGTGTAGTTGGTGAAAACGGGTATTAGCATCATATTATTTAAAACAACTGAAATCTGTAATGAACCTGTAACAGAAAATACTTAACCGAAAACCTACAAGTATTGAGTAACCTTTGTATAAGTTGATTAATTATTCCAGATTTATTTTGATAAATGTTAAGAAATAATTCACCTTTTACCTTTTGGCGAGTCTTTATCGTTTGTATTTTTAACGTGTATTCGGAGAATCGAGTTTGAACGAAAGCCGGGATACTTGGAAAAGTTTTCGGACGTCCGGTCGCCCCGTCCAAAAAAAATATTGACATAAAATATTAACCACCGTATACTATCCAGGCGCGAAGCCTTACATTAGAGAGGAGGGGTCATGAGACTTTTGGAAGAGGTCACGAATAGCAACGGCGTGTTTAGGCGTGCGAGTTTCTTGCTGTTGCATTTGGGAAATACGCGAGCTGATTCCGCGCGCGCAATAAACGCGCACGTCTAAACGCGCTCTAATATGTAAAATAATATTTAGGATGAAATAAGACGGTGTAACACTAATTCCTACGTTTTAGGGAGTGCATATCCCCATTCCCCTGTAACATAAAAAGAAATTCCAATACTGCAGTAAACACTTGCAATATTACCTACTAAGCTAGTTCATCACTGAGAAACCGATAAAATGTAGTAAATTAACGAGATGTGTCCCGTTTAAAATATATACTAGCTATTTGACCGAGCTTTGCTCGGTATTCGAAAAACACGAATAAAATGACATTTTATAAAAATTATTCCTAGCTAGATCGATTTATCGCCCCCGAAACCCCCTATATACTAAATTTCATGAAAATCGTTGGAGCCGATTCCGAGATTCCAATTATATATGTACACAAGAATTGCTCGTTTAAAGATATAAGAATTACACATTTTTAACCACAAAAAATTGTAGTTGTATATGAGAGAAACGGCAAATTAATTAGTTTCGTATCGTAAGTGTTTAATACACCGCGGGGATCGTTTAAGGGAGTGTTGAGGTAATAGTTGAAGAGCTCTCGTTCATCAAATATGCAGCGCTCTCCGGGCGTCGGCTCTCGAACTAAAATTGAATTCTCAATGCTAGCCCGACACCCGACACAATTGGCACAAACATTGTAAGTTACCAGCATTAGTTATTTTTGATTTCTCAAAATAACACCGTCAGATTCAACTTTGATTCCAGGTCTATATAGCTTGTGTTATAGCGGGTGGCAAAAGCGATGATATTATTTATTTTAGGCTTCTAAGAAATGATATTATATTTATAATCTATACATATAATATATTATATTATCCGTTATCACCACTACAAAGTACATACTTAGAAAGCGATTTTGTTTTATACATATAAAACAAAATCGCTTTCTAGCGTATATCCCGATACATCTTTGATTAATTATTATTAAAATTATTCAATGAGTTTTAATGCAATTTTGTCTATATTAAGAATGATTTGATAGGAAGGTTTGCACGTAGAGATAAACTACGATAACATGGCGCGCCCCTCCAAATTACTGTTTCAATGTGTGTAGTCACATCCTTATGAAAGAGTTTGTATGTAGTAAGTATTCAACCAATCAACCAGTACTCGTAATATTTCACTTAATGTCACTTATTACCAAGATTTGTTGGTCAACTAATCATAACTAGCCGACCACGCAAGACAACACACTTCAAACGTTTTGACAACGCACTTCAAACGTTTTGAATTTTGTAGGGGCGCGCCATGTTATCGTAGTTTATCTCTACAATGCATGCAAAACAACGCTTTCCAAGTCAGTTAATTGCAAAAATATTGAATAACCATTATAATATTATATACTCAATACTCGTATATAAAAGCCTCATTCACGTACGTCGAATAGCCTCATACTACACACATATATTCCAGTTACTCGATAGCCTATATATATCGATCGATCGAACGATCGAACGATCGCGAACAGCCAAGTAAGCAAGAGTTTATGGTACCCGAGTGTGCGCGGTACACAAGTACACTCTTTCCTTACTCTCGTACCCTCGGGGGAGATCTAGGCGACAGATGCAGGTTTTTTTTATTATTTTTTAATACTAATAACATAACTACAATCTTGATGCTCGCTTTTTTCTTCTTAAGAGCCCGGGTTACCCTCGAAATTCTCATACATACGTAAAACCAAAATCATTTTCTCATACGAAAATATTTAACATGTTTGAGTTATTTTTCAGCTTAAAATAGTAATTACCTAGGTTCCTGTACAAAAATTAACTTCATAATATTTAAACACTGAAATTTTTTTTGTGTATAATTTTTTTTTACTAAATTTACTACTAAATATTTATGCACTAAAAATAGAGTAAAACACTAAAAAATATATACATAAATATTAAATTTACTACAAAATATTTTAACTCTAAAAATTTTTTTTTAGTGTTTAAATATTTTGTAGTAAATTTATTATTTGTTCATATATTTTTTAGTGTTTTACTCTATTTTTTAGTGTTTAAATATTTAGTACTAAATTTAGTAAAAAAAATTTACACACAAAATTTTTTTTTTTAGTGTTTAAATATTTTGAAGTTAATTTTTGTTCAGGAACCTAGGTAATTACTATTTTAAGCTGAAAAATAACTCAAATATGTTAAATATTTTCGTATGACAAAATGATTTTGGTATTACGTATGTATGAGAATTTCGAGGGTAACCCGGGCTCTTAAGAATGTTTACGCTCACTATTGAAATATAATAATTTAAATTTTAAATTGATTATTATCATCTTTTCTTTTGTCTATCACCAATTTTGCAGATGCAGGTTACTTAAAAGTAATTATTAACAAGTCTACAGATTTGGCTTATGAAAATCTTTTTTCTCACCTCCGGGCGGAAAGCGTCAACTTTCTTCCCGCTGCGCTTACCGATGTTACCGTTTTCCACCTCCGTCGATGAGAAAAATAGTATACACACCACGGGCAGTAAATAAGAAATGTCTCAGATCACATGTAATTGTTGGCCGAGGCTTTATTACTTTTTAATACAAGAATCGATCTAAGATATACTATATGAGAATCTAACTACTGGACTAAGGAGTCGAAGCAAAAGCTTTTTACCAGGAAAAAAAATACGAAAAGAGACGGTGGCCGACGGCCGTGTATACATTTTTTATTTGATTCCTTCTCGCTTCAAACAGGCTTATGTTTTGAAGAAAGTTTTGTATCTGGAAGTCGGAAGTTGGCCGACCCAAGAATTGCTTTAACTTAAAAGGAAATTTTCCTTAATGTTATTAAAGGAGAGTTGTATTATAATTTAGACGAACTTGCATAAACCTGAGCGGCCGTAACAGCAATTAGAGAAATTAAAAGTGAGCATTCCCTGTCTCTAGCAATTAATAAGTTTCATTTATTATAATGAAGGCTCGCGTTTCTAGTCTCAGTTCGATTTTTATTAAAAGATTTGTTTGTCGTTAAGTCTGCTAGACATTTATTGTAGAAAGATTCGTCCGTATTTTTCACATATACTGAGTGTCATTAGTCTCATTAGTCATTACGTACGATCGGAAAGATTTAATCGTTCCAGATCTGAAATAGGTGCCTACAGATACAAAACAGATTATTATTGTGACTCACTTGGTTATATCTTGTTTCTATAAAAAAAATGATTTTTCATTCAACGGGCACATGTGCTACTTTTGCATAAAACAGTAGATGTATGATGGATACAAACTTATCACAGGGATCGAAAACTGGTTTATGTTTCAAACCGGTTTGGTGTCAATGACCGGAACCGATTGGTTTCCGGTTTTAGGTTTAGGTTACCGGTTAAAACCTCGCGGGTTCGAGTCCCGCCGACGGAACAAAAAGTTTATGAAGTTCCTGGGTCATGGATGTGTATTAAATATGTGTATCATACATTTAAAATCTTAAATATATGTATAAAATATATGTATAGTATAAAAGTATTAAATATATTTCCGTTGTCTGGTACCTGTAACACAAGTCCTTCAGTACTTACCACGGGGCCAGACTGACGTGGTGTGAAGCGTCCATGGATATTATTATTATTATGTTTGTGTAAGGTATTCCTTGCTAACGGGCAATTAAATCCCGGACCTTTGGAAGGCATGCGTGGGGCCGAAGCCAACACGTAGAGGCCCGTTACACAGTTTTAATCTAAATGTTATGTGACGCTGGCCGGCGACTCTCCCTGTCCGCACTATGGGAGTACGACCAATGAGAGCCAGCGGCCAGTGTAGGACTATTACAGGGAATGGAATTAAAATGATATCGGGCTATGGGGGTGAGGTGCTAGTGGACTGGGTAACTGGGACTATGGAAGGACTATGGCGTCTGCCGATACAACGTTGTAACATGTGTCATAAAGTTGGCAGACGGTGACTCGCCAACTCTTTGAATGGGCCCCTCAAAATGGTCTCACGCACGGTGCACCGAGGCGGCAACATTGACAGAGCGGCTTGAGGCAGGAGAGGTGTCGCTGGACTTTAAACGCCTATCATTTGCACCCTCATTATTATTATTCTTATAATTATTATTATTATTATTATTATTATTATTATTATTATTATTATTATTATTATTATTATTATTATTATTATTATTATTATACACCGGTAAAACCGGTTTTCTTAGAAACCGGTTTGGTAGAACGAAATTAACCGGTTAATTTGAGAACCAATGCCATCTTTTGAATCTTAACATGCACTAACGAAGTTGTTGCTTATCAACACTTGAACGAGCACAGATGGATAATGCATTTAGTACGTTCCCGAATTCCCGTCTCCAGGGACGTTGTGTGATCCTTACAAACTCAAATGTGTAACTGTCAAGTTACACATTTGAGGTTGCATAAATTTCCACCAAGCTGAAAATCGGTAAAATTGCTTAGATTATAATTACAAATAAAATTTAAAAATTTGTCCTAAATTTTTTATTCAAGGTCATAAAATTAACTCCAAAAAAAGCTCAACTCCTGCGTGGAAATTACCTTCTTCCGAGTTTGGTCTGGGAGCAAAATGTGAATGTTACCATCAGCAGTCCAACAGTTTCTCATCCCAAAGTGTTTTCTGGCAGCAACAAACAACTCTTGCCGAGGCTTAGTCAGGAACTCAGAAACTGTGAGACCGGATCCCTTGAGGTTACTTTTTTTGGTCCAGATGACATTTCTTAATCTAATTGAAGAAAAGCGTACAAGCAGAGGTCTTGGCCGATCTTTTTTAGCACCAAGGCGATGACATACCTCGATACTACCTGGGTCAATGTCTGAAATTTTGTGATCCTTGACAACAGCACAGACTTGGTCTTCGTCCTCAGCCGGAGAGTCTTCAGATATGCCATGGAACAACAGTATTGGGAGCTTACTTCTCATCTCTTGGGCATCCATCCCAGTGGCAAGAAGCTCAATTTGTTGTTTTAAGAGAGACAACATACCCCAAACTGTTGCTTTGAAGGAATTGAAGTCCGATGCCAGCTTGACCACATCCAAAGCCTCAGTGGACGATGATTGTGCTGTTTTCTCTGCAAGAGCCTTGTCAAAATTCTCCATCCGTGCATCAAACATCTTCACTAAATCTTGAATATTCTTGTTTAATTGTGCATGTGAATCCATGTTTTTGTTTTAATGAAGTTTGCAAATATTGTGAAAATTTATTATTGCCAGTTGTCCAATATTAATATTTATGTACTTTTATTTAAAATAATTATAGAGCAAAAACTTTTGTTGTTATCTCTTGGACTACCCTCAGAAAAATCGTCCGTCAAATCGAAAAAAAAGAAAAATCCGTCGCGATCATCGCGCCGTATCATGATCGCTAGTGTGGACGCAAAATGATACGCGTATCATGATACAAAGTATCATGATACGCGTATCATTTTGATACGGCGGGATGATCGCGACGGAGATCTGATCGGACATCTGATCGCGCAAATGATACAAATGTGGACGCACCCTAAGAAACCTTACTGCGGCTACATAGAACAATCAAGATATAGTGACAAACATAGACGTAAATAGCAACATTCAGTATAAATGACGTAACTTTCTCGAATGAAGATTTTTTCTATGACATGTACTCATGTTATAAAACCACTGCCGACAGTGATTGTACTTTTAAATCTTAATCTGATCAATATTTGCAGCATTATTAATAAAGTTTAACAAAATTCCCCGAAGTGTGTTTCCGTTGCCGGGTATAATCGCGTAATAAACGTCGATCGATGGCGCCCCCCCCCCTGGCCGCGCAGCCCCTGTCCCCCCTCCCCCGCCGTGGCCCGCGTGTCTTCGGCTACCACGTGAAAAACGTGAGCCACGTGGATTGTGCGAGTATGAATTCGGTCAATTTAAAATCTACATTGTAAAGCGAATAAACGGGTTAACTACGATACGGCTTTCAGATAACGCCGCCGAAGAATATTACACTATTACGGGCCTATTTCACCACTTCCTGATAAGTGTCGGATAGGCTATCCACCAATTAACTTGACAGATAAAGTATGGAGAATCTGTCAAAAAAGTTGTGAATAGCCTATTCGCCACTTTATCAGAAAGTGGTGAAACAGGCCCAAAAGTCTTATCTTACCTGCGGTGATATATTTTGAGATCCGTGACAAGTTTAAAACAAAGTTTTATGTATTTTTTTGTCGTTTATTACACTTCGCAATAAGGCTTAGACTAACGTATCTAGTACTAAACATAAATTGGAAAAGTATCATAATGCGATGTCAACATTTACACCTACCATAACTTACAAATCACACAAATATAATAAAATAATATATTAATTGATTTTCGCGCATAATGGAATAAATATTCATATCTTAGTTTTCACGTCTAAGTAATTATCACGGATTAAAAAAAAAATACGGATGGAGCATTACACTATAAAGAGGTGAAGCATGCAAGGTACGACAATTTCGTCACAATTTCGTTTATTGTACACGTGACCGACACTCACACACGCAACTAGGTACTACAACCCGCTGTCACTGTACATAGAGTGACGGCGCCAATGACACGCACACATCCTACACGGGCGGCCATTACTGTGCTTCACTCGGGATTAGACAAGGTAACATCCGTATTTTTTTAAAATCCGTGGTAATTATATCTTAAGCGATATACGTAAAGCATTATTCCAAACAAAAATGTCAAAAATATTTACTTTACACATATAAAATGGAAATCTCCAACGTAATTTTGCATTCAAATTAAAACCAAAGCTGAAAATATCACTAAACGTTATTTTAAATAGCTTGTGCTCCCAGCATCCAAATAAATGTGCATAAAAATTGGCACACAGCCCTTCTTGTGTCATTAAAAGTTAAGTTATTTGTTTAGCATGTTCCAGTTAAATTTAAATTTCGAATACCTGGCTGGTTTCGAAACTCCATAAAACTTTAATGAATTATTTTATTCGAAGCCAAAGACATTCCGGTTAAATGGCTAGTGTGAATACTTTTAGTTGATTGATGTGTATATCTACGACGTTCCAGATATTGATCGGTGATGTTGTCTTTAGAACAAAAACATACTAATTGAAAAAAATATATAATAGGGTAAATGACTAGTAGATTGGACAGTACTAGTCATTGGAAAAAGCACAAAAACACCATATTTATTAATGTTACTTTAAAAACTGACTGTTTTGCTTAAAAAACAGCGTTCTTTTACTTTCAAAACAGGAAGCTTTTAAAGCAACATTAATAAATATTGTGTTTTTGTGCTCTTTCCAATGACTGGTACTGTCCAATCTACTAGTAATTTACCTTATATAAACTTTTATAACAAAGTAAGACTTGCAGCGAGTGTGAAGGTTCAATATAGTGTAAGAGTATCATTTTCACGCCGACTCTAGTCACGCGCATAATGGGGCTATTCTGTACGCAATAAAGATTTATTATAGCGGAAATAAAGTATCGCAATTATGGTAGTAAAACAATAGTAATATAATGTATGATAAGGAGGCTTTCACGCGGTAAATCACTCGGCCAGTCGTTAGGTGCGGCGGCCGCACTCGTAATAAACTGTCATCCATTTTATCACACCTTTATCACTTTACGAATTATACACACATAACACAATACACAAAAAGATCTTACTACTAATACTTTAATACTTCAGTCGGAATTTCCAGGAATTGCTATTGTATTCTGTTGTTGTCGCGATCACCGGTGCTCGCGCGGGGCCTGAAGGATTAATAACGATTGTGGCAATATGCTAGTATTTTATGGTTATAGTAAAATTCTTATGGTATATGTACTAAATTTTAAATTAGGTAAGTTTCTCTGGGACAATGTACTGTACTATTTAGATCAATAAATATTTTAGGCTTATCTATACATGATTCTTGATAATAATCAACACCATAGGGATTTCCACCGGGGCTACGTTGTGATTGTTTTTACCTCGGTCAGCGTAGCGATTCTATTGGATCTTAAAAGCACATTCATTACAACGCAACTCCGGTAGAAACGAAACCCAATACGCACAGAGTAAGAACACGAACACAAGAAGCATAGATAAAGGACATAGAGACCAATTTAAGACGTGCCTATGTGTTATACTGATATATAAGCTATATAGCTTATACATCATTATAAGCTATATAGCTTATACATCAGTATTACGACTGAACGGATTTTAATGAAACTTTACAATAATATTGTTGTAAAGTTTCATTAATATCCGTTCAGTAGTTTTTGCGTGAAAGAGTAACAAACATACATACATCCTACTAATATTATAAAGGCGAAAGTTTGGATGTATGTATGGATGTTTGTTTCTCTTTCACGCAAAAACTACTGAACGGATTTTAATGAAACTGTACAATAATATAGCTTATACAATATCAGAATAACACATATGCTACAATTTTAACTGACCTTCAAAATGGAGGAGGTGTTATGTTTGTTTTCTTATGTTCAACGATTACTCCGCCGTTTGTGAACCGATTTTCAAAATTTTTCTTTTGATGTATAGGGTATGATCCCAATTTGGTGGCATACTCATAAAAGTGGTGACCTGATGAAGGGATCTATAAGTAATCGAGGGAACTCCTCAAAATTTATATGAAAACATGTGGTGACTTCGATTTCGTGAGAAGTGTTCTAAGCATATGCTACCAACAAATAAGATTTTACACCGAGGTATACCATGGTTCGGGAGGTGCTGAGAGAACTCCTGACTCTTTATACTTAGATACAAGTTTGGGAGTTTTGGCTTTGTTTTAAGAACGGAAAACATATTATGCTACCATGCAAATTACATTCATCATCATCGTCATCATCATCATCACTACCATGATACATATAACCATCGTATGTCGTCCTATTATTGGTAGTTTTCATAGTATTTTTAATTACATTATATCACTTAAACCGCGACTAACACCGCGGGGCACAGCTAATACATACATACAAACTACCGCCTTTATAATATTAGTAGGATATATATCTTTCAAATTTGGAGAAAAAATATTTTTACAAGTACAAGAGATATTTCTTCTAAGGTGACCAGCCTTAGAAGAAATATCTCTTGTACACTTATGGGTATTTGCCTCTTATATTTTGTAAACAACCGTCACGTTTTATAGGTACTATTCTTATTAATTACATACTTATTCTTCTCCGTGGTGAGACAAGACAAATAACTGTTTATTCTTATTTACAAAGTATCTTTATCTCAATTTTGAACTGTTTTGCTGTATTATTTCCAAAAAAATATCTTCAACGTTCATGTATATTGATGAGCGGTTCTGGAAAATTATGGGAATTCGTGTCAAGTTAACTAACTTGCAATTCTGTAAGAGTAACTAAATAGACTTGTCAAGGTAAAATAATTATGTGTACACGTGTTTCTCGGCGCACTGTACCAGTAAAAATATGTACGGGTTGTTTACAAAGATTTCGTTCTCAGAATACTAAAAAGTACCTATAAATTTTATACTACATTATTTCGGCTAAATTATATAATAAGCTATATATGCTAAAGCTACAAATAGCTTTATAATTGAAGAGATGAGTAGATGAATCCGATAAGTAACATTTTACAACATAAGAACAATTGTTCATTTTTTATCTTATAATTTGAACAAACCTTGTAACTTATCTATCATAAAAAATCCACAGTTTCCCTTTATTTACGCAAAAACGGCAATTTTTAACTATTACTTACCTGGTTCTTCGACTCACATCTTTAATAATTATTTCAAACTAAAAGTTCAGATGTATTTAACATATAACCGCTGTAGCTTTACTACTGAAAACTAATGTTACCCCTCAAGATTAAGCTAAATTCCACGTGCTGCTTTTGTTGTAGAGCGAGAAACAAAATCACAAACATATACCGAAAAAATCATAAACTTTAACAATGATTTATCTATTTCAATACGTAGCCTGTTCCTTTGTTATTTAAAAATACAATTTGTTAAATTCATTTCCCATTAAATTTTAGCATTTTAGCAAAATTATTGTAAAATAAATATTTCAAAGTTGAGTTTCAAGCACCGTTTCACCGTTCCGCTCTCCGTCTGCTTTTGTACCACCGTGGCTGTTTGCTACAGCAACTGAGCGTAAAATACACTTATTTATGTAACCGAACCCCTGTTGACATTGTAAAATATTTCAACAAAGTTTTCAATGCTGAGTGACTGTTTTATTTTTTGTCGTTTTATAGCACCTATTTGGAATCAGGTAACGACTTTCGAAAATAATAAAGTTACATAATTTACACGTTTTTACAAATAAAACGAATGAGCGCAATTTAAGAATTTACCGCGTCAAATAATCATAAACCTTGTGATACTACTGTTATGGAACATTAATGCAACTTCATTTTTGTTTGATCCAGTTCGTTTCCTATAAAATCGTAGAATGGTATTTCCGTGAAATATCAAACTATATACCACGTTTGTTTGGCGTGTGCAGTGATTAAAACAAAGTGATAATAGTTTACAGTATGTGCTAAAGAACCATTTTTTGTGATTTCTATGGGCAAGCGCCGCAGCATCATGAGCCCATACAAAAGTAAAATAAAAAATACCCTTTTAGCGCTGCTACTTTCACAGTTATCTCTATACAAAGGACACACAAGTATTATAAACTATCACTTTGTTTTAGTACAATCTGTATACTAAAATATGTAAAGCATATACTTCGCGGGCTGCCACTTTTAATAACTACCTTCTCAAAAAACGAAAAACTAAACGTAAACAAAACAGCAGGTTTTCGCTCGCAACAGATTTCCCGGTACAAAATGTGCCGCCACCGAGGCAGTGACACCTCTCGTATTTCTGGAGCACCGAGCCAGCAATTTTTGCAAGCGCCCCTAGAGATACGTACCATAAGACTCTTTGACACTACATTCGGTCTCTTTTCAGTGAACGTGTTTGAAAAACTCTAATTTGTATACGTATTTGTTTTCAGGTTTTTACATACGAGTACTTTCTACGGAAATCTGCAGTGACTAATATATCGATAATATGGTAGTTGATGCTAACTAAGCTATCGAACGCCTTATATTAGTAAACATTAAAGCTATTTTATTATCATTAATGTAAATTTAATTTTTAATTTACAAAAAAATAGTACGTATGAATAGATCACAGCTATTTTTTACTACGAGATTAATGTACTGTATTTTTTTAACAAAATATACCATTACGCTTACTAAATAAAAATCTCTATAATATACATGCATTAAAATATATTCCTTAAAAATTTATTATACATAAAACAAGCATAATCGAACTAAAAATTAACTATTCATTTATTAGCATAGAGTTACTCGAATCTACTACTTAAAAACTGCAGCCGCGTCAAAGTCGGGAAATAGGGCGACACTACGATGCGGTGGAGTGGCAATGAGCCGTACTAAAAGAACAAAGCCGCCGACCTCGCTCAAGATATGTTCGATAGTGTGAGCAGACACCTAATCATTAAGGCGCGTTTTCACTAGGGGACATATCGCGGAGACAAGTCGTCAGACATTTACGTACTTTGTCCCTGCAACACATAGTTTGTCCCCTGCAACTTTGTCCCTCGACATATGACTTGTTCACACTAGTCAGTGGTGCACATTATGTCGCCAGCGACAAGTCCTGCAAACCGTAAATGTCGCTGCGACGTCCGGCGACACGTACATTTCGTGTCGCGCGACTAGGTCGCGAGACAAATGTCCCCTAGTGAAAACGCGGACATTATTGAAAATCAAAAAATCTATAGTATGTTATGGTTATATTATATGGTCGCGGTTAAGTATTTGTATATTAACCCACAAGAAATGTGTTGAGTAATGACTGCAGTCTTGTTGTAAATGATCTAAAGAACATGACTGTATTCATAACTCAATACGTATTTTTTTTGTGGGATGATAGAAAAATGCTTAAAAGCGTCCCTATATCAATGGAAAAGTGTGTGTTTGGTTTTGTCAATAAATAAAACCAATTCAGATTTAGAATGCGCCTATTCGACGTATTATCACCCTTAGGGTCAATTCAGACCACCGCGACGAGGCGATTTGACAGATTACAATTACGTGGGTCGTCTTACGAATCTGTCAAATCCATATAAATTTAGAAATGCATCTACGCGTCGCGTTGCGATCTGAATCAACCCTAAGGTTGCCACGCAATATTATATTTGTATTATGTTTTGAATAAAAAAAAAAAAATTATTGAATCAGTCCCGATAAAACTTAACAAACATACATATTGCAAAATAGCACCATTTTTGCAATTGCCTTAAAAATGCATGTCAAATATAGATGTATAATCATACATCGAAAACACAACAAAAGTTCATGCAATGAATTTTACTTTTTTATTTCCTGAGACAGAAAAAATCTTTGAGGATGAAAATTGCCATCGTCTTTTTAATATAAATATTGGCATATTTACAAAATCTGCAATGGTTAAAAAAAGTCAGCATTTTCTATAATTTTATAACTTTTTTATGTAAATTAAACTTTATATTATTATTACATAACTAGAAGAAATACATGGTTCACTATAAAAAATATTAACTACTAAATACTATTAAACTATAACTAACTCCAGTCAATCAAAAAGCCGCAAAAGCTGAATTATACAAACTACTACACCCGCCGCGCTAATTACATGAACCGGCTAAGTGGTCTTCAATAACCCAATGCATATTTTATCAATAACCTGCCAAATGGTCCATAAGAATTGCTCAATTTGCTACCAACTTCATTTAAATAAATAGCTACAGTTTTAACTGGTTTATTCTATAAGTTATAATACACTAAATAGTTATGTTTAACATAATTTACTAACCCATCAAGCCCCATACGAGCACCGCGGGTGATCGCGACAACAATAGAATACAATAATAGCATTTCCAAGAATCCCCGATCGAAGGATTAATATTGATTAATAAAAATGTTCATCAAAAACTACTAACTCAAAACAAATAAAACATAAGCGACTTGTTTTCAACAATTGTTTAGATTTGATGTTATGTAAATAAAATCTTTAGAAGATTTATATCCATTTAAATATTAAGACTATAATGGGTTAAAAATTTAAAATTACAACGTGCTAGCCTTTGCGTAAACTATTATATAATAATAATAAATAAAATTAACCTTCATTAACCACCACCAAAATATTAAATAACCACGTAAAAAATTAATTACGCTTCAATTTTTCCGTGGACAGCCGTAGACGGTTTGACATATTTTCACCCAAAAATTCGTAGCAGTGTTCGTAGCACCAGCGTAGCTGTCCCGTAGCGGTTCGTAGCGCTACGGCGTAGCTCGTAGCGGGGTGAATGCGGACTGCGGGCTACGGACTACGGCCCCGTACGAATACTATAGTTTGTTCGTTTTATGATGATATGCGTGACACATTATAATTGACAATAGTAGGGAAGTTACCTAAAAAAATTAATCGAATAATTTAAAAATATCGAATCACCTCGTAAAGGAATTGCAATCGAAATTATCGATTTCGTACTGATGTTTCAGAGTGACGCCGGCGATTTAAGATGGCCGCCCTTTTTTATCGATTTGATTTCAATTCAACTGTGTCAATCTCTATTGACATAAGTTCCGTTTCATGCATCTGACATTTTTCAAATATTTTCGTAACAATAATTTTATACTCCTATTTCAAAGTTAATATTTATAATTTTATATCAATAAGTTAGCATTTAGCAATTTTTCATTTTTATTCATTTACAATTACAGGAAACATTTATTTTTGTAGATGGAATATAATTTATTACATTCTGATTTTTTTGTTTTCTTGTAAAAAAAATCCGTAGCAAGGAATATGAGAACTGTCACCCATATCATCTTAGAACGAACAAACTATAGGTGCTTTCGTAACCTAGTTTTCAAGGCAAACAACGAATATTAAATATTAGTTAAAAACAAACTTATCTATCCTCTTTATTATATTATCAATCATGACTACGATGATGACAAATGATTTCCAAATACATATAATCAATTTTGCAATGTGTAGTGATGATAACTCATGATTTACTAGTTTATTTAATAGTCAGTTTTCACAATATTAACTTTAGTAGGAAAACGCAGTCGGTAATAAATTATAGAGCACATTCCTCGCATTATTCAGTCGCGATATAAGAAACGTGAATGCGATGTAATCTAAAACAATTCTCGGATTAAATATGCCGAGAGCTAATATATATCCCATATAATTCAGTGAGCGAGTCTCGATATTATTTCTATTTCGTGCGGAACTATCGATTGCGCATCATATATCAGCGTTGATGGATCATACTTTTGTCATACGAATTATATAATTCGCACTCACTTCACTTCGCGACTACATTCCGAATGGAGAGAACAAATTTTTCCAATAAAATTCCCACCGCTATTGTTTCGGAAGAGTGGTCTTTATGTTGTCTGTCTTAAGGTCTGGTATCGCGCGGTGCGGTGGCCGGGGGTGCGGAGGGGGCGAGGTCAACGTCCCTGCCCACACCCGCAGGCGCGCCGGGGAACGTGTGCCATGAAATAATCAAATGTTTATTATAATTATGTTATTAATCTAGATTCTAGAACAATACTGTGATACATTTCAATCTAGACTGTGCTGAGACATCAAATAATGCGGATAGACTACACCGTGAACATGATATAAATAGCTTTAGAATCGGATCTGCCCCTGAGTTTTCAACGTTACATCCATACTTAATATTATAAATGCGAAAATGTGTCTGTCTGTCTGTCTGTCTGTTACCTCTTCACGCCCGAACCGCTGAACCGATTTGGCTGAAATTTGGTATGGAGATACTTTGAGTCCCGGGAAAGGACATAGAATACTTTTTATCCCGGAAAAATGTACGGTTCCCGCGCGAACGAATTTTGGCGCAACGGAGTTGCGAGCATCATCTAGTTACTTATATTTTTAAACTAAAATCGTTACGATTACAAAAATACATGTCTTTTACCGTGACTTCGTACGTGTAAAATAGTATTTCTTATTTGCAGAATTTTTTAGAAGGTTTTCACTTCAAAATACACTTCTTTGAGTTAATTTTAGTATGTTCTGGCATGGTAAATCGCGTCTAATTCTTTGGCACGCCCCACAGTTTTAGCTGTTTGATGGATCTGAACGAATGAGGTGTCGTTAAGTTGGCCCGAGCTGTGGGTGACGTATTGTCGCGGGATTCCCATCGCCACAGGAATTAGAACTCATCACTAATGAGCCACCACCAGTTACGCTACGGAGAAGCTAAGGGAATGATGATTTTTTTTTCGGAGATTTTTATTATTTTCATTATGAAAATTACCTAAACTTGTATACGATACTAGTATTTTTAAATCCTCTATTACTATAAGTACTTAAAAAATGAATATCACTGGTTTTGGTATAAATAGAAAAAGTTATTTAATTTTTCGATCGGGGATTCTTGGAAATACTATAGTATTCTATTGTTGTCGCGATCATCGGTGCTCGTACGGGGCTTGATAGGTTAATAGAGTGAATGGGGAAATCCCCGATAATAATCATATATAATATCTCAGGAACTACTTATTTGAATTGATAATCATTTTTGTATTGCATACGAAGGCTTTAAGCTATTTAATATGATATTACACTGCGATGAATTAGTGGAAGAATTAGACGCGAAAAAAAAAGTGTAAATATGGATACAAATACTGACGCAGAAAAAGTCGCGGGCAACAGCTAGTCTTCACGTAAAACTCAAGTAAATTACTTTTAATCCAAATAAATATGTGGCTACAGCGTTTTCTTTAATGCGGTACAAATCTAATTTCTTTATGATAAAAAGTTTAACGTTCAAATAAACTCTTCTTTGAAAGTATCTAATTGAATATGATAAAAAAATTAGCTGCCTACAACTGGAGCTGAGAAGTTTGAGGTCATTAATATTGTAGATTGAAGTTGTAGATGCTGGAGGCGTTCAGACGGCAGACGGCCGCCGAGGGACTATTCACAGCTAATTGTTGTTTAATCTGTGCTGTGTACCACGTGATATGACTCATTTATGCTCAAACCAAAGACCTAAGTTTCTTATGTCAATGTCTGAAAGCATGAGGCGTGGCATATTATATGAATTAATCTAAATGTATAAAGCTCAAAGGTGACTGACAGACATGGTGATCTATCAACGCACAGCCCAAACCACTGGACGGATCGGGCTGAAATTTGGCATGCAGGTAGATGTTATGACGTAGGTATCCGCTAAGAAAGGATTTTGATCAATTTTACCCCCAAGGGGTTAAAATAGGTGACGAAAGTTTGTATATAATAATACTTCTTAACGCGAGCGAAGCCGCGAGCAATAGCTCGTGTCAGTATAAAATTTTAAGACTGGTCTCTGGTAGTTTTAAAAATACGCTTATCGCCTTACTAATATATGCAGATTTCAGACGTTTTTAATAAAATTATACAACGTTTGTCATGTCTGTCGAGACTCGAACCACATTTCTAATGTATTAGACATGGATATAGTAAAACTATAACATTTATATGTACAATTGTAAACAGTTTGGATGTTTTTATTTGTCACAGGGTTAATGTTCTGTTTGATATTTTGAAATAATTTATTTTATTACGAAATCAATATTATGTTTAAAACTTTACTAGATTTTTTGTATTTTACACAAAGTTAACGCTATCGTAAAAATACAAGTAACAATAAAATGTTTACAGTAAAAATAAAATTATGATAGCCGTGCAAATGCAAGTATTATTCGAGCCAAGTGGGCATTGTATCTGATGTTTTTATTTTAATTTGATCTCATTCGAGGGCTGAATGCCTATTTTTGAAATTGTTGAATAAAACAATATTTTTCAACCTGTGGTTTGCGACCCTCTGGGGGGTCACGAAGCTTCTGTTGGGGGGTCTGGGGGGTCAGAGGTTGAGAAAACTATTTCAATAAAAAAAAGATGAAAGTTTTTATATATTAAGTACTAGAATTTTAACGAAAGTATATATGATTCGTAAAAATTTTTATATTTTTATACATAAAAAAAGCAAGTAACCAAAAATTTTTTCGTACCAAGAGATCGCATCTTAAAAAAGGAAAATTGAAAACACTGGTATAAAACATTGATTTTTATGTAATGAAGATAGACAATACATCGTGTGGCGCTCGCATTGATCCTCACCTCTTCAGTTTTTGGGTCAAGCGGTCGGTCTGGCAACGGTCGCTCATTCTCAGGAATTTATTGAGACCATAAATTTCACTGGCCATATTTAAAAATATTTACACGGTACTGTTGTGACATTGCTCATGTCGATCTGTGGCAATTACTTGCACTCCACGTAAAAACTGTTAATTATTATATTAAAAAAAAAACGTTATTTTAATTGAACCGAGTTAGTAAAATATAACCAGAATAGACAGAATAACCGAGACATATCAGCCGGTCAAATCACATTAATTAAATGTACATTTAGTAGATAATTGGACATAATGCACATGAAAATTCAATAATATCTAATGTATACCACAAGAAAATGACAGAAATTAATTCTGTCGTCTCTTCAGTTCTAACCCAATACCAATCTTTAAAATTAACATAATATTATTTGCTAAAAGATTAAGTTAAAGACTCCAAGATTTCAAACCTGAACTTTGTGTAATGAGTCCATAATTACTGAAAAATACCGCAGATCATAATAACTAAACGGGCGAAGAGCGTACCTTCATAAAATCTGCAATAGTTTTGGATTTTCTAGTTGTTAAGCGAATAATTCGGGCTCAGTACGTCTCGTGGGACTCCGATGTGGATCTCATAACACATTTTCCGAAACGTACTGTGAGGGTTGACGCGACAACTTTATAAGTGCCAGCGTTTCCCATTTGGGAGATTTTATTTAGTCGACATGTGAACTCCTTTGCCTTTTGCTCTTTTTTAGAAAAAAAAAAAAACTGTTCGATATTTGAATTATTTTAATCGACCAGAACTAAACGTAAAAATAAAATAGTTAATCATTTAGAAATGGGAAATTACGGACATTTTATCACGTGAGAATTTAAAATCGGTTTTACTTCTGCAGTAAATTGGTTATCGATCCCCTATAAAAGAACCCACTATGTTTATCTATCGTTAAAGAATAGAAACGATTGACATTTTTATGTACACAATACTTCTACGGAGCTAACGATTTATTTGTTTAATAAAAGTGGGATTGAATATTCCATGGAATACACGAGACTAATATTTGACTTTAAGCTGCTCGAGAAATTGCATTGTTTTAAGTTTTAAAGACTACATTTTTATTGGTGCAAAGTGCAAACTTTTATAGTTTAATAAAGGTATAACTTTTTTACTTTTATAATAAAAACTAGATGAAACCCGCAACCTTGTTGCTCCGAAATACGTTTATCGGGCAGAAACTGTACATTTTTTCGTGATAAAAATCCCTATAACCTTCCCCGGGACTCAAAGTATATCCGTACTAGCAAAATCAGTTTAGTGGTTCGAGTGTGAAGCGATAACAGACAGACAGACACACCTTCGCATTTATAATAAGATATGAGTGGTACTTTGTTAGATCCTCGATGTTTACTCCAATCCCCAAGCGGCAGCCGGCTGCCTCATAACAATTGAAAATCTATTGTATCTGCGATACCCACGATTACTTTTATATCGGACAATTTTATCGTAACAATATAAGCTAACAGGGGATTCTCGAAAGCGAGATTGATCAGTCAGGCCGAACACGTGTCCGCACCGACAGCTTGCAACTGATTTGTTCAATACAACTATACATGTACTTATAGAGGGGAAAAGATATAGTACTAAGTTCGTACTTGAATACTAAACCAGACCACTATTAAAAATAAAAAATCGGCCGAGTAAAAGTTTGTCTACAGCGGTTTTTGAGATACAAAAATGACTGTAGACTGGAGACAGACAGACGGACAGACAGAAGTCTTAGAAGTCTTAGTAACAGGGTCCCGTTTTTACCCTTAGGTACGAAATCCTAAAAGTGATGTCCGTTTATATGTCTGTGTAATTACACGCCACGCCTAAACAGCCGATTTTGATGAAACAAAATGTATCGAACCACTTTAAATATCGTAATATATAGAATAGGTACAATTTGCAACGGAAAAATGCAATGTTCCCGCTCGATAAAGGAATTTCAATTTCAGTAATTTTATAAGTTAATGTTACATATTATTATGTATTACACTTTAATTTACTTTACAATATTACATTTTAAAGCTACTGATGCATAAAAAATAACATAAAAATCGTTGTAAATAATAAAATACACGGTCTTCGTTGGTGAATCATCGATGTGTATGCATCTCATTAAATCGCATTATTTATTACAACACCAAATTTTTAATGATCTAGGTCAATAGTTTGTGCTTGTGGGCTCGTAATCTGTGACCCTCTTCTACCAAGAACCAGCAGCACTACATAAAGCTGTCGATATAAAGTGTCAAATTTAATTAAGTTTAAAGTGGTGCGCCGAAGATGTTTAGATATCTTCAAATTGTTTAACAGTTTGTTTTTAATGAAAAAGGTACAAGTTGGAAGCCGGCTACATGAAGCGGCAGCAGTCGACGTGTCGTCGCGACACTACTGGTTTCTATGTATGAAAAGTATTGCTAGCTTCGTGTCGCTAGCTTCATGTCGCTAGCTGCGAAATGCGTTTCATAGAAATACGTGAAAACTAGTGGTGTCGCGACGACACGTCGTCTGCGGTTTCTTCATGTCGCCCGCTGCCAACCGGCACCTATAAAGGAAACAAAATATTATATTTTATGATTTTAATATATTAAACTGACCACTGAATTGCATTTCAGTACCCGTTTACATCATCCCAGTAGCGTTCCAGAGCTAGGAAGAATTATTGGATTGGAATAATGTAAACTGGCCATAAGGACGAAAAAGCCAAAAGTCATAAAATCTTACATCTGTAAATCGAATCAGACATACCCTCCGGGACTAAACACTAGTTGTCTAACTATTAACCTAACGACGACTGTGATGACGTAACTTTCCCCTACATATTTGCATAGAAACCTGCACAACGCCTCCAGCGTTCCATACAAATTCGATTTCCATACAAACGACATTGTAATACGCACACGATCTAATTACTGCCAACGCTCGCACCGCGGCTCCCGAACGTTTTACACTTTCAACATTTGAGCTAAAAACAATTTCGAAGTTGCCAGTATTTTTACCATGATAGATAAATATGCCTTTTGTAGGTAGAATATGCATAGATAATTTCACGTGACCTTCCAGAGAAAATATTCAAATAATTTTATAACATAGGTATAATGTTATTCGTCAAAAATAACTTCTAATCAAGGTACTTTAAAATGACGTAAAAAAATCACAAAAGAAAAGTAATTTAATTGCTCATGTTCACGGATTCAGGAATGTTCATTGTTGAATACATAATATTATAATGTTCTTCTCGTACTTAATATAGGATTACCTGTGCTGTAGTACCAAAAATATGAAACGAAAAATAAAATTATACGCGCTACAGGCTAATACATATTTGCTCTGTAAACATTATAGTTCGTATAAAATCCACTTCATGTCAACCTTAAATCCTAATTAGGAATGTTAATAAACGTTTAAAATTTAATCCACTTAACTGGCAACAGCAATTATAACGCGAAAACACATCCGCGCCCGTACCTGATCAAAACATCCACATCCACTACAAACTTCAAATTACTCACTGATAGCAGTTAGCACCCGACTTAGGGTTGTCAAATGTTTCAATAGATTTTGCTGAAAATATTGTAATATTTTCAGTTCATACAATATAAAAGTATCTAATATTTCTAGGCTTTGCATAGTTTTTTTATATGTGACCTATAAAAATGCGATTCATTTATCTGTTTTTAAAATCTTTACACTCCAAAAAACGTACTACCTAATAACCAATGTGAGTTTCTCGTACGGAATAAAGTGAGATAAGGGAAGTTCACTTTAAAAAAGTAATTTTTATTAAAGCATTTCCCTGAGAGACATCTCTTTGATGTATAATTTTCAAAATACGATATTTTTATTTTTCAAATACAGTTGTGCCAGCCCTAACCGCTCGTCTGTTAATTCAAAGTTTGGACGTTAATTTTTATACAAACGCGAAAGATTACTGAGTGTATTTTATTTTGCGTATGTCAACTGAAAGGTTATTCAATATTGGACTGTTTGATTTTGTGATATCGTGGTTTTGTGGCATAAATGTTACATGACTTAACTCTATCAATGTAATGTTTTTGAAGTGAAAATTTCTTTAGCGGCGTTGAGCACTTTTGTGGGATGGGTAAAAACTGTGAAACTCTCGTCAGATTTTCGTGTTGATCGAAAAACCATAGAAAAACCGTAAGACGGTTGGAGAGTAGTGTTTTGTATTGAACTCGAACTCGAACTCGAACTCGAACTCGAACTCTAACTCGAAAACTCGAAAACTCGAAAACTCAAAAACACGAAAACTCGAACTCGAATTGTAAGGGTTTCGATTAATTAAAAAAAAAACGATTTTTTTAATAATTGATTTTCATAAGAAATGGGTTAAAAAATGCACAACTTTAATAATCAAGTTTTCACTTCTGCCGGCACTCCCGGAGTGCAACCCGTCTTTTTTTCATCAGAATAATTGGGGTTTTGTGTGACGAATTATTTTGGTGTGTCAATATTGGAGACCGGTGATTACCGGTGATTAAATTGTAGTATCTATAAATATTTGACTTTTTAACAAGAATATTTTGCATAAAGCGTAGATCATCCAATTTTCGTGTGCATAATATCTAATTAAGGTTATCTTCTTTTTGATAGAAGACCAAGCTTAAATAAACCAGTCAACTCTCAACAACAACGTTACAACATCAAATTAATTAATTACTAAAAACTGGAGCGATATTGGATATTAAAACTTATTTTCGTTATAGTTTGAATAGGAACTCGAGTCGCTACAGCGTGCAGCTACACTCATCACAATGGAGTCGAGTAGCGCCGATGCCGTGATGAAGTAGCGTTCACTTCTTCTCATTTTATTCTTTTGTCGTCGATATAGATAGGATATTGGATATTCATATTTCAAGTTATATTCCAGATATTGACAGCTATATGAGATGGAGTATTAAACGCGACCTAATGAAGTACTCGAGATATCAATCTAGGACAGATAGTGAAAAAACGAAGAAATATACATTAAATACTTTAATTATCGTTGTAACGTACAATATAATAATTATTCATTGGTTCTACAAAAAACTTCGTAAGCCGTAGCCCATAAAATAAACTGAAATATTACGATTATATTTATCTCGATTTGTATCAAAATAATTTATTACCTTGACATTTAAACTCGAATGTCGATGAAAATCGATTAAATTAGTATCGGATAAGGAAACTAGCGGGCTACTCGCTGTAGCCGCGCGGAGCTCAGAAATGTAATTCTTCTTCTTCCATCCCGGTTGTCCGGTGGGAATCATCCGATAACCGGCCACTGATTATGGAGATAAACCAATTACACCCTATAGGTAGAGCCTTAAAAGCGAAAATATTCTCTAGCATCGCTTTTCATCTTATACTTCAATCAGCTTTGCATTCACCCATCAATATGAGAGAACTAAATCGGCAAATACTTTGTCGTTTATTTTAATTCCTATTTATTTTTTCTATTCTATTCTAATTTAAGTATGTCTACGACATCACCGATAAACGATAAAGCCTCCCCACAAACATGCAAAATGATTAATCACAATTTTATACAGTACTTTTCCATTGAAAGTATTTATAATGATTGTCATGGGTATGAAAGGTTTCTTTTCGTAAAGAAGCGGCAAGTTTGCTCGCGGGCGGCGGCGGGGGGGCGGGCGGCGCGCGGGGGCAGAGGTCACGGATCAGCTGGGCGGCGGCCATATTGATTCCCGGCCTGTTTGATCGGCGCCCCCCCCCCCTCCCGCCGCGCCGCACCGCGCCCGCCGCCCGCGCCGCGCCACGGATTAATACATGAGAACAACTTTTATGATTTCAACTCAAACGTAGCTGCTACGCTGCTTCGTAGGTACTGCTACGAGCTGCTACGCGATACAATATGAAAAGTTCATATGACATTATTATTAAAAATAGATAAGAATATTATAAATCTAATGTGGCGGTATGAATGAAAATTGGGGTTTTGTATAAAATGCCATTTTTGATAGAAATTAATTTTAATATACGTAAATGTTTCATACGTAGAGTATGTAAATTGATAAGTTTCAGAGCAATAACGTCAACATTCTTCTATTAAAACATTCAGAAAAACAAATGACTGTTCATATAATGAAAATATAGAACATTTTCAAAACAAATAGAGGTAGGCTGATGAAATTATTGTAGTGGAAACAGCAGCGGGGAAAAACAAAAGACGACTGATCCACTGTTAGCCGTAGCGGCTTGCAGGATTTGTGGTCTTTATTTCAACGGGTTTTAGTCCTAACAGCACACACGGCTAGTAAACATTTAGATCCGCGCAGTTCTTAAATTAAACACTGCGGTAACGTGTAACAAAACGGTTATTAAAATATTAAAAACTTGTGAGTTGTGACATTTTTTTTCTCGTAATGAAAACTTCTATTCAAAAAACATTCGTACTATAATAATATTCTTTAAGTCCTATGTACTGTAGTAGTGGTATTAGGTATAGTTTTAAAATAGAATTCATAAATTGATTTAAGTAACATAAAGGAAATTAAAAGAAAAGCAATGTAGGTTTTGACTGTAGGGAATTGAGCAGCAAGTCATATGCCAATCAATAAAGCAATTACGATCCTAGCGCACTCCGCTCTTAAAACACACGAGCGATTCACCCGCTAAGTCCGTAATTGAACGATAGCTGTGTGTATTTAATAACAATCCCTGTACCATCAACAAGG
The DNA here is from genome assembly GCA_905333045.1 of Lysandra bellargus. Classification (NCBI taxonomy): domain Eukaryota; kingdom Metazoa; phylum Arthropoda; class Insecta; order Lepidoptera; family Lycaenidae; genus Lysandra; species Lysandra bellargus. The sequence goes on from HG995333.1 coordinate 1,365,369, forward strand.
CTGGCGAGGTTGACCGACTTACAAAAAGGAGGAGGATCTGTGTTCGGTTGTGTATATTTTTTATCATTTGCTAGAATAGAGCGATATGCAGGTTTGAGTTAGATAATACTTGATATTGTAAATTGATGTTGTTGGATTTTGAACAAAGAGATAAGAAAATGCACCATGAGGGAAATCTATTAATAGGCACATGACATACGGCTTAAGTTAGACGAGCAATGTCAAGTTAAGGCCGTGTTCAGATCAAAATGACCATACGCCGCTGAATGTGAGCAGGCTCACTGTGAGCCCCAGTGTGAACATGAAAATCATACAAAATATACGGTATCGAATGTCCGCGCCTACACCTATCGCAATGGCGTATTGTCGGTTAGGTGTGAACGAAAAAGTGAATATGTATGGAAATACAATGAACTGCGTAACGCTCTCACATTCAGCGGCATATAGTCAGTTTGGTGTGAACACGGCGTAACTGCTAATGTCAATCGGCTGAGATTGTAGCTGCTGACTAAATAACACAGGCCCGCTATCTGCCTATGAACCAGTAACTCTGATAGATCTAATAACTTTTAAATTAATATTATTTTGAGTGTAACCAGCAATTAGAAAAGGACAGCGCTGTCAAACGGTACCTCTCGTTCGACACGCTTTCGAGAACTCAATCCCTACATAATATGGATGGGCCCACTTTTATTATAAATCCGAAAGTTACTCGGCCGGCTTAACGGCTCAAGCACTGAACCAATTTCATGAAAATTACTGCCGAACAATTTCAAGTGTCAAGAAGTGACGCAGGTAAGTTTATATAAAATGGAAACTTCGGCTAGCGGCTTACCTTTATGTAAAGAGTACTTCACATTACATCCATATCCATGCTAATATTAAGTAATTTTTTTTTTTAATTCAGAATAATTTTTTTCAAACACTTTCTGAACGTTGATGCTACTGGAGCCTACCACCGGTTCGGAAACTAACCCGGCGAGAAGAACCGGCGTAAGAAACTCGCACGAGGCCAACTTTTACTAAAAAGATGGAAAATTACAATGTCTGTTACCTTAGGCCCAAACCACTGAACCGATTTTGCTGAAATTTGTTGTGGAGATACTCTTTTTAATTCTTTTGCCCTTTTCGGGACTCAATCCAGGGAAAGGGCAAAGGATACAATTTTTCCCGATAAAATGTACGGTTCCTGACGAACGACTTTTGGCGCAACGAATCATCTAGTTCTCATATAATAACTATAGCTCATAGCTATAGAGCTATATATATTCATCTAATTATCAGATAAAACTACAGCTCATGCGGCAATAAAAATACGGTTTGTCGTATTGATGCGACGTTATTGTGCTTAATTTCACAACGGGCGGTATGATGTTTTTATTGCGATGTATAAAACAGATACCGCTAGTGGGGAGGCTGATTATAATGGAGATCACTCGAGCCTCCGTCGAATTTAAAGTGTGCCTCGGGCTGAAGAGAGCGCGCGTGCACGAGTAGCGTCCGCCTTCCGCAGTATTATATGATCAATTTTTTCAAGTGTCTTTTAAAGCAACGCCATGGAAATTAGAATATGGTGCAGATTTAATGAATAAATGTATAATTAATTAAGATTTGAATATAGTTTAAAATGAAGATCTCTCGTCTCGGAAGTTAAATAGTCTCGTTTATATCTGTATTCGTGTAGCGAGAGTGAAATAAATTAAATAAAAGTGTAATTCTTACATAGATGTTGTAGTTTAATAGTGTCCGTAGTCTCTATTGTTGATAATCTTTTTATCAAATACATCCTTTACATTTAATTCAGGAAGATTGACGTTATCATAATTATCGTCACCTTTAGGTAACGAAAGGTTTTACATGTTTTTACTTACCTAAGGTATATTATACTGTTACCATGGGAGTTCACATGTAGTCCGCGAACAAGCAACATCTAGTAATGTATCGATACCCGCGGGGCGCTGGGCGGCGCTAGTGGGGCCGGGCGCACCATGCGGCGCGACTGGCGGGTCGCCAGCGTCGACGCTAATTCGCCGATGTCCTTACATAATTGCCAGCTATCGGTATGCTTTTTAAATCCTTCATCTTGTATATTTATTTTTGCATTTTACTTGTTGCGTATTTTTACTTGTTGGCTGTGAGATTTAAATCGAAAGTAATTCATGAGCTTATCTCGTAAAAACATAAAGTTTGGGTGTATTTTTTAAACGCTGTAGAGTGTAGGTGGATTAACGTGGGTACCAAAGGGAATATTTTGAAAATAATCTTAATCATATCCACGTTAAAGTTCGAACAGTTTATTTGAGCGAAACCCTACGGCCTCCACCTACAGGATATAATGTGATTCGTTTATTTATCACGAGGCCTATAAATTTCCGTAACCTTTTGTTACTTGTAGATATTCGATTTAGAAAATTGCTATCATTTGCGCCCTTAAATACGTCTTTATTCGGCGCTGTATACTCTCCGAATCGTGTTGATTTTGTTTCTCCCTTGATATTAACATTTGTATAAGAGCGATCGGGACTTGATCCCGATCTCCAGGCGTGGTGCTAGTGATATTAATATTGTTTTGTACTCTATAATTTAATTATGGAAACCATCTATCTTTTTTGGGTCGTAGTGGTAAGAACATTTTTGGGGCGTTAGCCATGAAATGACTAAAGCTGCCGTGTGGCTGTGACGGACGGTACTTCACGCGCCGCATACTTCGCACGTGCGGAATCGTCCTTACTTCTACCGGAATTCCCGGGAGCTAATGTTTTAGTTTGCTTTTCTTTTTGGACCATATCTTATTATTACTTTTAAACCGTCTTATTATATTTATTATAAGATAATTATATTTTAAATCGTCAGAATCACAAATTAGGAAAGCCCAAACAATAATTCACGTACATTTATAATATCGCAACAATAGCATCCAGTGTAATGATATTATAAATTGGAAGTGTAACTAGCGAGTTATAACCCGCGCCAACCGCAGAAAGAGAATATTAATTTTCAGAGCTGGCCTTTAATTACAAAGTTTTGGAGTCGCGGCTCGCGTTACACACTGTAGCTTCCTTTGATTCCTGTCGCTGTTGCCAGCGAGTAAGTCCACTGGAGTACACTTAATACTTTTAAAGGACGCGAAAGTGGGGACGCGGACGGTGCTAGCGGTTTTCAGTAATGTGATATTTTAATGACATGTAAACTTGTTAATTACTTTAACGTTTAACGTTATAATTATTTGCCTTGAGATAAATATAATGTAAACAGATTTTTAATTAATCAATCTCACGTGGAAGTACTATGTAGAATCTAATATTAAAAACGTTTAATTATGCAAACTAATGACAAAATAATGAGTTACTAAAGACCATTAGTGATATTGCATTATTGTTCTACGAATAAAAAAATCTTTAGAATATATTATGAATATATATATAGGGCTTGCTCTAGCGCTTGTGCTACGTGATAACTGTTGTCATAATATATTATGTATAACATGTATGTATCATGAACTGATAGTAAAAGTAAACTCGTGGTAACAATAAATATTACAAGTTTAGCATTATCATATATTATGTGAAAGGAGATATTATTTGCGTTTGAGTAGTAAACAAAATCTTAAGGCTTTGCTGTGTGATTTTGCTTTATATCGCCTATATTTTTAAATAACAAGAGTTACGGCCGCATTGGGACATTTAATGACGATTAAACTTCAATTTGTTGAAAATTTTGACAGACAATGTATGAGGCTTATATCAAAATGTTTCACCGCTTCTTTATAAGGTGCCGGATAGGCTTATTTGACAGATTTTCCATACTCCATCTGTCAAGTTAAGTGGTGGATAGCCTTATCAGGAAGCGATGAAACATAAACTTAGTCATTTAATATTACATAATTAATATTCATCTGAGTGCGGCAGATAGCTACCTAGTTGTACCCAGTTATGATGCGGTCTTTCAATATGAACGATTTATATTTTATAGCTTGTTCGGTTAAAACGAATGTACACTTAAATATTACGAGTAAGTGATATCTTAGAATGCATCAAGATTCAGGAATGGCAATTTCAAAAGAAGGTCAAAATAAGTTCCCTCATTTAAGTTACTATTGAAGCATTTAGACAGAATAGGCTACTTGACCTATTTTTTTTTCTTCATACTAATCGCTTCTTAATCATTTATTTTCACAAAAAAAATTATATTTTAATATTTTACACAGTAGAAACCCATAAAAATGTTTATTGAAATACATGCCTTTTAAATGGCGCCGAAAACACTGTCCGCCATAGTGTGACGTCATACGTTTTGTATTTTAAACTCTCTTTATTGTTTTTTTTATGTGCTAAATGTACGAGTCTAAAAGTACCCAAAAATTATAAAATAATTAAATAAGAAATTAGAAATCATTTGTAATGTTGAAAACTTTTGGAGAAAAGTCTTGGCCATTTCGTTTCCCGTCTACAATAAATGGAGATAATATATAAAACTGATGTTTTATTTAAATTATGTAAGAAAATATATTTTACAAATCTTTCTAGGCTTATTCTTAATATTTATGTACAAATAAACTTACATATATCTAGCGCGATAAATAAAAGGTATTAAATTAGTGAGGATGACGTCACATCCAAATCGGAAGTACCGCAAAAGCGTTTTCGTCAGTACAATTCCTATTTTCATAAAATCATATTTTCAAATCGACTTTATTTATCAATCATAAGCTTTTATTTGATGATAAGGGTGAAATACGGTTTCCTAGGCCAAGTTCTACTAGAAATATGCATTTGTTCAATGAAATTGAATATAGGTCAAGTAGCCTATTGTAAATTTTTAATTTAGTTAAGTAGGTACTTGCTTGAATTTTTCTTGTTTCTTTCAAGAAATTAAAAATTAATAATTAATAGAGTAACAAATTTATTCTTCTCCTTTTGTTTTGTACTTAAATATCACCTTATTTCTCTGCATGAAAAATTATAGTATTATTAATAACTCCCACACTGATTTCGGCGACTGTGGCCGGTTTCATTGAAACCAGGCCAATCACGCAGGAGTAATTATAATATAGTGCCCAATGTGTGTGCGCAGTACACAAGAGCACTATCTATTCCTTTACTCTCATAACTCAGTGGGACACATTTTACTTGCCCATTCGACGCATGGATCATCTTACTTGTCAGATAATCAGGTGAACAGCCTGCATTGTCCTAACCAAACTTGGAAATATGTAACATGTTTCCAACACGGGATCCGAACCCACGACCTCCGAGTCAAGAGCCACGCTCTAAACCACCACGGAGGCTTTAGGATAGGAGGATAATAGTAGTCCAATCTACAAGGAATTGTAAATACGTTAACAGTATAAAACAGCAATTTACCAACAAAATAATAAAATAGTAACGTAAATTAAGCATAAAGTGAGCGTAACTTGAAATGGGTTAATGAAAGAAATTTTTTAAACATGCGGAGCGCAAACTTTCAAGACTACCCTCTAAATTAGTGTTCATTGTTTATATATTTCGCTCTCACATGGCAAATAGAGTCTCGAGCGTACTCAACGCCTTTCTTAGGCCGGGAGTCCACTGCCTCCGTCACCGACAAAAATTCAAATAAAATGCCACTTTATGATCTAGGTCCTAGGCTATAGGTTTCATTTTGCTCACGCTGCTATAAAGCTGCAGCGGCATAGGTTGTTACACTAATGTCGATAGAAAAAGAAACCTATAGCCAAGGTACTTTATCGGCTCAAAATAATCTCGTTCACCGTGACGGTCTGGCGAGGGCGGCGATGGACATGGTTTTATATTTTGTCAGTCGTCTAGACGTGAGCAATTTAGGGAATGTATAGATGATAGTCACGCTGTATATTAATTAGGTTAAGAATAATATTTTTATATTGTCGTTTAATTTTATTGGGGTGGCAACAAAATAAATATTTATCGTAGCTACAATGTAACTTACGTGGTAGCAATTATGAATTTATAGGGTATAATATCTAGTAGTAGACACGTATATTTTCTTTGTTTTTGATTGTCCATGATCTAAATATGCGCATAATAGAGACAGCTTTATTGCAATCGTTCAAGGTCAAATCCATCAAGGTCCAACGTAATTGGGAGCCTCTAGGGAGTGACACATCATGTAGGTTTCGTTCCCAAAAGGTTCCTCGTAAATTTTTTTACCATTAAGCTTGAAAGGAAATATGTTTTTTCTAGATTCATATAAATAATATTTGTTTATCTTTTTGCAAAAATGCAAGCTAGTATTTAAATAAAATAAATATAATAGTACGGAACCAACTTATAAAGTAGAATGCGGTTATTTATTCGTAGATAAACTCAAAAGAATCTTTGTATTCGCTTGTCCGCAAGTTTACAATTTCACAACAAAACACACACTTGTATGTTCTGTTGAATCAGACATTTTCCCCTCTTTCGCAAGATTGTTTTGTCCGACTTCATGATGCGACTATCTTTTGTCTTATTTTTGTGTGGACCAACAATTTAATAACATATAATACGAACATTTTGTTTATATAGTACAATGTACTATCAGAGAAGTTGATTCCTAGGCAAATGGGGGACCTACGCAGTTTGGTCGCGTTACGTCAAACCCAGCGGACAGATCACAATTTTTTTGAATTGACATGATCCGACTAAATGACGTTAGTCTGTCGACTGCATAGAAATCAATTTCCTCGATGGTACATTACTCTTAAGTCCTGAGTTGGTAAATATTGTAAAATAACATGACTTTTGTTTAAATGAAGTCGTGAAATATATGAAACAGAGAATATTCCAAACTAGAACGTGAACGTGTTAAGTAATGAAGTTTCCAAGAACGTGATGAAAACAAAACAACCCCTGCATTATTGCACCATTCGCAAGTATTACTAATTATAAACAATTTTTCCAAAGTGATAATAATCAGTATATTCCACAGCCTGAGCACTTTTGTGGTACACTTTACGGAAAAACTATCACGCCTATTGATTTGTGCTTCAACATAGTAATTTTCATTTATATGTAAATGTGTTATCATCGGTCAGTAAACGTTTGGTCACTATTAAGATATAAAATAAAAACCGGCCAAGTGCGAGCTGGACTGGATATATATATTATATATATATATATATATATATATATATATATATATATATATATATATATATATATATATTCTACAGTCAGGTGCTTAAATGTAACAAGGGGCATTTTTGTATTTAAACCGAACCAACATGGTTTTAAAATATATTAAAAAAACAATTTTTTTTTTAAATACTCAATTAAGTATATCAAATGAAGGGGCTTGAAAAGTTGAAAATTTTATAGTATGACTTATAATCTTTAAGCCATGGGAGTAAAAACTTAACGAGGGTAGAAGGTAGATACAAAAAAATATCCTGTATTATATTGCATCAATTATTTATAGTGTTGCTGGTAAGGGATCATTCATTCATATATATATATATAAAGTTGATGTAACCTGTGCTAAATGCCCTATTTAAAAAAAGTTCTGCCGTCTGTGTTACTCACTTTTATGATGATAATAATGATAATTACATAATAATTTTAACCTCCACACTTTGCTCAAATGTGTATTGCATTAAAAACATTTAAAAAAAAAGTGTGGCAATCGGGGACTGCTATGGTAAAGCTATTGGATAGCATTTTTGTCGACTTATGCAATTACAAGCATTTGTCCGCGGCTTCGCTCGCGTTAAGAAGTATTATTATAAACAAACTTTCATCCCCTTTTAAACCCCTTGGGGTTGGAATTTATCAAAATCCTTTCTTAGCGGATGCCTACGTCATAACATCTACCTGCATGCCAAATTTCAGCCCGATCCGTCCAGTGGTTTCGGCTGTGCGTTGATAGATCACCATGTCAGTCAGTCATCTTTGAGTTTTATATATATAGATAAACGAAATAATCGGCCAAGTGCGAGTCGAACTCGCGCACGAAGGGTTCTGTACCGTTATAGAGCAAAATTTGGCCAGAAATTGTGTTTTTTGTATGGGATTAATTTTTATTTTATTTCAATATTATTATTAATTACTAGCTGTCCCGGCAAACATTGTTTTGCCATATAAAGTATTTCGCCCATATTATTTTCTTGAAGTGACTAAATATTAGTATGGCGCCATGGCAACGTCCATCGATATCCCGTCGCACAAATAATGATCGCCGTCAGTCTCAAGTTGTAATAATTTATTAACATTCATTCAATAAATGCACTTATCAATATCGAAAAATAGCCAGTGGCCGATTATCAGATCTACTGAATATGCATAGATAAAAATCGGTAAAGTCGTTTCGGAGGAGTACGGTAACTAACTAAAAAATAATAATATTTTTTAGTTAGTAGTAGTAGTAGTAGTACAATGATGGCAACAGGTAGGCCTATAAAGGCCTACCTGTTGCCATTATTTATATAGAGCAAAAAAGGCCAAAAAAACATGTTGTATGGGAGCCCCCTTTAAATATTAATAAAATTTTTAGTATTTGTTGTTATAGCGGCAACAGAATACACAATATGTAAAAATTTCACAACTCTAGTTATAGTGGTTCTTGACATACAGCCTGAATACGGACAGCCGGACAGACAACGAAGTCTTAGTAATAGGGTCCCGTTTTTACCCTTTGGGTACGGAACCCTAATGAAGAGGGGAAATGGAAAAGTTAAGGTTGATTATTCTTCGAGACGGGCCGAACTTATTAATGCGAACAACAAGATAAATAGGAACATTTAAATCGTAAAATATATCGCCGCTCGTCCGCCCCTCGTCATTTAAATCGCTGCTGATTATCGTGATGGCCCTGATCATTACGACGATGGAGATAGAGCAAGATCGTGCGCTCGGCCCTGAATGCACCGACACCGCTTTAATTGGTACTCGAATATTGAAACGGAAGCCGGAAAGCCGAGCGAAATTGGTTTCTTCGAATGGAAACCTCACAATTAACGCAGATTTTTAATTTTCTTGACAGCGATTGTAGTAGGTTCGCGAATCTCCACTTTTTTCGAAATATCTACCTATAGAACGCGGAGGATAAGCTGCGATTATAATATTAAATGCAAGAATTATTTACAAATATAGGTCGAAGAGGTAAGTAGGTCACGCTATTTCGAAGCCGGCGCGGGCAGGAGATAGCTGCTGTCCTTATATCTGTACAGGAAAACTTTGTTCCCTGTCACCCTTTCCGGAAAAAGGACGTCGACGCGCTCCGAACGATTTGTCTCTATATTTACGAACGCTTGAAACCGGTTAAAATAATTTTGATAGACTCCATTTCGAAAAGGAATTATTCATATTCCCGGGTCGCACTGCGTGCATGCAGTCGATGTTTGCTCGAAAATATGATATTTTTTAGCTCCGGCCCCGTAACGACTCCACGATGGAATCCCGTGCCCGCACGTAACGAACTAGTTACTCCACTGCATAAAGAATACCGTTTTGTTAAAGTAAAATTCGCTGCAGTTGTTTTATTGAGCGTTCTCATATTCATGTACTATTTAAAATTTAAATTCTCCTTTAATGAACCAAAAATCGGAAGCGCATTTATTGGCGCTACCGTGGAAGCCGACCTCGAATCGTCGGTATAATTATTTAATTTTAATTATTACAGGTAAACTGGAATTATACAATTATCCCTCGTATGTGTATGTATTTAGTGGTGAGGCATAAAATAGTGTTTTATGTAGTAACTGTTAACCATTAACTCTATCTATAATAATTCGTATCTCAATGAAAATATATTAAAGTAATTCCTAACCTAGGAAGTAGGAAAAACTGACATTTCTTGTAAAGGCTGTACCTATAGATAGAGATTTAATTGACGATCCTTTATATATAAAAAGTAAATGAAACCCAAATTAATATAATATAACATAATAATTAGTAGCTGCCTCTCGCACTCAGACCTATCTAATGATCACTTAAGTAAGTTAAATGAAGATTTTTGCAGAAAATGTTTACCTTTTATGTAACCTCTTTATCAAATGTATGCGGCCCCAAATGTTACATAATAGTCCTGCCGTGAATATAACAAACACGGGAATAAAATAACAATACAATCACCTTGGTATAGAGTTACGTGAGACCTTCTTACTTAACGGGCCGTTAAAATCCGACGGGTCCTCTCTGCAGTGGCGCGGGGACCGGGGTATAATACTTGCCAAACTAGCTACCTACTCACAGTTCTTAAAGCGGATATATCACATGAAATTTCGACGAGAATTTTGCTTTATTAATTTTGCTACATTGTTTGACAAATAATTAGATTAAAAAACTATAACCCGACTACGTAAAAATAAACATTTTGAAAAAAAAAACGTATAATACTCTCTATGTCTCTACTGCGAATTGTGATAATATAATAAAGCACTTGTACTATTTAAGTAAGTAGTTATTTATAAAAAGAATTTACGTCCCACTGGGTTTTCCTTAAATCGATATAATATAATAATATATTCACTTTCTCGCACACCAGGAAAATGGTTCAAATATATTATCTGACTTAAACACCCGCGCTGCTCTATAAGTAATGTTAACAGAGTGAAAACTACCTTATTACGCGACTACACCAGAAGGAGAGTTATGTGTTTTGAATGTATGGTGTCAACTGTAAATATATAAATATAAAGATTTGGCATGCTATAGGCGAGTCTAAAGGCCTAAAGGCGAGTCGCATTCAAACAATCATTAAAATTTTAATACTTAGTTACATAGCACTTAAAGAAATATTATGTTATTTTTTGGCTTTTCACTATTTTTCTTCGTTTCACTATTTTTCTACAAAATATGATTGAAGTCGTAAAATACTTGATATACACTTGTATTATTTAATTAAAAAGTAGAGCTCCCATGCTATTTTACGTAGACACATTCACTCCTACAAAATGAAGAAGTTTGACTTCAAAAACACTAATAAACTCAAAAACATTAAATACTTTTCTTGTTCTTGCGCACCTGTTATGTTGCATTTTTTTAGCGCAGTCTTTTCTATGAAAAATTTGAAATGACGTAGCGCAGATTTAATGGAGATTTCACAAGAACTCTTCGCCTAAAAGGCTTGAAACCATAATTCTACTGCCTTTTGTTTCCTTTGTCTCAAGCCACGTCGACTGAGAACGCTAACGTAGACAATATTTTTGACGAACTATTTCTTTTAAAATCATCCCATTTTTTTTTTCATTGACAATAATGGGTTGTTGTTAAGAAACGTATCCATACTAATATTATCCATACTAATATTATAAATGCGAAAGTGTGTCTGTCTGTCTGTCTGTCCGTCTGTCTATTTGTCTGTCTGTCTGTCTGTTACCTCTTCATGCTCAAACTGCTGAACCGATTTTGCTGAAATTTGGCATGGAGATACTTTGAGTCCCGGGAAAGGACATAGGATACTTTTTGTCCCAGAAAAAAGTATGGTTACCGCGCGATAAACGAGTTTTGGCGCAACGGAGTTGCGGGCGTCATTTAGTCTAAATACATTTTAGTGATTACTTAAGCATTTTCTGCTTATTTTTAAATAAGTAGAAAATACTAGAGGAATGTGGCAATTATGAACAGTAGGGAACGATGATGGAGATGCCTCGAGAAGACAACAAGTTCTGACGGACGGATGGACCCTTTTTTCCCTTTTTTTTTCTTTTTTTTCGTTTAATTCGTTATTACCCCCGGTATTATTCAGTCAAAAATCTACTATGGACCAAAAGAAAACTAATGTTTAGTTGCTTAAAACCTTCTTTCTACATACTAAACACGTTATTTACGGGATGGTACAGTCTCGTCGCTCGGTTCATGATAATATTATGTAACAAATTGAGATTGCCGTAAGAACTCCACTAGTGGAATAAAGATAAATACAAAATGTACTTAACCATAATATAAAATAATTTAACGCAGAATCTTAAAGCTAAACTTGCCTTTTTTAACCTACATTCCTAAAGTTATTAAAAATTAAATATTAAATCATGATCAATTAGTGTGATAAAGCCTCTCTGTAATATTAAAGTGGCTGGACAGGGCATTGCATTTTGGTTACCAATGGAAATATTTTTCTTCCGGTCACACAAGTAATTACGTTAAGTAGAAGCATATACTTCACTATATTCTACTACATCTTACTCGAGAATTTTAAGGCTCCGTTTTGTAGCACACATAAAATATACGTCTCTTTTACGGCATACCATAAAATCCTTAATCCCAATCGTATGTAAATTAAAAATTTTCTTTTTCGTTCCGTCGTTTGAATCTGGTGGGAGCCTTTACGAATGTCATAGCAACGACATAATAGAGTTAGCATATAAGGGAATCAAAATACTTAGAAGGTTGGTGAAATCATTGCGAGAGAGTCTTTTTGCGCATGCGTGCGACCCGCGCCTGCGCAAAGACACTTAACCTCAATCTGTACCATGTTTTTGAATGAAGCCGGTATTGTGACTGGTTCGGTTTCAATTGAATTAATCGCCTTATAAGACCCTGTAGTACTTGCAGACAGAAGCTATTTCTAGCCTAGAGCACATTTCGTAGAAATTAAATCATGAATGTTAGTATAATTCATTTTAATATTGAATAAAATAGTTCGGTGTAGAATTCAAGAGAAACTGAAAAATATCTATTTCTTAGTTATTTATCGGAATTGTCCAGATTTCTTATACAAGGTGTAACAAAACTAAGTGATTATAATTTAGGGTGTGTATGGGTCGCCTATATAGAGTTCGCTGTGACAGTAACAGTACTAGAAAAGTAACTTTTTTCATCTTTATATGGAAAAATTCATAACGCGCCGCTTGCTCATACAAATCACAAAAAAGGTTGCTCTTTCAGCGCTGCTAATTTCACAGTGAACTCTTTTTAAGACGCATACCTACACATTACACACCCTAAAGTATTATCACTTAGCTTTATATAGCATTTTATAATTAGTATTAGTATTTCTTAAGCAAGTAATCAATTTAAATTTAATTACGTAAATTATATTATAATGACAATAATATTTTCTAAATTGAAAGAGGTCGTATGAGAAAACAGCCTTTTATACATATTACAACAGAGGGGGACGAAATATTCAAACAAGGGAACTCTCAAGATGAACTCAAGTGAGCGAGGTAGTTGATTACAAATTTATAACACACAGCTTACACTATTAACATAACGTAAATAGGGGATCTCGCCTGGTGTATTTCAGGAACCCTCTAAATCCACTCGTAAAGGATTCTACTTTATGCCCTGGCCGCCATAACTTTTATTAAATATAATGTTAAAAAAGGTTTCATAAAATAAGGATTTAGTGGGGCCAATAAATAGTGTAAAGTAATGGGTGTGGACGTTTTATTCCAGCATATTACGCGGATAAAATTTACTTTCATTATACAGAATATCGTAAAGGTGTGCATTAACGCTATACATTCATTCAACCAAATGACCAGTCATTTGGTTGAACAGTCAACATTCCAAAAACGTAAAAACATACATACGTTCATTTACGTCCGTTTAGTCGAAAGCCGGCCATGTTGGCATTGCATGATGTGCATTACTTAGGGTGAAGCCAAACGAGCGTAATTTGTGAGTTGTGAGTCGCAGAATTTCTGCCGCGTAAATATCTTTTCATACCACAAAATTACGCTCGTGTGAATCAAACAGCACTTTTGTATGAAAATGAATGCAGCAGAATTCTGCCGAACCGAAATTCTGCGACTCACAAATTATGCTCGTTTGGCTTCGCTCTTAATAAACAAAAATAAAATGAAACTAAAAGATCAATTATTAGTATTCAAAGGTTTGCAATAATAGTTATAATATTATTGCTTTCGTGGTTTGTCACCATATAAACACGTTCAGAGACATTTAATGAAGACTAAACTTTATTTTAATTAAAAGTTTGACAGATGGGGTTTATGTCAAAATCTTTATTTATTTACAGATAAGCAATGATATATTATATAAAAAAACTCAAAGCAGATATGTTACTACCGCGCGCGTTGTGAAGCTTCAAATACGGGTCAATTGACCCGTCCTTTATTTAGTCTGCATCGAACCATCGAACGCACTTCACGAACGTGCCGCGTCTTGTCTTACCTAAATAAATTGAAAATCACGTCGTGCGTGTTTCGAAAATGTACCAATTGTGACTCAAAAGAAAACAAAACACATGGAATCTCTTACCACATGTCTTTATTGCAATAAATACCTCGATTATTTACATTTTCAATTATTTTTTCGAACAATCTGAAAAAAATCGAATTTTCGTTATAGCTCAGGCGAAGAAAGAGACTGAAGATATAACTGTCTCTTTTATGTAAATGGGTTTTCGTATCTTTAGTTTCACTTATCTGTCAAATTTGTCAATGTTTGCAATTTTGAATTTGAAAAGGATGTGTCTAGCGGCCGCTAGTGGTCGTTTAGGGATGCCCACTAAAATACCGTTGTCGGCATAATAAGGAGGAAATCGCTAGTATAGCGTTAGTGGTATTTTAGTAAAGTGCGCTAACAAACCGATGCATCATGCAGATGGCGGTAAAATAAAGCATAGTGTTTAGTCTGCCGCTGTAGCCATAGCCACTCAGGCTTAGCATTACAATATTTTAACCGACTTCAAAAAAAGGAGGTTATCAATTCAACGCGTATGTATGTATCATGTAATACTAGATGACGCCCGCAACTTCGTTGCGCCAAATTCGTTAATCGCGCGGTAACATTTTTCCGAAATAAAAAGTATCCTTTCCCGGGACTCAAATTATCCCCATATCAAGTTTCAGCAAAATCGGTTCAGCAGTTTAGGCATGAAGAGGTAACAGACAGATAGACAGACAGACAGACGGACAGACAGACACACTTTCGCAATTATAATATTTTATTATGTAATATTTACTGAACTGCCCAGTTTTCGTATGTTAGTGATTAGTCTACATCAGCGTCTGAACAAATGTGCCTTTCAAAAGTGTATGTATGTATGTATGTATGTTTTATGTTTGTGTTCGCATATCTGCGAAACTATAAGTCCAATTTGAGTAGTTCTTTTTTGTATGTACAAGGTATGGTTCAACTTAGGGAATACTTCAAGTTTCATCAAAATCGGTTTGGTAGTTTTGGAGATAGGGAGTTTTAATCCTCAATTACCCAAAATTTTGAAGTTGGGTTTGATTAGTAGTAATTTATGTGAAACAAAATCAAAAGCTTTAGACATGTCAATAAAAACAGTTATACAGTGGTTCTTTTCATCAATGCAGTTTATGATTTGCTTAGTAACGTTGAAACATGCTTGTTGAGTTGATTTGTTCTTTTGAAAGCCAAATTGCAGTTCATGTTTCAAAATATTGAATTTATTTATTAATGAAGTTAATTTTTGAAACTTAATAATCGGGACTTAACGCGACTTATAAAAAGTATGTAGTAGCATTACTAATGCTACTACATACTTTTTACAACACGGCCGAAACAGAGTAGACAGAATGATAGAGTATGCCGACTTAGAACTGATGTAAAAAAAAAAAATTTGACGTATTATGACAAAAGTCGTCGCTAGGGTCGTTACCTACAAATTTAGTTGCTGTTTATATTTTGGCATTTGGCACATGCAACGAAAACTATCAGAATTCAATTTCAAAATCTTATTTTTAAAAATAAATTATACCAGCCAGCGCGCTAGCCTTTAACTTATCCTGGCGAAACCCGAAAGAAATGATAGATATTATTACTCGTCCGTCTCTTAGCAATCGAAGCACTGGTAGTTATGTCTATTGTGGCCGAAACGTCGAGTAAAAAGTATGTAGTAGCATTACTACTAGAATTAGAATAAGTCGCGTTAATTCCCGAATAATAAGTTTCAATTATAAATTAAAATGCAACGCGAAGTTTAGAAGTTAATCTTCTACAAATATTTTATGCATTGCTTTTTCAAATATTTTTGATAATATACAGGGTGTAACAAAAATAAGTGATAATAGTATTTTAAAAAGATAAAACCTACATCAAAATAGTTTTTTGGGATTCGGAATTTTAATTGTTTAAATTATTAAGAATTAAAATTCCGTATCCTAAAAAACTACTGAACCGATTTTGATGAAACTTGCAGTATTCCCTACACACTAAAAAGGGCCATTCACTATCACTAGTGAATGGGCCTTTTAAGTTGATACCTTGAACAACAAAAAATAGAACTACTCAAATCGGACCGGAGATGTAGTTCCGGAGATATGCTAACACAAACATAAAAACATACATACATACACATTTGGAATTTGGCACATTTGTTCAGACGCTGATGTAGACTAAAGCGCTTATTCCACTTATTCTAGCTAGGAAGTCCTAGCTAGGATCCTAAAAAATTTAGTCAAGTGGAATAACACTTAGAAAGCTAGAATCCTATCTAGGATCCTTAATCGGAAAAATGTGGCTTCTAACTGACTAAATCAGTGTTGCCAGATGGTTTCAACCTTTTATCTGTAGTGGGAACTGCTAAATCTGTATTAAAGTCAATTTATATTATGTTTTATGATCTGGAATCCATTCGTAGGTAATTTATTAAGTCTGCTGGTTCCAAGTAATTCAGAAAGTTCATAATTCATAATTTTTCGTGGAGCAAAAATTCTTTCAACCATCTTTTTCGCCTTTTATTTTTATTTTCATTGAGCCATCAGCTAGCCCTTTACATATACGAAAACTGGGCAGTTCTGCTGTCTGCAAATATTACATATTATTAATACATAATATTACATACAAGATACATACGCATCGAATTGATAACCTCCTTTTTTGAAGCCGGTTAAAAATATTGTAATGCTAAGCCTGAGTGGCTACAGCGACGGACTAAACACTACGCTTTATTTAACCGCCATCTGCATAATGCATCGGTTTATTAGCGCACATTACTAAAATACCACTAGCGGCATACTAGCGATTTCCTCCTTATTATGCCGACAACCCGACAACGGTATTTTAGTGGGTATCCCTAAACGACCACTAGCGGCACGTTAGACACTTCCTTTTGAAAATTGTTTGGAACAGATTTAAGTTGGAAAATAGTATGAACGTAACAGATCTGTTTATGTTGAATATCATTTCAGATAATTAATAAGTAATTAATATTCATCTCTGAGTGCGGCAGTTAGTCTACAAATATACAGACTGCTACGAAGCTGCTATGCTTATTATAGCGTGCAAAACTTAATAATTGGTAATTCATCAATCATCAGGCACAGATTTTGAGGAATTGATTTGATTATTACTGCATTCTGAGAACGGTATAAAGTAAACTTTTAATAATATATATTATTTTTTTAATAATCCAGAACATTATCGATGACCCAGGGCCAGAACACTAGCAAACAGTTCATTTAATGGTAACTAAACGATGGTTGGCGCTCTTAGACCAAGCTGTGTTACTAAGATCAAAATAACCGAGCATAATATAATTTTATAAAAAAAAATGACTATTCATAGAAAAATTTGTATCTCATTTCGTCACACAAAATAATCGTTTCACATCGGTTTTCTCTTAAGTAGTGGTTTTGATCGAGCTATCCTATTCGTGCCAAAGGGCTCTCCCATTAATTGGACATATCAACAAAACTTTATTTTAAACTTTATTTTTCTAATCATAAGCAAAAACTACGACAAAATATAAAAGAGATAACTATAATAAGATATTTTAAAGTCTTAACATGCTACGTTCTAATGTGAAGTCAACGGTGTGGAAGTTGAAAGCTTGCGAGTGTCCGGGCCAGGTACGTGGGGAATGGCGGCCGACACGCCACTTGCATTGTCGGCTATGTCACAATAGACAGCACTAACCAGTAGGTTGACTCATGCTGATCGCATATTTGAGGCAACCAGAACCAAAGCGGCCCAAACCACAAATTGTGATAATATGAGTTGACCACACTCCACAGCAATGCCCCTTTTCAAACCCCTAAGTCCATAGCCAGAGCGGCTCAAAGGTATTTTCGTAAAAATTTTACTAATAACTAATATTTTACACATTTTATACACAGTGTTTATGATTTTTTTTAATTATATTTACTTAAATTTTTACCTTAACTATTTTGGCAAAAGGTATATTTATTAACAATTAACTTCTTCAAAATACAAATACTGTATAAAATACAAGTACTTAATAAATAAGAGAAAAAATAAACACTATAAGTAAAAAATTAGATCCAAATCGGAGGCTGCGGGCAAAGTACCAGTTAGGCTGGCAGCATTACCTCGCTGGCCGAGGTAACCGCCAGCCCTAGGGTCATAAAAAAACAGCCATAGGGTCTGGTTTTGGCAAAATATAATATCCACATAATTATTGTAGTTCGTGTTTGAGTGAGGCTGGTTCTGGTGGCCTCATTTGTCTGAATCGTACGTCGTACGCGTTAAACGCATCGCATAGTACACAAAATGCGGCGCGTACGGTGTAAAACAATGTGCGAGGTTTCACATCATTTCATACAACGGATTTTAAAACTCGGTCTACTGGTTCGTTATGTCTGTTGTGGCTCTGTGCTCGTTAATGTCCGCAAAATGCTTCCGAGACGTGTCACGCGATTCGATACACAAACGCGCTTTAGTTTAATATTATTATAATTTATTTATCTTTGCAAAAATGATCAACGGACGCCAAACCCTTATGGTCAATTTACACGGGTGACTAAAGCCGCACGATTTACGCCGCACGGCGAAAATCGACCGTGTAAATGGCAATTCGACTACGCCGCATGCGGCTAAAGCCGCAAGCCCCAAAGTCGGCTGGTGACTAAAATCGACCGTGCAAACGCTTAATGCTCAGTCGCAAGCGATCGCTTGCTGCGAATACTACTGTAGAGAGCACAGACCTCGGGCGGCACTCACGAAAACATGGACAATAATAATATTATACATTTTTTAGTGTGTAAAAGCGAAGAACACCCATGCTTATGCGATTCGACTTGTGACTTGCCGGATGACTACAATCGACCCGTTAGTCACCTGTGTAAATGGGGTGGCGATTCGACTTGGACAGGCGATTCGACTGGTGACTTGCCGGGTGACTAAAATCGACCCGTTAGTCACCCGTGTAAATCGACCATTATTAGGGCTTAGAGGAAGAAACTATGTAAAATTTCGTTCACTTGTAGGTATTCGATTTCTTCGGTGTTTTGATTAGCTAAATGTTAATTAGTCAACAACGGTATTGATAAACAACTCGAAAATCAGGCATTATGATTAAACATCGATTTCTCAAAATTCCACTCCTCAGGGGGTCCAAAAAAAGATTTGAATATTTGCTACGAATAATAATATTTCAAGATGGTAAAGCCGCGAGATAGTGCTACTAAAATGATATGGGAAGGAAAACCAAGAAAAAAAACTAAGTTAAGAGCATAAGGGCGGGTTCAGACTTGCCATAATATACCCCCACCCTGAATTCGGTGGCGGTGGCCGGTTTCATTGAAATAAAAAAATAATACGGACCACTATAATGACGTCGCGACGTGGTCTCACAAAAATATAATAAAATACGATTTTTGTGGACTTAAGCTTTCTACAGTAAAATCAGTATCATTTTCTAAATGTCATTTCATTCCATTTTAACCATAATATTTTACAAACAAAATAATTTAAAAGATGTTATTTCTAGTTTAAAGTATAGTTGAAATAGTTTTATTTGAGCAACCAACGCGCAACGTTAAGCATAAAACGCCAAGTAAGTATCTAAAACAGTTAAGGCACTTTATTGAAAAAACTGTCCTATTTGACGTAATACTATAGGACCCTCAGAAATGTTACAAATCTGGTAATGAGATATACATATCTTCATAGCCTTATCTAGGTTTGAGTAGAACCAGAAACATGATTAATGTATTTTGCCTCGATACATTTCTCGATCGAAATGACCTCTTAAAAATACGAAATTTGAAGATTATTTTTAAACGAAAATAGATGTATTGTAGGAAATTAGTCTAATTGATGGACACCTTTGCAACTCAAAATCGTATAGAAGCATTTTGCTTAAATGCTCTTAGTTATTTTTTTAAATAATTAAAATAACGTTTTTCGCATGTTTTCCGAGCGAACCGATAGCTTCTGGCCGCAGCGTATACACGACTTTATAGTCATACAAATTAAGTATAAAATTGCCCTTGCGATAAAATGACTTTCAATATAGCGCCTTAATTAGTGTTGGTAAGCAAGTTACGCTAGTAAGTAGTAATTGCAAATCGATGCATTTAAAAAGCTTAAATGGTAGACTCAAGGTTCGACTATTATATATTCTGAAGTTAAACAGCGTGATTTTCCGTAAATGCAGCGAAAAACTAAAGGTAGATACACACAAGCTACACTCAAGAAACCGGCACATTGCGAGCGCTCTCGTGGCCTTGTGGAGCACAATACGAGCAATAAAGAAAAACGCCATGTTGAAAAGTTTTAGTGAAAAAGTAATCAACATCACTTGTCATGTCGTTCGCAGCGGCTTTTGTTTTAACACTTACCGCATAAACTATCAAACATTTGCACTACTTTTGTTTTTATTCGACGCTAAATGGCATGTCAAGTTAAAAAGGCTACGAGTAAGTTCAACCCTATAATAACTAGTGTATATGGAAAAATCAATAATAATAAACTGGTTGTAGTCAATGTTTTTGTTTGGTTTTTGGTTTTTGTTAAGACATAACTAGATCAAACCCCGAAAGCGCGTCTAGTTGCTTCTTGTGAAATGAATACTGTAAAACTAGGACCACCAAGATACAGGCTTTGCTTAGTTTGGTGTCCGCAGTTAGATCACAATTGTACAACCTTATGTTTCACAAAGTATTATGTTATTAAGTTAAATCTTGTGTTATTAATTATGTATCAATCTTTGCTGTTCTATGTATTGTTGTGGTGTGTAACAAATAAATAAATAAATAAAATAAAAATAAATAAATAAGTATCTAATTTGTTATGCTAATAGCATTTTTAACATGACATTCACGGCTTAAAAGAGATAGAAAGACTAGGTATTATATTTTCGTAAACCATTGATGAAGTACATTGCAATAATTTATTTAAATCTGCATACTAGAACAAAAACTAAAGGTAAGAGGCAGTTTGCCATAAAAGATGCAGTATTATGCAAAGTATAAGCTATAAGCAATTTTGTATTTGTTTGTGTTTTATATTCGTGCATGTATACGATTATCCGCTCACGAAAACTGGGTAAAACTGATATCCCACGACACAGTTGCCCGTGATAGCTATATTATATTTGAAAACATAAATATCTACAATAATTGTTATTAGGTATGTATTATAATATTATAAATATATCTGATAATTATTGTACATATTTAATTTATAATTATTGTAGATATTTTAATTTTACCCAGGATATTAGTTTTACCCAGTTTTCGTGCGGATAATCATTAATCGTATACATGCACGAACATAAAACATAAACAAATACATAATTGCTTATTGTATTCAATATTTTATCATGAATATAACACATTTGCAAGTGACTTCATCCTCGTTTCAAGACACAGACTCTCATTTCAATTTCGTAGAGTAATCTGCAGCGGTATTTCTAGGCAATAACTAATAGTCAAATATCTAGATTGTTTCCAGGTCATGTGGCCTTAGTTACGAAAGTTACAAAAGGCCTTAATCTATTCTATAATGTATGTGTAATGTAATGTATTCTAACTGTTGCTTCTCAATACATTTTGGATAATGTTTTATATGTTGAAAAGAATCTTAGTAAATTTACAACCAAAAGTGACAGTCACGGAAGAAACACTAGAAATAAGTATAAACTAGAAATACCGGTGATCAGACTTAGTAAAGTTAGTAAATCTTTTAAAGGTCAATGTGTACGCCTTTACAATAAAATCCCAGAAAACGTTCAAAATCTTTCCATTAATAAATTTAAAA
This sequence comes from Lysandra bellargus, assembly GCA_905333045.1. Lineage (NCBI taxonomy): Eukaryota > Metazoa > Arthropoda > Insecta > Lepidoptera > Lycaenidae > Lysandra > Lysandra bellargus. Next base: position 1,387,241 of record HG995333.1, read on the forward strand.
AAGTAGTCAAAGAACGTTTGTGTGCCAGAGCCTATTATAAGGTCAATGATTTCATAAACGACGGCACATCTTGGGAGTAGGATGGCTGCTTGCAAGGCTGCTTCTACATTATTTTATGACTTACAATTATGTATGTATGTTGACATTGTATAATTTTAAGTTACAGCATTGTAAACTTTATTTTAAAAGATTAATTTTTTTCTCACTTTTTTTGGTAAATAAAGTGGGCCCCCTGCGAGTTTCTTACGCCGGTTCTTCTCGCCGGGTTAGTTCCCGAACCGGTGGTAGGCATCATGTAGACTTTCAGAAAATATTTGCAAAAATTTATTCTGAATAAAAAAAATTGAGTTTGAGTTTGAGTTTTCAATCAACTGAAAAATAATGTGATCAAATCAAAAAGCAAATATTTTCCGAGTTGCAAAGAGAATAAACCCCAGTACACATCTGTATCACGCGAGGAATGTGTTACGGGGCTTGTACGAAAGAGGCTCTTTCTTGAAGTGTCTGAGTCGAGGCGGCTCACGGTAATTTGTTTCATAGTTTCAGCTTGCGCCGTGCGGCCCGCGATTGTAGCGAATTGAGAATCGCTTTTTTCATTTTGCAAGTCGATGAAGGTAATATGCATGGGCTTTGATTATGGTTTTGAGTGCTGATTTTTGTTGTTTGTGTTGAGAAAGGAAGAGGGATAGTAAGTTTTGAAAATACATCAATGAATCTCCAAAGACGAAATCATTTATATCTAGTTTTAAGTTTATTTTAACAGTATATATTAAACATTAGAATAAAATAATTTAAAATTTACATTAATAGAAAATGTAAAAATAACGAAATACTTTACTAGTACTTTCATTATATCCGGGAAAGAGTAAATAATCATCGCTGGTATTGTTTGTCACCTATACATTTTTGATAAAAAACTAATGTCAGAGTAATGTACCTCAATTCTCACATTTATAGTCGCGTTTGTAGGTGAATTCGTCATAATATAACTTCCCTAACGCGTGTCAAAAACGTATAATTTATGAAACTCCAGTCGACCTAACTTTCGCTGTAACACCTCCCTAGAGGTTTGCTCTCGTATTCATTACTCACATCTCTTAATCTGACAATATTTTTGCGGAAACTCTGCCGTAGAATTATTAAAAAATCGGCCAAGTGCGAGTTTGACTCCCCCATGAAGGGATCCGCAGCAGCAATAAGGTTTATTTTTATGAAATTAAAAGGTTTCTGATTTATTTTTATATTTCAGTTGATTTCATGAAAGTTAAATTAAGGTTTACCATTTATGACGTATAAAAAAAACTACTTGCTAGATCTCGTTCAAACCAATTTTCGTTGGTAGTTTTTATAGTAGGTAATGTAAATTATATACTTTTTTAGACTTATCATGCCCCTACTTTAGAAGTTAGAGGGGGGGCACACATTTTACTACTTTGGAAGAGTCCCCTAAAAATTTTTAATAATTTGAAATAATGTGGCTGTGACATACGGACAGACAGATTGACAGACAGACATGACGAATCTATAATGGTTCCGTTTTTTGCCATTTCACTACGGGACCCTAAAAATCGACTTTAACCTGGGATGATTGGTGCATTTTACTATTTATAATAATATAATATCCTAATGTGGGATCTCAACGTTTAGTTTTGATGTAATCAGTGCGGTTTAAATGCTATAGATTAAAGATTTTTTTGTACAAGTTATTTTAAATCAGGATCTTTATTTGCTATTTTTAGGGTTCCGTACCCAAAGGGTAAAAACGGGACCCTATTCATGAGACTTCGATGTCTGTCCGTCTGTCTGTCCGTCTGTCTGTCTGTCTGTCTGTCCGTCTGTCTGTCTGTCTCCAGGCTGTATCTCAAGAACCGCTATAGCTAGAGTTCTGAAATTTTCACAGATTGTGTATTTCCGGTGCCGCTATAACAACAAATACTAAAATAAAAATAAAATTAATATTTGTTGTATGTGAGCCCCATACAACAAATGTGATTTTTTGGCCTTTTTTGCCCGTAATCAATAATGATAAAAGATAGGCACTTGAAACTTTCACGAAGGCCTTAAATATAATTGTACTTTAATAATTAATAATAATATTTAAATAAAATAAAAAATTAAGGGGGGCTCCCATACAAAAAACACAATTTTTGGCCTATTTTTGCTCTACAATGGTACGGAACCCTTCGTGCGCGAGTCCGACTCGCACTTGGCCGATTTTTTTTATACAATATTATCGTGTTTTTTTAGCCATACCAATAATTTAATGTTATAATGTTTTAGTCTATGGTTAATGGTTTGTTAGTGTTTTCAATAGATAACATTTAATTTTAAATTATTACCTTTTAAACAGAATTAACTTAATATTGTCCTTACATTATTTTATTGGAGTTTAACTGGATTAGATGGAGGAGTTTCGGTTTTGATATTAACATAAGCAAAGGGATTTTTAGTTTTTCTTGTAAGTACCCAGAACATAATATTTATATGGTTTTAAGGTATAATGCCTCAAATAGTTTTAGAAAAAAAACAAAAAAAAAGGAAGGATCAAAATAAATATGAAAACGTTTTAGAGGTTAATGGTGTTTTAACAAGGTATTAAATAAGATAACGTCTTTACAACATACACAAGAGCCATCTACTACTCAGATAGTGATTGTATGGATGTTTGTCATTGCATTGCGAGACACAAATATAGGTAGAGACCCCATCTATAGAGGTGGAAAAATGATTATAGAATTAATGGTTGCTATCGCGCAATTCTTGAAAGGAATCATCGAAAATATTTACCGGATTTTAGAATATCAAACACGTACACGTAATTTCAGAATATTGAATACTAACTTACATAATTATTGAGATTTTAGACGTGTCGTTAAATTTAAGTTGTATAAATAGAATTTTCCCATTACTTAACTGTGGGCAAAATATATTATTCGGATTTTAGGAAATGTTGAGGTTAAGCCTAAGTGGATCAATACACGCCTATCATCGTCTAACCAGTGACAAGGGTCACGCGGTGTGCCCATGAGGCGATTTATTATACAAGTCCCGAGGACTCCACTCCAACCTTCGTAGGAGCTATTCCGTTCACTTGCACGCCAGAATAGTAGCTTATATCCAAAGTGCTGGAGACATAACCTAAACCGTGGCATAAAAGTGACACACACAAAACAATATCACTAGGAATACGTACTATCTGATGAGGGACGGGTCGTTCGATTGTGAGTTTTCACATGTGAGTACTATCTAGCATGGATGAATGATGGTATAACAACACTACACCGCTGACGTGATATACTGCTCGTGGTCGTGCATCTCTACGACACTCACCTGGCACTCATTACACGTATGTATAGAATAGGACTGGTCGCAGTCGTAGCGCTCGAGGATGGTGGCGAAATCGCAGTGCACGCGCGCGACCATCGCGTCCAGAGCGAGGAGGTCGCGCAGCGTGCGCTCGCAGCGGTCCCCGCCCGCCAGCACCTCGGCGCGCGCGCCGCGGTCCAGCGCGGACGCGGGCGAGCGCTCGCAGCACGCGCGCAGCCGCAGCTCGGCCAGGCGCCGCGCGCGGGCCCCGGCCGCTAGCGCGCACAGCGGCCGCACGTCGCGCCCCGCCAGCGTCGCGCCGCCGCCGCCGCACGCGTGCCCGCCGCCGCACTCGGCGCTCGCGCCCTCCTCCTCCAGGTCGCACGCGCTCAGCCAGGGGTTGAGGCGCGCGAGCGGACTCACGGCCAGGCCCGCGGCCGCCATCAGCAGCAGCAGCAGCAGCGGCGGCGCTCGCATGGCGGGGGCGGCGCCGCTAGCGGGGGCCGGCCCGCCGGGCGCGGCGCTGCCTCATACCGCATCGCGCATGGCGACCTACTCGCGCGGCCCGGGCCGCGGGGCCGCCGCGCGGGGTGGGCGCGCCGCCATGTCGCTCGCTCGCCGCTCGACTGACTCCCCCCGGGCGCGCATCGATCGCCCCGCGCCCCTCGCCCGCTGCGCGCGCCCCCGAAGCCGCCGTCACCGTTATGTAACCTGCGTGCGCACCCTGGATCCTGCCCGCCCACTGCCCATCATTCGCCGATGCCGCGGCTCCCTCTAGCGACGTTTTTCCGCCGTTCGGAAAAGTCAAGTCATGCGTGTTTCGGCGGATGCAGAAGTCAGCTTACATAACAGATTGTTTACCAGAAGCGGGTTAAGATGGCGCTAAATTCGATCATCGAATGATACAAATTAAAATGAAATCGTGTTACACTATTTTACTTGTCTATGTCAATTCATATTTTCGTAAATATAACAAAAGAGCAACAATGTCAGGATTAAAATGACCGTACCTCAATGCAATTTTTTGCAACTGTCCAAGCAGGAACCTAAGATTTTTCGCTGCTGCAAAAACATACAGAGATGTTAGCAAACGCAGAACGCTAACAACTGAGCGAACTGAGATAAACTTAATTGTAGCTTTTTAAGGCCTACCGCTCACCTTCGACAAAAAGTTGTCAGAGTGAATATTATACGTCTCATAAACGAAACTGCCTCAGCGTCAAGAATGCTTCGTGAGTGTCGATAATTTCAAGACATGGAAGACTGATTTGACATTAATCAGGAATCGAGACTGATTAATGCTTGTGCGCCAAACCACGCTAAACCGAGGTTTTTTATTTCCCATTTGTAGCAGTCGATAATACAGAGTGTAACAAAACTAAGTGATAATACTTTAGGGTGTGTATGTGTTCCTTAAAGAGAGTTCACTGTAAAAGTAGCAGCACTGAAAGAGCAAAATTTTTTATCACTTTTGTATGGGCAAGCGCCCCAGTATCACGAGTTTCTTCATACAAAAGTGAAAAAAAAATTGGTCTTTCAGCGCTGCTACTTCCACAGTAAACTCTCTACAAGAGTCTACAAGGAACACATACACACCCTAAAGTATTATCAGTTATCACTTAGTTTTTGTTACACCCTGTATAATATGGTAATATCATATGTCGCCGATTACACGGTCAAATTTTCATCAATCTGATCCATCAATCTGATTGACGGAATATTGATGGTTATAAAGAGTTCATATTAAAAATACGATCAATCCATCAATCCGTGGCGTACACGATCAAATTTTCTTCAATCCGTACCGGATTGATGGATCAGATTGATGAAAATTTGATCGTGTAACCGGCGACTATAGGTAATAATAATTATGCGTTATTTTGCGTTATATGGGGCTTACGGCCCAAGGTATTCCACAAGGTATTTTGACATTCAATCGCTACATTAGCGCACCGCGTGTGGCCCTAATTATCGCTAATCTATATGCCATCAACGTATGATCCTTTGTAAACAATCATTGTGCTCACATTACCTAACTCTTATTGCGCAGGCGTTGCACCTATTATTTTACCATTGAACTTGAAACAAAGACTCATTTTATAGTGATGCATTATGCAACCAATAATTATATCCTATAGTCATTTTAGAAGTATTCCCGCTTTCCCTTTAAACATTAATTTGAAACAATAATAATATCTATGGACACTTTACACCACGTCAGTCTGGCCCCGTGGTAAGTAGGTACCTGAAGGACTTGTGTACAATATTACAGGTACCAGACAACGGAAATATATTTTATACTTTATATCTATACTAATATATTTTTATTAATATTATGAAGCTGAAGAGTTTGTTTGTTTATTTGTTTTGAACGCGCTAATCTCAGGAACTACTGGTCCGATTTGAAAAATTATTTCAGTGTTAGATAGCCCATTTATCGAGGAAGGCTATATTTTATCACGCTAAGACTAATAGGAGCGAAGAAATATTTGATAAGGCTTATCTCACGAACTACTGGAGCATGTTTTCTGTTATTTGGCACAGATAAGAATTAGACCACGTGAAGGATCATAGGCTATTTTTTGTGGACTACTATGCCTGTGAAATATCTTATTTACGCGGGCGAAGCCGCGCAGAACGTTTAGTTATACATATAATATTCCATGACCTAGGTACATTGAAAACTTTTTGTTCGGTCAGCGGGATTCGAACCCGCGACTCCCGTATTGAATTCTGATTATACGCGCTCAACCACTGAGCCACAGAGGTTGAAACATGTTCAGTGTTTTCCTCTAGACTCTAGGCTCTAGTTATTAATCCTTCGATCATGGAAAAACGAGACACAATAGCCTTTCTATTGTTATCGCAAGCACCGGTGCTCGTAGTGGCTTGATGGTTTTGATAAAAAATGGATCGGGAAATAATCGCGATTCGCGACGCATTGTGGGGAAACTTGCGGATCGAAATTGACTTACCCATCCCCAGCCACCAGCAGTGGGATTAATTAGTGGACGATATCAATATTTTGATACCATTATATGATTGATTAATTTAATTTAATAAGTTGTAATTTCCTGCTAAATGAGTCAGGCCCTTGAAAACTGTGGTAAATATTAATAACATTTGTATTAGTAGTAAGTATAAATCTCTTAATATCGTAATTAAAAACCTACAACTAAATAGTTCACTCAGACCAAATAAATGCTGCCGTTACTGATGTAATAGTGCTCTTCGCAGACGGCACAGCATAGGCAATAAGAGCAAAGCAATTACCTAGATGATGAAAAACCGCCATTGTTTCGAAAAACGGGCTGCTGCTGATGACGCAGGCGCACGTCGTGCGTCCCTCTCGCACTCACGACAAACGTTATTTCCCTCCTCCTCCCACAGCGTGAATCGTACGACTGAGTGCATTCACTTGGTATCCGTGATCGTCGTGAAGTAAACAAGTTAGTCTACTTTTACAAACGAACATAGCGATACGGACTTTACAAGAACAATATTTTTAAGAAAAGTATATAAAAAAACATTTGTCTAGTTGCCAGTGACAAAGTACAGCCAAAAAAAGTGTGCAAAAGTTATTCGACTTAATATGGACGCAACAAGTAAGTGAAGGTTTTTTATTTATTTTCGCATTTCGCTCAAACATTTCAGTACATCAATTGGCTTATCTCGGTTGTGGATTACGTGACATTAAACATGCATTTTAAAATTGGAATTTCGATGTCTGCTTGTTTTTACAGATTAAAAAAAGTTAAGTACTACTTCGGTACCGTCAGTTTCATAATCATTTCAAATATCAGAAAGGTCAAAAGGTTGAGGGACACGTTTCTTAGTTACGTGATGTATAATAATAATATGATGAGTTAGGATAGTTAATCTAAGCAAAACAATAGTGCCTAAAAGATACACTTCCGCTTTCAATAGTGATCGGCTAAAAAGAAAACAAAAATTAACATAGTTAATTTTTCACAGTTTCTTGGTATATTTCCTTTCTCGACTGTACCTCTTAGTTCTTATTTGAACAGACATAAGCAAACAGGCATTGCCTCCTCTTGTTATAACTGCGCTATACAAATTTTTAGTTAAGTATATAATTACTTTACTACTTACTATACTACTTCCATGATGAAACATCCGTTCCTATGTAAGTTGTAACCATCATTTCTAACAATTTCATACCAACCGGACCGAATAGGTACCGATGCAATGACATTCACATTTAAGCGGTTTTAGACACTAAAATATCGTCACTGATTCCATTTCCGAAATAACTACATGTACATTGTACATATTACGATCTGATCCACAATAAACAACATTGAAGAACGTGTTGTTACACATTGCGATGTCTACTGTCTAGATTTCTGAATACTGGCGTCTCCGATATGTTCCAAGAATTCCGACTCATCTAAATCTAAAGCAAATTTTTATAAGGCGCTTACTGACATCATCATAGAACGTTATGGTCCATAAGAGGCTAGTCACAAAATTGCATGCAAATTTTCTATTCAATATAATATTATGAACTTCTCTGCCTTACTTTTTTATGGCTTATAATTAACTGAGCACCAGAAATAGTAACATTTCACAGACAAAAATAGTAAACGATCACCAAAATACAGACCACCATTTTAATGTAAAATGATAACCAAAGTTTTAACATCTTAAAACCAAAAAATAGTAAATGATCACCAAAATTAGTAAATGATCACCAACATTATACTAGCATTTTAATGTAAAATGATCACCAAAGATTTAACATTTTAAAACTAAAAATAGTAAATGATCACCAAAAATTTTAAATGAGAAACATAAGAATTACATATCGTTATTTGACTATCGTAAATAAATAATAATAATATAATAATAACGGGACTCAGTACTACTCTCCATACCAAATTTCAGCAAAATCGGTTCAGTGGTTTGGGCGTGAAGAGGTTACAGACGGACACACTCTCGCATTTATAATATTACTTAGTATATAAAACTCTTATCATCCATGCTAATATTTTAAGGCCGGTATAAATAGTCAGTACTCAAGATGCATCTCGGTCTCAAGACGCGATTCGGCTCTATGATTGGACCAAATTTTGACAGCCAATCAATCACAGAGCCTGAACCGTGTCTTGAGACCGAGATGCATCTTGAGTACTGACTATTTATACCGGCCTAAATTGGAATGGGTAGGTATCCGTCTGTTATCTCTCCAGGTCCAAACTGCTGAATATAACAATAATATGGAGTTATAACACTTCCTTGTTAATTATATGCTTACATTTTTTGTCAATTATAGTGATTTATTTGGACAGAAATATCGCATTGATTTGCTCGCAAGGATTTGGTGATCATTTACTATATTTGGTGATCATTTACTATATTTGACGTTCGATTACAATTTGAAGTGTAGTCGTGACAAAAATAGCTGGTAGTATTGCAATTTTAGACTTTCTCTTTTTGGTGTTAAGTAACTTTTTTTGGTAAACAAGTTTAGGGTATCCGAGCAATTTTTGGTGGTCATTATATTTGTTCCCGTTTTTTATTTAGGCCGTGTCTTCGTCGTAAAGTTTACAAGCTGGAACTGAAGGTCAAGTTTATTTATTAAGTAATAACGGAAAGTTACTACTAGCACTACTAGTTGTTAGCAATATTGTAACAGCCGGGAATCGATTTCGTGGACCTTGGCTTAGTCATGCTCTAATTAATACACAAATTAATCTGTTTCGACATCGCCACGCATTATTCACGTAATAAAATCATTGGGTAGCTCATAGCACCCAAAGAGTCTGTCCCTTTCGATCCTATCGTCATCTATCGTACTGAACTAACCGATATGGTGCAGTGTGGCTTTATCGGTAGGCGGTTGTAAAGAGGATATTAGCTACGTAATAGGCGGTTGTACTATTGAAAACATTTATTTAGAGGCAGTTGACGAACATGCGTCATTTAGTCGAATTACATAAGTGAATTATATGTGAAGCCCCCAGTACACAATGGCTCACGATGGGGCATCGTGGCCCGTGGGCCATTGTGTAGGCCACGATCGCTTGGTGGCGCATGGCTCATTGCCGCCTGGCAATCAACTGGCCATCGTCCGCCATCATACACCATTACCCCACAGTACACAATGGCAATGGCTTGTAGTGAGCCAGCATGGTCTATTGTGATTTGTGAAGAGGCGCCTTAACTCTTAAGTCGTGATCTGTAAGCTGGGTTTGGACCTAACTCAACCAAACTAGGTCCGCCATCAGCCTATGAATCAACTTCTCTAATTATTGAACAAGAATCGAACGTAGAATACGACCATGATATGCTATGATCCGTTAAGGAATTTCTGTTGAGTCTAGCACCACTTTTCTCGATAAGAAACAATTATTATAATATTTTTATTTTCCACATCCTAATTTCGGTGGACTATTTGGGCTCAAACTTAAGTGGGCACTTAACATTACTAATTACTTTGCAGGAAGATTTAAAAATGTCAGTCGGCAACTGCACTTATAAATTCAAGCATTCTATGATGTGTTTGCTTTGCCTAATAATACATTCCATGTCCATAAATATTTGTGCAGGTATAGCAGATGGACTACAAAGATGGTGTGTATTTGTATTTAGGTGAGGGCAAAGAGACCTTTCAATCTACTTCCGCACGACAATGATATTTAAAACTTCATCAAACAAGTTCTTACTGGTAGTTACATTGTAATTATTTCCACGGCTAAAGGTTGGCGTGGCCTTACAAAAACATACAAAAACTTCTCACTATAGCAATTATATTTTTATTTTTAATACATAAACTGCACGAAAATTGTTATTTGTGCTTCAAAGTCCATGCGGCATCTCCTGCGATAAGTTAAAGTGACCACTAATTATAGCTCAGAGGTAGGTAGGTACCCAACACAAAAATTATGTGTAATTTTTGTGTGACACAACATAAAAAATATTATGTAAGTATAATAATTTTTGTGTTACGAATGCCTCATTCTTATCAACTTTCGTCTTTTGTAAACTTGGAATTAACCGCATAAATAAGGAAATTATACAAAGCTACGTCACATTCAGAGTGCAGTACTGTTGAGAAAAAAACAAGTGAAGTGTGTTTATAAATGCCAGTTAAATAATGAACATTTATTGGAGGACAACATAATAATAAATGTTATGTTAATAGGATAAAAGTCGAAGCACTTAAAATACAATAAAATATGTATAAAAACTGTAAAAAGAAAAACTTCCCCAGGTCGTCCCCATCTGGCAGAGTGCCTAGCAAACTGATAGCATTGCCACGTTGGATGGCAATTGCTATCCGCTGTGCCAGGTAGCTCCCGGCTCTAGGGTCTCGGGTGGCTTCAATAAGCTTCTTAGATATCTGTCTAAAAAGCTTATGTGCCCCCGGCCCCCATGCGCCTAGGGTTTCCACCCCAAACGGTTCAAATATGAGATCCCCGCTGAGGTTCTCATATTTGTGCCTCTTGAGGTTTTCTGCTTGATTTGCGGCTGCGCCCGCACAGCTCGAGGTGCCCTGAACATGGGACGAGGCGAGTGTGTCAAAACGAATAGCGTCCCACACAAGGGCCCGTCCCACGTTCCAGGGGACCAGAGTCATTCCATCGGGTCTCTTGCCATCGTCGCGCGCCAAACCGGAGGGCTCCAGTATCGCTGGCACGCCGGCAGTGACAAGAGCCCGACGAGGTCGTTCAGGCTGTGATGCCGCGAAAAGCGTCCAGCGCTTCGCGAGCAGCACAACCCGTGGTGACCGTAGCTGTCTACGTGCGCGCCGCAAACACACTGATGGGGGACGACGTGGGGAGCACTAAGACGCAGAGCAGTGGCTAGGCGGAATGTATTTCGGTCCAGCAATGTTCCTGTGTTTTTGGATGGTAGTGCCTGCAGCCAAGCTCCCGACTCCCACCTCTCCACGGCCAAAAGTCGAGCCCGTTCTAAGTCGCTGGTAGACGTGTTAAAAATAAAATGAAATATAAAATTAAATATAAATATAAAATAAACTAGCTATTTGACCGAGCTTTGCTCGGTATTCGATAAAACACGAATAAAATGTCATTTTCTAAAAATGATTCCTAGCAAGATCGATTTATCGCCCCCGCAACCCCTTACCTATATACTAAATTTCATGAAAATCGTTGAAATTGAAGATCCCAATTATATACTTATATAATTATATACAAGAATTGCTCGTTTAAAGATATAAGATTAAATACCAGTTAAATATAAGATTAACAAGATAGCATCAAAATAATATGTAGTAAGTACTGCTTGCAAAAGTAAGGAATAATTTTCAAACTATCGGTTGACTCAATGGTTTAGTGGCCCATGATTATGTAAAGAAGAAGGCTTTTCTCGGCATTCATTTATTATATTTTTCTTTATAATGTATGAATGTAATCTAAAGTAAATAATTATCGATTCTATACAAATAGTAATCAAAATCCTAAATTATTTTACCTGTAGGTATAATATGAGAAAATATTGAATGCTAGTTGCGTCCTGCAATAAAGTGCTTCATTACTTTTTTTTAATAACAAATTTATCTTTAAACATTTCAGTTTAATAATGTTTGTACCGACATACTTTATAGTTGATACAATATGTTATAATTATTGTAGCTGTTCTAGTGCTAATTACAGCGATAATACCTAATGTACTTTATTAATTGACTAACTTAGCTATTTCATTACATTTGCTGATTTATACCATTACCAAAGGTCAAAGGTGTCAGGCAAAACAAGTACTTATAGATAACCCAAAATTAATCGTTTGTATCACCAAACGCCTAGAACTTAGAAGGTACGGAGTACCTACATAATAGAAAATTAGCACTCCTAATGCCGGGTGACTCACGGGTCGATTTTAGTCGCGCGACAAGTCATCAGTCGAATTGCCTGTCCAACCCGAATCGCCACCCCATTTGTCACATTCTACAAAAATCGCCTGTGACTAGTGCCGACAAACTATATTGTATTTGTAGCAAGCAATCGCTTGCGACTGAGCGTTTAGTGTTTTACTCGGTCGATTTTAGGCACCAGCCGCATGCGGCCATTGGCCGCACGACTTTGGGGCTTGCGGCTTTAGCCGCATGCAGCGTAGTCGAACTGCCATTTAGACGGTCGATTTTCGCCGTGCGGCGTAAATCGCGCGGCTTTAGTCACCCGTGTAAATCCAGCATAAGGCATTTAGATAGAGCCATTCTATAATGTAGAAAATTGTTTATGCCCACGCTTTCTAGAGGATACTTGTTAGAGGATAAACAATTACTTATTCTTATTTCAGTGGAGAATAAGATGGGTCTGCCGCCGCCGTACGAGCCCCTCCCCCCGAACCCTGCGCCGCCACCTTCCTACGGGTTTACCACAGGGCCCGTCATGGAGCAGCCGCGTACTGAGGTGGTGACGACGCAGCCCCTTAACCCCGGTCCCATCGTCCTCGGCCCGGGGCCCACCGGCCTCCAGTGCCCCAAGTGCAACAAGTCCATCGTCACCAGAGTCGACTACGTTCCGAACAATAGGACCCACATCATGTCGGCTGGATTGTGTGTTATTGCTGGGTGAGTACGCAACATCTCTCTCCGCTGATCTCCTAGAGACCTAGAGTAGTCACGCACGTATCTTGTAAGGTATAGGCTCTGCTGTCTTGCAAGGTATCTGGGTGCACGGTAGTGCACCCGCCGAGACGAGCCAAGCGAAGCGCAAGGGCACTACCTACCTTTTCTCGAAGTGTTTCGCCGTTTTTTGAACCTTCATAGAATTGGTTTCCGTTGTAGCAGATAGTTCATATTTTCAGGATATAATATCATCAATAGAATTATTAAGCATACAAAGTCTCAATGGAATAGCTCTTATACTTCAGATTTTATTGATATCTAAAATACGCCGATTTCGTCACTGACACACTGATGGTCATCAAAATGTTTGGCTACTTCCTGAAGTGCTAGAAAGCTGAAATTTAGTATGTAATCTAAATTTAATATACAACCATCAAAAAAATTCATAAACTTGTAATTTTAGTCCCCCATCCCCTAAAATTGGGGGGTGGAAGTTGACCCTTATAGAGTTGGTTTCCGATGTGCCAGATAGTTTATATTCCAGGATATGATGTTAATAATAGACTTATTAAACATACAAAATCTCAATTGAATACGTCTAATACATTCTATTTTATTGATATCTAAAATACGCCAAAATTTGATTATAACTTATACGCCGTAAAATAAGTTTAGTAGGGGGGGTAATGGAAGTTTAAATGAGACTTTCACACCAATTTTATGAATAAGGACATGAAAGTTTCCACGCGATGGACATTAACTAAAAGCGTCTTAATAAAAAATAAAAACACTAAAAAGACTAAAAAGACTGCCTAGAAAGTAGCAACTTACAAAAAGGACTGAAATCCAACCAAAAACATTTCATGTAAAATGTCCTCGACGACCACAAAAGGTTTGCCCTGTAAAAAAGACATCAGATCTAATGTAGAGCCAAGCTTCTGAATCGACGCGGCCTAACTCTATCGACCCATAAATCCAGCAAATTCTACATAACATCAGTAAGTATGTATGTATGGCTTGGCTGTTTCGTTACTTATTTCAGATCAGAAACTAAATATTCGAAGCAGCGAAGCCATACATACTTACTGATATGAAGAAAGTGTTGGTGTTAGGGTCGATAGAGTTAGGCCGCGTCGATTCAGAAGCTTGGCTCTACATTAGATCTGATTTCTTTTTTACAGGGCAAACCTTTTGTGGTCGTCGAGGACATTTTACATGCAATGTTTTTGGTGGGATACCATTTTTTTGACAGAGAGCATTTTATGCAATATCTTCATTCTTCCGTCAAACGTCTGTTGTTTGCCTGTCGCAATTTTTTCGTTTCGTTATCACCCTGTCGCTTTCCTGCCTGTTAGGTTGATGGCATCCCATTTTTATCTGGCGCCATAACAACGTTCCCGTCTCCTAAAGTTACTTTTTTAGTACTGCCAAAGCATGACCTTTTTGGCGATCATAACTGTTTTCAAATGCTTCTGTACTCCGTCCTGTGTTGATAACCGCTTAATATCAAGCAACCCATATGTTCGTTTCTTGGCACATTAAAAAATCGATCATATTAAATATTGCCTAACGTTTAACAATAGCAAAAGATAGTTGTTTTTCTGTACCAAAACTATTAAATATTTATTTAGGCCGTGATACTCATGTAACACCTTTGTGAGGATTTCCAAATTGTGAAAGTTTGTTGGAGGCAAATGCTACTAAATCATTTTTTGATTGCGAGTATCTAACCAGCGTTTTACAAATCTAGAATTGCTTAAATCTATATTATAATAACTATACTTAATATACTTAATACTAACATAGTCTAGGCACATCCTTGAAATACGCTTGATAGGTTTCATAGTGTTTCAAATTATAGGTCACTAGCGACCCGCCCCGGCGTCGCACGGGTATAAAATATACAGGGTGTAACAAAAACTAGTGATAATACTTTAGGATGTGTACGTGTTCCCTGTAGAGAGTTCACTGTGAAAGTAGCAACGCTGAAAGACCAAAAAATTTTTTTCACTTTTGTATGGGGAAACTCTTGACGCTCGGGCCCTTGCCCATACAAAAGTGAAAAAAAAATTTGGTCTTTTAGCGCTGCTACTTTCACAGTGAACTCTCTACAGGGAACACGTACTCACCCTAAAGTATTATCACTTGTTTTTGTTACACCCTGTATATAGCCACTGAAAAACGTGGTCCTTCACGTGGTCTACTTCTTATCTGTGCCAAATAACATAAAAATTGCTCCAGTAGTTCGCGAGATAAGCCCTTTCAAATAATTTCCCCTGTTTTTTCCACATTCTCCTATTAGTCTTAGCGTGATAAAATAATATAGCCTAAAGCCTTCCTCAATAAATGAGCTATCTAACACTGAAATAATTTTTCAAATCGGACCAGTAGTTCCTGAGATTAGCGCGTTCAAGTTAGCCCTTTCAAATAATTTTCCCCGTTTTTTCCACATTTTCCTCTATTTCTTCGCTCCTATTAGTCTTAGCGTGAAAAAATATAGCCTATAGCCTTCCTCGATAAATGGGCTATCTAACACTGAAAGAATCATCAAAATCCGTTGCGTAGTTTTAAAGATTAAAGGGACATGAGGGAAAAAAAGCGACTTTGTTTTATAATATTATGTATAGATTATAATTGATAATTTTGTTTTTAATTTAATGTTACTTTAGATTAAAAATTAGGTATCATCTAAAATAATCTTGGACCCAAGGTCTTGTTGTTTTTTACAGTTGAAATATTTAAATGCCGAATGTATTTTTGTTTCTTCGAAGTTGACTAAAATGGGAATCCCCAACCATTAGGTGTTTATAACAATTCACTAAAATTAAATATATAAATAAATGTGTCATAAGTCCATTACTCATTACAGTAATGACACATTTATTTTCGGGCAAGTACTGGCTGCCAATAAGACTGACAGCCAGGATTGGCTCTGTAAAAACTATACTTAACGGCTCGATGATTTTGATGATTGATATTATCAGCTAGCTTAGCATGCTCATAGTGGAAATTAAATACAGACAAATTATAATTCCTAGATCGTGGGAATCGCAGACACAATATTATGATAATTTAAATATTTTTTTCCTTGTTAATCTAGCTCCTCTTCCCTTCCCATAGTGGCCACTTGGCTAGTGGCCATGCTGTAGTTTTCTTTTTGTATTTTTTTATTGTAGCACCTGGCTTATTTGACAAATTTTCATTACAGATGCTGCTGCGGGTGTTTCGTGCCGTACTGCATGAAGTCGTGTAAAACTGCCAACCACTACTGTCCCAAATGCACCGCGTACCTGGGCTCAGCCGATCCCTCCTAATTTAGTCGGGTTATACGACAGCGCTGCTTACTTTAGCTATTTAAATATAAATAATTATAATTTAGGATACGTAATATTAAGAATTTGCCTAGATATACAATCTATACTTATAAAATTACATGTCCTGACTGACTGACTGACTGATTCATCATCGCTGAGCAAAAACTGTTAAAGTCACAGCCACGAAATTTGGTGAGCAGGGTTGTTTTATTAAGTAGACACCCACTAAGGAAGGAATTTTGAAAATTTTACCCCGAGGGGGGTGGAATAGGGGTTAAAAGTTTGAATGAAAGTCCGGTTAGGAACATGAAACCCATGTCCGTTATTATACTATACGCGGACGAAGTCGCGGGCAACAGCTAGTATTAAATATAGGCAGGCGTGGCGTCCCTAATATACACTATACAGGGCCGTATTTCAACTTGAAACTGAAGAGTGTGTTAGTACGTAATACGTTGTTCCAATTGTATTAAAGTTTTACAGGTTAACCTGTAATATAAAAACTACAATTACTTAATAAATACATAGATTTATTTTAATATTTTTAATCAGCTTGTTTAAATTTTTAATAGGTACTTATATTTTTTTATTGATTTTTAATTTTATACTCAGAGCTAAGTGAGGAAAACAGTTGTAAATATTCCATACTTGAACTAATTCTGTGATATCTGTATTATGCCCTATAAAATAAATTCCTTATAGGTAGATAATAATTACTTAAAAATATGAATCTTCTGCTTTATAGTCTGATCTGAAAAATATATCGAGTAATTTATAAATTCTAAACAAAATAAATATTTTTATATTTAATACCTTTGCATTTTACCTAATTATTGTACTCCGTCGTCATTAAAGAAATAAAAATAACTAAGACTAGAAAGACTTATTTTTTCTAATTTTAGACGCCCGTAGCTCATGCCCATCCTTATAATATTATAACACTTACAATTATTTAGTATGCGTGTATTATATGAAAATATATCACATCTGAAGTTAGGCCAATATGCTTTAAGTAAGATAATAATTTTCTTGAGTTACTGTGATTAAATGGTGGTCTTCGTAAAAATCGAATAGTGTTGGAGTGTAAAAGTTATATCTTATTACCTAATATAAGCTTCATAATAAATAAATCTTAAAATCATCTTATTGCTAAAATTATGAAAAGTATAATATGAATACTAGTAAAATTATGGATTAGGTTTAAAGAGAATTTAGGAAATAATATACTAAATTATTGTTTTTCTTGTGTAGGTACCCAAAAACGCTGCACACCGAGGGCAATAGTGTTCCACATCTTTCCACCTTTTTGTAACATACGGCAGCACACAACAACATAACCACCTGAAAAAAACCAAAATAATTAGTCATTCGCTTTGTCTCGAAATTGATTTCGAATGTGAAATTAAAATTAAGGCGTGAAATCGAACCAATTGCATTCGATTGATTAGGAATTGGGTCAAGTGTTTTACGAAAAAATTTGCCAAGTGCGAGTCGGACTCGCGCTGCGCGCACTAAGGGTTCCGTACGGTTATAGAGTGGAAATAGGAAATAAATGTGTTTTTTGTATGGAGCTTCCATTCCCTTAATTATTTATTTTATTTTAATTGTGTTATTAAATATTAAAGTACACAAATAATTAAGGATTCTGTGAAACTTTCAAGTCTCTAGTGGCCATTATGGATTACGAGACAAAAAGACAAAAAAATAAAGTTTGTTGTATGGGAGCCTCCTTAAATGTTAACTTTATTTTGTTTTTAGTATTTGTTGTTATAGCGGCACCAGAAATACATAATCTGTGAAGTTTTCAGAAGTCTAGCTATAGCGGTTCTTGAGTTACAGCCTGGAGACAGACAGACGGACAGACATCGAAGTCTCAGTAATAGGGTCCCGTCTTTACCCTTTGGGAATGGAACCCTAAAAAGATTTCCCTGAACTTGATTTAGGGCTCCCATACAAAACTGCGAATTCGGATCACATCCCAAAAATCTGCGGCAAAACTCATACTAAAATTGACATTTCGATGCGATGCGAATTCGCAATTCCATACATTTTCATTGGCGATTCTATAACGAAGCGAAAACGAAAACATTTTGGCACACCCCCCTTTTAACTTACACCGTGTAAAAGATACACCTACCAAAACAATAGTCCCAAAACGGCAGCCACGATGTGCGTTAAGGTGGAGTTTTTGTACGTGGCTCTGGTCATGACGTCCTCCTGGCAGTGCGGGCAGCGCATCCCCACCGGCTCCGAGCCCACCCGGAGAATGTCCATCTCGATACACATATCGTTCCCACCCCCAGGCGAGATAGGCTGGTAGGGATTAGTGTCCACTGAAAAAAAACGAATACGAATATTAATTCGAGGACTGCAGCTTATACGAGTTGTTACAAAAGTAAGTGATGATACTTTAGGGTGTGTATGGGTATATAAAGAGTTCACTGTGAAAGTAACAGCGCTAAAAGAGCAAATTTTTTGTGATTCGTATGGGCAAGCGCCCAAACGTCATGAATTTTCCCATACAGAAGTAAAAAAAAGTTGCTCTTTCAGCGCTGCTTCTTACAGATAATTCTATATAAGGGACCCATACACACCCTAAAGTTCTATCACTTAGTTTTGTTACACCTTGTATGTAGTCCTCGAATTATACCAGGCCTTGTATGTGGTACTTCACTAACCCAACATGGTATGTATCCCAAAAAACGTAAAAGAACAGAAAACCTGGCTTACACGGTGCGAGCTGACATGTGAGCTGGCCTAGTCAATTACTGAGGTGCAGCTACTTGCACCGTGTGACCGCATACGAGTTACTTTCAAATGCGAGTGGGTCAGTTACTCACGTGCGAGTTACTACAACATTTTTTGTTTTCATTCGCCACTCGCCTTCTTCCACCACAGATACAACTCGACTAGGCTATGTCACTTGAACATTACCTATCTACTGCGATGTCAGCAGCTTGCAAGTGACCCAGGGAGGCGAGTCGAGCTGCTCTCATGCGAGTACATAGGCACTGTAGCTGCCTGCTGTTACTTCAGCTGCTCATACTGTCTAACCTAACCTTATAGCTAAGTGCAAATTCTGGTTCTGGTAAAAAAAATCCAGTACTTATAAAATTCTTTGAGAGGCCTTTATAATTGGAATAAGAACAATAATATTATATCTAATGAGGGCAGTGCTAACATGTTTATTTATATTTGCTTATCTTCGCCAAATGGCAGTGATAACGGTTAACCGCGGTTATCCAATCGGTTATCAGTTGTATTGAATGGGCTCCATCTAGTATATTTAACGTAAAACGCTCGCAAGGAACGTCTACTCTTTAAATTATAAAAGTATCTTTTACCACATACTAACACGTGAATCGTGATTGTTCTGTCTAATAATAATAATTGTGAAAGTTCGCTGTGAAAATAGCAGTGCTGTATAAAAGTATATGAGAAAATTCGTGAAGTCCGTGCACTTGCCCATAGAAATTACAAAAAAATTGCTCTTTCAGCGCTGGTACTTTTACAGTCAACTCTATTTGGTATATAACCAGCGTTGCAAAAATCTTAATGTAAAAAATAATGCACTATTCATTACTTTTTTAAATGGAAATTTAATTGCTATCCATTACTCATTAAATGATTAATGTGTAATGTGTGGTCCTCCATTACACATTAAAAAAGTAATAAGTAATGTGAATATTCACATTACTCATTACAAAAAAATAGTAATGGAGTATCTTACATTGCCATTTTACAAAATAATGAGCCATTTTCGGACCTTCATTGTCCATTAAAATAATTATGCGAAGAATGAGTAATATAAAATTTGTCCATTACATTACTATTAAAAGTATTGTAAGTATAGTGGAAGACATCTCATTTTTTAATTAACAATAAAAAAATATTAGGATGGTAGAGTTAAGGAGTTTTTTTTATTTTTTATTTTGATGAGTATACAAACTATTACCGAGTAAGGGTGACAACTATTTTCATATTCAGGAGAACAGCGAGGGATCCCCCCGGCTACCGCACAAGTACCTTCGGGCAAGCAAACTTTCAAGACTTCACCAACATCTTAATTCATTATTAAGCATACAATAATATACAATAGTATAAAAGCTAGTCGTCTAACCCCATGCTAAGTAAAAACTTGTGTTATGGCAATCAGACATCGGATGCACGCCGAACAATTTTATCCTAATATAATATATTATTTACACATTCACAAACACAATAACACTACACTTTATCACGTAGAGTGTCTTTCGGCGACGTGATGCGCGCTTCGTTCGGGAGCCTCCCCCGGAACCTCCGGTAAACTACTCCGGCGGGCCAGAACTCCTCCACCTCGAAGATGGATAAAACTTGAGTCGGCACTCTCACCAGGGGCGTCTTTCCCTTAGGTGCAGGGTGCGCGGTGCACACGGGCGCCGCGGTCCTAGGGGCGCCAAGCGCCGCTCGCAACGGAGCCCCACGCGGCCGCGGCGCGCGCCCGCATTGTCCTATGGCCAGCCGCGCCGCCGCTGACCAACGATTTTTCAACGTTAAATGAACCTTAAAACAAAAGAAGATTCGTCAAGATGGGCCCCAAAATGTGAGCCGCACGGCTTACGTCAGACTGGATTTATATGCGGCCGCGCGGTTTCGACGCTAAACCACGAGATCACAAGCAAATACTACTCTTGACGGCGCCCTTGCGGTCACATCGGGCGCCGTGCAGCCTATGCCCTCCGTGCCTCCTTCTCATGGGATTTGCGTATTAATTTTTTTCCGCCCCCTTTATGTAGCCTCCGTTTGTGACATAGCTGTGCCACAGAGTATAAGTTACTGCCTCCCAATAAGTAGTGCCTGCTTTCGTCGTTGCCAGGTCGAGAAGACTTGGCCTTGCAGCTCTTTGTAGCCTTGCGGCTCTCCGTAGACTTGCGATTCTCCGAATTGCTCTCATTCACCCCATTTTCATTCGCCCGCGGGGGAGGCGCGGGGCGACCAGCAACAGTCGCATAATTTTGCTGAGTCGCCTGTGGACTCGGCGTCGGCGCAACCGGGAGGGGAGCGCGGGCGAGGGCCGCAGCGGCGGTATTCGTTGACCTGTCCGATAATGCTGACGGGCTAAACGTGACAGCCGCCGCGCCTCTACGACAGTTGACGTATGCGGCGTCAGGTGACCTACATAATGAATTATTACTTTTCAATTGTGATAATTCACTACGTAGATCACCGATGATAGATTCCGACGCCTGCAATCTACCTCGAACTCCGGCCAGCTCTTCCTTCAGGAACCTGATGCCCTTCAGTAGGCTGACGACGTCGACGTGGTCCAGCGTGACGGGCGGCAGCTTGTGCAGCTCTTTAGCCACAAAAGCCGGTACCTCATCCGGATCCGTCTGCTTCAGCAGGGAGATGATGTCCTGCACGCTCCTTTCGGCTCCGTCTCTTCGTTGCGATGGCATGTTCGCGCTCTGGCCGAGCGTCTCGTACAGCAACTGCTTCCCTTGGCAAATCTCCTCGCTGGTGAAGGAGGACTTGCAGATCTGCATGATACAATGGTAGCCGATGTTCCACAGAAGGCCAAGAACAGACCTCTAAATGTCTGACTTTGAGGTGGTCTTTTCTTAAAAAAAGTATTAACTTTTAGGCAGTTAAAGGGTCTTACTGCTCAACCAAGAAATTTAAAAAACGCTTATTTTAAGCTTCTTGGGCTCACCTCATATTTATTCTGGTCATAGACAGGTCATAGATGGCATTCATTATATTATTCTCTACGCTAGAGAGTTGAAATTTTCAGATTATGTATTTCAGCCTACATTTCTGCAGTTGCCTCTTATAAAAAACTAGCGACCCTCCCCGGCGTCGCACGGGTATAAAATATATAACCACTGAAAAAAATATTAAAATCGATAGCCTATGATATTAGGATATAATATGTATAGATGTATAGAAGATACACGTTCCGCGTGGCTTCGCTCGCGTAAATTAGATATTTCACAGACAAATACACAGACAAATAGTCCACAAAAAATAACCTATGATCCTTTACGTGGTCTACTTCTTATCTTTGCCAAATAACAGAAAAATTGCTCCCGTAGTTCGTGAGATAAGCCCTTTCAAATAATTTCCCCCGTTTTTTCCACATTTTCATCTGTTTCTTCGTTCCTATTAGTCTTAGCGTGATAAAATATAGCCTATAGCTTTCCTCGATAAATGGGCTATCTAACACTGAAAGAATTTTTCAAATCGGACCAGTAGTTCCTGAGATTAGCGCGTTCAAACAAACAAACAAACAAACAAACTCTTCCCAATTATAATATTAGTATAGATGTTACCGGAAATGTATGTAATCCGTCATTGTATACAATTCCTAGGAAATGTATACAATTCCTAAAATTGTACGGATATGTGTAAAATGAATGATATTAGACACATTTCCTAGGAAATCTATACATTTCCTAAATAGTAATAGGAAATGTAATTTACAAGAAATTTACATTTGAAATTTTCCTAATCTTGAGATAAGGTCATCTGTTTTCTGGTGTTTATGTGTTACTTACTTACTAGGGAGTGTAACCGCTGCTGGCGCCGGTTGACGAAATGGCTGCCGGCGCACCACGCTGTATCAAGCGCATCATTTTTATTTAATTTCATTATTAATGAAAAGACTTAACAGAAGGTCTACTCAACCACTCAAATCAATACTCAAAAGGGGGGCTCGGGGGGCGCAGCCCCCCGCCAAAACAAAAACAAACACAATCCAGAAAGTCCAAAAGTAGGTTAGGTTAGGTTAGAAATTAGACCACAACACAGAGGGAGCCGAGCGAGCGCAGCGAGCGTGCTGCGGCAGCAGCCGGCGACCGTTACAAAAGAAATGGGGGGCTCGGGGGGCGCAGCCCCCCGCCAAAACAAAAACAAACACAATCCAGAAAGTCCAAAAGTAGGTTAGGTGAGAACTGTGACTGTGCTGCGGCAGCAGCCGGCGACCGTCACAAAACACGCCTCAGTTTATTAAAGCAATATAAATGAATATTCTCATTGTAACAACGTGTTTCATTACAGAAAGCATTGTCTTTATACATTTCCTAATACGATACTGGAATTGTATACAATACAATTCCTAGGAATTGTTTACATTTCCTAGAACATGTATTATTATTATAAATTAAATCATTTTTAAACAATATTTTATACATTTCCTAAACAGTGTCGGAATTGTATAAATTTCCTAGGATTTGTATACAATTCCTGGATTTCATACATTTCCGGTAACATAGATACTAAAAACAAAATAAATTGAATATTTAAGAATACAATCCCATTCAACAAAATATGTGATTTTTTTTGGCTATTAAGTAAGTATATCAATTACGGCTACACGTAGGCACTTGAAATATTCACAAAATAATTAATTATATAATAGTACTTAAATAAAAACGTAAAAAACATTATTTTTTGCCTATCTTTGTTAATCCGACTCGCATTTGGCCGATTTTTTTTATTTAGAAGGGCGACACTTTTGGTTTTCGCACCACCTGAAAATTTGACTAGGGCCGGCACTGGTCCTCACCCTTAAACGGTCGGAAAAACTGTACTTGTACACATGGACCGGCCGATGGCATGGCCGACTTTGAAGACACATTGCTGTGTATAATAAGACTCCGTCCGCCTTTTTTTTACGTCCATGCTTGTACAGCTATGTACCCACTTCATTTTTATCACGCGCTTGCTAAGGGTCGCCAGGGTAATATTTGCACACGGGCGCCACATGGGCTAGAGACGGCCCTGACTCTCACCACAAAGGAACTGAAATACACTTTGTGGCGAGAGTGCGTGCTACCCTCAAGGTGTAGGTGGTCTTCCCGCGGATGTAGTTTACGACATCTTCGACCGTCATGGACCAGTGCAGGCGCGACACGTAGAGCGGCGTCGAGGGCACCTCGCTGCGCAGGCGCAGTTCGGGCACGTAAGGTGCGATGCCGCGGTGGTTGCGGACGGGTGGGCTTTCTCTTCTTCCTCCTCTCCACCAAAACGAAGCCCTCCTCATCGCACCTTCTGGTCTCGTCCCTGTCGAGCCGAAGCCCTCCTTTGCACCTCTCGCCTTTACCCGCGGGGGCGGTGCGGGGTAAGCAGCGACGCTTGCATAATTTTTAACCGACTTCCACAAAATGAGGAGGTTATATGTTCGGCTGTGGATATATATATATATATATATATATTGTATGTTCAACGATTACTCCGCCGTTTGTGAACCGATTTTCGAAATTTTTGTTTTGTTATATTAGGTTTTACTCCAATTTAGTACCATGTTCACAAAAGTGGTGACCTGATGATGGGATCCAGGAGTAATCGAGGGGACTCCTCGAAATTTATATGAAAACATATGGTGATTTTGGTTTTATGTGAAGTGTACTAAGAATATGCTACCAAAAAGTCAAATATTGGGTCAAGGTATATATACCATGGTTTCGAAGATACTGAGAGAACTCCTGACTCTTTATAGATACACATTTGGGAGTTTCGGCGTTGTTTTAAGAACAGAAAGCATACGCTACCATGCAATTCAAATTCATCATCATCATCATCGTCATCATCATCATTACCACGTCGTGTTAAGGTCACCAATGTCTCATGGCAAAAAATAGAAAATAGTACAAGGCATAGGTATGGATACAATAATAATAATTATATACATAACAACACCAATTATAGGCTGTTTAATATACAGTATATACGGCGGTCGGCGCCGCAGAGGCAACGGCGTAGCCGCGCGCCGCGCGGCGTGAGCGTAAACATCGTATTCAAGTTCTAACCGGAATGTCAGGGCATGCGGCATGCCGCGCTGCGAGCATTTTTCAGCACGTATTCACTTAGATTTTTTTAAATGTATTGTTTAAATGTATCTATAATATGACTCTTAACAGTCTTAACAAATTGTAATAATATACGTAGAATATACGCAGTACCACCGACGACCACTTATAAATTCGCGGACTGTGACGTAGGTCAACTTAATAACAAATATACGAGATCAATTACTACTCAATATTATGATTTATGTTGTCAATTCAATGCTCACTGCTCACACCAAGCGGCAAGCTCACTGTTGAGTTGTCAGTTGCTTACAAACTTTCAACAACACGACAGAAATCTGTTACAAGTTACAACTACCTATATAAAACTTCTACGTACAAGCGATAGCGCGACACAGGAGCGCCTCAGTGACATCTAGTGACGACAATATGAAACTATTTTTTATACAATTTGAATTGGCACCAACAGTTTACCTACTAGGTAACTAAAAAGGGTGAAATTATTATTTTTAACAAAAAATTAAAACCGACTTCCAAGGTAAAAACAATATTAATAGGATCCTTATAATATGAATTAAAAAGTATTAAATAATTTTTCCTATCTAATATGTAGTGCCTTTTCCCGAATTCGGCTAAACCTCAACTATTTCTGTACTCCAATCTTCATAATTTTGAAGTCGGTGCCAGAAACCTGTAAGATTTAGCTATATCTGGCCCCCCCCCCCCCCCCCGTGAGATATTAGTTCACGTTGGCAATACCTATATTTCAAGACACTTAGTTATTGATGATACAGTTGAAATACTCACTCATAATGTTTACAAGTATTAAATAACACTTAAATTTTCACTTTGTCCACACCATGTCCTTCCTTTCAGTACATGAAAAAAATTATTTTTTTTAAATCAAATCCCGCGGTAAATCTCCGTACCATTTGATCAACTCACAACGAGACACTAACATGATTATCGAGCTGCGATAATGTTTGAGTTATCGCTGGTATAATAGTTTAGATAACTACACGTTACTATTACAATTTCATGACTTTTATGTATTTCTAGAAACGTGAGATCTGCTTACAATGTTGAATTTACTGAACGTGTTAACGTATCATTTGATTAAATTATTCAAGATGCATATACCTAAGTACAGCTTAATTTAACACTATTATATTGAGCTTAATTATTCGTTGTTATTTATACGTATTTTTCTTTGGTCTTAGATCAGGCGTCATACCAGCAGTCTCAGCTTTCATCAATCATCCAGTATCCACTGTTTATATTGCTGGCGCCAATAACATAATCACTTTATCTGTGTAATCAGTAGGTACTGCTGTGAGTGCTGATAGTTACTTAATAAGTACTGACTCCTGATTAGTCTTAAGATGATAATATCATCTTATAAGACTAATCAGGAGTCAGGACAGTTCGTGCTTCTGCTTACACTGATAAGAAAAGTGTTTGAAGAACCGTTTTTGCTGAAATTTGGTATGGAGATATTTTCTTGGAGTCCCGACTCCCGACTCCCGGGAAAGGATGTAGGATAGTTTTAGTTGTGGAAAAATGCACGGTCCTCGCGCGATAAATTAATTTCGGCACAACAGAGTTGCGGGTGTTATCTAGACTCAATGTTTTATATTATTGTTTTTAAATTGATTTGCTACTCGCTTTCTTTCTTTTTTCTGTTTCCTTGCAAATCTTAACTTGAAGAAGAAAGTCACCCATGACCCGTACGGGTCAAGGGACAAGGAGTTCCAGTAATCGTCGATTTCAATGTTAAGTAAATTAGTATAAAAATAAGTGTCGGAGTTTTGCCGGAAATGTGAAAGAGTGATGTTGTGTTTTTTGTATTATTTTCCTAAAATTGTGTTACCTAGCTGGGATTTTAATGTATAATATTGGTAGGATATTAGCCATTAGATACTCGTTATCGTGCACAAGTGTAGAAAAGTGATGCGATATCCAGAAATGTGCTATTTTGTGCTCCCTCCAAAACTCCATCGAAAGTTTCAGTAAAGCGTCTACCACTTAACACTTTACTGAATCAACCGACTTGACTTCCTGACTGTATTGACTTTTACTTAGACTTTGACTAGACTTTAGACCTGACAATATAGAAAATAGATGCTGAATATTATCTTTTAAATAAAATTCTCGTGTCACAATGTTAGTCCACGAACTCCTCCGAAACGGCTTTACTGATTTTTACCAAATTTTATATGCATATATTCAGTAGGTCTGAGAATCGGCTACTGGGTACTTTATATATTGATAAGTGCATTTGTTGAATAAATAATAAATAGTAAATTATTACAACCTGAGACTAACGGTGACCATTGTTTGTGCGACGGGATGGCGATCGACGTTGCCATGGTGATGTGGCAGCTACTGCAACTTAGAACAATGTATTAGTATAGTATAGTACCTATAAACACGTAAATCAAATAATAAATATTTCATAATATTTCATCATATATAAAATAAATAGGTACCTAATAAATAATATTACATCAGATTTAGACTACGTCGCAAATTCTATTTTGTACGACTTTTTCGTGCAGATTTTGGGCGAAATAATTTTTCATTATTGGCGACACCGGCCGTCCGCAGTAACACTCGTAATCTGTGGTCGTCGCCTATATAAGGTGAGGCCGTAAAATATTGTCAGTCAGTCGTATTAATAAGTGAGTGAATTAATAGCTTGTTACAGTCGCGCGTGAAGTACTAGTTACCTACCGATATTAATTGTTATTGCGGAGTTAATATTCTTGTACTTGCGGTAGTGAATTGTATAGTAACTAACTATTGTAAAGTAACTTCAAACCTTTAGACAATTGGTGTGACTGATTGTACAAAAACATAAAGTGTAAATAGGTGAATAAACTAAGTGGTTCCGTATCCTGCATTTCATTTTGGACCTATAACGTAAGTACTGAACAAGTACCTTACATTGGTGACCCCGACGTGATACACAGGTCCCACATTAGTGACCCCGACACGATACGCAGGTCCCTTACATTGGTGACCCCGACGTGATACACAGGTCCCACAGTGACATACTTATTTAGTCACTTCAATAAAATAATATGGCAAATATATTATGGCAAAGCAACGTTTGTCGGGACAGCTAGTTTTATTATAAAATATTGTTTTCCCGCCATATTATTATACTCGACACTGGCCATGATTATATAGCCGAAGTGCCATAATAAAAAAAACAAGTGTCAAATTAATTGTCAATGTCAATTGTCATGTCATTATTTGACATTTCTAAATGGTGATGCATGTCGATTGGCGAAGCAAAAATAAAGTTAAAATATTTTTTTAAACACTCTTAGTTTTATCTAATAATTGTTGTATTTTATAATATGTAGAAATTTATCGTAATTTGTATAATATAAAATGTATGAAAAAGTTTATAACACCCAGATGTCGAAACTTTCATGAAAACTTTTATACTTACCGGTAAGTAGTTATGTGATTTTTTGAAGATTTTATAATATTTTAAGCATAAATAATTATTTTTAAACCTATACCTCTTTTACAGCAACACAGATTCAAGGATATTATAATTAAATTTTATTACATCTTGATTAAATTAAATTTTAAAAATGCTGCAATAAAAACTGTTCTATGTGCCATCTTCTAAACAACACTTTATATAGTATTTAATTTCATACACAATATGTAATACATAGTGTGTTGTTAACAATTGCAGTTTTTTCAGTAATATAAGTAAACAGCCTTTATCAAAATGGATGTAGACTTGTTACGCCCTGGAACTGTTCCCATATCTCCAGACACATTGTTGTGGTTTGAATTCCTTCTTGATGCAGATTTACTCAAGAATCACCTTAGCAAACCTAATCCAGGTACCTACTAGTTTTTTTCTATTATTCGCCAACATAACAGCACCTCTTACTATTTTAGTAAAGAACAATAACTGTAATATAAAAAACTGATGTTCTTATTATTATGATTTGCTTTATTTCTAGATCCAACACCTTGTGATTTAATAGAAGAATTTTTGAGGGTTGAATGTAAAAATGCGAATTCAAAACCAACAAGTGAGAGAGTGGTTGACATTGATGGACCTCCCAGTCCACCAGCGGCTTCTAACCCTACTCCATTGACATTTACTAAGAAACAACTTGCCTTGAAAATTTTAGCCCTAAAAGTGGCTTCAACCCTGCACTGGAATTTAGGTATGTTACTTGTATGCTTTGTAATTATTGTACTATCAGAGAAGAAATTCCTAGGCAGATGGCAGACCTAAGTAATTTGGTCACGTGAAGTCAAACCCATCCGACCGATGACCGTTCACAGCTAACATTGAATTGATATAAGCCAACCAAATGCCGTAGGTCTGTCAACTGCCTAGAAATCAATTTCCACAATATAATATAATACTAGATGACGCCCGCAACTCTGTTGCACCAAATTTCGTTTATCGCGCGGGAACCGTATATTTTTCCGTGATAAAAAGTATCCTATGTCCTTTTCTGGGACTCAAAGTATCTCCATACCAAATTTCAGCAAAATCAGTTCAGCGGTTTAGGCGTGAAGAGGTAACAGACAGACACACTTTCGCATTTATAATATTAGTATGGATTGTACTCTGTAAATTATAATTTGTCATAAAATTATTTGATTGAGTTTATGACAAATTATAATTTTCAGAGTACAATCCATACTAATTTAAAATTAGAACTTCGGAATTGGCTAGTTAATTATATAAAGGAGGTAACTATCCTTATTTCGAGTAACACAGTTTTATTTTAATCAAACTTTTTTAAATCCTATATTTTGTATTGCAGTTTCCTAGAATAATTTGTTTCTTTTGTAGATATATTTGAATCAAAACTTGCACCTCTTACACAGCAATGTCTAATGCAAGATCTAGTGTATATGGCTACAGATGCTACTTTTGTTGTACCACCACAGGTAATTCATAATTTAGATTTAGATAATAAATGTTCATTGATCTATAAATAATAATTAGTCCTGATCTTCCCCTTGTGTTTATTTGTAGGATGTTTGTAGAGAATTAGATGTACAAAAACCTCAAGTACAATTTGCTCTCACCCTGTATCACAGATGGATATTACGGTTTCCAGTGAAAGCTGCACTTTATGCAAAATCAACAAAAATGACATTCCATTTGTAAGTATTATGACAAATATACTTGAGCATTATAATTCTTCATATTCATAGATCCTTATAATTAACATACTAAGAAATAAGATACAGCAAATAAGTTTTTTAAACTCTTTAACATTTTTTTATAGACCAGGCATGCAAGCTGATGGTGCCTTTAATCCCTTAAATCAAAACTTTGAGAAAATATTGCGGATGTGTGAAGCTAATCGTATGCAAAGTATAGGCTATCTTGACAGTGTGCTTTCGTATTTCGATTATTTACCCAACAAAGACTCAATCAAAATTAAGGTGCCAGTGATGGAGGCATTTGTTCATCTCACTGAAACTTCCGAAGATATGGAACATAACTGGGAGGCTGGGGACACCTATATAAGCTACTACGAGCTAGCCATGCAAATACACTACGACCTATGCTACAATTACTTCTTTTATGGCCAACACGACTTGGCAAAGCAGCATATTTTACTTTGTAACGAAAATTCAGCAAAACTAGAGAAAGATGTTAAAAGTAACGGTTATGACTCCAAGGATCTCCCTTGGGGCAAATGTAACTACGCGAGTGTCGCTAAGGAAGATATATTTGGCTACATCAGAGCCTTGAACTTAGGGAGCGAAGTCTTAAACGAGGAACCGTCGCTCATGCAGAAACTGCAGGAGTCAGTAGCCAATCACTACACTGGACTTATAGCCATATTACAGGCGGATAACTTGTCTCGGGAGATACCTTTGGTGCACCGAGAGGTGGTAGAACTTGATATTCAAGGATCCGCCTCTAGTGGCGCCTTCACCGTAGCGAGAGATCTTTTAAATCGGGTCTCAGCCCTCAATGCAGTGCGATATGCATTAGAGGGTGGTATACCTTCCACTCATCCAGACTTTAACAACAGGCTAAATACCTTTGGAACGAAATACTTCGATCTTCTCTTTTGGGCTATCGCCCCCGTTCTAACGTCTGACCTATCGGAGGAGGATTGGCAAAACCTAAAGATGTTTTTCCTCCATCTAGGCACGTCGCAATTCAAGGTGCCTATCGATAAAATTGACGACTACTTGAAGAAGTACGTCGGAGACGCAGCAAAAAGTATAAGGCGTAAACTGATATCAGACGACGAGCTCCAGATTATACTAAACGACCAATCGTACAACGACGATGACGCCTTAGAATTTCCGAAGGAACTTCTAACGGACGACTGGGAGACCCCAGATTTTGAGATCAAATCGGTTCCTGATTTGGAAATGGGGAGACTGAAGAAGCGTCTTATCGAGGCGTCGACTGCGGACGATGTGAGGTTGTGTTTGGTGAAATTGGCGATGATGTCTCCTTCGGCACCTCTATGGAAGTTAAGTCCTACATGGAAACCACCGGGGGCGCTTGGGAACGCTCTAATCGCTTTACCGAGAGGATTCTTACAAGACTTTGGATACGTCGTATCCGGTGCGTCCCGGGCAAGAGCCGAGGCGGGCTGCGCGCGGTCTGCTCTGTCATTACTCTCAGTATTAGAAGGCGAAGCGCGGAACCAATTGGGAGGCAGCTCAGACCCAGTCCTATATCGCCTCTGTCGCCTACTAACCTGGGAGGTACTGTTGCTGCAAGTGAACGTAATGCTCAGCGATTGGCCGCATCACCGCATCAACCTCACTGCATTGGCCAATAAATGCAAAGCGTGTATCGCCGCGGCTACTTCTGGCGATGGAATCATTCCTCGACCTCAGGTTAGTATAGCCTACTTTAGTCAAAAAGTGGCTTAGCTTAAGTAGTGATTCTCCAAGAACTTAACGTTTGAAGCTTTAATCTTGGCACTTTTATCCGAAACAACAACACGATTTTTTTAAAATCTTTGAATCACTTAAATCTTTTTTCCACACACAACAATAGCTTCTCTAAAATGTTAACGTAACGGCTATATTCCGGTGTCAAGTGATCGAGGTGTTCTGGACGTGCCTGGTGAATGCGTGCGAGTTGGAGGGCGTGGTTTATTAAAAAAAATGTATTCCTTAAGAATCACTACTTCTAAGTTTTTTTCCACACACATCAATAGCCTCTCTTCTATAAGAAAATAACGATTATAATCCCGTGTCAGGTGATCGAGGCGTGCTGGACGTGCCTGGTGAACGCGTGCGAGTGGGACGGCGCGGGCGCGGCGACGGGCCCGGGGGAGGCGGCCGCCGCGCTGTGCGCCGCCTGCTTCGAACTGCAGCGAGGGAAGGCTACTAGAAAATTCCCGAGGGCGCTGTGGGATTATGGTGAGTAATTTTGTGGGATTACTGAAGCCGACAACTGAGTAGTAAGGTCTTGAAAGTTTTAATTTTTAACCGACTTCCAAAAGGAGGAGGTTATATGTTCGTCTGTATATTTTTTTTGTAGGTACAACCATAACTTCGCCGTCTGTGGACCGATTTTCATGATTTTTTTGTTGTTGTACAGGGTTAAATCCAAATTTGGTACCATGTTTACAAAAGTGGTGATCTGATGATGGAATCCATGAGGAATCGAGGGGACTCCTTGAAATTTGTATGGAAACATATAGTGATTTCGATTTTTTCTGAAGCATTCGAGGTAAATACTACCAAAAAGTAAGACTTCGTACCAGGTTATACCCTGGATCCGAAGGTACCGAACAGAACTTTTGAATGCTTATAGGTACAGGTTCAGGGATTTCGGCGTTGTTTATACAACTGGAAGCATAAGCCAACACATCAATTTGATTGATCATCATCATCACAACCATAATTATACCATGAGTTATCACATTATGACCAAATTATTGGTACTTTTCGTGATATTTTGCATCGAAGCAGATGTTTTTGATGATTATTTCGCTGTTTGTGGACCGATTTTCAAAATTCTTGTGTTTTTGTGTAGGGTAGATAGTAATTTTGTATAACAATTACGAAAGTGGTGAGCTGATGATGGGATCTATGGGCAATCGAGGGAAATCCTTGAAATTTATCAAAACACTCATAGTGGTTAAAATGTTGTTTCTAGAAACTTAAACGTACGTTACCAATAAGAGAAATTTCATATTAAGGTGTCTGTTGATCCAAAGGCACTGAACAGAACTCCTGAAACTTTAAAGATAAAAGTTTGGAAATTACAGCATCGCTTAGATGCAAGCATTTACCACAATTCCGTTTACAGTAACATAGTGTGAATAGTTAACATTCGTATTGGTTATTTACACATAAAGCCTTAATTTGTAGGATAGCTAAAAAGAGTGAAATTATTATTTTTAACAAAAAAATTAAAACCGACTTCCAAAGTATTGTACGTGCTGAGATTTATAAATTTTAAGGTTTTATGTAAAAATACCGACTTTTACCTGCACAAAGTGAGTGTAGTATCGGTCACGTTTTGGGCTGTAGTGTCGGTCACAATTTATTTTGCTAATAAATATTTTTTAAAGTAACTTACAGGTTAAAAGTAATCATTTTATAATAGTTTGTTTCATGCACTTTCGATAAAAATACAAAGTAGAGTTATTTAGCACACAGAGAGGAAGATTATTGATGTTTACAAACACTCTCGGAAACGGCTTTCTTTTGCATGTAGTGTCGGTCACGTTTATGTTTGACTAAATAAGTGCTATTTGAAAACAATAATGATAACCATTTTTTCTGTATAAGTTAACTTGTTTAATCTGCTACAAAGCCATCTTAAAATTTATATTAATAACATAATAGTAACATTAATATATGACAAAATAAAACGCAAGTCGTATCAAATGTAGAGTCAGTCACATATGGAATTGGCCTGAAGATTGAGTACAGAAATAGTTGAGGTTTAGCCGAATTCGGAAAAAGGCACTATTAGATAGTAAAAATTATTTAATACTTTTTAGTTCATATTAATGTTATTATTGTTTTTACCTTGGAAGTCGGTTTTAATTTTTTGTTAAAAATAATTATTACCTTGTATTTATTTCAATCAAGGCGATTTTCAGGACTTTTGTCCTATTTTTTCGTTATTGGTAATTAAAGGACACGTCGCAGGAAAACTTTGTTCGATAACTATTTCGAAGTTATCAAAAGTATATAAATATAAAGTTATTTTTTTTAAATTGATTTGCCAATTTGGCTTTGAATGCTCATAACAAAAAATCCAAAAGTTATCTAGCTGAAATGTTCATGCTTATGTCAATATCGTTATATGTATCTATATTTTGTTCTTAAAAATCAACAATCCCAACATCCCTATAATGTTTCCTTACAGCGCTATCAGTATACAACAATGGCGCGAACGGCCCCGTCAAACGATCAGCGGGCGGCGTGCCGACTCACTCGCGCGACACCCCCAACGCCGCTGCCGAAGCACGCAGCGCTTTCAACGCCTTCCTAGCGACGCTCAGAGAACCCCTAGCCGTCAGCGTAGTGTTGTCCCTCCTAGCGAGAATACACAACCTACTAAACGATGATAACTCATTGGAACTGGTTGTGGAGTATACGAGTCTTTGGCCCTCGAATATATCGAACGCTAACAACTACAATGTGAAGTTTGTGCTCGAATCTCTGACCGAGTTGCTCGAGAGAAGTTTGAAGTTGTACCCGTATAATACCTCGTGGTAAGTCCATACTAATATTATAAATGCGAAAGTGTGTCTGTCTGTCTGTTACCTCTTCACGCCAAAACCGCTGAACCGTTTTTGCTGAAATTTGGCATGCAGATACCTTGAGTCCCGGAAAAAGATATAGGATACTTTTTATCCCAAAAAAATGTACGGTTCCCGCGCGAAAACCGGAGCTTTTGATTTTGGCGCAACGGAGTTGCGGGTATCATCTAGTTCTTTATAAAATAGTGCATGATGAGCCTACGTAAGTAGGTATGATAACATAATAATATGTTTACTAGTAATTTTCTTATGTCTTTTAAAAACATTATCTATAAAACCACATCTACATAGATATTGTTTGATAATAATTATATTTCATGGGTCTATTTTCATAGGATAGACGTGTATCTTCAGTTATTAAAATCGTATAACATTTTTTAACTAGCATTAAATCCGAGATTATCCGTAGGGCTCGGTTATTATGTAATGCATGAAGGTTTTTCTTCTACATGATTAGAAATCCAAAAATTCTAGGTTACGCGTATACGGCGACGTCGAAATGTCGCTAGGTCGTTGGGGCGCGGCGCTGCGTCGCTACATGTGCGCGCTGGCGGGCGGCAGTTGGCACTTCGCGAAGCGCGCGCCCGACGAGCCCGCCATCGCCCGCCGTGCCGCGCGATGCTGCCAGGCGTTGCACGCGCCCACGCAGGCTGCCGCGCTGTCGCAGCTCGCTGAAGAGCCGGATTATGCCACTGCTTTCAAGTGCTTTGCTGAGAAGGTATGTGAAAAACTTTGGTGCTCAGCGATTCGCTTATGGCGATTTGACCATACCAAATTTCATTTAAGTGGGTTATGCGGTTTAAGCATGCAGATTGCAGAGGTATCTTTGTCTGATCAGAAAAGCGATAAGTTAGTCCGTCAAGATTCAAAAAATATTTTGTCACTAACTCACTATAAGTGGTGGTTTCATTTGTTTACTAGTATAATTTTTTTTTTCAGAGACAGCTTATTCCATCCTTATTCCTTGTAAATCAAATAGGCAAAAATCTGCCGCACTCAGAGACATTTAATCATGATTAACCTTCAATTTAATGTAGAGTTTGACAGATAATGTATGGGGCTAATTTTAAAAATGTTCATTTAATTACATTTAAGCAATTAATGTTCGTCTGAATGATGATGGGATCCAGGAGTAATCGAAGGGACTCCTCGAAATTTATATGGAAACATATGGTGATTTTGGTTTTATGTGAAGTGTACTAAGAATATGCTACAAAAAAGTCAAGGCGCGAGCGTAAACATCGTATTCAAGTTCTAACCGGAATGTCAGGGCATGCGGCATGCCGCGCTGCGAGCATTTTTCAGCACGTGTTCACTTAGATTTTTTCAAATGTATTGTTTAAATGTATCTACCTGATATTTGGGTCTTGGGGTATGCTGTATGACTCTTAACAGTCTTAACAAATTGTAATAATATACGTAGAATATACGCAGTACCACCGACGACCACTTATAAATTCGCGGACTATGACGGAGGTCAACTTAATAACAATTATACGAGATCAATTACCACTCAATATTATGATTTATGTTGTCAATTCAATGCTCACTGCTCACACCAAGCGGCAAGCTCACTGTTGAGTTGTCAGTTGCTTACAAACTTTCAACAACACGACAGAAATCTGTTACAAGT
Organism: Lysandra bellargus; assembly: GCA_905333045.1. Taxonomy (NCBI): domain Eukaryota; kingdom Metazoa; phylum Arthropoda; class Insecta; order Lepidoptera; family Lycaenidae; genus Lysandra; species Lysandra bellargus. The sequence continues at coordinate 1,423,603 of HG995333.1, forward strand.
TACAACTACCTATATAAAACTACTACGTACAAGCGATAGCGCGACACAGGAGCGCCTCAGTGACATCTAGTGAAGACAATATGAAACTATTTTTTATACAATTTGAATTGGCACTAACAGTTTACCTACTAGGTAACTAAAAAGAGTGAAATTATTATTTTTAACAAAAAATTTAAACCGACTTCCAAGGTAAAAACAATATTACTAGCATCCTTATAATATGAACTAAAAAGTATTAAATAATTTTTCCTATCTAATATGTAGTGCCTTTTCCCGAATTCGGCTAAACCTCAACTATTTCTGTACTCAATCTTCATAATTTTGAAGTCGGTGCCAGAAACCTATCAAAGAAATAAAGATTCAGCTATATCTGGTAGCAGACCTGACATAAATTTAGTTGATTCCGATTTAACATCTTTACAATAATTGTTTTCAGACGGGCAACACTTCGGACGCCATGGACGCGTACTACGGGTGCGTGTGGGACGGCACGCTACTGGAGGTGTGCGTGGCGCTGCATGCGCGGCGCGGCGAAGGAGGGCGACGCGCGCGCGCCGTCACCGCCGCCGGCGCGCTCGAGCTCAACGCCAACAACGGCGACGACATCGCGCGCGAGGCCGCCGCCGTGCGACGCGCGCGACTGCTGCGATCGCTCACTAACCAGTACGTCGCCTCTTAGACTATACAATACTATAGTAGATACCAATAAATGTTTAAGAATCAATATATATTTTTTTTTCTTTTCGAAATTCATGTTTGGATCAATTATTCATCTTAGGTTTTTTAATGCGGTCGACAAATGTATGTCACATCTTACTTCTTAGGACTTAGATGGTCAACAAGGTGTTACAGAGCAGTTAAATATAACGTTATAAAACAATGTGTAACATGATAACATTTTATAACAGCGTGTAACATACGCTACAACATGTCAAGAAATAAACGTGTATTTTGTTATAATTTGTAAAAAAAATGTTAAGACAATAAAATATGTTATCTAACTTTATACATATAACTGCTGTGTGCCGCGGAACTATGCGACACTTTACGTTTTGTATTACTGTAGTATCATGTTCCACTGACGCGTAGTACGGTCGTTCATACAATGACAACCAATTTACCAAATAATGTTAGAACGCGACTTGTCGCTTCAAAAGCTTTGCGAAAAAAAACGTGTTTTAAGGAATGAGTAAGAACGAGTAAACTTTAGGTAATGACGTTCTTTATTAACCAACAATTGTTTTCTTAAAAATAATTTCGCTACAGGTTGAGTAGAGAATCAACGCATTTGTAGAAAATATAGACAGTACATCATATCAATATAAACAGTTTTAAAAATCACATTAGAATTCTTGTAAAGATTGGTACAGATTGCTTTTTGTCACTACTTTAGTTTAAATGTATCTAACTGTATCCGTTTTGATATTTGAGAGAGAGAGTAATGAAGAGGATAGTCTTACTGCTAAGATGCTTTAAACTATTGTGCTTTTTTAAATCTTTGGCGCCTAGATTGCGTTTACAAATATTGATCCTAGAATGGCCCTATTAAATTCTGCTACGTGCATTGTAACAAAGTAACGTCGGCCAGAAGAATAAAAACCCAAATTGTGCTATCAGAGAAACTGATTCATATTTCATAGGCTATTTTGCCGAGTTGTCAATTGTCAAGTCAATGTTAGTTAAAAGATAGCTCTTGCTGGGTTTAGCCCATATTTAGCCCGACCACAATAGACTGGCCCGATTAAATCACGTTGGTCCAACATATTTTGCCTCCAAATTAATTTCTTTACTTATGATGAAACAAAAACTTTTTGAAAAAGATGTAGAACGTTTTGGACATTTTTAAGACGGAGTTTGAGTATTACATTTTATATTCAGGTTTTTATTTTCTGGCCATGCTTTTAATATTATATTACAACTATTCAATTCATGAATCCAACAAGTTTTCATAACATACAATTGACGAATCACATCTTTAGCTGAGTTCTGATCTATGCGACTTGCATGAGTATTGAGTATCGACTAGTCTTACAAAACCTAAATAAATATATTGATAGGGCTATTACAAAAATACCAGTGTTTTGTTTATTATCCAGGGAAGAAATCCAAAGAAAGAATTTCATGCTACAGGCCGCACACAACTTAAAAGATCGATCGACAAAAAGCAAGAGAAATCTTTATTTTTAAGCTCTCTTTGGCAGGGCGAAGAGTGAGCGGGGTGGGTGCACCCATGCAGACTTGCTATTGGTAGATCAGTGATCAGACGGCTCATTTTTGGCAGATCTCGATCAGTCTCAAATGTTATTGGTAGTTATTGTTTCGTCGAGCGTTTTCTAGCTCTACGCGGCCTATACTTTGTAATAGCTCTATCAAAAGGTTGTACTTAGTTTAAACAACAAAGGCTTCTAGTGTCAGCATGGCGAGAGCTGCTATGGCGGCCACGGCTGGCACTGTCACCACCCATGCGTATATTATATTTCTGAAAAAATAAAAATCATTAGAATACACATTACACAAACGGCAATAAATTGCCTAGGTAACGTAAAAGTATTTTAATGAAAAATATAACTTTATCACTATAAAATATATCTAATAATAATATCTCTAAAATAATCATTAATATCTAATTCACTGTGCATAAGTAATCTAATACAGAGTTCTAAAACCTCTCGCTTTATACCATGACTATGACAAAATAATTTCGCTTGATATAAGTAATATAAGTTTAAAGCCATTAAAAATTGCAGTTAAGGGTCTACACAGACGGACCGCATTTCAACTGCAATCCAACTGCAAATTGCAGTTCAAGTGCAGTTTGAATGCAGTTGACACGACTGCAATAGAACTGCAAACCAAACAGTTCACACGACTGCACGCCAACTGCAACTGAACTGCAATCCGACTGCGCGTTTGGTTTGCAGTTCTATTGCAGTCGTGTCAACTGCATTCAAACTGCACTTGAACTGCAATTTGCAGTTGGATTGCAGTTGAAATGCGGTCTGTCTATGTAGACCCTAACACTTACAACTGAAGTAAGAGGGATTAGTTCTAACTTTTACTAGACTAAAGTAAGAAAACTGCAGTGCGATTCACGTTCGACACGGATTCGGAAACTTGCGTGTGCTCGTTTCGCACGGTAGTTTATTGGATGTCGCGACTCGCGCGATGAAGTTTCCGAATCCGAGTCGAATTGCGCATTGTTAATGAGACCAGGTTGCAAAAATAAAAATATTAACTAAAGAATTCCCATAAATAGACTATAATTCAATAATAGAATACTCTCCCGCTCACCTAAATAAGCTCCAATCAACAGACTTTTGCGAAAAGTATCCGACGCAGACGACGGAGCCGACCTTACAGTGTGTGGTGGAGATGGGCAGACCGGCCTTGCTAGCCACTAGCACGGTTAAAGCCGCGCCCAGCTCGATCGTGAACCCGCTGGAACAGAAACAGACAGACCGGCTCAACAACAACAACAAAAAACAACAGGCTGAATCTCAGATTCTTCCGTGATCATTTGTATGATACTGAAATAGCGCTCCTAGTGGAAACAACTGTAACTTTAACGCGGTACCTATTAACTTTAAAATTTAATCAAGGGCGTCACCAAAGGGTACAGGATCCTCCTAGAGCCGTGGGTCGATCCTCCGTCATCATCCGAAACCACAAATACATATTATTATAAAATTAAATTTTAATATTAATTATTACGCAAAGCAGATTGAGGATTATTTGTTAATTATCAATTACCTGCTTAACCTAACTAAACATTAAAGGTGTTTATCTAATATATAAAATTCTCGTGTCACAGTTTTCGTTGCCATACTCCTCCGAAACGGTTTGACCGATTCTCATGAAATTTTGTGAGCATATTGAGTAGGTCTGAGAATCGGCCAACATCTATTTTTCATACCAAAAATTATTTATATGGCAAAACAACGTTGCCGGGACAGCTAGTTTATGTATATTTTTCTAATAGCTAGATGAAGTAGGGCGCCGCCGTGGCCCGTGACAAAATATTGTGACGTGTAATTGTGCCGCAGGCTGAAAGAGATTGGGAGCCCCTGTACTAGACAGTAGAGGTCAGAATTTGATTACATTTAATGTAATCAATTTTTATACATTGATATTGATATTAGAACCTTTCTTATTACAATCGTCATCGAGGCAAAGATTTACAAAGTATAACGCTTCATGTTCTCGACTGTACCACTGTACCAGGCATTAATATTTTTTATATAAGCGACCGAGGCTAAACGTTTATCCTGAAATTAATATAATCTCTTTTATGGATACTATGAAAGACCGAGATGGCATGTTGATTTTAATCCTGACTTGCTGAGACAGTCCTCACAAACAAGATAGGCACTGAGAAGATCTGTTTTACTGTCCATGCCTGTACTTTGATCCTCCGTGTACTTAGCAGATTTAGCCAGATCATCCAGAGTTAACGTTGAGCCCCAATCGTTCATCAAGTGAAGCAGCCGTCTGCTTTATAATTACTCTCTAAATATTAAATAGCATTTCATTTTCACTTACGTGTCAGGAGTGATGCTAGTGAGGTCCTCTCCCACAGTGCGTATGACGCGGCGGCCCCATAACCACAGGCCTAGCGCGATGCCCACACCGCCGAACACGAGTATAGCTAGCGGGGTCTCCGCGCGCGCGTGCGCCCCTCCCTCCGAGTATAGCAGCCATAGCGCGACCAGTGGACCAATAGCGTTGCTGTAATGATAAGAATATTATGTAGTTCTATATTCCATAAGATTGCTGACATAATATCTAAACCAAGATTCGGTTGGTCGGTTTTACGTATTTTTGTAAAATACAACTTTACGGAAGACCTGTGTGTAAGTAAGAAACAGACAATATGTAAAGTAAGCCAGATCTAGACATCTCTACAATTATTAACATCTTTTTTTTTGCACCATCATAGGGTGATCATTGGTAGATATTGTCTATATGCATCGTTCGGCCCCACTAGCTTCCCCGAGTGATCTGAGAATTGTGCTCGGCCTTAGGAATTAAGTTTTATATCACTTAAAAGTGAGAACACCAACCTGACATCGTTGCCTCCATGAGCGAAGGCGCCAAAAGTCGCCGTCAGCACTTGGAGGAAGGAGAACAGCCGCAACGTATCAGGAGGTGGGGGCTGCGGCGCCGGCGGGGGCGACGTCGCCGCACGGAGCAGCGGCGCGGCGCTTGAGTTGGGCGTGATGGTGGGCAGACGGCCGTTCATGCCGTCGCATTCTATACTCCACGCGCTGCCTTCGGGGTGCTGAAAAAATTGGTGAGTTTTTTTTTATTTGAATTGTGTGATTACAATACATTGGTCATAGTTTTGTAATGTTGTATGATTACATTTCTTAAAGGGTCTTTCAGATCCTTGTATCACGTAAGTGGCAGCTTGGCTTTATTGTTGATAATAAATAGCCTTTCAACATAAAACGAGTTATGGCATATTAATATGTACTTATAAATGTCAATAAACATATCTGACACCGCTCACACCCTAATATCTCACACAATATTCAAAAGTCTACTATAGAGAATTTATATTAATTTTAATAAGTGAAATTGCGTTTAATGGAAAGTCGTAGGAATACCTTTTCAATTTTCGAAACTGGTGTATCAAATTCCACCGCAGCAGACAACGGCATCAGTCCCGTCAACCGACAGATATCACCTCGAGCTATTGTATCACAGGAATCACCGAGAAAACCATTATTCGAATCGTAACTCTCCCCCATTCCGACCAACTGCGTCGAGTCTAAACTCTTGCAGCAGCTCAAAGTCTCGTCTATATACTTCAGAGTGTTTATCTGTGGATCTGCGTCGATTAACTGTAATCTGGATTTGTTGGGTGGGCTGAGACTCCTTGATAGTATGCTGCAGTCATCCATTGTGGCTAGGATCGCTCTATTTCTCGCGTTCATTTCTTTGACGCCAACGGAACATTTGTCTGCGTCGCTTAGTGTGACCATTTCAGCGCTCTCCGATATTGCCTCGAGTAGCTTGCCGTCCTCTGATAGGAGTGACGTCGGACGTTGAGGGACAGCTTTGGCGTGTGTTGGTGTGTTGGCTGGTGTTGTTTCTAAAAAAATAAACGGTTCTCTTTAGCTTTAATAGCATCTAAATTCTAAAGAATTAGATAGTAAATATAGTATTCCTCCATAGAACTTTTCAATCACTGTGGATTTGTTATGAATAGATTGAAGAATTGCTTCGCGTGAATGTGAAGCCCTAGAATGCAATTGCAATGCAATGCACGAGTTTGACCGAAGTGAAATTCAATTAATTCTCACCTAAATAAACCTTTTCAAGGAAAGTTTAAAAGGTCTTGTAGATGGATAAAATTATTTATACTAACCATTGGAAACTCCTAAAGTGAAATTGACTGGAGGTGGTGCAAGGCGACGGTGGAAATATGGCACTAGGAATAATCTGACTAGAATAGCTGACACCACTCCCAAAATACAGGATCCCACCAGCGACAACCAGACGGGTATTTTATCCATACCTAACACTGAAATAAATGAAAAACAAAGTACTTAAATATAATACGCTTCAAGGGAACAGAATCGTATAAACTCATAAAGTTGATGCTATTAAATTAAGTCATCAAATTAAACGTATAAGAATAAGAAGCAAAAATGGTGTGCTGCAAGGAGGTGTAGTAGGTCCACAACATTTTAATAAAAACACTAATGAATAGGGTCCCGTTTTTACCCTTTGGGTGCGGAAATTCAAAACTCACACTTTGGCCCATCCAGAACGATGCTAAGGATGTTAATGGCTATGGTGACCCCGTAGAAGAACGGAAGTGCTGTCAACCCAGCGGTCAGAGGCTGAACGGCGCGCAGTATGTATCTTCGGACAAGCCAGAAAATAAACGCCGACACCGCTCCACTTAGCACCGGCGAGATGAACCATGAGAGCACTGAAAAGGAAGAGTATTAAATGCTTACTAACATTGTTAAACAATCTGCTTTGTTCATTTAAGACAAAATGTTACTCTTTTGGATTGGTCTCATCATTGGGTTAGTTGAGTAAATATATTTGAGGTCTTAATTATTTATATGGCAAGAGATGTTTATAAAGTCGTGTAAAATTACATTTCTCAATTTTGCTGAATTCAAATGCATAACTATTTCAAGTGCTATTTTTTAGCATAATTTTTCCGTTTTATCTATGATGCCGCGATGTAACATTACGTAAAGGTTCCATTAATACCTTTCAGCACATTCCTGCTTCTATTTCCCCTGTTTAGCTAATGAGTTTCATGCATGTTCACGATAAGGAACTAGTTACAAGAATTGAATTGTGTTTTAACTGCGGTATGTTAATAGACGTTTTATGAACATGGTAACCTTCATTATTAGTTATTACTACGAACAATTATTCATGACCATAGCAGTGTGGTATTAAATTCGATTTAGGTTTTGGAAAAAGTACCTACATGATTTCTTATAAATTTAAAAGTAGGGTTGTGTGGAATCACGTTGGAGTCAAAAAATTGTAGGAAAATGATATAAAACTGATAGTCGTAGCAATAGAGATGAATAATTCATAATAACAGTCAGCAAAATATACTTTTTGGCAAACAATCTCCAATCTCCACAAAAGCCGGTCAATGACGCAAAGTAAACCTACTATTTTATTCAAATGACTACCATATTTAAACAAATCGATAGAGGCCTTTGAACTGTACAGTCAATACCAAACAACATAATTTCTCCTAGTTCGCAGTACTAGCCTATGCCCTCAATATGTTTTGCTATAATTTATGAGTATAGTATCTGGATTGGCCCGAGCGACCTCATATCCGGACACAAACACGACATCCGCTAAAATGTAATTACGTGGATGTTTCAGACATTTCCTGTGTAGGCGTCATCGTCTTGTATACGTGAAATGACCTCGAGCCTCGTTACATAGATACAAATACAATAATCGAAATATCCTAATGTACCCGTAAAGTAAGTACAGCAACTTTCTTAAACGGTACAAATTATGTCTATACTCCTCACTAGGTAAAGTCTAAAGAGTTCCCAAAAATATTGTCTATGAACTGCTAATCCCCTCTTTTTTGGCAAACGAGCAAACGGGTCACCTGAAATGTTCTTGGAAATATAGACTTACTTACTTACTGAAAGCAACTACCGTAGCCCATAGACACTCGTAACATTAATGTCTCCCACACCGGTTTCGCTGACGGTGGCCGGTTTTATTGAAACCAGGCCAAGTACGCAGGAGAACGCAAGAGCACTCTCTATTCCTTTACTCTCATTACCCCCGTAGAACGGATGACTGACACGTCTGGCGAGAGATCGCGCAGGGCCGACTTTTTACATGCCCATCCGACGGCTCATCTTATTGGATATCGGATCGGATCTATATTTCCAACGCGGGAACCAAACCCACGACCTCCGAGTCAAGAGCCACGCTCTAAAGTCTAAACCACTGGACCACTCATAACATTAGAAGTGTTTCAAGTGAGTTCATGTTCATGCATGTCGGTCTTTGAGGAAGCACGTTCCCCCTGCATGGAACAGTAAACTTGAGATCCTTGGAAAATGCGTGAGTGTAAACCAAAGGCAGGGCCCGATCCAGGGGGGGGGTGCAAACCGGGCAATTGCCCGGGGCGGCAAAAATGAGGAGCGGCAAATTGAGAGCGCGCGGCGAAAATTTGAAAAATGGTTAAACAAAAATAATAACCACACCCTACACAAAAATGGTTAGAATATAAATATTAGTTATTACTATAACTGCGTTCGAGAGGTACACAAGTGTTCCGCTAGATGGCAGTGGCGAAGCGTCCATATAACCCGATTCCCATCGGCTTCCCTTAGGGCTTAGAAAAATCGAATATATGGGCCAACGACATATTTATCTAATAAATATTTTACATACCTACTTAAAAAACTTTGTATTCACAATGTTATATGCAATAAATTTTTCTCTCACTTGAAATACATAGTTTGAATTAATAACTATCGCCTACAAATTTTAAAAGGCAATGCAACGTGCGGGCGCAGAGAATCAAGCCGTGGATTAGCGGCTTATTTCTCCATACAACGACAGTTCATAGTAAGCATCTGTCCTTTTCATTCCTGTGAACTGGTCGTCATGTTCTGTCTCGTTCTAGCACGCGCGATATATACTTGGAAATAACTCGATGCCCGACGAGTTATTACGGAGAAAGGTTAATTAGCAACGCACAAGTGCAAGCGAGATAGATGAGTCATGAAGTAAAATTGTTATGATTCGAATTTAAGAATGAATGTAGCGACATTATACTTTTGCTGGCGCGTAATACATTTTATTTTGGTAGGATTTTTTGTAATACGACTTTATTAAGAATGCCTTTAGCGGTACTAAATATGACAGGCGCGTAATACATTTTTATTTTGCTGGTTTTTAGATTGACATATTAATATGGCGGATAGTGTGTTTGTAAACAACATGTCGTTTGTTTTGTTTTGTCGAATTTAAATTTTGTTTTAGCGTTAGAACTTAGAAGAGTGTCGTGAATTAAATTAATTTATATTGTGACTTGTGACTTGTGAATTGTGAGTCGTACGACGTAATCGTGTAGTTCGGAAAATATGGCATTAATTCAGCAAGACTGTTGTCTGACAGATTATATTTTGCTGTCGAAGGAAACTTTGTTTTCCAAACTTAGTTTTGAAAATTAAAAGCATGTCATTCAATTATAAATTACCAAAATTGGTAAGTAGAATTTTTACTCCGGCTTCCCTTCTCAAAATATTCACCCCTCGCCACTGCTAGATGGTTCTTTATTAAATTACGTGATGATTACGCATCTTTTAATTGGTAAAACAGTTGTAAAACCTCGGTAAAACAGTACATCGGGCGACGGATGAACATTATAAAAAATTGTTTACAAACTTTGGTCAAGTGGTTTTAAAGTGTCTGTGATTGCTGACATAAGCAAATAAGACATTAAAATGTATCTTTTTATTTTAATAAAATTTGTTTTAAAATTTATCTTTTTAAGGTTCCTTACCCAAAGGGTAAAAACGGGACCCTATTACTAAGACAGACAAGGGCATCGAAACACGGACCCATTTTTCGAAACCCCGGTGTTCGGGTTTTTATTTAATAAAAACCGGGTACCCGGGCTTCTCGGGTTTTTTCGGTTTTTATTACAATTCAAAAATTAATAATGGGAAAATACTTTACATAACATGATTTTCTGCGATTACCAGCACTTATCCAGGAAAATACTATTTAAATACCATAGTCTGTTGTCACGGCAGTGCCCAACCAAGTCTCGAGTAAACGGGCACGGCCGTATCATAGTTTTATCGGAGCGACTAATTTACCTCTCCTATATTTTGGATCTTATCAAAGCTAGGGATTTAGATGTTTGGATCAAGATTAAGTATTATAACAAGCTTCACCCCCAAATTACATGTTTTATTAAAATGTATTTGTATTTTAAAATATACTTATAAGTAATAAAAATAATGTATCAGAAATTTTCGAAGGCAGTAAATGGAAAAATAACCTTTAATATAAAACGTATGCCAACAAATCTTTATTTAATTTTTTACATTTTTATTGCTGATGTCATCCATATTAATATTATAAATGTGAAAGTGAGTCTATCTGTCTGTCTGTCTGTTACCTCTTTACGCCCAAACCGCTGAACCGATTTTGCTGAAATTTGGCATGGAGATACTTTGAGTCCCGGGAAAGGACATAGGATACTTTTTGTCCCGAAAATTGTACGGTTCCCGCGCGATAAAAGAGGTTTTGGCGCAACGGAATTGCAGGCGTCATAATAATAATAATTATTTAGTCCTGATTGATGTTTGTCATAGGTACTTTACACCTGTAATAAAATTTTTGTGCCATAGTTTTTTCCAAAAATTGCCCTTTTCTGCCTTGCTACGGTATGAGACCGAATGCTCTTTGCAATTTAAGGTAACTTTTCTCTGTCGTTTAACTTTCTGGAAAATCCCTCAAAGTTTTTGTCGTTATTTGTTCTTCTCATAAGTCACAATATACCTACAGAATTCATGTCAGATAACCATGTAATTGACCAGGCCAGACCACGTGACAAATGCGGAAGGTTGCTTTTCAGGAGTTTGGAAGATAAACCATGGTGTCATGGTGTAACACATAAGAAATTGTCTTTGGCGCTGGTGCTGATAAAACCCTGGCTTGTATTTCATCTGGGTTCACTAAATCACGTATTTTAATAATTTCGCAGTGAGTATTCCATCCACGGCCAGCTATGGAAAGCCATCATTCGTCCTATTATTTGTTACACGGACGCATAATATAAGTCCAGCCTGACGTAAGTCACGCGGCTCTCATTTTGGCGCCCATCTTGACGCCAAATATATTTTTCATTTATGTATTTTAAGATTCATTTCACGTTGAAAAATAAAGTTTATTATATTGCAAAAGACGAGCCACTCGTGGCGCGCCTTGCTTTGCTGTAATTCGACAAATATAAGAACTAAGAAGAGCTCCGGATGCTACACAAAATGTATGCAAACTGGAGTTCTTTTTACGCGGTTGGTCATTAAAGCGCGGCGGGCGGTGGCCGGCCAACACGGGCGCGCGCCGAGTGGAGCTCCTTTGTGAGCGGCGCTTGGCGCCCCTAAGACCGCGGCGCCCGTGTGCAACGCACGCCCTGCACTTAAGGGAAAGACGCCCTTGTAGAATACAACTTGACTCAGTGTTCCATGTGCAAAAATAATTAGTAAGTCATGCACTTAACTCTGTATACGTCATTTTATTTCCGGTATTAATAAAGATACAAACTTTTTTAAAGCCAGCAGGTAGAATATGATCTAATTACTGTAAATATACCAAAAAGTGTAATTTGGAAATATTGTTAGTTGACTTAGTATACTTAGGGGCAGTCGAGTTTAGTCCTTAGTAAATAGTAAATACATGTGTGTGTCTTGTATGTATGTCTTTTTAAAATTGAGAAAATAAACGGAAGTTAAAAATTTAAAGTGAATTTAAGAGTAACATATACCTACATAATAACAAATACTAAAAAACAAGATACATTTCATATTTAAGGGGGCTCCCATACAACAACCGTAATTTTTTGGCCTTTTTTGCTCGATGTCAATAACGATAATAGGTAGGCTCTTGAAATTTTCATAGAGTTCTTGACTATATGAGTTCTTTATCAATTAATAAAACTAATAAAAAAAAATGAATCCCATACAAAAAACACAATTATTGACCTTATTTTGCTCTGTAACGGTACGGAACCCTCCATGAGCGAGTCCGACTCGCACTTGGCCGATTATTGCCTCGCCGTGATACTGCAAAGTAATGCCCGAAAAATAATAGTTTTTGTTATATATTTAACTTTTGATCGAGGAAACGGGAAATACCGTTTAAAACCGTTTTAAGGATCAAAAACGAAAAAATCATTTCGTTCTCAAATAATGTTCCGAATAGCGTTCCGTTCCGAACGAAACCGAAATGAAACGTTCTTTAGGTATTTAAGGCGATAACGTTTCGAAAAATATAACGTTTTTCGAGCCCTGCTTCATACTAGTATGGAAGTTGGAACCCTTCCTGCCCGAATCCAACTCGCACTTGGCCGGTTTTTAGGGCGGCAATTATTATTTTGCCCGGAGCGGCGAAATAGCTGGATCGGGCGCTGACCAAAGGTGTAAACTAAAAAGGGTTGTAAACTCACCAATCGCGCCCAGCGTCGACCATCTCACACCAACGGCGCCTTTAGCCGTCAGCGTGAACCCGACGGTCGCGCCGACGACGCTGTGCGTGCCGGACACGGGGAGCCGTAACGCCGTCGCCACGATCAGCCAGGCCGCCCCCGCTATCAGCGCCGCCAGACACCCCGCCGCCAGCAGCCGCTCCCCGCCGTCCGCGTACAGCGACACGTCCAGGATGCCCTTCCGCATCGTGTCCGACACCTTGTACCCTGTCACATACTACGTCTTAGAGCTCCCACACACAATGCGCTTTTCATCGCAGATATTTGCGATGCGATGCGATATTCACAGTTATGTGTGAGAGTCCGAGCAGTAATCGGCAACCCGCGGACGCTTTTTAACCGACTTCCAAAAAGGAGGAGGCTATATTATGTTCGGCTGTGGATATTTCGAAGTGAAATTTCGTAAGGCGCCTTGAGACTTGAGAGTTACATTTCAAGATGTCATGAAAAGTTAAGGGTCAAAATAATATTGCGTCACGACGCCGACACGTGTACACTGTACACACGTGCTTTTTTGTAAGGCCATGGATGGGCCATTAATGTTATTGATTAGGTTGTTTCGGTCCATTTGTGCCGAAGAAAAAAGGGAAATTAGCGAAAAGTAGAGTCTTGACCGTAGAACGCGGTGTCTAGATACGGCGATGTGGTCTCTTGCGGAGCTTACCTTTTCAAATTATAGCATTAATAATTAATAACATTATAGAGGCTAGTTATTTGACACTCTTAATTTTAGTATACAGTACAGTTTACATCTTTTGGTTTGTGGAAGGGTTTAAAGTCCTACAACGCCTATTACAAGGGTCTCAAGCGAGCGCTCCACATTGTTAACAGGCATGTTATTATTAAACTGTTGTTATTATGATTGATTCAAGGGGCTCTCGAAATTATGACCCTTCTCCTCTACTACGTACTTATTACAACGAAGTAGGTATTACATAAGACTTTATCGGCTAATAAAGAACAACTTACCAATAAGAACGGCTCCGGCGATTTCGAATATCGTAGCAAGTATGCAAGCCTGCGTGAGAGTCAGCACCTTTGAACCCACGCTGGTCCCGAAAGAGTTGGCGACGTCGTTTGCGCCGATTCCAAACGCCAAAATAAAAGCCACCACGAACCCACATACGACCAACCACAGTAAATCGTCAGAATACGGCTCCATCGTTTATTAATAATTGATTTCCTTATTTCTTACAACATTGACTAGCACCTACTTGAGACTAAAGCTATAACAAATAAGCTATGCTTTTGGTTTCTACGAAGTACCCGAACGAAATTTTACTTTAACAATTCACAGGTATCACATTCATATAAAAATATTTGATTTTGTTACTTACACTTAAGACGCTAATTATTCGGTAACTCTATTAAAATAATTTACAACGATCTTACAAAATTGTGCGTCACAATTGAAAAAATTTAAATGGGGAGTCGAAGAAGACGTGAAATCTTATGTTTGGCTTCATTTCTGGAAAGAAAAATACCAATAAATTATTTTACTTAGTAAGTTTCAAGAATATATTGTTGCATAGGATGTCACAATCTCCATAAAAATTACGTTAACAAATGCGGAAACCGCGTGGTCACTTGACACCACGATATCGATTTCCATGTCGTCCTTAAAAATATATTGTTATTCAATAAATAATGGGGTTTCTCCAATAAATCTCTATAACCGAAGTCAATAAATGTTTATGATCCAATAAGAATTCAGAATATTCTATTATCTCGCCCTCGCACGCTTTCCACGAGTCGTGGAAGCGTATTTTTAAACCAATTAAAATTTATTAGTAGTTGCATCACTAACGAAGCCACCTTATATAGAAAATATATTCTAGACTCGATTAGAGGCAAGGGTACTTACTTTTTAAAATTTATTTAGTTTTATGGTCCTGCAGGGACTTTATAAAACGGTGCACAAAAGCGGCTAGCTCCGGCCTCTCAGCTGTGTACTGAAGTTTCCAAGGGTCGTATTATGGCGAGGCTGAATGGAGCATGCGCGAGGGCCACCCCTGCCGAAGCCGCGTTTATTATTGTGTGCTATAATAGCCGTGTTTGTATAGACTCCTTTGGAACAGGCTTCGTATAGCTAGATCCATATACTCGACGAACCGTCCCATCTCCACTAGTTAACGTTTTTGACCTTCAGCCTTTACTATGTTTAGCATCTTAAGATATTATCTTTTTCTTTCGGCGCTTGAATAATATTTTTATAATAAATCCAAAGATGGGACGTGAAATATTGCGAGATATTATGCGACATGCCTGGCAGTTGAGTAACAACGAAATAATTATTTTGTACCATATTTTATTAAATAAGTTATTGTCGTGGCGAGTGGTGTCAATTCAATACTATTTTTTGTTACATAAATGCGATCGACCCAAATGGACTGATAACCAAAGAATTCTATGTATTTAAATAGAAGTCTTTGCTGATAGCAGCTTACCTACCACAAATTTTGTTTCCAGAGATTGAAGAACAGGCATAATTTTCTAATGTTTAGAAAACTTCGATAGAGTTATTCAGGAATTGGTCCACTACAGTACCAAGACCGTAAATCGTAATGCCGCCTAAAAGAATGGTTCCTAAAGTTTTTTGGTAATGGAACATGAGACCGTTAATTTAAAAACTCATTAATATTAATAGGTGTTACAAAATCAATATCTACTAATATTGTAAATACGTAAGTGAGAATCTGTCTGTCTGTCTGTTACCTCTTCACGCCCAAACGGCATAAACCGCTGAACGATTCTGTTTGCGGTATAAAGATTGTTTCAATGTAAGTACCTTTTGTATGAGCTTCAGATTAATTGATACCAAAATCAGTTTCATTATTATACGTCATAATCAATTAATATCATAGGTCTTAGGTACGTCAACTTACTCTCTGCTCTGTCTCGAATCTCGATACTACTTACTATCATAGGCTACTAAAATATTATAGTAGTTACTACGTAGATAAATACTAATTAATACGACCACGGTCTCAATGACTTTCGTTTTACGGTTTACCCATGTACATAATATTATCAAGAATAACCAAGGATGAATGCGACTTATTTACTCTTGAGGTCATTGTTAACAGTGCATGCCTGCCCGAAATGTGTCAAGTGACATTTGACAAGCCCCGCCTGCCAACTTAACAAAAAATAGTTAACTTGCTACTGGCTACTAAATGTTGTGTTTACATGCAATAAGTTACTTAAAATTAAGTTAAAATTTAGTTAACTACTTATCAACTTAATACGTGTAAACCAGCCATTAAAGATAACATTAAGTTGGGCGCTCGAAGTAAAAAAGATCTTAGATGCAATATTGGACTTCACGATTTTTAAAAAAACCGGCCAAGTGCGTGTCGGGCCACACGCAATATAGGGTTCCGTAGTACCGCTAGTTTTTGACAATTTTTTATGGTTAATGAATGTACATTTATAGCGTGTTTTACACTTAATACTTCAGTCGGAATTTCCAGGAATTGCTATTGTATTCTATTGCTGTCGCGATCACCGGTGCTCGCGCGGGGCCAGCCCCCCTACCATGACATCTTATAGCAGTATTACTTTAATATTACTTTCAGATTCCGCACAAACAAAAAACATAGCTATGTTAATATAAATAGAGATCATGTTTGTTTATGCGAAATTCTAAAGTAATATTAAAGTAATACTGCTATAAGAGCTCATGCTAGGGCCCCTGAAGGATTAACAACATCATCATTCATCTCAGTTACATTCAAAAGAATTTGAACGGAAAGTTCCTTTATACTTCGCCGAATATTTTTTTTTTAATATTATTGATCGACTATTACTCAATAACTTATGAAGTCTTCTTAGCCGTGATAGTTTTCCTTTTAAATTCAGCATATTTCCTACTCCTGTGAATTTTTTTACATTTCCAGGACCAACCGTTTTGCTGGTAGAAGGGGGGACACTGGACTCTAACGATTTTTTCCACTTTAAAACTTAATATTTCACAAGCGGATCCCTAAATCGGAAAATGATCTATAAATACTCATAATATTTTTAAAAAACCTATCCAACGACACCCCACACAATGGGGTGGGCGCGAAAAAAAATATTCATCCCCGCTTGATGTGTAGAGGAGGTACCATAAAAAATATATTTTTTTACGATGTCATGTACCATTTTGTTGCCATCATTAATATGTGTATCCATGCCAAATTAAGGCTTTGTAGGTCCTATAGTCTCTGAGTAAAACCGCGGACAGACAGACAGACAGACAGACGGACAGACCGAAACTATAAGGGTTCCTTGTTGACTACGGAACCCTAACAACCCAGAAAATAAAAGTGAGAATTTGGTTTTACCGCACATTATGGCCATCATTATGGCACTTGACACTGGCAATTGTTTCTTTATAGTGCAGTCGCCAGAGGTTTTAACTTCCGAAAATTGTAATAGTGAATGGATTTTTTTTAACCGACTTCCAAAAAACGAGGAGGTTATATGTTCGGCTGTGGATATTTTTTTTTTTTTTTTTTTTTTTTTTTTTTTTTTTTTTTGTATGTTCAACGATTACTCCGCCGTTTGTGAACCGATTTTCGAAATTTTTGTTTTGTTGTATTAGGTTTCACTCCAATTTGGTACCATGTTCACAAAAGTGGTGACCTGATGATGGGATCCATGAGTAATCGAGGGAACTCCTCGAAATTTATATGGAAACATATGGTGATTTTGGTTTTATGTGAAGTGTACTAAGAATATGCTACCAAAAAGTCAAATATTGGGTCAAAGTATACCATGGTTTCGAAGATGCTGAGAGAACTCCTGACTCCTTATAGATTACCTTATAGATACACGTTCGGGAGTTTCGGCGTTGTTTTAAGAACAGAAAGCATATGCTACTATGCAATTCATATTCATCATCATAATCATCATCATCATCATCATCGTCATCATCATCATTAAGGTCACCAATATCTCATGGCACAGAATTAATAATAGTACAAGGCATAGGTATGGATATACTAATAATAATAATTATGTACTGTATAACAACACCTGTTTGTTTAATACATGGCGGTCGGCGCCGCAGAGGCGACGGCGTCGCCGCGCCGCCGCGCCGCGTGGCGCGTGGCGGCAGACAACAGCTCGAATACTTTACTAATTACTTTATAAAATTTAAATAGACAAATAGAATTAAAATAAAGTTATTTTAAAAGGAGCATTTAGACAAAACAAAGTCATTAAGTGTCTTTTTAATCAGTTATACTTATTAATCGATAGATGGCGCACTAAGTATCGATTTGAATTCTTGATTAAGCGTTTATTCCACTTATCCTAGCTAGGAAGTCCTAGCTAGGGTCCTAAAAAATTTAGTCAAGTGGAATAACATTTAGAAGCTAGGATCCTAGCTAGGATCCTAAATCGGAAAAAATTTAGTCAAGTGGAATGACATTTAGAAAGCTAGGATCCTAGCTAGGACTTCCTAGCTAGGATAAGTGGAATAAGCGCTTTCCAAGAACGGAGCTGTCAATAATTATGATAATATTAAATATTATGAGTAGCTACGCTACATCCTATGCAAGTTTATACAATTTTTTATCTGATAGATCCTTCGATCGTGGAAAAACGAGACACAATAGCCTTTCTATTGTTATCTCAATCGCCGGTGACCGCTTGGGGCTTGAAGCATTAAAATTGTTAAATTACTTAGCACAATATGTTCACTTCACTGATAATATATGATTTTGTGAGTGTGAGTTGTGACTCTTGACAAATTGTAATAAGATACGTAAAATATACGCGAAGGTTTACCTACTAGTGTAACTAAAAAGAGTGAAATTATTATTATTTTTAACAAAAAATTAAAACCGACTTCCAAGGTAAAAACAATAATAACATTAATATGAACTAAAAAGTATTAAATAATTTTTACTATCTAATGGTGCCTTTTTCCGAATTCGGCTAAAACTCAACTATTTCTGTATTCAATCTTCATAATTTTGAAGTCGGTGCCAGTTCCAAAAGTTTCAAATATTCTGTCAGAGGACTGAAGATTCAGCTATCTGGTACCGACTTCAAAATAATGAAGATTGAATACAGAAATAGTTGAGTTTTAGCCGAATTCGGAAAAAGGCACCATTAGATAGTAAAAATTATTTAATACTTTTTAGTTCATATTAATGTTATTATTGTTTTTACCTTGGAAGTCGGTTTTAATTTTTTGTTAAAAATAATAATTTGAGGTGTCATTTTCTTTTTTACACTATAACTTGCAAAGTTTACCAAAAATTTTTTGTGCTTTTAATTTTTTAGTTACATAATTAAAAATTAATATTTCACCATATAAAACCGGTCCAGAAAAAAAATGTTTTCTTGTTCCTGTTAATTAATGACTCTTATCCGATTGTTTACGTTGAAAATTACCAAATACACAATTTTTATAAAAGAAAGTTTGCTTTGCTAAGCTAAATACAACTATAAGGTTTTTGCAAAGCTTTTAGAGATTAACGCTAGTCGTAACCGAGGTTTGGGTGGATTTAAGGGTTGTAACGAAAAGTGTGTTAAATTTACTTGTTATGCGTATTTCATTTTTAGAGAAATAATAACTTTTAAGTACTTAAAAACGTTTAAATAAGTATCTCAAAAAATGTGTAAAATAGACCGAAAATATTTTTCTATATTTGTTGAGAATTTATTTAAGTGAGAGCTAAAACATTAAATGCATCGACAAATGAAAGACTTTTTCTAGTATTTGAAATATATTTAAACTTCCTACTTAAAGCCACAAAAAAAATTGGGTGCTACAAATCTCACGTAAGTACATACTAAAGACGCATGCTGCGACCTATGTTTGGAAAATGCTTACCCGAAATACAAAAAATATCAGTTCTTAACCTAATTTATATTTTTTTACTTTAAGTATATTTTAGCAAATATAATTAATGAAAAAAAAAATCAATTTTATTCTGTAAAAACCTAACCAAAAGAAATAAAATACCTACAGATTTTCTTCGAAATATCCGTGAAAAGTTTGTGCTACATTTTTAGAAAATTTAATTAAGTAAGAGCTAAAAAGTTATACACATTAAGAAATAGAAGGCTTTGTTAAGCCTAAAAAATAATTTTAAACTTCCTATTTATAACCAAAGAAAAATAGGAACGCCATTTACCTGGCGAGGCACACAAAAAGCACATTTGGAGGTATGCTCATCTACATACAAAAATATTAATTTTAAATCTAAATTATATATTTTTTCAACGTATATTCTTTCTTTGGAATATAAACAACGATACAAATCAAAATAATAATAATATATTTTATTGATTTCCTATATATTTAAAAGAAAGAAATATGCAAATTTTCTTCAAAATTTTACAGTTTATGAATTTACTTGAAGTGGAAGAGAATAATTTAAAAATCAAAAGCACAACTTTTCAATAGGTAAACTTTATTATTTATGTTATCAGCTACACATTCCTTTTCTTCTTTTCAATTTTCATCCACTATTGCAAAAATCGGATGTTTGCACGATTTTTACGCTCTAGGAACTCCACTATTAAGCGCTTATTCAATTTCACCTATTTAGAAGTCCTAGCTAGGATCCTATTAAGGAGACTAATAATTAGAAGCTTCTTATTCCACTTGTCCTAATTTAGTAACTAAATCAGTTGTGACCACGCGGCGATTTTGGCCAGACGTCTTCTTAATGGTTCCAGTTCTGCCAAAGCAACAAAAAATTGGTCTTCTATGAGAAGACCAATTTTTTGTTGCTTAGCTGTATTAGTCAAGCCAAACCTTCAAACTTATTTTGTAATTTAAATCAACATTCAGTAAATGTATCAATAGATTTCTTTATTTTATAATTATTATTATAGTGGCTTGGCAATGAGCACAATAGAAACAAAATATATAAAACTGCATATTGGAAGGAGTTCATACTTACAAAGACGGCAAGCGTAAAGTGTTTTAATAATATATGTAACGACGTATGTTGTATATGTTTTAATAATATATGTACCCAATAAATCCAATTAGTACCTGATTATTTCTCTAGTGCTCATTGCCAAGCCACTATAATAATTATAAAGTAACTAGCTGTCCCGGCAAACGTTGCTTTGCCATAATAAAAAGTATTTCGCCCATATTTAAATTTTATTGAAGTAACTAAATAAGTATGTCGCCATGGCAACGTCGACCGCTATCTCGTCGCACAAACAATGGTCGCCGTCAGTCTCAGGTTGTAATAATTTACTATTATTTATTCAACAAATGCACTCATCAATATAAAAAGTAGATGCTGTCCGATTCTCAACCCTAGCCGATATGCTCGCTAAGATTCACGAAAATCGGTCGAGCCGTTTCAGAGAAGTTCAATTACGCACACCGTGACACGAGAATTTTATATATTAGAAGAAATCTATTGATAGATTTGCTGAATGTTGATTTAAATTACAAAATAAGTTGAAGGCTTGGCTTGAATGTGATCTGAAAACTTTTTACGACAGAAGTATTGAATAGCTATGCAATATTTTGCTTGGCTCCTTTTACATTTCATGTTTTGGTGGGATTTCACTTGACTAAATTTTTTAGGATCCTAGCTAGGACTTCTAAATTTAGTGGAATGGAATGAGCGCTTTAGCCGTAGCGCCATATAAAAATAAAAAACAGAAAGTTAAATTTACAGAATTACAGCTGTTGTTAGAGAGTTTTGGCGGGCATGTGAAAGAGTGCTGTTGTGTTTTTGTATTATTTTCCTAAAATTGTGTTAGCTGGGTTTTTAATGTGTAATATTGGTAGAATATTAACCATTATATATTTGTGTTCATGCACAAGTGTAGGAAAGTGATGTAATATCCAGAAACGTGCTATTTTGTGTTCCCTCCAAAACTCCATCGAAAGTTTCAGTAAAGCGTCTACCACTTTACTGAATCGACCGACTTGACTCCTTGACTGTATTGACTTTTACTAAGACTTTGACTAGACTTTAGACCTGACGATACATGAAAACGATGATGAAAATTATAATAGGAGGAATATGGTTTTCCCGCCATATTCCTTACCTTTTTACCTTGTCTGTGGCACAACATACACATCCTTTGTGTCAAGTTGCCAAAAAAGAAGAAAAAGAAAAGCTGTTGTTAATTTGACATTTGACAGCATTGTAAAAAATCTAGTTTTTGAAAACAAAAATTACAAACCTAAAATTTCAATTTTATAAAAAGAAATTTTAACTAGAAAACATGTTATCTTCTGCCTAAACTTCCTATTTATATATTTATTGTTAATATGTTGTTTAAAAATGTTTGGTCTGCAGCTGAGTTGACGATATGCTGGTAAGGAATCAAAAAGTTTTTTATTCCAAGTTATTTCATCATATTAACGTGTCTATATTATTACTTTTCTTTTAGAGAACACATAATAATGTGCTTAATTAAACTTTTGTGTAAAATCTTTAAAATATTTGGAATATTTCAGCAAACCGTTACTGCTACGACGAGCTCCAAATAGTTTTCAATATGCAAGAATACAATGTCGTAACACATTTTCCCGGCGACGGAGGCCTATGTCAGATGCAAATCCATTAGATTTTGCTCATGTCGATGCAGGACCTTTAAATTCTAAAACTTTGTTGAGACCATTCCTGTTTACAATAGGGGTATGATTTTAATGTGTTGTGTAATTGTAAATATTATGTAAATGTTTTTCTATACATTAATCATTAGATCCAAAAATATTTAAGGTTACTTCAGCTAGCATCGCAGGTTGTGTTATTTGGGAATATGAAAACATAAGAGCCCATGCCACCTCTTTTATGAGAAAACCTAGCAGTTGGATTAATGCCCAGCAGAAAAAAATTGTATCACAATTTGTGAGTATACCATTTGATTTTATATTAATAATTGAATGTTATAGAAAATAAAAATTATTAAATCCCAGTAACTAAAATGGGTCTAAGACTTAGCTAATATTTTTCTAAGCAGAAAATTAAAATTATTAGATCCCAGAAACTAAAATGGGTCTAAAACTTAGCTAATATTTTTCTAAGTATTATATAAAATATATTTTTCAAATATGTTGTGTAATTACAGAAAACTGAACCAGGCCCTATTAGAAAATGGTGGAATTCCCTAAGAGAAAGTGAAAAGGTCTTTTACCCTATACTGGCAGCCAACCTTCTTGTATTCGGAGCATGGCGAGTCAGAGCATTTACACCCATAATGTTAAAGTACTTCTGCTCAAATCCATCTGGCCGTAAGTTTATTTACAACTAAATGTTACAACTGTAATTTACCCTTTGTATATTTAATTTATAAATATATTTTTATATAAAATTCTACTACACTTTGAAAAAAAATACATGTAGGCAAAAAGTCAAATACTCAATGGGTATTTGATTATTTGCCTACATGTCTAACTTATTTTTTCAGAAGCACAGTGCTTGCCAATGGTGTTTTCCACATTTAGCCACTACTCTACACTACATTTGGCTGCTAATATGTATGTGTTATACACTTTTATGCCAGGTATGTTCAACAGTACTCAGAAAACTTTTTTCATAATAAAGGCTTTTAGATATTTTTTCCAATACTAATCATTTGTATTCTTTTTTCAGCTGCTGTGGCATCTTTAGGCAAAGAGCAATTTGTTGCCTTGTACTTGAGTGGTGGTGTAATTAGCAGTTTTACCAGCTTCCTCTATAAAGTAATGCTAAACCAGCCTGGACTTAGTCTTGGAGCCGTAAGTTGACTAAATTTTTTTAATGAAAATGTTTCTGCATAGTTTTTGGCCATTTCTTTGAGTAAAGGGTGATATCCATCATCGCAGGCTGTAAAAAAAAGCTTATATAAAATACATGATTGGAATCAGAGGCCAGTGTACAGAAAATTTGTTAAATCTCAAACATCTGTATTAGATAATGAAACACAGTAATAGTTTAATTTTCTATTAACAAAACTGAATTTTGTTACAGTCTGGTGCAATAATGTCAGTATTGTCCTTTGTTTGTGTGACATATCCTGACACAAAATTAAGCATAATATTCTTACCGATGTACACCTTTGCTGCAGGCACAGTGAGTATTTTTATATTTTTTTGTATAATTTGATTTTTTTATAAACACATTCAACAGTCTGTTTTAACTCATAAGTTGTGTCTAGGTTTTGCTGCTTTAATCTAACTTTTTAAATTGAATTTTTAGTAACTATATGACCAGTATTTTTTTTTTTCAGGCAATTAAATTTATAATGGGCCTTGACTTGGCGGGAATAACGCTGGGGTGGAAGCTGTTTGATCATGCTGCACATCTGGGAGGAGCACTATTTGGAATGTAAGACAATTTTATGGATCTGGGCTTCAGTTTTTTGTATATACTTGGAATGATAGATAATAATATTATTGTTCACCATATAATTATTAAAGCTATAATTTGTTATCAAAAAATTATAGATTTCAATAACAACCACAATCAGGCTATGTTGCCAAATCATTATATTGATTTATCATGTTTCTTATTTTCAGAGCTTGGTGTTATTGGGGAAGTCTGAATATTTGGGGCAACAGAGACAAATTCTTGCAGTATTACCATCACATAAGAAAAGAGTCGAAATGACGAAAGTCATAAATTTTTACTTTGTCGCTATCAGATTTTACCGCCAACTATTTTTGTTACTTCTGTTGACAATAGCTTTATAATATAAATCTGTTAAATATATTCTTCAAAATAAAAAACATTGAATAAAACCAACCTTTTATTGTACAAAAATATATACAAATTTTATACTTAAATGCGGAAGTATGGCTCCTTACCTCTTGATGCTTAAATCTAAGCACTAAGTTCCATGCAAAGATGTTTTTGTTGTGACAAAATGTATAGGTACGCGCGAATCGCGATGAGCGAGCTTATGCATAAACAGTTGTAGGCAGCATCAGCTGTACTTGTAAAACAATACCTTTATACACTATTCTATACATAATAAAATATTGAAAAATAAATATTTTTAAACCTGTTTGAACAGACGTAAAAAATCTGAGTTTTAATGCCCTTGAAGAAATATTTTTTCATAAAAAAATTAAGCCTTAAGGATCTTTGCGTGGAAGTCAAAGTGTTCTTGAATAAAGGTAGAAATGTAGTAGTAAGAGTGATCATAGCCATCGCGCAAGTTAAAAATTACTTGCTGTCCAACCGATCGACAGGCCTCGACGAGATTTTCAGGTAGCAATTGTTTCTCTTTGTAAAATTTATCTTCTGTACCCTGAAACATACGAAAATTGTTTGACGTTATACTGCGAATAAAGCACAATACTTCGCAAGTTATTAAGAAGAGCATATCCATAAGTTCATAATTAAAAATAACAAATTACCTGATCAATAAACAGAGGAACATAGGAGTTTGGAGGTGCATCAGATGACTTGACAAGTTCAGTGGCATCCCACTCAGACCACTGCTTCTTGTCGTCTCCGAGGTAGCCCGTAAATGCCTTGACACCCCAGGGACAAGCAGACGGGTTGCAGATTGGCGCAAATGCACTTACAGATTTATATAAACCAGGGTTCTTCAAATGGGACACAAGAGCACCATGACCACCCATGCTGAAAATAAATTAATAAGTACATATTTTAACCATATTTGTGTATGTTATTTTTAGAAGAGAATAATGCTTAAAGACTTCTTACATTAATTCTGATACATTTTATATAGTAAAAAAAAATCTAAATTACTTAATATTATTCATACATTTTTTTTTATTTACTTACCTGTGACCCATGATTCCAATTTTCTCAGGATCGACAACATCACTGAATGCACTAAGAATTAAATCATATAATTCTTTGTTGACATAACTGCCCATTCTGTAGTTTTTGGCCCAAGGTTCTTTGGTGGCATCCAAGTAAAAACCAGCTGCGACTCCAAAGTCCCATGACTCATCATCACCAGGTATTTTAACACCCCTAGGAGATGTGTCTGGACCAACTACTATTATTCCATGTTCAGCTGCAACCCTGCAAAGAACAGTTAATGCTAATAATTGTACTTAATATTTATTAACCGATTCAATGCGGCGCACATTTTTGAAGACTTTCAGCCGTGGCGGCATACAATTTTCGCGTGACACGTGAGCCGTGTCATACGCCATAGAAGTAGATGACACGGCTACCGTGTCATCCGCCACGTTCAAAAAGGTTTATTGTTTTTCTTGTTTTTTCGCCTGTATTCACTTGATTTATTTAGTTGAGCCCAAACCATTGTTATTGACGGAAGGCTACGTTGTTTTAAGTTGACTTTGAGTAGTTTTAGTAAGTGTAAACCTGAAAATGGCAGGTAAGCGATTTTTTTATTCAGATGTTGCAAACCTTTCAAGGTTTCAAAGTTAGAAAAATGAGTATATTAAATAGATCTGGGTTTCCGATGTAAATTATACGTTCGTAGATAAATTTAAAGAAGTTCGAAGCTAAGTTTTTTTTAACCCACTTCCAAAAAGGAGGAGGTTATATGTTCGGCTGTGGATATTTTTTTAATGTGTGTTCAACGATTACTCCGCCGTATGTGAATCGATTTTCAAAATTTTTCTTTTGATGTATAGGGTATTTGTTTCGATTGATCCGATTCTGAGTTGGTACCATTTTCACAAAAGTGGTGGTCTGACGATGGGAACCATGAGGGATCCAGGGGACTTCTTAAAAATCAAATGGGAACATAATATGGTTGTTTTGATTTTATGGGATGCGTTATGATCAGATGCTACCAAAAAGTAAAATTTTGCACCATGGTATACCACGGTTCCGAAGGTGCTGAACATAATTGCTGATTCCTCATACAGGGTGCAATTAAACCATCCTGCCAAATTTTTTCCAGGGCTTAAGTATCATTAGGAGAGTCCATTTAACCAAAAAAAAATTGGGTGTTATATTTTTTTTTCAATGACATATTTTGTCCCGTTTAAAATCGTTGCAGAACGGTCACTCGCGGCGCGGGGGAATGAGAGGGGGTGCGCGGGATGAGGCGCGCGCGCAGGGGCATGAGACGCGCGGCCGACGCATCGTGTCCATTAATTGTAGTGTTTTTTAGGATAACTTTCAGAAGCTATTTCTCAACATTTTAGTACTGAGTGACTATAAAAGAAAAAATACGTGTATTTTTATTTTTAACAAGGATCAATACCTCAAAATTTGGCAGGAAGGTTTAATTGCACCCTGTAGATACGTGTTTGGGAGTTTCGCTGTTGTTTAAAATACCAAAATCATAAGCTATAGTAGCTTATGATTTTGCTAGATTACATTTATCATCATCATCAACAAATCATTTGCAATTCACAGAATATTTTATATTAAGACGGTTTTGTTTGGAGTAGAACCTTCAAAAGTGTAATTTGAGGGAGATACAATCGCTTTCTAAATGACACGGCTCATGTGTCATACGCCACACGTTAAAAACGTGTATGACACGGCTCCCGTGTCATCCACACTGAATCGGTTAATAGAGGTTGCATGCAATTTATCTAAGGAATTTTTGGTGACAAAACTATCCTATGTCCCTTCATTATGGGTGCCGGCAGGGGCGTGCCAGGTGGTGCACTTGCACCCCTTGGGAATCTCGGGTTAGGTATTTATTAGTACAGTCAACCGCATGCCAGTGGAACATTTTGTAACCCTATTACTATGCCGTACAAAGATAGTTCGTAATGTTTCGCCACTAAATGTATTCTGTTGACGTAAATAGTCAGTCACTGTTGTTCGTAAAAAGTAAAAAGAAAAGAAAGAAAACTAAAATCTGCACTACTTGGAAATTATTTCTGCCAGTGCCCATGCCCTTCACGAGAGGGAAAATGTCATCCCTCATAGTGTCACCATACCAATCAAAATTGGTAATCCTTCGATTGGGGATTCCTGGAAATGCTATTGTATTCTATTGTTGTCGCGATCACCGGTGCTTGTATGGGGCTTGATGGGTTAATGGTTTATTTTGGAGTGTTCATTAGTGCTATAATTTGACACTTTTTTATCAGTGTGACATAATAGATCAACATTGGGCATAAGCAAAACACCACTCTAATCTTTTATGTACAGTTGTTCTGATAACAATTATGTAGTTACAAATGAAGTAATTACATAACAAATATTCATTTATGCATGTTACTAAGTGAGAAATAAACCATTTACCTTTGAAATCCTGATTTCCCAATAAAGTTCTGTTCATTACAAGTGAGACCAGAGAGATAGAAAATGACAGGAAGCTTCACATTACTTTGTTCCACTTGCGGAGGTAAATAAATGGAGAAATTCATTTTACATTTAAGTTCAGAGCTCTCATGGCTATACACTTTCTGGAAGCCTCCAAAGCTCTTATTAGATGACACAAGTTCCAGTTTGTCCATTTTTAGTTTCTGAAATGTTAACAAAATATTTCATTTAATTTCATAGTCTTCAATTATATTTTGATTTTATTTTTGTATTACTTTTTTTATTTTATTTATAATAATATTACTTTGCTAATGTACAAGATTGAATTATTCTTCTTTTACTTTTTGCATGATTACTTACAATTGTGAGTTGTAAAAAATAACACTTGTGTATGAAGCACAGCTTAAATTAAGTCTGACCCACTTCAGGGTCAAGATGATTATGTTACATTATAAATGATAAAATATGTTACTCATAACTCAATGCATGTTATATAATTTTTATCTATGTACTTATATATTATGGTGGAGAATATTATGACTCTACAGAATATTTTTTAGGTCATAGGTACAGTCTAAAAACAGGCCATGTATAATGCTTCTGTAGCTTATTTTAGATAAGGTTCAAAACTCACGTAAACAGGTTACAATTTAAACAGTCGAAGATGTATCTTCGACTGTTTAAATTGTATGTAGGTAAATTTAGAAGAGGTTATAGAACATGAATATTTTTTTACTTACTGTAGCTTAAATATAAGACTTGATGACGTAACTCAAAGAATAATAAATTTGATAACAGTAGAGTGGAACTGTATGATAAATGGTTTAATTAAAATTATTATACTCACGATGTACGTTTGAGAAGCTTAGGTACTTAGCAGAAAAATTGGACCTTCTGTTGATAAAGTTTAGAACCTTGATACTTATCTTCAATAATTGGTCCCAAATACCGAGATACATACGAAAAATAGTGATATTGAGAATAACACAGATTACTTGGAGAATAATAAGCCGGTAAAAAATTGAAAATCAGAAACACCAAATTGCACTTTTTTGACATTGACAGTTATGACATGGTTGTGACTTTTTTTTTTGCGATTTTGGCACTGACACTTGTGTACTTTGCCATAAACAAAGGTAGGGAATAGGCGATGGAAAAGCAAAGTAAGTACGGAATTTAGGATTTTGGATCTAGTTAGAAAGTTTCATTTAATAAGTTAAATAGATTTAAATATTAATTGCATTGTAACATAAATATTGGGATAAAAAAGAATAAATTAATTTATCACATGAACTTAATAATATTGGAACAGAAGTAGGAAAGGGTATTGGTATAGAGGAGAGGTTATCATATAGACAGGAGTGATCATACAGAGGACAGGAAAGAATAATATGATTTAAATCACCCACTTCCAAACCGCAATCGCAACCATCATCGTTGCGAATCCGAATTCTTTTCAAGTGCGCCGGTGTGGTGACATGTCCCAACCTCATTCTAATTATAGAAGAGGTTGTACTTTTCGATAGATTTATTTTGAAGAACCAAGGCTTAAACTGAATCTCAGGTTGTATGTACTTATAATGAACACCTTTTCTTTGACTACTTACTGCCCAGTCCTTACTCCAATCCTGTTGGAGAAAGTTCTTGGCAAGAGACGGCAAGTCGTGACAATAATTCACATATGGAAAAACATCTCCACTAGAAACTGCATCTTTGGCCAGTCTATCTGCTTCCTCGTTTCCAAGAATGCCGCAATGACTTGGAATCCAAACAAATGTAACAGACAAATTACCGAGAATACATTTGTACAAAATATTTCTGATTTGTATGATTATGGGAAAACATTTTGATCTAAGCATAAATATATTCAATGTTTGCAGGGCACTTAAAGAATCAGTAAAAATTACAGTTTTTTTTAAGCTTTGCTAGTAGGATGTAGTCAACTGCTTTAAAAAGACCAAAGCATTCGGCAAGACTAAAATTACTCCTAAAAATTTGGCCTGCTTATCAACTGGAATTTGTAATCCATTATATTTTACCAGCACTGGAGGAGGATATCGCATACGGGTAAAAAGAACAGCGGAACTTTTATTAACTGAAAGATCTAATCCATTCTCATCTAACCATACCTTTAGACGTGCTAGGGCTCGCGATAGTCTAATGGAGGCTCTTTCAATAGATTGATCTATTACATAAATTGTTAAATCATCGGCGTATTGCAGAAGATACAATTCACCATCTATATCTGTTAACATATTATATGATTCCAAATCTGAAGTCACGTCAGTCACTACATCCTCTATATCTGACGAATAAATATTATACAAGGGTGGACTTATCGGTGAGCCTTGGGGCAGCCCTTTATCAACAACCCGCACTTCCGTCGACGTTGCATCTTGTAAAGGTAGAGCAATAAATCTTTCCAATAATACGTTTATAATAAAATAACTTAAAATTTCCGGAACACCTAATAAATTTAACTTTCGTTTGAGTATATCTATCCTTACATTATCATATGCTGCGTTTATGTCTAAAAAAGCTGCTAAAACTGATTTATTTTCTGTAAAAGCAATGCGATCGTCAGTGGTAAAAAGAGCTATATTATCTATAGTACCTTTTCCTTTTCGGAATCCATATTGACTTTGTGCTAGGAGGTTATGTTTTTCAATATACCATTCCAAACGATTCTTTACGAGACGCTCTGCAATCTTTAATAACACTGATGATAAGACTATGGGGCGATAGGAAGAAGCTGAAGACGGAGGTTTTCCAGGTTTTAAAATGGGAATAACCTTTATAACTAGCTGTTGCCCGCGATTTCGCCCGCGTCAAAGTAAAATATATCTTCCTTCTTTTTAGAAGTCGGTTGAAAAGTAGCCTAAGTTACTCCTTAATACTACATAAGCTATCTACCAAAAAAAGTTCCGTCAAAATAGCTCCAGCTGTTTCAGAGATTAGCCGGAACAAACAGACAGACAGACAGACAGACAGATAGACAGACAGACAGACAGACAGACAGACATACAGACAAAAATTTTAATGTTGTTTTGGTGTATGTAGAGTATATAATATATTCTTTCAATATTACAAACAGACACTCTAATTTTATTTATATGTATAGATAAAAATAACTGCCAAATGTTTATAGCAGATACAGCAACTTCGACGTCCGTCATGCTTGCCGCGTCAGAACATACTAACTCGCTCGCAAGCGTGTGGACTGAGCGTGTGGATGGATTTCGAAATCAAGCCAAATGTTTGTGTCCATTTGTGGCGATTTGGAGTTTGTAGCAAACGCCAAACGTGCGGCGTAGCTTAAGCTACGTCCGCACGTTTGGCGTTTATAGTTATGGTTTTTAGTGAACATTTTATGTTAGATATCGTTGAGTTTTGTGGTTCCGCTAAATAATAAACCATAAGAATGGCCAAACAATGCCTCAAACACGTGGATTTAACATTAAATACGTAAGTTTTGAACAACGTTTTTTGGGCATTTCAATCGGTATTTTTGTCAGTTAAAAAGATAATTTATAAGTTTAATAATCCCTTAGGGCCTGTATTCACTTTGATTAGTGCGAGTGCAAGTGATTAGTTCAAGAGATTAGTGATTAGTAGAAATCAAAGGACTTGCACTAATCAGTCGCTGTCCACACGTACTTTTACCTGATTACTAATCACCTGCACTAATCACTTGCACTTATTACTAATCAAAGTGAATACGGGGCTTTATTCGTGCTATTTAAGGCATTAGTGCCAAAAATGTCACATCAATTAATAATTTAGCTACAAAAATTGCATAGCTTTTTACGTGTGTTTACGGATTCTCATTACTTGAACTATAGATTATCGATATCATGAACTAAATGACTTTCTTTTCTGGATTATAATGTGCTTCAAAATGATCGACAAATAGAAATGTTCAAGAAAATACACACACCAAACACACACACTAGTTGTATGAAAATAAGCACAAAATGGCCACGCGATGACGGGCAGGGGCTTGACCTGGCCGCTCGAAATGTCTCTTGAGTCTTGACCATAGATAAAGTAATAAAGTATAGATGTAATCTTAGCCCGTCATCCCGTGGCCATTTTGTCCTTATTTTCATATGGTAGTGGGTGTTTATTTTCAAGAATATTTCTATTTGTCGATCATTTCGAAGCACATTTTAATACAGAAAAGAAAGTCATTTAGGTCATGATATCGATAAACTATAGTTCAAGTAATGAGAATCCGTAAACACACGTAAAAAGCTATGCCATTTTTGTAGACAAATTATTAATTGATGTGACATTTTTAGCACTAATGCCTTATATAGCACGAATAAAGGATTATTAAACTTTTAAATACTCGTTTTAGCTTACAAAAATACCGATTGAAAAGCCCAAAAAACGTTGTTCAAAACTTACGTATTTAATGTTAAATCCACGTGTTTACTGTTTGAGGCATTCTTTGGCCATTCTCATGGTTTATTATTTAGCGGAACCACAAAACTCAACAATATCTAGCATAAAATGTTCACTAAAAACCTTTAATCAACACTTTTATTACATGAAATATGCAGACCGACTCCTTTGTTATGTCCTAGTAAGTAGGACATAACATTACAAGCTTTTGACGCTTATACACCGATATAAGCATAGATAAAGTAATATAGTATAGCCTATATTATCTCAATGGATATAAGGCTCTCTCCTAGTCTATATTATCTCAATGGTCTTGACATTCTTTTTTTTTAAATAAAATCAGAGTGCAAACGAGCGAACGGGTTACCTGATGGAAAGCATCTAGCCGATCATGGACACTCGCATCATTAGAAGAGTCGCAGGTGTGTTGCGATAAATCTCACGGATATATATCGACGGTGGAAAGGCAAAAGTTACCAAGCGACACTAGGGGTCAAAATGAGTTTTTTATATATTTGGAATCAGCGAATTTTTCTCTATCGAGTAGTCTCAGTCCCATGTCTCTCCGAGCAGTTTTGATGTCGCTTAAGAACTCCGTGGAAATGGGTATTTTTCTTATTTTCGGCGACCAAGCGACAACTTTTTGACACCTTTAAAAAAGTAGCCATTTGGTAACATCTACATTTTTCTTTTTTCACTTGGTAATTTTTGGCTTTACACGTTTTTAATTCAAATTACAGTAATTTGTGCCTTTCCACTGTTGGTATCAATTAGGCACTTGGGAAGTTTTACCTAAAATACATTTATTTATTTATGGTATTTCGGACTCTTTTTCAAACCCTTGAGATATTTTTTGCTGTCGTTAAGTATTTTTTAACAAACCGTAATGATATCAAAAATTCGATATAGTAAATTTTGCTCGCCGAAACTAAGATGATAGGTGGCGCTTAGTAACTTTTTACCTGCCGTTTTATTTATAAATTTTGTTGCTTGGATACCAATTGCTAAAATAATTATTTAATTTTAAATGTGGTTAGCCCAAACAAACACTTGACGCGTTGTCGCTTGTCCCCGCTGTAAATCATACCTAATATGGTGGATAGTAACCGTTTTATCGATTAGTCGTAGTTGCACTGTCGCTTAGTAACGCTTGGTAACTTGTAACCAGCGTGCGCGCTCTTGCGCATTTCCTTACTACTGTTTCATGCGATACGATACATGGTATGTATTAAAATTGTTATTTTCAAGCTAATTTGTTTTTTGAGTTTTCTGTTTTATGAAAAAAAAATCTTGTAGTTCAACATGAATCGCAGTCGGCGAATTTTATTAATTTTGGGTGTGGAAAGTAACGATTTGGGAACTTTTGGTCTTCTCTATCCTCGGTTGTTCACTAGAAAGGCTGATAATAGCCCTAGTTAGTAAAAATGTTTTCATCTTCTCCGATAGTCAAGCTGCACTTTAAACACTGACTGCCGCAGAAGTCTCAAATTGGTTCTGGAATGCATTGAGACGTTAATCATGCTGGGAAGAAACAATAGCATCCGCCTAGTATGGGCCATAGTAACGTCCCCGGCAATGAAACCGCTGACGAACTGGCTAGGCTTGGGGCTGAGAGTCTCATATTATATGGCCCAGAACCGGTCTGTGGCATACCTCCCAGCACCACAAAGCAAGTGCTTAAGGATTGGGGTGACAGACTAAGCAGGAAGCAATGGGCTGAGGCTCCTGGCCTTGAACACTCCAGGGCACCAATTCCTGGCTTCATCAAGAAACTATCAGAATTAGTGCTCACCTTGGGTAGGAACCAAGTAAGAATCCTTACCAGAAGCCTAACTGGGCACTGCAAGCTCAACAAACACCTAAACAGAATGAGTATATTTTGTAGCATATCGACTTGCAGATTCTGTGAGGAGGAGGATGAGACACCTATTCACCTTCTCCTCGACTGTCCTGCTCTACTGCAGAGCAGGAACAGGCACCTTGGTGGCCACGAATACTCAATTACTCATCCACAGAGGAAATTCGTGGCACCAACCCCAACCATATCGTTCAATTTATGAGCAGTATTAGGTTGGGGATGATACCCTAGTGCGAAGGAGTCACAATAGATACTTATGGGTCGCATGTGACGTCAGGGCTACAGCGGCGACATGTCTTCTTCAACAAAAAAAAAAACAAATTCGATTCGGCATTTATAATAAACTCATACCAAATATTTAACTGATTCAGTAGCAAAAGTTGATTATAAAATAAACTAATTTATGAAGATAACTGTATTTTTATTTTGAACCGATTTTCAAAAAATGAGAAGGGTTCTCAATTCGATATTATGTTTGTTCGCGGATAACTCCGCTGTTTGTGGACCAATTTTTAAAATTCTTGTTTTTTAACCGACTTCAAAAAAAAAAGGAAAAAAGGAGGTTATCAATTCGACGCGTATATATATTTCCAGAACTGCCCAGTTTTTGTATATGTTAATCTATGACAGCTTAACAAATGTACCAAATTTCAAAAGTGTATAATTATATGTATGTATGTATGTATGTTTTTATGTTTGTGCACGCATATCTCCGGAACCACAAGTCCGATTTAAGTGATTATTTTTTTATTGTACTAAATATTGTTCAACTTAGGGAATACAGCAAGTTTCATCAAAATCGGTTCAGTAGTTTTTGAGATAGGGAATTTTAATTCTTAATTACGTACAAAAATTTGAAGTCGGTCTTATCTTTTTGTTTAAAAATACTATTATGTACATATAGGTTATAACTTATAGGACATACCTACTTGAAATTTGGCACCACGTTCACAAAAATAATTGTGATATCTGATGATGCGATCCACGAGGAATCGAGGGAACTCCTTAAAATTTGTATGGAAACATGTAGTGATTTTGCCATTTTCTGAAGAATTTCAAACATAATTAATAATAATATTATGTACTACCAAAAAGTAACATTTTGCAAAAATGTATACCCTGCTTCCGAAGGTGCTGTACAGAACTGTTCTCTAACGTTTTTTCCCACTTTAAAACTTTATACTTCACAAAATATGGACCCTTAAATCGGAAAATGTTTTGGGACGAAATAAATCAATGTATAGGGTAGATGTACCTTTTATATACCATTTTGTCGGTATTATTAATAAGTGCAATTAATTCAGGGCTTTGTAGGCCCTATAGTCTCTGAGCAAAACCGCGGAGAGACAGACGGACGGACAGACCGAAACGAACTATAAGGGTGGTTTGCACCAGAAGCGTGGTTAAAGTTAAAGTTAATGTTTATGGTTATAGTTAAATATGGCGTCCTTTAGCTTTAACTTTAACCTTAAAGTATTGACTTGGTATATGCCGCGTGTGAACAGTTTTTCAAGCCAGGCCAAACTGTTCACACGCGGCATATACCAAGCCAATACTGGCTGCCAGTCTTATTGGCAGCCAGTACTGGCTCTGTGAAAACTACAGGGTGTAACAAAAACTAGTGATAATACTTTAGGATGTGTACGTGTTCCCTGTAGAGAGTTCACTGTGAAAGTAGCAGCGCTGAAAGACCAAAATTTTTTTTCACTTTTGTATGGGCAAGGGCCCAAGCGTCACGAGTTTCCCCATACAAAAGTGAAAAAAATGTTTGGTCTTTCAGCGCTGCTACTTTCACAGTGAACTCTCTACAGGGAACACGTACACATCCTAAAGTATTATCACTAGTTTTTGTTACACCCTATATACTTAACTTTGACCGGAGAAATTCACAGATGTCTGTTGCGTTTATTTTTTATTGAAGCTACATGTGGAAAAAACGGGGGCAAATTATTTGAAAGGGCTTATTTAAACTTGTTAATCTCAGGAACTACTGGTCCGATTTGAAAAATTCTTTCAGTATTAGATAGCCCATTTATCGAGGAAGGCTATTGGCTACATTTTATCACGCTAAGACTTATAGAAACGAAGAAATAGAGGAAAATGGGGAAAAACGGGAGAAATTATTTGAAAGGGCTTATTTGAACGCGCTAATCTCAGGAACTACTGGTCGGATTTGAAAAATTCTTTGAGTGTTAGATAGGCCATTTATCGAGGAAGGCTATTGGCTATATTTTATCACGCTAAGACTAACAAGAGCGAAGAAATAGAGGAAAATGTGGAAAAAACAGGGGAAATTATTTTAAGGGCTTATTTGAACACGCTAATCTCATGAGCTGCTGGTTCGATTTGAAAAATTATTTCAGTGTTAGATAGGCCATTTATCGAGAAAGGCTACATGCTACATTTTATCACGTTAAAACTAATAGGAACAAAGAAATAGAGGAAAATGTGGAAAAAACGGGGGAAATTATTTGAAAGGGCTTATCTTAGGAACTACTAGAGCAATTTTTCTCTTATTTGGG
This sequence comes from Lysandra bellargus, assembly GCA_905333045.1. NCBI lineage: Eukaryota > Metazoa > Arthropoda > Insecta > Lepidoptera > Lycaenidae > Lysandra > Lysandra bellargus. The sequence continues at coordinate 1,460,278 of HG995333.1, forward strand.
TCAGATAGGAAGTAGAACACGTGAAGGATCATAGGCTATTTTTTGTGGACTAATTTGTCTGTGAAATATCTAATTTACCTACGCGGGCGAAGCCGCGCGGAACCTCTAAAAATAATAAAAATGAATCCATACTTCCCTTGGTTACGAGTTACGACGTCAAGCGTAAACAGCTGGAACGATTCTGCTGAAATTTGGTATAGATATATTATATACTTTGAGTCCCGGAAAAGGACATAGGATACATTTTGTCCCAAAAAATGTACGGTTTCCGCATAATAAACTTTTATGATTTTCGCCTAAACTATTCAATCTATTTTGCTGAAATATGGTATAAAGATACTTTGAGTTCCGGGAAAGTACATAGGATATATTTTGTCGCGGAAAAATGTAGTTCCCACAAAATTTACCTTTATGATTTGCGCGTAAACTATTCAATCGATGTACGGGAAGAACTATAAACTGAAGTCCACGCGGACGAAGTCGCGGGCAACAGCTAGTACATAAATAATTTATTTATATTGCAATTTGATAAGTAGGTATCAAACTGAAAAACGTGTGTAAAGACTCAAAAGCATGATATAATAACAATTATGATCTCAGATTGCGATCCTAAAATCAGAAGCTGTCGCAAGCATTGCGGTATACTATTATAATACTACATCAGTGGTCCCCAACCTTTTTTTCATGCGGGCTACAAACATGTTTTGGTCTTGGACACAAAGGGCCCCAAAAAAAAATTTTTAGGGTTAAAAAAAATAACATTCTTCAAAATTAACGATTTAAAAGTGGAAAAAATTTAACGACTATCACGTAGACTTTACGTTACGACGCCGGTGGGCGTGAATTTCAAAATTCACGCGGGCCACAATTAATAAAGTCCTGACGGGCCGCATAGTAGGGGAGGAGGTGCTATTTGTGTAGTCACTCGAGCGTCATGGAGACCTAGTAGGTTTTTTACATTAGGTAAAACAGATAAAAAAATAATAAGAGCGTTTTTTATTTTAGCGGTCGGTTCAGAAACTGCAGCCATTATAAAGTTTTGAAAAAGAAAATATATTCAGAAAATTGCTTATTTCGGTCAGTTATTATTATATTTTAGACAACAAGGACTAAATCATTTAGTTTAGTGCAAAATAAAATATCTGCGAAGTTCATTGACATAAGAAATTGGCGAAGTTTAGTTAGCAAAATATGAAGGCTCAGACCAATAAAAAAAGATAGACAGAGCCATCCATGCTACGCGGTGAGGCAGGCAATAGGAAGCCGTACGGCCATAGGAAGCCGGCCGCCCGCCATTCCGGTTTCAACGAGTGACGGCGCATGTCGTTTTCATCTGTGTCAAGAAATATCAAAATATGCCGTCCTGCATCGTTAAATGGTGCAAAAACAATTCTTGTGCTCAAAAGAAACCTTGTGGGATTACGTTTCACAAGTAATTAGTTGAATATTTATGTATTACCACCGAAATAACGAATTTAATTTATTAGTTCTAAAAATTGTCTCGGGAGTCTCGGAACACAGAACCTCAACCAGTGCTGCATGCTGGTCGCAAGATATTTTTTCCCATAATAGGGGAAAAATATTATTACGTGCTGTATTATCCTGAGAAATGTTTATTTTTAACCTAAAATTCGTTATTCATTTAAAATCTATTAATATAAATAAAATTGGAGTGTCTGTTTGTAGTATTGAAAGATTTTTTTACTATTTGCGTATTAATCTGTATACGATACATACTGCATACACCAAACAACATTCTTTACAATTTTTGTCTGTATGTATGTCTGTCTGTCTGTCTGTTCTTAGTTGAAACACATACATTATTAGATAGATACTTAAGTATTTACTTTTTTCAGCAATTACTAATGAATGATGATTAACAATCTAGTTTGATAGCAACTTTTGTAGTAATTACTTTGTAGTTTAATAAGACTGCAACAGGATGGGAGTTTGACAATCTGAAACCCTGAGTTGGCAATATTATTTTTTTGCACACAAGCGCACGCCTAGCGTATTTATGCTAGGCGTGACGCACACATTGATCGACAGCGACTTCACGTCATTACTTGTAAATACTCCGTCTTTCTTTTTTTATTGGTCTGAGTATGAAGGTTTATTTTTTTATATTTTTAAAATGTTCCTACAGGCTTACCTTATCTTTGAATCGTCAGTGCTTTTTATGGAAGCTTCTTTGGGGTATACTAAGCATCCCCTATCTTAATCTGACAGATCGGATGACATTTCAATATTTAAAAAAAAAAAATTAACCCACCACGTGAGAAATCTGATTTCTATACCATAATAACTAGACACATGTCGGAAGCCTATACTAGCTTAATCTGACACGCTCGAGCTACTCCCAAAATCCCCTCTTCCCCTCCTCTACTAACACCCATGGTCACAACTTGCGAGATAATATTTTGGGCACAGAAAGTCAGGTATTTTTTCTTCAATCTCAGAAAATATAACAATAGTAGGTATAAAATAAGCATATAAGAACTTGAAAAAAAAATTATTTTAAGTTCTGTACTACACACTACATTAATTACATATTTATAAAACATAATATTCTATTTACTAATTAATCCTTCAAGCCTCATATGAACACCGGTGAATGGTGATCACAACAACAATAGAACACAATAGCATTTCCAAGAATCCCCAATCGAAGGATTAAATGTTTCTAAAAAGCAAAACTTAAATTATTATCATGAAATAAATGTTCTGTTCAGCTCTAAATTCTGTTCAGAGTTATTTTATACGCTCTACAGTAAAATTTTGTCACCATAATGTCCCGTCTCCTGTCAACACTAAAATAACTCTGTACAGAGAATGTATTTAATACTTTTATTTATACAGTTAGCTATATTCCTAACAATCACAAAACTACTTTACTGCTTTTAATCAATAGCAATTTTTTTATTTGTTTTCCATGACAAGTAAGTGTTCCAAAACAAGGCAACAGTTTGGACTAATAGCACTTGATAATGTAAAGGTACAAAATAAAAATTGATTAATTGAACAAATGGCCACACATAATAATTTGTTATCAACACATCTGGATAATTACTCTGCATTTCAGATTTTATTCTATCAATGTCTTTACCTTGCATTAGACCTACAGAAAGCAAAATAAAAAATAAACATGTTGGAGCAAATAAAACTTGATCAAAACATACTTTCTTTAGAGCAACAGTTTTACCACTTGAGCCCACAATATATTTATTTAAGGTGCCATACCACACACGAAGAGATGGTCCCTGAAAAGAATGTTAATAAGATTGAGATGCAATTGTACTCAATATTTCTACTTCTACTACTTCAACAAACTTTAATTTCTAATTATTACCCATAAGAACTACTTATTCAGTTGTCAGACAAACAGTTTTTTGTTAATAATATGATGAGTCATGATATTGCGATTTAGAATTATTGAGCTCTAGAATCAAGAATATGAGGAGAACTTGAATACATGCGTACCAAAGCAAAAAATCCAATAGACGAAAACTGTGCAGTCCTTTTAAAATCAAATTTTTCCCTTGTCCTTTTTTCAATAAGAGTCTGGGATATTATGTCACCTGTGCCCATTAACAACCCAGTTTGTACAGCTTGCATCAAAATAGGATGTTTGTGAAGCAACTGATGGTAAAAATTAAAAATATTTCGAACCCGCATCATGCCCGCATCGTCGAGCTAGGTTATCAAGATTTATTATAATTTATAAATCACTTCTTGAACTTGCAAGAAGTAAATAGAAAAGATTATTTATTACTTAAAGATCCTAAGTCCTAACTATATTTAAATTGCAAAATTTTCAGATCAAATTTTGTACAAAACCTCAAAATCTCAGAAACACAAAAATACTCATCAGTGGTCTCTTTCTTTTTTTCTTTTTCTTCTTTTTTTGGCAACTTGACACAGGGATGCGTATGTTGTGCCACAGACAAGGTAAAAAGGTAAGGAACGGCGGAAGGAGTAAAAGATAACGGAATTTGGAAGAAAGTTAATTAAATCAGTGCGGTAAATTAAATTCTATAAACTAAATACTTAAGATAAACATACTTATTCTAAATATTAATATTATTTAATGTTAAGTAATTAGATATACAACTATATACACATTTATCATTAGAACTAAGAAGTATATTTACAGAAGTAGGAAATGGAATATGGATTAAAGACAAGCTATGATACAATTGGGAATGATCATGGAGGGAACATGAAAGGATAATGTGGTTCAAGTCACCTACTTCTCCACAGTCGCACAAATCATCATCTTTGACACCGATTCTCCTAAGATGCGCTGGAATGCACATATGACCAAGTCTCATCCGAATAATTGACGTTGTTATATTTTTAGAAAGGAAAATTTTAGAAAACCAGGGCTTAGTAGGGATCTCTGGTTGAACTTTACGATACTGTATAGCTTTTGTTTGACTGCTCAAGGCCCATAGCTTATTCCAAGATTTCAATAGGGAACCCCGTGCCAGAGAAGCCAAATCATGCGTATAATTATTAAAAGGGAACAAATCACCACTAAAAACAGCCTCTTTTGCCAATTTGTCAGCAATTTCATTGCCAACAATGCCGCAATGGCTCGGTATCCATATAAATGTTATTGAAAAGCCTTGAAGTTTACATTGATATAGAAGGTTTCTAACTTGTACAATAATTGGATAACAATTTTTTGATTTAAAAGGAAATTTAATCAGGGATTGTAGAGCGCTTAAAGAATCTGTAAATATTAATGTCTCTTTAAGCCTGCCAAGTAAAATATACTCAACAGCCTTAAAGAGACCATAACACTCTCCTGTAAAAACAGATGTTTCAGGCGGAAACTTTACTTTTTGTACAATATTATACTGTAAATGGTAGACACCAACTCCAACACAACCATCTGTAGTATTCTTCGATGCATCTGTGTATATGTGGTGGTAGCCCTGCCAATTGTTATTCGTGATGTACTTAAATATATTGTTAGCGAAATATGTATCAGTTTTTTTAATGCCAATGTCTAATCTAATATCTGGCATAAGCGTTAGTGCTTCATATACTGAATCAAATAATGGAAAAGTTTGAGAACGAAAAGTGGGAGCATCAATGACTAAGAATTTACGATAGCTAGTGAAAAGTAAGGGATGAGATTTATGATGCCAGTATTTATTATTACTATGACACAAATGAAATAAAGTTCTAAGTTTGGGAATTAAGGGGTGATTTTTAAATTGGTAACAACGAACAAAATATTTATCCGCCAGATATTGTCGACGGAGTTGAAGAGGAGGTTCGCAACATTCCAACTGAAGTGCGTTTATGGGAGATGATCTCATAGCTCCGCAGATTATACGCAAGGCTTTCGCTTGTATTTTGTCCATTTTTTGTAAACCAGTTACGCTACACGGCTCTAAAAGAAAAGTGCCATAATCTAGGACACTTCTAATTATTGCATTGTAAATTAATTTCATAGTAAATGGGTGTGATCCCCACCAAACACCAGATAAGCACCTTAACATATTTAGAAGCCGCTCACATTTGGCACAGATGTAATCGATGTGTGCGTTGCCATTTAATTTTCCATCCAAATATAACCCTAAAAATTTGACTTTGTCTTTAACAGGAATCGGCGCACCATCATAAATAATGGTTATCGGGGGAGGCATACGCATTCGGGTAAATAAGACGACGGAACTTTTGTTAATCGATAAGTCTAAACCATGCTTGTCCATCCAAGATTTTAACTGTTTCAAAGCGTTAATAAGATCTCTACAAGCAATATTTATAGAACTATTTATTACATAAATAGCCTTGTCATCTGCATATTGAAGTAATTTTATTATACTTAAATCTAGACAATTTTCTAAGTCGGATGTGTAAATATCGTAAAGTAATGGACTTAAAACTGACCCCTGAGGAATACCTTTCCGAACAGTTCTAGTTTCCAAAGAGTTGTTTAAAACAATTATTCTTTCTATTAAAATATTAATAATGAAATTAACTAAAATTAAAGGCAAACCAAATTGAATTAGCTTTTCTTTTAAGATTATGATAATATTATCATAAGCAGAATTTATATCCAAAAAAGATGCAACGACAGATTTATTTTCTGTGAATGCTGTGCGTATATCTGTGGTTAATATGGCAATATTATCTATGGTACCTCTACCTTTACGGAATCCAAATTGTGTATTCGAAAGGAGGTTATGTTTTTCTATAAACCATTCTAGTCTGTTTTTAGCTAAATGTTCTGCAATCTTTAATAAAACAGAGGAGAGCACAATGGGGCGATATGATGTAGCCAAAGATGGGGGTTTGTTGGGTTTTGGAACTGGGATAACTTTTTGTTTTTTCCATGCAGCAGGTAAATTACCAGATAATAAAATTTGGTTAATTAACTTGAGGTAGTACTGTAAAATTTCTTCATCAGCATGTTGAAAGAAGGAGTATGGAATGCCATCCAATCCGGGAGAAGAATCTTTCAAGTTTTGTACTACCCCTTTTAACTCTTCTATTGTAAAGAGTGAATCTAGTTCTTCAGAATTAACGTTTTGTAAAGGAGGAGGTGGTTCGTTAGAAATAGTAGGAGGAGCTAAATTGTCTAGAAACTCAGAAGCTAAAGAATCAGATATAGGGTGAGAAGGAGTAGTGAATGCAGATCTATACCGTCTTATTCCATACTATAGTAGGATGAATACCTGGATTTAATGATAAACAAAAATTTCTCCAACTTAGTATCTTCTTTTTCCTAAATAATTTCTTAGTATCTTTAAGACAATCAAGATACAGCTGGTAGTTGGCTATGTTTGGATTTAAATTATATTGTTTTTCAATCTTTTTCCTATTCTTAATGGCAACTGTGCATTCTTGATCCCACCAAGGTGAAGATGGTGTATGATGGTGTGAAGTTTTTTTTTTTGGAAATGATTCATCAGCAGCTTTAATAAATGCTGAAGTCAAAGCCTCAGCACATAGTGATTCATTTTCTGATGATATTTCGGGAAGAAAAGATAACTGATTTCTGAGCAAAGTTTGAAATTTATCCCAGTTAGAATTACTTAATATGATATTTTATTGATGCAGACTGATTTGATTTACTTTTATCTTTGCCTGGAAATGATAGAATTATAGGAAAATGATCACTGCCATGACTTGACTCCAACACGTACCAATGAAAAACAGATGATAGATTAGGTGAACATATTGACAAATCTGGTACACTACAACCTTCATGAGGAGCAGTGCGACGAGCCGGTTGGCCAGAATTAAGAATACACAGTTTATTATAATCTATTAAGTCTAAAACTTCGTAACCCCATTGATTGTCTTTGTGACTCCCCCATGACTGGTGCTGGGCGTTGAAGTCTCCTAGTATTACCACTGGTTGTGGTAATTGACTAATAATACTTTTTATTTCAGAGAAAATGCAGTATGAAGGATGAGGTATATACAGTGAAACAAAACATGTGTTATTTACAGATGCAGCAATGATTGAAAAATCAGAGTTATGTGATGGAAGAGGTATGTGATGAAATGATTGATGGTGTTTGATGAGCATGGCTGTACCACCATACCCATCTGATCTGTCTTCCCTGAGACAAGTGTAGCCAGAAATCCTAAAAAGTGATTCCGGCTTGAGCCATGTCTCTTGTAAGGAAAAGACGATAGGTTTGTATTTATTAATTAAAAAAATAATTTCGTGTTTTTTACTAACCACACTGCGGCAGTTCCACTGGACTATTTTGTCCATTGTTGGAAGTGGTATTAATTTGTGATTCAGTGGAGAATATGGCAGCGTTGGACGGTGATAAAGATGATAATGATGTAATCAGTTTGTTTAATGCTAAAATTGTTTCATGTATTGAATCCATGTTAATACCGGGAGCTGGATATGCAGATCCATTATCTCCTACTGGAGGATTATAATCTTTTATTAAACTATTATGTGTTTGTCTGTCATACCCGTTTTGTTGTTTCTGTGGCAATTTTGGTTGTTTGAAAACAGTTTTTTTATATGACCGTTGCATTAAATTCAAATTCTGTTTATTATTATTGTTGTTGAAAAATGATTTTTGTGTATTTACAGGTGATGATGATGAAGAAGTAGATGACATTAATACGTCAGAATATAATTTTGAAATGGGAGGATGTAACTTCGAAGCTTCTGAGTAGGATAGACAATTATGAGCCATTGACTCCTTAATTGATTTTTGGCGTTGGAATTCTGGGCATTTTTTATCAGTTGCAATGTGCGAACCGTGGCAAATACAACAATAAATAGACTCCTCTTCAACTGAGCAACTATCACCAGCATGCCCTTGGCCACACCTAAAACATCTAGGAGTTGACCAACATTGGTTTTTGACATGTCCGTATCTACAGCAATTGAAGCACTGTATTGTAGGGAATATATATAAGTCTACGGGAAGTGCATTATAGCACATGAAGACTCTCTTTGGTAATGTCTGCCCGTCAAATGTTATTACCACAGATTCGGTGTTATTAAATTGAGCGGTTCCATTCACTATTGTTTTTTTCTTTAACCTTCTGATTTTTAATATTTCACCACATCCAATTGGTAAAGTAATATTATTAATAACATCATCATCGGATCAATCAGCAGGTATACCTCTAACTAATCCTATTCTACTTACCTGAAAGGTTGGAATAAAAGATTTAAATTGTTCTGAGTTAAATTGAGGGTTACTTATAAAACTATTGGCATCATTATATGAAGAAAAGGCTACAGATAATCGGTTTCTGGCTATTTTCTTAATACTACCATCTACAATATTTTTAATGTTATTTGTTTTCAAGTAATGGCCAAAAACTATGGGGTGAAAGTTTATGTTTTCATTAGGTGACTTTGGTACCTTTTGTATATGGACAATATACGGAGAGGAGTCTGTATCTTTATACAGCATCCTACCGACCCGTGAAACTAAGCCCTGGGATTTTTCAGTTGTGTTCACATTTGATTGAGATTCAAGGATAACGTCTTGTTTAAGAACATTATGGTTTTCGGTATCGCTAAGACACATGCAATTGATATCAGGCTTGGCCTTATTAGGGTCTTTTTTAATTTTTTTCTGGCACTTTTTGCAACGTCTCCTAGGAATCGCTGGACGTTTTCTAGTATTTACTGAGCATGAGGTGTCAGTGTCCATGCTCGAATCATTTGATACAGTAACATAAAGACCAACGGGGGGACCAGGGTCCCCCCGGGTCGGGCTCCTCCATAATATTCTTATGAACGATATACGACGATATATAAATAAAAACTTACCAAATAAAATTAATATATACAACAAGAAAGAAAATTTAAACTAAAACTACACTATTTAATTAACAAATTATAGATATAAAAAGAATTTTAAAATTTTCCAAAAAAATACCGCGTCCGCCCTTTGGAAGTTCCCGCGCTTTTTTCATCAGTGGTCTCGAACGTCATAGAGCATGTTTGATGCTACATATATTAATCTGTGGTCATAGAGCGAGATCGAGAGCGAGATCGGTAGAATTGCCAGCTAAAATCGGTATATTTGTACCCAAAATCTGTATTTGACAAAAAAAATACAATATTCAATCAAATTCGCTTAGTTATTAAAAAAACTTTCAGACCAAAATATAACAATCAAAACATAGTCTGTCAAAAAAAGTGATGACAGGCGGGAATTTTTTTTAAATGAAAAAAAAAAAAAGAAAACTTTATTAATTCGAGATAAATATGTGCAAGGTGACAATATTTCAAATGTAATAAGCGTTCTCTGTGAAAATACAAAGAAAAAAATACACCTTGCGTGATTACGCTTAGAATTTTTTTCCCGTCTGTCATCACTCATCAGTCATCACCCATCACTGTCTTGACAGTGTATTTAAATACTTGTTACATTATGTACTCTCTCTTCAAAGTCAAAGTAAAAATTGAAAAAATTAAACCGAATTTCTGTTTATACACACTAGACAGGTAAATTCCCGAGTCGAGCGGGAAGCTCCATCCATAGGTCCATGCTATTGAGGGCTTCCCCCATTATATATAAAAAGAGTTGCTAACTTAAAAAAATTCCATGTATGTATTGTAAATGACGGAATCTCCGTAGGGAACGCCCTTAACATCTGGTGTATATTTTTTTCCCCCCACCCCTCTAAGGGGATGAAAGAGGGGTCAGATTTTGTATGACTTTTTTCTTTAACATTTTCGCAGATATATTTGTCTTCTTCCAACTCAAAACATCAACCCATCTAGCATACGCCAACGAGAAAATTTTGTCTACATGTTTTCTCGATGTTTGATGGCGTTTCTCTTCATCTCTATCATCTATTGACCCTAACATGACATAATTTTTTTCTCGTGTAGATCTGTTGTAACGTTGCAATTTCTTTGTATTCAATTTTTTACTTGTATCGTGTTTTTTTTTCTCTATGGCAAACGAACACGACACTTTGATTGTCATTTCCTTGCCAAAAAAAATATATGAAAAAAAAGAAATGTCATTACCTGTCATTACGTAAATGTCATGAGGACATTGACATTTGCCGTTAGAGGAGTTGTCAGTGATCTCTCCAGAGGATCATTTTGGAGCTGGCTTTCCAGAGTTTATCTGATTTTGGCTGTGTTTCAATCTGGAACAGGGCTTCATAACGTTATCGAATAACAGAAAAAATATCGTTACGTACCGTTACTTTTATAATGGTAGCCAGATAACGTTATTTTTTTAACGATATCTAGTAAAATAACGTTATATTTACCGTTATTATTATAACGTTATTTTTTCGTTATGGCATAACAAAAAAATAACGTTGTAATAATAACGGTAAATATAACGTTATTTTCTGGTATCAGGTATGCGATCGTGCACGGTGCACCAAATCTCACTCATATTTAAAATGTAATAAGCGTTCTCTGTGAAAATACAAAGAAAAATAATACACCTTAAAAGCGTGATTACGTTTAGAAAATTTTCCCGCCTGTCATGACTTTCTTGACGGACTATAACGTTATCAAAGAACATATATTTACCGTTATAAATCCTATATAACGTTATAACATTTACCGTTATTAAATACATTTATAACGTTATTTCTAGTATCGGTTTAATTTCCATAACGTTATCTATGCCCTTGAAGCAATAACGTTATGAAAAAATAACGTTATTTGAAGCCCTGATCTGGAATAATCAGCATCTATTTTATAGATCTCATGGCTTATAGGCTAAAAATAATTAACAGCGGTAAGTGTCTTATGATGCTGATACCATATTTTTTCAAATCTGAAGCCCTAGGGCTTAGCACATGGCTTGATAACATTCGTTGTCCACAGGCAGAGGAGGGAGTATCACGCTGGCAATGGTTTAGTCTTTGAAAACTCAAATAATTATGTTGTAGCAGCTGTCGTGGTATGTAAAACCCATAATTTCCATTTATTCGGTATTGTAGTTGTTAGATGTGTTTTCTCATAGATGTCTTGTATTTTCAGATGGGTCATTAATTGGTTCATTCTCTATGGCAAACGAACACGACACTTTGTCATTTCCTTGCCAAAAAAAAAAAATGAAAAAAAAAATTGAATGCGTTACACTGTCGTCAAAATCTATCGACTTAATGTCAAAAAAATATTTTGACATTATGTCGTTATCGACAATATAACTACACACGAGAGTGAGATTCTAGAATGGATTGAGTAGTTTACGCGCAAATCATAAAAGTTTATTGTGCAGTAACCGTACATTTTTCCGGGACAAAATTGTCCCGGCGTCGCACGGGTATAAAATATAATAGCCACTGAAAAAATTATTAAAATCGATAGCATATGATCCTTCACGTGGTCTACTTCTTATAATCTGTACCAAATAACATAAAAATTGCTTCAGTATTCGGGAGATAAGCCTGTAGCAGTACCTACACGTTCGTTCGGCGATTGAAACAAAGAAAACTACGCCCCGAAAGGGGCGCCCGCCGTCTTTGTATGTAACGTTCGTCGTAGAAGATGAAACAGAGAAGAAAATCGTTCTGCTAAGAACGTACGTTCGCAATAACGAAAGAAACCGTCCGTGTAATAATACCGGACGTGACCCAGCCCTGAAAAGGACTTTTTCTAATAAAAATTCTTCACAACACAACACTACGCGTCTTCACATCGTGCCTACATCGAGAGGGATCTTCACAACGTAGCTGCAGTCTTCAAGGCGTTTATATAACGTCTTCATAAAATGGCGGCACTATTATTATTACCGGCGCGGCGGCGAGCGGTGCAGCGAGACGACGTCACTTCAAGACTGCGCGGCGATGTGAGGCCCCGCAGGGGCTAGCTCCTATATTTATACTCGAGCCGCGAGCGGCGCGCGGACGCAGCCAATCAGGATCGACCTTTTGTTAATATTTTTATCCCTTTCTAATAGTTTTCCCTTTCTAGCTTTTGTAAATATTTTTATCTCATTCATTAAGTCTCTTTCTGTTTTGCAATAGCCAATCACAATTAATCTTTTAACTTTCTGTACAGTTTCTGGTAATAATAATTATGAAAATTTTTTGTATATAAGCAGCACAAAGTTCTCAATAAATCACTTCAGTTCACCACAGTAAATCGAGTTTTACTCTTTACTCCTCCGACCTCCAGTGAACTCTTAGAGAGACCAACTGGTCCTCTAAACTGGTGACCCCGAAGAACAACAAGCACCTACAAGAACGAAACTCTGCCCGGGAAATCTCTGTTCGACGAAATTCTCCCCGACAAAACGCTGCACGACGAAACGCTGCTCGAACGAAACACTGCACCACGAAACGCTGCTCGACGGAATTCTGCTTTAAATTTCTCCACACAATGGAATCCAGAGGCGAATCCCTGCCCGAAAGCTCGCCACTCACCACCAACCCGGCGTCATCACCAGCATCATCACAGGAAATCGCCGGCATCGCACTCTCCATGAGGATACCGCCTTTCTGGAGGGACAAGCCTCGGCTCTGGTTTGTCACCTTCGAAGCAGCCACCAGCAGCCTACAGAAAAACCAAAGCCAGCTCTCCCAGATGGTCATCGCTCGCCTGGAGAAGGAGGACATCGAACAGATAGCCGACCTGCTATACAACCCGCCAGAGACCAACGAATACCAAGCTCTGAAGGACCGGCTCATCTCCGCATACGAGGAATCTGACAGCCGGCAGTTTCAACAGCTGCTGTCAGACATGGAATTGGGAGACCAAAAACCGTCGCAACTACTTAGACGTATGCGAAACCTGGCTCGCAACAAGGTCCCCGATTCCACCCTACAGCTCATGTGGGCCAATCTCCTCCCGACAAGTATCCGCTCCGTCCTGGCCGTCAGCGAAACATTCAAGACGAAGACCACACTCGACGAGCAAGCTGCACTGGCCGACAAGATAATGGAGCAAAATGTAAATACTGTAAATAGCATTTCATCATCATCTCATCGTGTAAATAGCTCCGCATCACCATCATCGAACATCGAGTGCCTTCTCATAGAAGAAATTAGAAAACTCTCCCTAGAGGTCGCCGAACTGAAAAAACAACAGTTCAATAATAATAATTACTATCGAAGAGAAAATTATTATCATCACCCAAGGTCAAGACACAGATCATCATCAAGATTCCGGCAACGATCAACTTCGCGTCCACGGTCTACATCACCATCACCATTTTGCTACTACCACAGCAAATTCGGGAAAGAAGCGCGAAAATGTACACATCCGTGTACATTCAACAACCCGGAAAACTAGACAGAACGTTGGCAGCGGCGGAATCCGGCGTTCACAACAAACAATACCGCCTATTCGTCACGGACAAGACAACGAATCTCACCTTTTTGGTAGACACGGGTGCCAATATATCCGTCATACCGAAAAAGAAAGGCCTTCATCTCCAGCCGCTACCTTTTCAACTCTACGCCGCCAACAACACCGTAATACCGACGTACGGCGAAAAAACACTAGAGCTCAACATCGGACTTCGCCGACCGTACAAATGGAAGTTTATCGTCGCAGCAGTATCGAAACCAATCCTCGGTGCCGACTTCCTGCAACACCACGAACTCATCGTCGACCTGAAAAACAGAAGACTCATCGACGGAAGAACCAGTCTACATATTAACGCTCCTGGACGCTACACGGACGTACCTACTGTCCGTAGTGTCGACAGCACGCAGTCGTATCACGACATACTAGCAGACTTCCCCGGAATCACACGATTGACAGCGATGAACATCACGCCGAAACACAGCGTCGAACATTACATCGAAACGTCTGGGCCACCGCTACACTGTCGCGCCCGACCGCTACAACCACATCGCTACAATCAAGTAAAAAAAGAATTCGAGAATATGATGCAACAAGGTCTCTGTCGCCCCAGCAAGAGCGCCTGGTCTTCTCCGCTTCACGTCGTACCAAAAAAGAACGGCGACATAAGGGTGTGCGGCGACTACCGACGACTCAACGCAGTAACGAAGCCCGACCGCTACCCTATACCACGACTTCGAGATTTCACTTTCCAACTCGCCGGAAAAACTATCTTCTCGACGATCGACTTAAACCGAGCCTACCAACAATTACCAGTCCATAAAGAAGATATAGAGAAGACAGCAATCATCACACCATTCGGATTATTCGAGTTTCCGAGAATGTGTCCCGGCCTAAGAAACGCAGGCCAGACATTCCAACGTTTTATACACGAAATACTGCAAGGATACGATACGATTTCGTGTTTTCCTTCATCGACGACTTGCTAATCGCATCCAGCAGCGAAGAAGAACATCGCCAACATCTAAGGTGTGTTCTTCAACGCCTAGAAGAAAACGGGATCACAATCAACCCAGCTAAATGTGTACTCGGCAAGCAAGAAGTTAAATTCCTCGGCTTTAGCGTAAACAGCGACGGAATCAAGCCACCACAAGACAAACTACAAGCTATTGAAGATTTCCCGCTACCGAAAAACATAGAAGAGTTACGTCGTTTTCTCGGCATGCTACACGCATACCTACATAATGCGAAAAAGCGAGATAAAACACCGATCGAATGGAACGAGACATCGAAAGAAGCATTCACGGCTTGCAAAAATAGCATCAAAAACGCTGTTTTGCTCGCCCACCCGAATCACAAAGCACCGATCGCTATTTTCTCCGACGCCTCGGACACTGCAGCGGGAGCTGTAATACAACAATATTACAATAACAAATGGCAACCACTCGGCTACTTCTCGAAGAAATTTACTACAGCGCAAACGAAGTACAGCACCTACATCGCAAACTTCAAGCTATCCACATGGCAGTAAAATACTTCAGAAAAATATTCGAAGGCCGAGAACTCATCATATTCACCGACCACAAACCATTGACATTCGCCCTACAGAAGAAAACATCGACATCCGAAACTCCGAGAAGAACTCGGCAACTACTTTTCATCTCCGAGTTCACGCACGACATTCGTCACATCAGCGGAAAAGATAACATCGTCGCCGACACATTCAGCCGCATAGAAACAATCAACACGCCGTCAGCTGTAAACTATGAAGAAATATCTCGCGCGCAAGAGCGAGATAGCACGCTACCTACACTGTACGGTCAAGAAAACTTAAGTTTCAAAACAACAACGCTACCTAACTCCGATATCAAGATTATATGCGAAACTTCAACAAAATACGTTCGCCCGTACATTCCGCAAGATTTTCGACGCGCCATTTTCAACTCTATTCACAACATAAGTCATCCTGGAACAAAGGCAACAAGAAAACTCATCGCGCAAAAATTCTTCTGGCCGTCTATGAACTCCGACATTAGCGAGTGGACGAAAACCTGCATACAATGTCAGCGAAGCAAAATACAACGACATACATCGAGCGTCGTATCGACTTTCCCGCAAGTCGATTGTTTTTCACATACGCACATCGACATAATCGGACCGCTAAGTACAACAGCGAGTGGTCATAGGTACCTACTTACTATGATCGATCGCTCGACAAAATGGCCTGAAGCTGTACCACTCACCGAGATCACCGCCGAAACCGTCGCAAGAACATTCTACGAACAATGGATCGCGAGATTCGGTTGTCCGACTACAATAACAACCGACCAAGGACGCCAGTTCGAGAGTCAGCTGTTCGTCAACTTAACACGTTGTATGGGAATCGATAAAACTCGTACAACGCCGTATCACCCGCAATCTAACGGCATGATCGAACTGTTACACCCTTACATTGTTAGGTGTTTAGCTGACTCGACCTAAGTCTTGTCAGCACTATTATACTAGTATATTAGATCCCCAGCGGTTGGACCTCCAGTCTTAAATTCGCCGTCTCACTGGAGGAACCTCTCCTCATTGCTATATCAAGTCTCATCGGTCTTTGTGGAGTGAAATAAAAACGTGTATTAGTAAAAACCTTTTTTTTAAAAACTGAACTACAAGGCCCCGTATAACATTGGTGGCAGCGAAAAGGTGGGATGATTAAGTGCATCCCCGGTAACGTCTCCGAAAATTCGCGAAAAATCAGTGAAATACCGTGAAAATCCGCGAATAATCAGTGGAATACACTGCAAAATCAGTGGAATCTGTAGAACTGCAAAATCAATAAGTGTAAAAGCATATAAGTGATATAAGTGTGAAAAGTGAGTAAAATATAGTGTGAGAAATCACACTACACCGCTGCAGCTGTGAGCCGTTTCGCCGAATCTACGCCTGACCAGTCATGCTTCTTATCGCCGTGTACACAATCGCCTGCTCTATGAAATTGTAAGTCTTTAGTCGCTGTTTCTCAAACTGTAATTCTGTCACTTAATTTCTGCCATATTTTATTTTATCTCTAAGTCACATTAATTAAACTTAACTAGTCTTTCTCGTCTATGGCACCCGAAACAAGTAAATCGACTGAGCCTGCTAAACCTCCTAAACCCATAATGCCGGCTGTAGAATTGAATATTTTAATCCAATTCATTGGCAAGTTTGACGGGAGTAGAGATAAACTAACCCCGTTTCTAAGTAACTGCAATAATGCGTTAGGATTAGCCACCGAGGAACAGAAGAAAATTATTTTCAAATATATTCTCAGTAGATTGGAAGGTCGCGCAGAGTCCGCTGCAAATATTAAAGAATTTAGTGAATGGACTCAATTAGAAGAGTTTTTGAAAACGCAGTTTGGGGAGAAAAAACATTATACCCACCTCCTCACCGAACTGCAAAATTGCAAACAAGGCACCAACGAATCAGTCAACCAGTTTTCACTCAGAGTTGAGAGTTGTCTGAGCAAACTATTAACGGAAATAAATATTTCAATACCAACTAAAAAGAAAGCCGAGCTAGCCGGCCGAGTCGCTGCAATGGAAGACTTAGCTTTACACACCTTTATAACGGGACTAATTCCAAACATATCAACGGTAGTTAGATGCCGCGAGCCAGAGAACCTTAACGAAGCCATAAACACAGCAATATCCGAGGAAAAAATTTATTATGCCACAAAGAGATCAAATCCGAGTCCAAATTTTAATAGTAACTATCGCAATCATGTCCCTAATAACAATAGAAACTTTCAGCCGAGAAATTCATTTAACAATAATTTTAGAAAAGATCAATATGCGCCGCGTCACGATTCAAATAATTCTCCCAATCTTGTGTGTAGATATTGCAAACACCCAGGGCACACTATCGAAAATTGTCGCAAACGACAATACAATAATAGCAGGAATAACCAATATAACAATCCTGGGCCTTCCAGACCTAATCCAGTTCACTTCACACAAAACCATGCCAATTCTCACACGTTTGATAACAATATCACTTATAACAATGATAACTCTTATGACGAAGTAGATGATGTAAAAAACTAAAGGAAGTCTCATTTAGGTGTCGTATGAGACACAGTAATATTGAAACCGACACTATTACTAAATCCTTAAATGCTAAATCCGCCGTATCATTTACAAAATCTTTAGAAAATAAAAGAAAATTCACTGAATCTCATTCAATTCCTAAGTCCACTGAATCTTTTCACATTACAAAATCCACTGAATCTAATCATACTACATCCACTGAATCTAATCATACTATATCCACTGAATCTAATCATACTACATCCACTGAATCTAATACTACTAAATCCTTGAATGAGTCCTCTGTATCATTAAAAAACACTGAATCTAATACTTCAAAATCCCCTGTGCCTACTAAAATTGCTAATTCTACAAATTCCATGCCTACTAGATCCTTACACACCAAATTGAAAGAAAATCCTCAATCTGAAAGTACTAAGTCCGTAATAAATAATACTGAAAATCCTTTAGAAATTTATGAGATTAATACTAATCACACAAACAAAACACTGCCGCACGTATTACTTTACACTCAAACCTCTGACATTCCTTTAGCCCTCCTTGTTGACTCAGGTTCCGCCATCAGCTTACTAAAGAAAAACTCTATAATGAAACCGCAAAAACTTATATCAGAACAGATAAAAATAAAAGGTATTGATCCAGGAAAAGAAGTCACACATACACTTGGTCATTTTAATCTAAAATTATATGTATCTGATAATTCTAATCAATTTATCTCTAGTAAATTTCATGTTGTAGAAAATATTGACTTACCTTACGATGGCATTATTGGCAGTGACCTCATGAATCTATTCCGCTGCAATATTGATTATAACCGTGATATTCTGAAAATAAAAAATCATGAAATTAAATTAAATTTTTATGAACCAACTTACCTCATCCCAGCTCGTACAGAGACAGTTATTGAATGCTCCGTCGTTAACCCCGAATTAAAAGAGGGTCTTATACTAGATCAAAAAATATCTAAAGATTTATTAATAGCTAATTGCCTAGTCACTGTAAAACCTAACAAAAGGATTAACTTATCCGTCGTGAATACTTCCGAATCTCCAGTACACATTAAATCAAATTTAAACTTAGCTCTTTTACCCTACATTTCTGATAACGTAAATAATGCTGACTCTCCTATATCTATCAATTCCATTCACACTGTATCATATACAAATAGTTTTCAACGTACTCGAGAAGTATTAAAACAATTACGAGTCTCTCATCTCAATAAAGAGGAAAAAAATGCCCTTTACAAACTCTGTTCTGATTATTCTGACATCTTTCATCTTCCTGGAGAACAACTTACATTTACAAACGCAGTTCGACACGAAATTAAAACCGTCTCTGACACTCCAATTCACACCAAAACCTACCGTTTTCCAGAAATCCATAAAGAAGAAGTAAATAGACAGATAAATGAAATGTTGCAACAAGGAATTATAGAACCTTCATCATCTCCATGGTCAGCACCCATTTGGGTTGTCCCAAAAAAGTTAGACGCATCCGGTAATTGTAAATGGCGAGTTGTGATCGACTATAGAAAGTTGAATGACGTCACGATTGGTGACTCCTACCCCATACCAAATATAACAGAAATACTAGATCAATTAGGCAAAAGCCAGTATTTCACCACCCTAGACCTCGCTTCCGGGTTCCACCAAATTGAAGTTTCTCCTGAAGATTCACCTAAAACTGCTTTCTCCGTTCCTCAGGGACATTATCAATTTAAACGCATGCCATTTGGACTTAAAAATGCACCCGCAACGTTTCAACGTCTCATGAATACCACACTCTCAGGACTCCAAGGCCTACGCTGTTTCGTATATTTAGACGATATTGTTACATATTCATTTGACCTTATTTCGCAAATTCAAAATCTAAAAGCAATATTTGACAGACTTCGAAAATATAACCTAAAATTGCAACCGGACAAATGTGAGTTTCTTCGACGAGAGGTTGCATATCTCGGACACCTCATTACTGAAAATGGCGTCAAACCTAACCCAGACAAAATCGAAGCAGTGACACAATTTCCAACACCTAAAACTCCTAAAGATATAAAATCATTTCTTGGCCTCGTCTCCTATTACCGCAGATTTATACCCGACTTTTCGATGACAGCAAAACCACTGACTTCTTTACTAAAAAAGGATGCAATGTTCAAATGGGAAAATCAACAGCAAGTTGCATTTGATACTCTAAAACATAAGCTTACCTCTGCACCTGTTCTCTCCTATCCCGACTATAATCTTCCTTTTATCCTCACCTGTGATGCCTCTGAACACGCCATCGGTGCCGTACTATCCCAGGGCCAAGTAGGTAAAGACCGTCCTATCGCATTTGCCTCACGCACATTAAATAAAAGCGAAAGCCACTACACTGTAACTGAAAAAGAACTACTAGCAATAATATTTGGTTGTAAAATATTCCGCCCATACATCTATGGCCGAAAATTCACTATAGTCACGGATCACCAACCCCTAAAATGGCTCTTCAATCATACAAACCATAACAGTAAACTTCAAAGATGGCGCTTACAACTCGAGGAATATGAATACGAAATAGTTTACCGTAAAGGCAGACTAAATTCAGTAGCTGATGCTTTATCGCGCTATCCTGTCAACCCTATTTTCCCAGATGATGATGATGCACAATTATTTCCCGAATTAATACCTCTGAATCCCGTTCAGGATCCTCTAGACTCTGTCCCATCTCCAAATAATGTATTAGAAGAAATAGGCGCTCCACTGAATCCTGAACAAATAAGCAATGAAATTCCTGAACATGACAATAATGAAAACAATATAGTCCCTGAAAATTCTAAGCCATTACCTGAAAATGAAACGCCACTAATAGCTAATCCATCATTTGACGACGTCCTATCCCCTTACCTTCCGTATGGTGGCATCGATCCTGAAAACATTATTCCATTACCTAATGATAACCTTTCAGACGCTGGTTCCTGTGGTTCTAATCAACAAGCCCCTGACTTAGCATCTGAATTAGACTTAGATGAATTATTACATCCACCTAACAGAAATCCCTCACCTATAGTTTCAGAAGAACAACAGTCTCCATCTACCAATATAAATCCTAACGAAAAATATTCACAGTTTCTTAAAACAATTGCAGATAAAAATAAATCTTTTAATACTAATATTATTGAACACAATGAGTCTCTACTTAAAACTTCCTGTTCACACATTATTATACCAACTTCTATTGATCTAGATGAATCTAATCCCTATGTAAATAATATCCTATCATATTCTACAAATAAAGAAGAAATATTACAAAGTGAAAAGGAACTATACTCATTTAAAAATTTAGAAATCAATAATAAAATTTACTACCTACTCTTTACCAAAGTACACCACTTCGAAGAAAGCTCCTACCGCGACATTTTTCAATCCCTGGAAAAAATAAAAAACATATTAGTAAACTCATCTATTATTACAGAATTTGCCATATCAGATTTCAAAAATCCCTTCGATAAACATACGTTTAGCAAAATATATAATATGATCACATACCTGTTTCACGATTCCAGTGTAGCCGTCCATATTTACCACAATAATATAATGTATCCATCACTTAGCGAAATTAAAACTATTTTACGAGAAAACCACGACTTACCTGTCGCTGGACACCTTGGCTCCGTCAGGATGCTGAGTAGAATCAAAGAAAAACTCTCCCCTCGCCCTCGCCCGCCACCCTTTGTTATTTTACCGGTGAAGCCAAAATATAAATTATGTATTACTATTATACTTAATCGGCCACTCGATATTATATTGTTTTATTTACATAAATATACTTTTTATTTATTTATATTGAACACTTTCGTATATATACTTATTACTTACACTAAATCTCAATGTTATTTTATTCAATTTATTATTTATTACAATTATTTTGCGCATTATTTTATTTAATTATTGTAAGCATGCATTTATTTACTTATTTATTTCTGATGGGTACTGCTTGTCGTCTGTCAGTCGCTTGACAACTGCTCAGGATCCACAGAATACCAGGGTTCACGGTACAGGATAACCTATACCGTGATCATAGCCTGAGTGGAATCCTTTTCGACAGTATATTCGCATCGCACTGCCTTACACTACTACGACCTAGTGTTGCTACACTAGTTCATTTTAAGTTCTTTATGTCCTTATAATTATTATCATTTATTTATTTTTTTTGCCTTTTATTGTTTGTAGAACTTTACTTTGTTTGTTTTTAATGTTTCATATATATTGTGTATTTCAGTGTAGTGTGGTGTGAATGTGTGTTGAATAAATGTTTTATTATTATTATTATTATTATTAAAAATATTATTGGAAGGGTATGCGCTCAGACATTGAAACATATGTTAAAAATTGTAAACAATGCCAAGAAAATAAAGCATTGAGACAGGTTAACCGAGCTCCTATGCAAATCACTACTACATCCACTGCTCCATTTCAGCGTATAGCTATTGATATTGTAGGACCCCTGCCAGAAGCGGGCACAGCCAAACTTAAGTACATTATGACCTTCCAAGATGACCTAACGAAATTCTCAACAGCTTACCCTATTAGATCAATAACAGCAGAAGAAACAAGTGATTGCTTAGTCCATTTCATTTCCTTGTTTGGCATCCCCAAAACCGTTCTTTCCGATCAGGGTACCAACTTTACTGCAGAGCTGTTTAAGAAAACCTGTAATTTTTTAAAAATCAAACAAATTTGGTCAACCCCATATCATCCTCAGACTCAGGGCGCACTAGAGCGCAGTCATTCTACGTTAAAAGAGTACTTAAAATCGTTTACAAATGAAAACCAGGATAACTGGCCTCGCTATGTTTACACAGCCATGCTCACTTACAATACTAATATACATTGCACTACTAAATTCTCACCCTACGAACTCCTATTTGGACATAAACCTTACCTTCCTGATTCCATTTATAACACTCCACAGGACGTCACCTATCCCGAATACCTGAAAATGCTCCAGCATAGATTTAAACTCTCCCGCGATAAAGCGATTCAAAATATAGTCGCATCTAAACAAACTTCCAAAACTTATTATGATAATCGCACTCAATCAATTCAATACAAAGTAGGCGACTATGTCTATTTAAAGAATCATCTCCGACTCAGAAAAGCCTTGTCACCCCAGTGGAAGGGCCCCTATAAAGTTGTTAAAATACATGGATATAATACATTATCACTACTAATAAATCGTAGACACGTGAAACATCATTTCGACGAAGTTAAACCCGCAACTGTTCCTGCAACATAAAAAAAAATACTATTAAGAAAATATACAATTCGACTAGAGTAAATAATTATTTCTATACTAAGTTATAATATACACACAAAATTAAGTAAATAAACATATTTTATTTTCCAGCGTTACCGCAATAGCGCAACAAAACTATGTCCAAGCTATTACGTCGAGCCCTGGAATTTATTTCGATTATTTAGGACAACTCAAAATAAGAAGAACTTACCTCGATACCATGATACCAGTCGATACATCCTATATCGGGCAGCACATCGAAAATATAAATTCTGTTTTAGGAACTGCTAGATACCTATGCAAACAATCAGAAGCACTAAATAATATTGAATGTCATAGCATGCTAGAACCCATAACTGCACGGTATTACGATGTAGTTAAAGAATTTGATTCAATATCACATCTTATGTCAAAGACCAGCAAACGGTCGGCTTGGTTTGGCGGCATTGGTACCGCCTTCAAACATATTTTCGGATCCTTAGACGAGGACGACGGAGTTAGATACGATCAGGCGATTGAAATTGTAAAAGACAATCAAGCTAAACTAGCTTCATTAATAAAACAAAACCTTTTAGTAACTAAATTTACATTAAATTCATATAACAAAACCTTTCATGAAATGAAAATGAATGAAGCTCGTTTAAGTGACGCAGTCGACAATCTCTCGGTAAATATTCATAATTTAAGTAGTGTTTCGAATAATTTAGTTTTCATGACAAATACTAATTCTATTCTCAACAGTTTGGAAGCCACTCTCTTAACATTGTCGTTTCGTTTAGAAGACTTATCTAATGCTATCACATTCAGTAGTCAAAACATCCTGCATCCGTCAGTCATAACACCGAGTCAGCTATACCGAGAGCTCGCCGAGAGCCATATTCACTTGAATAATGATGTCGAATTCCCTGTCAATTTAGAGTTAGATTCTATGTATCGCCTTATGAAAATTTCGGAAGTATCTTGTTATTATATAAATAGGAAAATTATATTTGTGTTAAGAATTCCTTTAGTCACACCCAGCGAATTTAACCTGTATCATAGCATAGCTTTTCCGATACCCTATGATCCGGAAAATCCGGACACTTATACCTAGCACTAAGCACATCGCAGTGACTAAAGACAAACAAAAATTTTGTAACTTAAATAATTTAGGCGAGTGTACCACCGTCGACTCTCGGACTATTATATGTGACGCAACGAACTTATATACCGTTAACGAGTTCCCGACCTGCGAGAGCGAACTCTTATTGAGAGTTATGAGAAAACCTCCCGCTCAATGTGAAACTAAATTTATACATGGACATTTACAAATATGGAAAACATTAAGTAATAATCAATGGATTTTTATTCATTCTGTTCCGACACAATTATCAATAGACTGTCTGAACCGACCCGAAAGTGTCGTCACCCTATTGGGAACTGGACTTATATCGCTTCCTGGCAACTGTGTTGCATTCAGTTCTAGTACTAGGTTAATACCTAATAAAAATAATGTTATTAATATTACTGTAAATCCTATGTCATCTGATTTTAATTTAATCAACGACTCTTGTTGTAACTTAAACAAAGTTACGCGATTACTATCGTCGAGTAATGTGCCCCCTATATCTTTAATTAATACCGATTTGGATAATTTAAATTTAAATGAACAAATTTCAAATTCTATACTTAATCAGGCCGATAAATTAATAGAACAACCACATATCGTAAAATACGGGACACATTATTCTGGCACAACCTTATTATTGTGTATTTTAGTTTGTAGTTTTGTATTTTATAAGATCTTTACCTATTTTAGTTTTTACAAATTCTTTAAATGTGATAAAAAGGCTGAAGGTCAGGAACAACCCGTTGCGTTGGAGTTAGATGAGGGTTTGACGACATCCCCGCCTAGGTTAAGAATTAGTTAGTAAAGTTGTTTGTATCCCCAACTTTACACTCAACCGGGGGGTTGTTACACCCTTACATTGTTAGGTGTTTAGCTGACTCGACCTAAGTCTTGTCAGCACTATTATACTAGTATATTAGATCCCCAGCGGTTGGACCTCCAGTCTTAAATTCGCCGTCTCACTGGAGGAACCTCTCCTCATTGCTATATCAAGTCTCATCGGTCTTTGTGGAGTGAAATAAAAACGTGTATTAGTAAAAACCTTTTTTTTAAAAACTGAACTACAAGGCCCCGTATAACAGAACGCTGGCATCGAAGTCTCAAGAATTCACTGAAATCAAGACTCATCAATAGTAATACATCGTGGATCGACGAGCTACCTACAGTTTTACTGGGACTACGCGCCGCCATACGAGAGGACACCGGAGTCAGCGCCGCCGAATTAACCTACGGCCGTAACTTACGATTACCGGCCGACTTCTTCGAAACAACATCGTCATCGAGCCTAGATCATACCTACATCGAGCAACTACGAAAAAACATCAACTCTCTCAAGCCAAAAAACAATGTACATCGCCACGGTAATCAACGCAACATCTTCATACATCGTGATCTACTTACGTGCGAATACGTATTTTTACGTATAGACGCTGTAAGAAAACCACTTCAAAGTCCGTATGACGGGCCGTACAAAGTTCTTCGACGAGAAGAAAAATACTACGTAATACAGCTACCCGATCGCACAGCAACAGTATCCATCGATCGTTTGAAGCCCGCCTACATACTGAGTGAAGATTACCTCGGCGAGTCAACGAGCAATGTACAACAGTCACCGGTAATTACCAACTTACCTAATACCAATGTACCTGTTACCTTACCTTCACATACCAATAATTTACCTCAAAATACCTCATTACCTTTACCCGTTACCTCATTACCGTTACCTGTTACCTCACAACCATTACCAAGTGCAACACCAGTCAAGCAGAAGACACAAGCAAGTCTAACACAGAAGATAACAAGAACGGGCCGGGCCGTCAGACTGCCGGTGCGCTTCGCTTGAGGGGGAGCACTGTAGCAGTACCTACACGTTCGTTCGGCGATTAAAACAAAGAAAACTACGCCCCGAAAGGGGCGCCCGCCGTCTTTGTATGTAACGTTCGTCGTAGAAGATGAAACAGAGAAGAAAATCGTTCTGCTAAGAACGTACGTTCGCAATAACGAAAGAAACCGTCCGTGTAATAATACCGGACGTGACCCAGCCCTGAAAAGGACTTTTTCTAATAAAAATTCTTCACAACACAACACTACGCGTCTTCACATCGTGCCTACATCGAGAGGGATCTTCACAACGTAGCTGCAGTCTTCAAGGCGTTTATATAACGTCTTCATAAAATGGCGGCACTATTATTATTACCGGCGCGGCGGCGAGCGGTGCAGCGAGACGACGTCACTTCAAGACTGCGCGGCGATGTGAGGCCCCGCAGGGGCTAGCTCCTATATTTATACTCGAGCCGCGAGCGGCGCGCGGACGCAGCCAATCAGGATCGACCTTTTGTTAATATTTTTATCCCTTTCTAATAGTTTTCCCTTTCTAGCTTTTGTAAATATTTTTATCTCATTCATTAAGTCTCTTTCTGTTTTGCAATAGCCAGTCACAATTAATCTTTTAACTTTCTGTACAGTTTCTGGTAATAATAATTATGAAAATTTTTTGTATATAAGCAGCACAAAGTTCTCAATAAATCACTTCAGTTCACCACAGTAAATCGAGTTTTACTCTTTACTCCTCCGACCTCCAGTGAACTCTTAGAGAGACCAACTGGTCCTCTAAAAGCCCTTTCATACTATTTTCCCAGCTTTTCCACATTCTTCTATTAGCCTTAGCGTGATAAAATATAGCCTATAGCTTTCCCCAATAAATGGGCTATCTAACACTGAAAGAATTTTTCAAATCGGACCAGTAGTTCCGGAGATTTGCGCGTTCAAGTTAGCCCTTTCAAATAATTTTCCCCGTTTTTCACATTTTCCTCTATTTCTTCGCTCCTATTAATCTTAGCGTGATAAAATATAGCCTATAGCAGGGGTTCCCAAACTGCACCGCGGCGCCCTGGTGCGTCGCGTAAAGGCAAGAGGGGCGCCGCCGTGAGTCGATCCTCCATCACTACCCATAACTCAATAATAAAATAAAATTATAATATTATCAATTATACAAAGCATGTAGAAGAATAATATTTGTTTATTATTATTTACTTGCTTAACCTACCTATATTTATTATTAATATAATTATTATTTAAACAGTCTATATATTACACCTTTTTTTACGTCTACACATATAAAAAATAATAACTTTTTAACCATGGATATTAACTATTAACAATAACAAATACGAACTAAGAATTAGCAACTAGTCGAGCCGGAAGCGCGCGGGAATCTGGCGGGTGCGTTTTGGACGCGTAGAGGGTACGGAGAGGGTACGCCATGTGTTGCCCTCGTTACAGACTCCCCCTCCAAGCTGGAAACACGTCTCGAGTCCGGCTTGGGAACTCTTTGACGAGGTCTAACCGTACATCTTAGTGTCATCAGCGGGTAAGAGTCACCTACCTTATAATTGCGCATTCTGCGCATACGCATCAGCATGACACTTTCGTGTATTCGTAAGAACTTCAGCGCGTTGGCTGAGTACGGGAGTCTTCAGAAAACCAGCTGGTTTAAGTTTACTTACCTCAATATAGTGCTGAGCATACTGAGTAGGCCCTCCCCCTACTTGGAAGATGTCTTCATGTTGCCTTTCACCTTCATTCAGCAACTGTCCTTCGTCTTCTTGCAACAACTGGGCAGAGTAAAGATTGGTACTCGACGTGTAATTCTCAAACTGAATAGGGTAAGTATTACGGCTATCAGAGAAACGCCACGTCTTAGAAGTGAAATTGAGCACTAAACCAACACTCATGATAAAATCCATACCCAATACGGTTCTGCTACTTTGAGAATCAGGAAATATAATAAAAGATAAATCTACTACTTTGTGCTTAATCTTTACTTTTAAAGTAGTCGTGAGAATCCGTCGATTTTGCACGAGGCCATCGGCCAATCGCATTTGACGATTTTCTTCGTTACATGGATGTCCACGTTGTAATAAAATATTATAAAGTGAGTGACCGGCAATATTACCTTTAACATCTGTATCCAAAATAGCGGTACCTGAGATACCAAATATGTCTATTTCTAAAATAGGTCGAAGATAAGGAGAAACGTGAATTTCGGGTTCCCTATTTGGAGTATTAACAAAAGTTAACTCACCTTTCGCAGTATGCAGCTGTTGTATACTCGAAGCGGGAACAGGGTTCTCTATGAAGCGGGGAACGGCGTAAGTACGGGCAGATAGCGTGGTCTCCTTACACTCAGCGCTAGCATCGGAATTGGGAGGAACATAAACATTTCCCCGCGAGCCAGAATTAATTTCGCACTTTTTTATATTAATATTTGAAACTTTATAGCTTGGGTGAGTAGCAAAAATGTGACTTGCCGAGTTAACAATATCGTCGTGCACTCTTACCCTCGTCGGCGTCGTGACGCTTGCACTTCCGTCATAATCTATACAACAAAATGTCGGCTTATTATTACTATCGTTACAGTCTTTACAATTTGAACGGATTACACCGGTTTGCCCGTAACCATAACAAGTAGGTACCGGGGCTTTGACCTTACTGTCCATAGCACTTTTTAACAATACTTTACGACACTCGTCACGATTATGTACCGGATGTTTACAATACACACAAAAACGTTTATGAGCGTGATTACTCTTTGGAAAAGTTGCCTGTTCCGACGGGTTGACGCCTAGCATATGCCGAGGCATAGACGAAGCACGTGCAGCGAACTCGGGGCGCGCCGAGGGCGAAGCCCGGGCGGCGCGGGCGGCGGCGTCTGGACGCGCCGTCGACGAGGTCGATGTCCGCGAAGCTGCATCTTCGGCATCTTCGATCTGCCTTATCTTTTCAAAAAGAGTCTCCATCGACGCGAAATCCTCTCGTCGAAAACGCTGTCTCGTACGTGTGTGGAGCAGCCCATAAATCATATCCAGTTTGACCTTTTCACTGAGGTCGCCTGGTGGAAGGCGAGCGAGGAGGGCTCGAGCCTTCGAAATATATAATTCCGTATTTTCTCCCGTTTGCGGATTGGAAAAGAGCTCTCTGTAGATGCGGTGAGGCGGGTGACGGTCTCCAAAGGCACCACGCAGGAACCGGAGCGCGTCGTCCCACAATGTGACGGTGGCTTTGACGCCTTGCCAGCATGTGGCGGCGTCGAGCGTCAGCAGCATTGATAAGCCGCGCACGGCATTACCGTCACTAATGTTCGTACAATCTTTGTACGATTCGACCGCGTCTATGAAAGCGTCCAATGACTCTTGCGGCGCCCCGCTGTATCGTGCCGTGCAGCCTGCGAAGTTACCTGCAGAGACGGCGGGCATCGGCGAAGGCGCGGAAATTCCGGGGGACGACGTTCGCTCCAATATTCTTTCTAGTGAATAGCTCGAACGTGGCGGCCTGGCTCTGCTGCATCGTGAGTAACGTCGCAGACAAACTCTGAGCGTCGAGAGGTGACGCCACTCCGACGCCGGCACATGGCGGCGGGAGCGAAGGCGTTGGACGCGAGAGGCTGGCAGGCGAGCCGCTATCCTCCGGATTGTTGAGACGGCTGGACCGGACGACTAGGCGAAGTATTGGTATTGTTCTTGGACCGAGTCATCATTGATATCCTTTTGTTCTTGAGTACTTAACTTTCACTTTTCACACAAAACTTTAACTTTTTCGGCCTCTAGCTGGGCGCCAATTTAATGCGTAGACGGGAGGGTGTGCTAAATTATTATTAAAACAGTCTATATATTACACCCTTTGATGTAGTTGAATCTACCGCAAAATCTGAGAATATATATGCATAATAAATGTTCTTTACCTTCTTCCCCTTTATGCCAATGCTCAGAAATAAGTAGAACACCATATATTAAATATCTCGGGGTGACGATTGATAGCAGCTTAACATTTGCCAAACACATACATAACATATCCCAGAGACTCAGAAAATTAATATATGTTTTTAAGAAATTGAGGTGCGATGCCAACGGAGAGACAATGAAAACAGTTTATATCGCTCTTGCACAATCGGTTATCACCTATTGTATTAGATCTTGGGGCGGAGCTGTAAAGACCAAACTTATAGAGCTGGAGCGAACACAAAGACTTCTTCTTAAGATATGCCTGTCCAAGCCGAGGCTCTTCCCTACCACTGAGCTATACCAGGAAGCTAAAGTTCTCACAGTTAGACAACTGTTTGTGCTTTCTACGATACTTAAGCAGCATTCACTTGCTTTCTATACACCTGCAGCCGTTTCTAGAAGACATTACAAAATATTCAACACTGAGATTGCCCGAACATCTTTTGCTTGTAGATTCTTTTTTATGTTAGGAAAAACATTATACAATAATGCTAATAAAATATTAAATATCTACCCCAAAACAAAATTAGAATGTAAGAAATCTGTAACTCAATGGCTTTTAAACCTCACTTATACTGAAACAGAAAATCTAATAGGTAGAAATATAGATTAGCTGGATAAATAAATAATAAAAATATATATTTTTTAATCAACTTTTTGTAATAACTTATAACACACATACACACACTCACCCACACTTACTCCCACTCACACACTTGTTTAAATTTATTTTAAAGTAATATTGTTAATGTTGAAATTAGATAATATTGTTAATGTTCAAATTAGAATAAAATGTCGCATGTCTTTTTAAATTAGCTAAATCATACTTATTTAAATTTATTTTAAAGTAATATTGTTATTGTTGTAATTAGAATAAAATGTCGCATGTCATTATAATTTACCTAATCATGTTAATCTGTTAACATTCATTAGAGTACTCGAGGGTTAGAGGCCTGGTGTCTTAAAATACAAGCAGGAAACTGCTTAGTTTAAGACGCCAGTCTCCCCACAAAATATGTGCACTGTATTGTTAATATTATAAAATATGTAAACTGATTATTGTGGAGAGAAAAATAAACATTATTATTATTATTATTATTATTATTATTATTATTATTATTATTATTATTATTATTATTATTATTATTATTATTATATAAATTTTGAGGAGTTCCCTCGATTACTCATGGATTCCATCATCAGGTCTCCACTTTTGTGAACATGGTACCAAATTGGAGTTGAACCCTATACAACAAAAGAAAAATTTTGAAAATCGGTTCACAAACGGCGGAGTAATCGTTGAACATACACAAATAAAAAGATTAAAAAATATATCCACAGCCGAACATATAACCTCCTCGTTTTTTGAAAGTCGGTTAGTAAGAAATATGGCACTGCAAAATTTATTTCTATACATATACAGATTGGAGTCCTATGCAAATATTTTGGTGCCACGGCCCACGGGGCTCGATGCGTTTGAGAGTGGCAACTTGCCACTCGGAAACGCGTTGCAATGTCGGCGTGGCGCAAGAGGCGCAAACGCGCCGAGCCCCGTAAGACTAAAGGCTCCCTGAAAATATTTGCATAGGACTTCAATCTGTATTTGTATGGAAATAAGGAGCAAAATCGTGTAAATAAAAAATACTTTAACTGATTTAGTGCGGATGACACGGCAGCCGTGTCATATATGTTTTTAACGTGTGGCGTATGACACATGAGCTGTGTCATTTTGAAATTATTATTTTTAACAAAAAATTAAAACCGACTTCCAAGGTAAAACAATAATAACATCCTTATAATATGAACTAAAAAGTATTAAATAATTATTCCTATCTAATAGTGCCTTTTTACGAATTCGGCTAAAACTCAACTATTTCTGTACTCAATCTTCATAATTTTGAAGTCGGTGCCAGTTCCAAAAGTTTCAAATATTCTGTCAGAGAACAGAAGATTCATCTGGTACCGACTTCAAAATGATGAAGATTGAGTACAGAAATAGTTGAGTTTTAGCCGAATTCGTAAAAAGGCACTATTAGATAGGAATAATTATTTAATACTTTTTAGTTCATATTATAAGGATGTTATTATTGTTTTACCTTGGAAGTCGGTTTTAATTTTTTGTTAAAAATAATAATTTCACTCTTTTTAGTTACCTAGTAAGCAAGCACGTACTATACGTAGAATAATACACGTGTATATTATTCTACGTATCTTATTACAGTCACACTTACAAAATATTATAATATCAGCTGCAGCCTGCAGATAATTTTAAACAATCATTAAAAAAAATCGAAGTGAACACGTGTGACGTGCTAAGTAGCCGGTCACCGGACTAGTTTCAATAGGCTGGCACTCGTTCGACATGTGCGACAAGCACACGCAGCGCACATAGTACCTCCGTGAGTAATTTGTATTCTGTGCATAGTACCCGGCCCGCGCCCGCGCCGCCGCGCGCTTGTTTGACAGCCCTGGCAGAATGCGATGCGATGCGTTATTATACTATGAACGCTAAACGCAATGCAAAAGGTTGAAATTAGGTTGTTTTCCAGAATATCTCGGCGAAGTGGAACAGAATATTACATTATCGAAGCAACTTTAACTTCTCAGGAGTAATGTCAAATGTGTGCCTTATGCTCTGGAGATAAGGTTGAATTTGGTGACATTGGTGACCCTGACGTGGTAATGATGATGATGATGATGAATGTAATTTGCATAGTAGCATATGCTTTCAGTTCTTAAAACAGCGCCTAAACTCCCAAACTTATATCTATAAGGAATCCGGAGTTCTCTTAGTAGCTTCGGAACCATAGTATACCTCGGTGCAAAATCTTGCGTTTTGGTAGCATATGCTTAGGATGCTTCTCATAAAACCAAAATCACCATATGTTTCCATATAAATTTCGAGGAGTTCCCTCGATTACTCATGGATCCCATCATCAGGTCACCATTTTTGTGAACATGGTACCAAATTGGAGTGAAACCTAATACAACACAACAAAAATTTCGAAAATCGGTTCACAAACGGCGGAGTAATCGTTGAACATACAAAAAAAAAAAAAAATATATATATATATATATATATATATATATATATATATATATATATATATATATATATATATAATTATATATATCCACAGCCGAACATATAACCTCCTCGTTTTTTGGAAGTCGGTTAAAAACGATTGTTCATCCCTCAAATTACACTTTAGAAAGTTCTACTCTGAACACGTAGAGCATGCCTATATGCTTCGTTTCGCTATGTTTTTGTACTTGGAAGCCCTGATAATTATTGGGGCTACCGCACTGACTACTTGTATAATAGAGATCAGTGGGCTACCGGCTACGTCCATTTCGCAGTCCTGCACCGTGCACGGCGGACTGCGGGACTGCAATGTAGGATAGTGAATGGAACGCTTATTTTTTAAATTTTAATCTGTGACAAATATTATCTATGGTAGTGCTAAGTGCAGTATGTGTCACGAATTTGGAAAACGATAAAATTAAAATCGTTACCTACGTCTTGTTTGAGTAATAATTTGATAAAGAATCATTAATTCTGTAAATTTTCGTCATTTGCCATTAAGCTTTAAAAATGGACAAGAGGAAATTATCTACAGCAGGCGACAGTTTGTATAGACTACTGGAAGTGCCCAAAACCGCTACTGCGGACGATGTCAAAAAGAGTTATCGAAAACTGGCACTAAAATATCATCCCGATAAAAATCCAAACAATCCCGACGCAGCAGAGAAGTTTAAAGAAGTAAACCGAGCCCATAGCATACTCAGCGACACTACAAAGAGGAATATTTATGACAACTACGGCTCGCTCGGACTGTACATAGCCGAGCAGTTCGGTGAAGAAAATGTCAACGCCTACTTCGTCGTTACTAGCACCTGGTGCAAAGCGCTGTTCGTCGTATGCGGTATTTTAACGGGATGCTACTTCTGCTGCTGCCTATGCTGCTGCTGCAACTGCTGCTGCGGCAAGTGTAAGCCGCGCCCACCGGAGGAATCCGGCGACTACCACACTCTGGAGCGCGACGATTCGGACGGCGTCCAGCCGGTAACGAGCCAGCCGGGCAGCGAGGGTAAGCCCGCGGAGCAGGCCGTGCCCATCGCCATGCCCGCGCCCGCTCCGCCGGGAGTCTCCGAGAATACCAACCTCAACACAGGTGGGGTCAATTATGGAATTTCACATTAACATTCTAGTGACTCATGCTTTAGATATATTATATGATTACTGATTATTTAAATATTTCAATTCATTGAGTCTTTTATCTTTGAGTACTGCTTTCAAACTTTTTTTTAATCTGCTGCAAATACCTATTCATTAGCTAATAGAATATGGTAGATAATACCAATGTGTCTTATTTATATATTCAGCTTACATAAGAATTGACAATGATACAAAAGTAGGTGAAATCTAATCCTAGATTTAAGAACTGTATGTTTTATGACTGATACTGTTTATTAAAGAAACAATGATGACATAGTTGATCTGTTAATGTGAAATTTACAGTGCGCAGAAAAAGTATTATGAATTTCCAATATGTTATAATTTTATAACTTTGCGGCTTCCAGGAAAGATAGGCATAGATTATTTTCCATTTAACTTCTTAAACATCAAAGTTAGTTTTTATATTTAGTAATGATTTAGTATTATAGTTTCAGAATAATTGATAGCACTCTCAAAGGTAATTCTTTCTCATACTTCTTGTTGCCTAATATTCTATTATATGAATTTGGGCTTTTGTATTAAATAAGATAATGTGAAAAGTGAAATAGGAAGGAGTGGAATTTATTATTGTTGTATATTAATCCAAAAACAGTATCTAATTTAGTTTTCTTTTTTTATATATTATTTATATTACTCCAGAGAGAAATTATTCACTGAGCAGTACTATTAATAACACAGAGCCTTGTAATAGGGACTTGCTTTTAATTTGTCACTTAGTATTACGCTAATGCACCATAATTTTAAGATAATTTGTTTTTATAAAACAACGGCCTAGTCAATGGTCAACTTATAGGTTTAAGAAAAATTAACTTCTCTTATCAATTGTAATTCGTAATAATCTATAACCTTATCTACCTATCAGTATAGAGAATGTGTGTTGTTCATTAGATTAACACAAAATTTACAATATTATTGTTGTTAATTAAAAGTTTTTTCTAAAAGAAACAATAAGTGATATATTGTATAAAATATTTATTCTCACAGTAGTATGTGTAATAGTTAACTAGCTATATGACCGAGCTTCGCTCGGTATTCATTAATTTAAAAAAACAAAAAATTACTACACAAATGATTCCTAGCTAGATCAATTTATCGCCCCCGAAACCCCCTATATACTAAATTTCATCAAAATCGTTGGAGCCAATTCCGAGATTCCTATTATATATATAATAAATAAATAAATAAATATATATATATATATATATATATATATATATATATATATATATATATATATATATATATATATATATATATATATATAGTATATATATATATATATATATAGTATATATATACAAGAATTACTCTTTAAAGATATAAGATTAATATTATTAATATTCATTATCATGTGCTACATTAATAGAACGAGTGAAATACATTTCAAGAAATAAATAGTTAATACTTCAGTCGGAATTTCCAGGAATTGCTATTGTATTCTATTGTTATTGCGATCACCGGTGCTCGCGCGGGGCCTGAAGGATTAATGCTAGCATTCCAAATACATTATAATTAGGGCCATTATATTATTAATAATGAATTATACCAATATTATAAATATACTAAATAATAGCAATGCTTCAGTGGCAATTAATTGAATACAACGAACAACATTTACAAATATTCATAAGAACTGATAAGATGAAATGCCAGAATTAAGTCTGCTTTATATTAGTGGCATAGAAAATTTTGCCATCTAAAAAGAATAAAAAGCAACTTTATTTGGTATTATGAAAATTTAATTTTACATCTTGTTCAAAATATTTTTAACAATAGAACAATTAAATATTTAATTACATGTATGTATGTTTAATTATTATTATAATATTCCATCATGATTGTAAGCTTTTTGGCAAAATAGTTAAAATTTTTCCTGTAATTATCTATTTCAGTTAACCAAAATATCTAATCACATTGCTTAGATCTAAGAAATTTGACATTTTTAATGAGTAGGTTAGTTGTACATTAAATTGTATTAAAAATAATCTTCCTTTTTTTTAAAGAATGGATAAAATAAAGTGTCTATGGCAAACATTGAAAGAATCCATTATGCACTTAAGAATGTATATGCACCAAAATTCCTTGGAAGTATATTAGGCGAGGCAAGATGCCAATGTTAGGTATTGAAATGTCCAAGATAATAATTATGATTTAGTCTTAGCATTGCTAATAAAAGGGACTTTGTTGTATATGTTACCGTTAGAATGCAGAATATGTTAACATGCACATTACCTAGGTAATCTGCAGATTCCCTGTTCCCCTCCGGCCTCCGTTAAAGTGTGAAATTTTTTAATAAATAAAGCTTATATTTGCATTTTACAAATTAGATTCCATTCTCTTCCTTCGTAAAAGTCCTAAAAACTTTGACTTTATAGTTAATATGATCTGTTATATTTTATTAGTGGGGTAACATTTTACTTAAAAATTTAATAATTTATTCATTTGTTTATGTCCAAAAAATTTTATTAAATAATTTTCTACAACTAAATAATATTATGTTTAATTAAAAGAAAAAACTGTTTTATGTAATTTAATGAGAATAAACTTTTTGCACTTTAATTGACTTACCCAGATAATCTGCAGAATACCTGGTTAATATGCAGTCTAACTGGTTTACGCACATTAACGGTAATATATATTATACGAGAAAGTAGCTTTATACATTTTTTTTAACTAAACTATTGTTTATTGTGTTAGTAGGATAAATATTATACTTTCCAGTCAAGTAGTTGCTCTCTTTAGCAAAGTAAATTTTAAGTTGATTAGGTAAGAAAAGCACCTAAACTACATCTGGACAAATTGTATCCGGGGGCACGGGAGTACCCTCGCCAAGATAAGCCTTATTATTCTTTTCAGTATAGTTTATGAAAAACTTTAGGGTCAAATGAGTTTGCTTTTGTTTAGTCCTTCCAATTTTTTTAATGAATTCATCTCTATTCTCTAGTTGTGGAGTTGAGATTTTAAAAGTGGCCGAAGTTATTAATATCTAATGTGAATTGTAACGTAATAATATTGTATGAAATATTGTACTTTATTAGAAGGCTTATTTTCAACTAAAGTTAGTTTAAGATATTGACATAATAATATCGGCAGTTATTTGTTAGCTTAAAAAATGTATAATTTACACCAAAACTGCTGGTCACTGCAGTAATGCTACAAGCAGTGAAAAATGCAGTTTTTACAATGATTGTAATATTTTGTATTGTGGCTTTAGTTAAAGAATGATTATAAACCAAGATTCATGTTAAGAAAATACTAGTCAAAGAGTTAGAATGTGTATAATTATAAAAATCATGTTAATTAATAATGTTGAATTGTAATTACATACACCATAATATTTCGATCAATAAATTTCTGCATAAAAATATTAACTATCTATTATTCTTTTAAACTTTCTTCTCACAATTATTTCATCCGATTTAATTTTAAGCTTTACAATATGTTTCAACAGTTATTTATTTGTTTTTTATTTTTCTATTTGCAGGGGCCAGTATTCCTAAATACACGTGAAGTGTTACGTAAACTTAATTAGTAACGGAAAAGAGGAACTGACTACTTATTACCACCAACATACAACTAGTAACTGATGTAAGCCTAACTAGCATTTTATTTTGTATGATATATTTATTATGATTTTTTCATTTATATTTCTTACCTGGAAATATTATGCTTAATATGTAGTAGATGAGTCAATCTTTATGTAAGTAGTCTCGACCTTGGTATAGCTTTGTATATATATTTTGATATTTTTTTTATTAGAAAAAAATATTTATGTTAAGTATTACCTTTACGTAACTGGGTATTGTTAAATTTTAAATTGCCTTTTTCAATTAAGTCACTACCATAAAACTATAATATTTATCAGTCTTACTAAATACATAATACTAAATATAAAAAAAAAAATATCTCTAGCAAAGGTAAAATGATTTTGTAATTATTATTTTACGTCATTACAAATTGATTCTAATAATTATGTAAAAGTGGAGGTGTTATGAAATTACAAAATTATAGCTACATTAATTAATTATTGTACTATAGGTACATAAACATATTAAATTGGGTAATAATAATTAATTTGCCAGCCTGGATAAACTACAAGACACCTTCACATTACGAAATACTTACAACATACAGAAAATGTTTTAGTCTTCAAATACATTGAAAAAAAAAATTAGGCTTTGTGATGAAAATCCATGAGATTGTTTAGGAGATTATTAAAATGATATTTTGATAAATATCCACAGTTGCCGTAAAGTTAAGGTGGAACCGCAATAGTCGTTGATACACAGCACAAGAGCGACGCGACACTTTACTGCCAAATATTATTATTTATTAATTATTATGTATTATTATTTTTATGGAATCGTACGAGCCAAACTGCACTCGGTCGCGGAGGAACTGCCCGACACTGTACGTCAGTAATATGGGATTAAGCGCTTATTCCACTTATCCTAGCTAGGAAGTCCTAGGATCCTAGGATCCTAGCTTTCTAAATGTTATTCCACTTGACTAAATTTTTTCCGA
Organism: Lysandra bellargus; assembly: GCA_905333045.1. Taxonomy (NCBI): domain Eukaryota; kingdom Metazoa; phylum Arthropoda; class Insecta; order Lepidoptera; family Lycaenidae; genus Lysandra; species Lysandra bellargus. The sequence continues at coordinate 1,499,024 of HG995333.1, forward strand.
TTTAGGATCCTGGCTAGGATCCTAGCTTCTAAATGTTATTCCACTTGGCTAAATCTTTTAGGATCCTAGCTAGGACTTCCTAGCTAGGATAAGTGGAATAAGCGCTTTAGTCGCATCTCTCCACTGCAGTGTAGTGTAGTGACGCCTGATGCTGTTTCGCCAAACCAAAACTCCCCAAAATCCAAATAATATTATTTATCACTTGGGGTGCTTTCCACTGAGAGATCAAAACGCTGAAAATTCTATTTCAGCTGTCCACATGGCGAACGTAATCGTTGTGGTCGCGGCAAAAACGTCATTCATGACGTCAATATTTATATAAAAATAATAATACTAAAAACGAAATAAATATACATTTTCGCTTCAAAAATTGCACGCCCAAAAATATCCCCAAAATTTACTGTATTTTTACCCAAGTTGTATTTTTTCATCACTTCAAAAATATATGAGCGAGGCCGCCAATTTTTGCTGATTTTGCAATTATTATTTCGGCCCTTTGTATTTTAAAAAGTATTGTGTTTATTTTATGCTCGAAAACTGATTCTTACGAAGAAAACAAAGTTCTCAAGCATGCATTAGAATTATTTTAATTCCAATAATAGTCTAAAAATGTATTTACAATTAAACATAAATAATCGGCCAAGTGCGAGTCGGACTCGCGCACGAAGGGTTCCGTACCGTTATAGAGCAAAAATAGGCCAAAAATTGTGTTTTTTTGTATGGGAGCCACTCTTAATTTTTTATTTTATTTAAATATTATTATTAATTATTAACTTAAATTGTACAATTATATTTAAGGCCTTCGTGAAAGTTTCAAGTGCCTACCTCTTACCATTATTGATTACGAGCAAAAAAGGCCAAAAAAATCACGTTTGTTGTATGGGAGCCCCCCTTAAATATTAATTTTATTTTTATTTTAGTATTTGTTGTTATAGCGGCACCGGAAATACACAATCTGTGAAAATTTCAGAACTCTAGCTATAGCGGTTCTTGAAATACAGCCTGGAGACAGACAGACGGACAGACATCGAAGTCTCATGAATAGGGTCCCGTTTTTACCCTTTGGGTACGGAACCCTAAAAAAGTTAAAAAGATAGCTTAAAATATATTTATACAATCCGCCGTGGAAGAGGTGCTCTTTATCTGTCGCTGTAGCAGTAAGTATGACAGATTTGAAGATAAATCGGATTTGTTATGAATACTTATATAAATGGCTATTACCTCATCTAATTCTTATAGTATTTAAGGATAACTTTCTTTATAAACTTTTTAAAATCAAATGAATCGTTAGAAACATCAATCCTGTACCCCACATTTTAAACGTCACCAATAATACCGATTTACTATTATCGTTGGGTGTTAAGGAAGGTAAAACCGGGAGGTGACAACGCTGAGTTTTTACGTATTATTTTTTATAAATCTCGTAATATCCGCAGTTTCTCGAGAGTTCACATTTGAACCTCAGTCGGGCTGTGTACACAGTTTTTTCAAAGGAAGTTTTTTTTGTGACACAAATGTAAGTATTAATTACTGTTTCACATAAAACTATCAATGCATCATGTGAGTAGTCAAAAGGGCCATGTTTGGAGCTATAATAAATACCACATTGTGTATTATTTACAGAGATAAGTTTGATTTTCTCAACACTATGATAGCGTAGAAGAATAAATTCGCTACCATTTTGGTGAGCCTCAAACGTCACAAGCAGCTTAGATATTCGCCAATTCCTCTACGCAAATATCTCAGACCAATAAAAAAAGCTAGACAGAGCCATCCATGCTACGCGGAGAGGTAAAAACAATTCTTGTGCTCAAAAGAAACCTTGTGGGATTACATTTCACAAGTAATTAGTTGAATATTTATGTATTACCAACCTCAACCAGTGCTGCATGCTGGTCGCAAGATATTTTTCCCCATAATAGGGGAAAAATATTATTACGTGCTGTATTATCCTGACAAATGTTTATTTTTAACCTAAAATTCGTTATTCATTTAAAATCTATTAATATAAATAAAATTGGAGTGTCTGTTTGTAGTATTGAAAGATTTTTTTACTATTTGCATATTAATCTGTATACGATACATACTGCATACACCAAACAACATTCTTTACAATTTTTGTCTGTATGTATGTCTGTCTGTCTGTCTGTCTGTTCTTAGTTGAAACACATAATTTATTAGATATAGATATTTAAGTATTTACTTTTTTCAGCAATTACTAATGAATGATGATTAACAATCTAGTTTGATAGCAACTTTTGTAGTCATTACTTAGTAGTTTAATAAGACTGCAACAGGATGGGAGTTTGACAATCTGAAACCCTGAGTTGGCAACATTATTTTTTGCACACAAGCGCACGCCTAGCGTATTTATGCCAGGCGTGACGCACACATTGATCGACAGCGACTTCACGCCATTATCTGTAAATACTCCGTCTTTCTTTTTTATTGGTCTGAGGCGAATATTCTATTCTTCTGCGTCATATCAGCAAAAATTGGCGGCCTCACCCATATACCTCTGCTAAAAAATCTTAAAAAATTCTCCGAGACATAAGGCAAACTACACTATCGTTGTTAGTCATTCTATTATTATCGGCACCTTAGATTTTTGTTTTAAAATACTAGGAATACCCTTAGTACGATTGTCTGTAGACTCTGTAGTATGAACTCTTAAAGTGCCTAATAGTTACGTGTTTTATATGAATATGATAGCCAATATCGCCAACATGCCAACGATAGGATTTTTGTTTCCCCTATTCAGAAAATTCTCGCGTCACGGCGTTTGTAGCCGATATCAAATATGATTGGAGTGATTTTAACTTGCCGTCTACGATAGCTGTATAGGTTTTGTCTGTTTTGATCATCCTTAGGCGCGCCGCAGACGTCACACTTTGTGTGATCGAGTCTGCGGCTTACATACAGTCTGCATGGCGCGCACCATCTGACTGTATGTAAGCCGCAGACCCGATCACACAAAAAGTGTGACGTCTGCGGCGCGCCTTATGAAATAGGGTAGGGTAACCCACCCCTAATTATTAAACGCACAATTTCATATGACTAACGTCTATTGGGAAAACTAATGTCAGTCAATTAAATATAAAAAATCTGTGTATTTTTAATGGGCATGAAATAGAAAAAATAGAAAGAACGAAGGCAGCAAAAACTAAAAAGTTGAAGCTAAAGTAGTTGCAAGCCCATTTCGATAAAATCTTATAAGATTTTAAAATTTAACATAACTATTCTATTTTACTACTAAGGATTTTCTACTGAACTCAGTTCGTCTAGACTTTAGTACTAAAGTTTCCCATGAAAAAAAATTCTGGCACTATAACGATCTCTATCTTTTTAAATTTTAATAAATTTTGACTGAGAATCTGCGACTCTTGCCTTAGTATTATATTTTATTGATTTTTATCTATTATTAGTTGCAAATTATTACGTAAATGAAAATAATGCCAATGTGTCTTGGCTTTTTAATGATGTCAGTTAACACATAAAGTTATTAGTATCGGGACAAACTTTTGCATTCTTCTATAAGCAGCTAACTTTCAAGTCCAAAATAAAGTATACAAGCTGTTGTAACTTGTATATCGGCAGTATGCGACACTACAATAAATAATTATTCCAAACTATAAAGTTTTTTTTTAATTTTACCAATATATTGTAGACCGTAACGACTGCATGTTGAAAGGCGCTTTGATTGATTGATTTAATTGCTTAAGCAATTGCAATTGCTTAAGCAATTAAATCAATTTTAAAATGCCAGAACTGTAAATTAAAATTGAAGTGGTGCAATGTAAACATAGAAGTTACAAATTCCCAAATGAATACATACTATTTTAAATAGCAATATTAATGCCGCCTTTTTAGGGTTCCGTAGTCAACAAGGAACCCTTATAGTTTCGGTCTGTCCGTCCGTCTGTCTGTCTGTCTGTCCGCAGTTTTGCTCAGAGACTATAGGACTTACAAAGCTGTAATTTGGTATATATACATATTAATGATGCCGACAAAATGGTACAAACGGCAAAATGGTAAAATATTAAAAAAATATTTTTTTTTTACACATCAAGCGGGGTTGAATTTTTTTTTCGCGCCCACCCCATCGTGTCGGGTGTCGTTTTATAACTTTTTAAAAATTATGAGTATTCATAGATCATTTTACGATTTAGGGATCCATTTGTGAAATATTAAGTTTAAAAAAGTGGAAAAAATCGTTAGAGTCCAGTGTCCCCCCCTTCTACCAGCTAAACGGTTGCTTCTAGAAATGTGAAAAAATTCATGGGAGTAGGAAATGTGCTGAATTTAAAAGGAAAACTATCACGGCTAAGAAGACTTTATAAGTTATTGAGTAATAGTCGATCAACTAAAAAAAATGTATTCGGCGAAGTATAAAGGAACTTTTCGTTCAAATTCCTTTGAAAGTAACTGAGATGATGTTGTTAGTAGTGTAAAACATGTTATAAATGCACATTCATTGACCATACAAAAATTTTCAAAAACTAGCGGCACTACGGAACCCTATATTGCGCGTGGCCCGACACGCACTTGGGCGTTTTTTTTCTTGTTAAATCCAGTTATTCCGTAACAAACTACAAAATGGATCAAATAAGGAACGTAATTCCATAAATGTTCCCATTAATTTTGAGTCCAAGTTTTGGACTATCGACCATTCTAGAAAAGTTTTATCTGTAAAAATTAAGACAGAAGTTAATAGGTACATTGCGGTACATACGTAGGTGAAAGTTAAATTAAATAGTAAGTTATGCGCCCTCATAAGATGTATGGCTTCGGAGTAACACAATTTTATAAAAGGGTTTATCGTCCGACCTTAACCTTCTCGTTCCTTTTATTTCCTGACTACCGGGTTATGATTTTTGCTAAAACCTTTAAGTTAATTCCTTCTTAGCACTATATGGGCCCTATAATGGTGATCGGATTTTAATGATTAATTAATAATATACCTATAATTAGTTTTATACAATTTGCATAATGGTCGGGTGACGTCTTTTTCAAGTGTATAGGATATGTAATGTCAAATGTGTAAAGTATATTTCTTAGCTGCAGCTAAGAAATATACTTTACACATAATAAGCTAATCAAATTTGAGTTTGAGGGATGTATTCTTCTTGGCCCTGAGTAACATTGGATAGATCGCAGTCGTCATAAAATATGTAGAGTCGCTCATAAAAGACATACATAATGTAAGATTTGGATGAACCGTAGAGAGTTCGATACCACGTGGAATATGCTGCAGCCTGCACGGTATAAAATAACTTAGCGATTGAGCCCGCTAGGTCAATAGTGTTTCACTTGTAAAGCTTTAATCGTTTGAGCCATTTCAACCCTTTGTAGCCTCGCGGCACGAACGCTGTTAATGGGCGTTATACCCATTGTATATTTTAATTAAACATACGAAGCTTTAACTTTTCCTGTACATATTACTATTTTGGTACGGTGGGCATTGTTAAGGTACCTACGTGAGCATGCCCATAAAGTAGCGTATTATTTACATTCAATTTGAGATAGACCATGGATAGATCCTTGATTTTAATCAAGGTTCTATCCATTTATCAATCAAAAATTTAAGACATTACCTATAATTGTTTATCTCCAGTACCAACCTAATACCTAATGTAAGTATGAGAGTTTTCTTGTTAATTACATGCGATTCTGCTCTTTCAAAAATTTATAAGGTTACTGTTAGTCACAAGACTAAAAGGGCCCATTCACTATCCTGTATTGCAGTCCTGTTGCAGTCCGCCGTGCAGGCCTGCAACACCATTCACTATCCTGCATAAGCCGGCGGACTGCACGCAGGATAGTGATTGGTGTTGCAGGCCTGCACGGCGGACTGCAACAGGACTGCAATGCAGAATAGTGAATGGGCCGTTTAACCGCCGCACTCAGATACATTTAAAATTAATTAAGTAGTTATATTTTAACAATTAACGAAGACTTTGTTAGAGAAGAGAATTTTTTACCAAATAATTCCATTATGTTTCTGGGTACGGCTGTCAGTTACATACAACTGTATAATTGTTATTGTAAACTAATGCCCGTATTTTTGGTCAGTACTCAAGATGCATCTCGGTCTCAAGACACGGTTCGGGCTCTGTGATTGTCTGTGATTGTCTGTGACTGTCAACCGCGTCTTGAGACCGAGTCGCATCTTAAGTACTGACCAAAAATACGGGCCTAGTATGTAACTTGGCCGTTTGTTTTTCGCAATCAGTAAGTTCCTAAATGCAAGCCAAAAGATTGATGTCAATTAAACGGAAGTGAAATTAAGTATATCGTCGATATGCGTGTTTACAGGAGCTTTGAACAGTTAAAAAAATAGAAGAATGAGCCATTGTATCTTACATCTGGCTAAACGGCCAAGTTTCATCATCCCCTTTACTGATAATAATATTGACACGGCGAATAAGTATATTCTAGGTCTGCTGTCTTTTTCCGATGCATTAGAAAAGGTACATGACAGAGAAAGACAACAAACCAAGTAAAGTTATCCGCCCTGTAAAGTATTTTATTAGTTATGGGGTAAGTGCATAATATTGTTGATTGTATCTAAATAATATAAACGTGGATGTTGTCTAATGTTAAACAGTGTATTTACTATTTAGTACAATCGTACGCTATGTATTTCGTGTAAGTAGTAACTTATAGCCTATGTAATGTGTTTTAGGTAGCGTTTCACTGTCCAACTATCAAATAAACTATACAATTAAAAATCGAATTTCTTTCATTGATCCAATGGACTAATGGACTACCCCATTACGGTAATCACATTTAAGGCTTCTTACAGACGAACGGCACTAATTGTCGACGGCACGGGTCGACGGCAGTCTGGATTTTTTTTCATTGATTTTTTTGACACTTGTTGCCGTCGAGTGCCGTTCGTCTGAAAGCGCTCTTAGTTTTAATCAGGGGCAGCAACTTGAAGAAATATTAAGAGAGGCAATCAGCTTAAATCGTAAAATGAGAGCAGGGCCCCCGTAAGGGCTACTGATGGCGCCTGTGTGCAAAAAAAGGATTTTGGCGCCCCTTTAGGCTAATTTTTTGGGTCCTTGGTTTTGGCGCCCCAAAAAATGGCGATTTGGCGCCCTTAGAGGATGGCGCCCATGTGCATTGCACATATGGTAACGGGGGCCCTGAATGAGAGCATCAAGTTAATACCTTCGCATACACGCGATATCGAGGGATATGGACCAGTAACCCAATTGTCTTGTCATAAATCAGCTTAAATATAATGTGGGGCGTTGGAATATCGCCAGGAGGCTATTACACTCAAGAATTCTCCGCTTAAGCAAAGATTAGCCCTAAAATAATAAATCAAATCGTGCTTATAATTTTTATTAAAGACAAAGCTAAACCCTTACAGATAAATTTTGCTATCCTAATTTCTGGGTGGAAAAGCTAGAAGTTTCATTTCTACCATTTCATGCAAGGAAGCCAAAAAATATTATAAATAGCTTATTATTATCCAAATAATAACAAAAGAATAGAACGAATTAACTACAAGTTTATAGAGCATGTTTTGATACAAAATTATGAAATAATCGTCTGGCAACTTGCAAGCAGAACTAGGTACATATTAGAAATTTATCATTTACATATAGCAACATAATATTGTATCCTGTTGTTTTGGAATAAATTACGGGAGTATTGAATATCTGTCCAAAGTATTTGCGTGACCTAATTCTCAGGGGCACTAAGCTCAAACATGCCAAATGTAACTTGGATCTAAAAGAATAAACTTGCCATGACCTCTTTGCACGTTATTCCCATTCCTGCAGATGCCGTTGTATATTTAGCATAATTAGACGATGCCCGCAACTCCGTTGCGCCAAAATGAGTGTATCGCGCGGGAACCGTACATTTTCCTGGGATAAAAAGTGTCTCATATCCTTTTCCGGGACTCTAAGTATCTCCATACCAAATTTTAGAAAAATCGGTTCAGCGGATTGCGCGTGAAGAGATAACAGACAGATTCACTTTCGTATTTATAATATTGGATATATGCTTTGAGGACCTAGTTTTGGATTCTATCTGCTTTGACACACGCAGTGCCTTTGAAATTATTTATAGGATATTGTCTCCTTCAATGAAAAGCATTGTTTTATAATATGGGTTTTATTATTGCAGTTTAATGGCTATATCTATAATATTTGACTAAACTAACTACATAGGTATTATAGCACAAAATTACCGTTTAAAATTGTGATATTTTTCCATCGTACATAAAACAAATAGGGGCGGTTTACGATCACTTCCTTTTCAGGAGTTGGGTCCCACTGAATACCTGAAATATAATGTACTGTTGAGACATTTCGAGAAAATGTTTAAAAATACATACTCGTAATTGATAAATCTGCGCTTCTACCAGAGCTGAGCTAAGTTAATGCCGTCCTCCGAGGAAACTACCTTGACCATACATTTGCCGCGTTGCCGAGATCGCACCAAAACCATGACCAAAACCCTATTTTTTTACTTATCTTAGTTTAAAATTGTCCTAAAAAAATTAAAACGGGGAATTATGTAGTTTATGATATTGTCGATCTGTTGGCGTGTGTTTCAAATAAAAGTAATTTGTAAAATATGCTAAGGATATGCCCGAATGTATGCTTGAATTTTAATAAATTGGTTTTACTTTAATAAATTTAAAACGGGAAAAGGAATGTTGATATACTGAAGATTATTGCTGTATTTTTATTATAACTTTGTAGCTTTCAAATTATGAGTTTATATAAGGCTTTAATACGGTAAATTACGGAATCTCCATAGGGAAGGCCCTTAAGTATGTTGCGACTAACGAGGAATGTATTTTATGAGATCCAACGACCAACAGGCTTCAAGTTTTGGTCTTCATACTCTCACATCGCAGCGGTTCTATTGGATCTTAAAATTTATACATTTCTCGCGACGCAGCTTAGCTTATCTCCTGTCATCTTTTGTCGAAAGTTCAAAACGCAACCTTTACCTAACTGGCACAGTGATTGTACCTATAAAAACAACCAGGGCTTCATAACGTTATCGAATAACAGAGAAAATATCGTTACGTACCGTTATTTTCATAATGGTAGCCAGATAACGTTATTAAAATAACGTTATCTAGTAAAATAACGTTATATTTACCGTTATTATTATAACGTTATTTTTTCGTTATGGCATAACAAAAAAATAACGTTATAATAATAACGGTAAATATAACGTTATTTTCTGGTATCAGGTATGCGATCGTACACGGTGCACCAAATCTCACTCATATTTAAAATGTAATAAGCGTTCTCTGTGAAAATACAAAGAAAAAAATACACCTTAAAAGCATGATTACGTTTAGAAAATTTTCCCGCCTGTCATGACTTTCTTGACGGACTATAACGTTATCAAAGAACATATATTTACCGTTATAAATCCTATATATAACGTTATAACATTTACCGTTATTAAATACATTTATAACGTTATTTCTAGTATCGGTTAAATTTTCATAACGTTATCTATGCCCTTGAAGCAATAACGTTATGAAAAAATAACGTTATTTGAAGCCCTGCTAACAACATCTCAGTTACGTTCAAAAGAATTTGAACAAAAAGTTCCTTTATAAGTACTTCGCCGAATATTTTTTTTTAGTTGATCGACTATAACTCAAAAATTTATGACTAAGTCTTCTTAGCCGTGTTAGTTTTCATTTTAAATTCAGCATATTTCCTACTCCCGTGATTTTTTTTACATTTCCAGAAGCAACCATTTAAAGCTGGTAGAAGGGACGACACGCGACGACGACGACAGCAGACACACTCTTAACGTTTTTTTCCACTTTAAAACCTCATGTTTCGCAAATGGATCCCTAAATCGGAAAATGATCTATGAATACTCGTAACATTTTTAAAAAAACCTATCCAACGACACCCCACACGTTCGGGTGGACGCGAAAAAAAATTTATCCCCGCTTGATGTGTAGGGGAGGTACCTACCATAATTTTTTTTAAGAATTTATATACTTAGTATTTGGTCGGCATCATTAATATCTGCATTCATGCTGAATTATAGCTTTGTAGGTCCTATAGTCTCTGAGCAAAACCGCGGACAGACAGACGGAGAGACAAAACTATTTATAAGGGTTCCTTGTTGACTACGGAACCCTAAAATGTTGATAGCAGGATCGTTTTTGTTTCCAGTGAAGTAATTGTCAAGCTCCAAATAATAGATACTAATTAAATATAATTTTGAATACTATAAGAGTCCTAAGACCTAGATATTATACCTACCATCGTCCTTGAAAGCGTGTCGACCTGCTTCAGACCAGAACATGATCCGTTGGACAGCGTGGGAGAGCAAAAATTGTTCACAACTTGATGCATTTGAGGTATTCGGAATAAACAGTTTTGTTATTCCCATCTGACGGAAAAACACATAAATATTTATAATAAGTAATGTTCCTTTGTCACACGAGTAGCTGACCTAGTTTTAAGTTCAGGGCCGTCTCTAGCCGGTGTGGCGCCCGTGTGCAAATATTACCCTAGCGCCCCCTAGCAAGCGCGCGGTCGATAAAAAATCAGCCAAGTGCGGGTCGGTTCCGTACGATTATAAAGCAAAGATAGGCAAAAAAATAATGTTTTTACTTGTTGATGCCCGCAACTCCGATGCGCCAAAACTCGTTTATCGCGCGGAAACCGTACATTTTTCCGGGATAAAAAGTAGCCTATGTCCTTTCCCGGGACTAAAAGTATCTCCATACCAAATTTCAGCAAAATCGGTTCAGCGGTTTGGGCGTGAAGATGTAACAGACATACAGACAGACGGACAGACAGACAGACAGACACACTTTCACATTTATAATATTAGTACGGAAGTATGGATGGGAGACCCTTAAATGTTTATTTAAGTACAAAATATACAATTAAGTATTTTGTGAATATTTCAAATTTCAAGTTTCTACGTTAATGGCCAAAAATCACATTTCTTGTATGGGATTGTATCCTTAAATATTTAATTTATTTTGCTTTGTAGTATTCTTTATTAAAAGAAGCAACAGAATCACAATATAATCTGTTATCTGAGAATTTCAACTCTCTAACATAGAGAATATAATGAATGCCATCTACGACCTGCAGCCCATGACCAGAATAAATATGAAGTGAGCCGACTGCCTAAAAGTTAATACTTTTTGGTTTTTATTTTTAAGACCAGACCACCTCAAATTCTATTAATGACTTTGAGGTGATATGTTCTTGGCCTTCTAACTTCTGTGGAACATCGGCTACCATTGCATCCTGCGAACGGCCCATCTCCGTGGGCTACGTTTGGATTGCTATCCACTATCCAGACGACACATACATGCTGGCCCACGGAGACATTTTTGAGGAAACAATACGAATGGCGAGAGTGGGTCAGTCTCAGGTTGTGGCGCTTATAGAAGCGTTGGCACTTGGGGCTATGAGTCGCAGTCGACAAGACGTAGGGGACTTTTTCTATGGGACCCGGAAGCACCACCCCCGCGGAGGCATCACTGCGCAACGCAGAGATGTGGAGGAGAGTGTGCCGATCGGCGCTGAAATGCAGTGCTTGATTCTGGTCCTTGATTCTGAATGGATCTTTAATACCCCTCATTTTGGTCGATTGGCACCATCTCTGAAGAAGATGGCCATGCCTTTAGCACTGCGGATACTACGCTGATATCGAATCGTTAGCTGGCAAAGCGGCGTTGGCGCTAGTTGGCCCTCCGTGGGATCTGGAGGCTCGCGTATTGTCGGAGGGTGTATCAACACACAGCTTTAAAGAGCGAGGAGAACGGGTGCTACTAGACCTGCAACCCAAAGGCGCCACCAGGCGCTTGTTATTACATACGCAAGAGCTCCAAAGAGTTCTTTTTACGGTGGTCATTAAAGCACGGCGGCCGGCCAACGCGGGCGCGCGCCTTTTTGCGAGCGGCGCTCGGCGCCCCTAGGACCGCGGCGCCCGTGTGCACCGCACACCCTGCACCTAAGGGAAAGACGCCCCTGTTTAAGTTGTTAGTTTTCTTATTTCCAAAGTGAGTTGAGAATGGATCAACTCGAACTTTGAGGGTTTTTCCTACAGAAATATCAATCCATACTTTAATATTGTAAATTATCTGTCTTAGTATAGTCTGTCTGTTACCTTCTCAAGCATATACCGCTTGACCGACATTTATAAAATTTAAAAAAAGGACAAAAATGTACGGTTCCCGTGCGGTCAATTAATTATTCGGCATCAGGCAGCATCGGCGTTACAAAATTGCTGGAAACATCTAGTTGCATATAAAAGCGCTTGGATGTTTTGGAAAATCTTTTTTGCAGGTATTTAATAAGCTCGCAAATCGTCAATCGTCATACTCAGGAGTCAGGAGTCAGGACGCAACGCCCACTCGAAACCCGGGTTGAGAGTACCTATGTGTCCCGGTTGCGACTAGGTACGTGCTATTGCGCCGAAGACATTTAGGCCGTGTTCACACCAAACCGACTGTGAGCCGCCGAATGTGAGCAGGCTCACTGTGAGCCCCACGTGAAACTATACGGTATCGAAATGACCGCGCCTAAACTACGCCTAGCGTAATAGCGTATTGTCGGTTACGACTTACGACTTAGGTGCAGTGAACGAAAAAGTTGTATGGAATACATATTCATGTCTTTACATTATTCATTTAACGTTCAGCGTTATTTTTTCATTAATTATATACGTTAACTGCGTAACGTTCGTTCACATTCGGCGGCTCACAGTCGGTTTGGTTTGAACACGGCCTAAGACATTTGATTTTTTAAATTACGTTACTAAAATAATTTACCTACTGATTAATGGAATCTGAAGTACAAGTACGTAGAGTTGAGAGTTAAGTTATTCTTACTTACCTGCTCTAATTTGTTCTGCAGTAGAAGAGTCATTCTGAGCGTGTAAAGAGGAAGTGTTACAGCTACGCGCGTCTGCTTTATTCTTTTGTATATCTCAGCCAGGCTGGTGCTGGTCATGCGACTCGCTAGGCGTCGCAGTGAGTTGCCACGTGGCAGCAGTACCAGGAGAGCTAGTTCCGGAGGCTCGTACTGAATCTGTACAGCCTTCGACAAATACAAAATGTAGGTATACATAGATATACTTATAATATCATCAATCAAAAGGAATACGGTATTAATTTATGTACCTACCTATTACGTTAAGTTTGCCTTTTATTAATACTAAATACAATTATTAAGTAAATTAGTAATATTTTGACCCTACACACACTTGTCAGTTTTTTCTTTACATAACGTTTATTTCACGATTTATCTTTGGGGGCGTTGTCCTGTATCAAATTTTATAACCATATGCCATATGCCTATTATTCAGGTTACGTTTCATTAGTATTTTCACGGCATTCGCCATTACATCGGTGACAATGTTGCCCACCAGTGTTGTCTTTGTAATCCTGAGCGGTTTAATCCAAAATAATGTTTGGGCGTGTACAGTCATCAACGACTACCAACTTCACGACGAGGCTAAGCTGCACGACGATCTGCTATGCAATTACAAATCGGAATTTCGCCCAGTCAAAGACCACAAAACTACGGTGACTGTAAAGGTACGATTTGCTCTAAAATATATAAGTTTTGATTCTCTCGAAGAAACGATTACGCTCCATAGCTGGCTGGCGATAACCTGGAAAGATGAATTCTTACACTGGACTCCCAGCGACTACGGCGACATAAAAGAAATCCAAATGGAAAGCCACGAAATTTGGACGCCGCGTCTGTCTCTCTTCAACGCAGATCCTACTGCATACCAAAGCGACACCATCTACTCGACGTGCCTGGTAAACAGCGACGGTACAGTGACTTGTGTTCCCCATCTCTCGCATACTGGAATTTGCCGCACGCAGCTCCGGAACTGGCCCTACGATGTACAAAACTGCTCCCTGTTCTTCGGCGCCTGGATGCATACCGGGGAGCAAATCAACTTCACCTTTTACAAGACGAAACCGGTTGTTCTCGACGACTACCAAAATGGACCTGGATGGAAACTGTTGAACGTGTCCAACGAGCGGCTTCCGGGATACTATGGCTGCTGTCCCAACAGCACGTACCCTATGCTCAAGTATACGTTCAGGATGGAGCGGGAGGCGGCCGGCCCAGCGGCAATCGTCATCATTCCTTCGATAGTCATTATTTTGCTGACCCTATCGTCCCTACTATTAGACATAAAGGACAACACAAGATTATGTCTCGCTTGCTTCAGTCTCTTCTCGCACTTCATATTCCTGACCGAGATCGGCTACGACATCCCGAAGCACAGCGCCGATACTCCGATAATACTGCTGTTTATCAGAGATTCTATGATCATAACTTTGACGGCCATTCTGGAAACCCTGTTCCTGATGTATTTGAGATCTCGGACAGTGCCGGCTTACACTTGGGTTGTTTCTTTAAACCGTTTGGTGAGCAACGGCCCAGGGAAATACGTAGTTTTTACAGAATTTGATCCTAGCGACGTAACTGAGCGTAAATCGCTTTCAGAGGACATAGCAGGTACCGTAGCAAATGAGGATCGCAATCGTATCACTTCTGACTGGATACAATTTGCCAACTTTTTGAATAGTTGTATATTTATCATCTCATTTATTGTTTACCTGATTTTGGTTTGTGCGTATATTCCTAAAGATTCTTGAATTATATAAGATAAAGCCAGTAGATACAGTGTAACTAAGCTGATAAGACCTATTCTTTTTTAATTGTTTGTAAATTAATTTTATTTTCATTTAGTCCATGCAATCAAAAGTCTAGCTTATTAAAATGGTTTATAATATAAAAATGTGTTAATACAAGACGTATTAAATCAAATTAGAACATTTATGCGTGATGCCCGATGGGCAGTTTGACCAGAAACTTGGTCTCCGCCCACTTTTATAGCTTTATGTGGATACTCGTTTTTATTTATAGGTAGGTTAACAACATCTGTTTAAAATGATTGAATAATATTAATACTGTCTATCCTTACGTTTCATAACGTTGTTTTATTTCAGGTTTTGAGCCTTTACCTTCTAAATCACTATTACATTTAATTTGTGGTTATTTTTGGGAAGTAGCTAAAAAAACTACATCAATTGTAACAATAAAATTCAAAATTACCTCGGCATCCAAGTCATCTAGATTAGCGTAGAGCATTTCATCGTTAATGCGTATCATGCGCGTCAATTTCTTGGGATTATCAGAGTCGTGAAATTCTGTAGTTCCGTTCAAAACGACGGGAGAAGCTTTCCATCGGGGCCGGATGTATAACGTCGTCAGCAGCACTGCACAAATACCGTTCACTAGTTCTTCCTCCTCAAAAGTATTCTTCATAGCACCTCCAGAATCATTGCTGACCTGTGCTGAGAAAATATCTTGAGAACTTCAAAATTCTGTCAGTAGTTTTTACCACCTTTGAAGTATGAGTACTTATGTTTTTTTAAATTACGTGGGAGAGCCATGTTTCGGCACGAATGATAACCCAAACTTATGTATTTTTAAATTACGTGGGAGAGCCATGTTTCGACCGGAGAAATGCCACGTTCTCACAGAAAACCGGCGCGAAACAGCGCTTGTGCTGTATTTCGCCGAGTGAGTTTACCGGGGGCCCAATCCCCTACCCTATTCCCTTCCATACCCTCCCCTATTTCCTTCCCTTCCCATCCCTACCCTCTCCTATTACCCTATTCCCTCTTAAAAGGCCGGCAACGCACCTGCAGCTTTTCTGATACTGCGAGTGATGTTGCTTTCCATCAGGTGACCCGTTTGCCCCCTTATTTCATAAAAAAAACCTGATAGAATAGAGGAATGGATATATTATGTTAGGCTGGGTAATAGGTTTATTAGCTTTGACTATAAGTGGAGTAGTAGATTAAATAATATTACCATATTATTAAGAACGCTGGTTAGTTCTGTGTCGTTATTGGCTACGGCATCGATATTTAGTTTCATTGCTCTTGCCGCTTGCTGCATATTTTTAACCTTCAAGCCATCTCTTAAAACTAGACGTATCGCCCAGAGAAATTTAAACGAAGCACATGAGGTGGGTAACCGTGACGTAACTTCTTGGAGTACATCTGGGGCATCCTAAATTAAAAAATATCAGCTCAATTCAGGGTTAATTAGGGTCGTCTGGGTCAGGTTCCGCAAACTTTTTTTGTTCAAGGTACATCTAGGAAAATAAAAATATTTGGAGGTACACCATAAATTAATCAGTGTGTATTGGGCTCACTCTGAGCTCCCACCCCTTCGTCGATCGTCCTGAGATGTCCCTTTTTTGGCACTTAGCACTAGGACTAAGTACGATTACCTTTTCTAAGGCACACTAAGTGCTGACCACGGTACACCAGTGTGCCGCAGCCCGCAGCACACACTTTGCGGATCACTGGTCTAGGTATTTCGGCTCACAGAATTTGCGGCAGGCTGTCTAGCTATCGCGCTATTTAAGGTATTTTTGTCAAATGGCTGTTACCGGCTACGACCGCGCGGTTTAGCAGTTTATGGCAATTCTTAATTAATGAAGACAGTCTGTTTATAAAGAAGGATGAGGTTAACTGTACTTGCAGTAGTCAGCTTGCATGGGATTGGACGAATGTTTGTACTACCCCTGACAGTTGCGCTTGCGAGAATTTGATATAATCATATCGTACTAGCTATGTTGCACGCAATCTCCAGAATTCGTTTATCGTGCGGAAACCGTCCATTATCTTCAAACCATTCATCCAAATCTTTTAGCGGTGCAGTGTAAGCGTGAAGTAGTAACAGACATATGTACACATTTATAATAATACGAGCTTTTCCCCGCGGCTTCGCTCGCGTTAAGAAGTATTATTATATACAAACTTTGATCACCTATTTTAACCCCTTGAAGGTAGAATTGATCAAAATCCTTTCTTAGCGGATGACTACGTCATAATATCTACCTGCATGCCAAATTTCAGCCCGATCGGCCCAGTGGTTTGGGCTGTGCGTTGATAGATCACCATGTCAGTCACCTTTGAGTTTTATATATATATATATATATATATATATATATATATATATATATATATATATATATAGATAGTACGAATTACCGTCTCGTGCAAACGATATCCTATTGTCTTCTGTATTTCGTTTCTGGCTTCTTCGTCCATTTCCACGGAAACAGCCAGGAGTGCCATGAACAGGAACAAGCTGGACTGGACGAAGCTCATTCCATTCTCACGCCGCTCTACATCTCCTACTGCCGCTATTTTAGAAAAAGTTGTCTGGAATATTATGTTTCATTTGTAACCTTCGATAAAAATTGTACTTACTGGAATGAAAAACGGATATTGTAGCCGTTTCTGCACATTAGTAGTAAAGCCCCGTATTCACTTTGATTAGTAATAAGTGCAAGTGATTAGTGCAGGTGATTAGTAATCAGGTAAAAGTACGTGTGGACAGCGACTGATTAGTGCAAGTCCTTTGATTTCTACTAATCACTAATCTCTTGAACTAATCACTTGCACTCGCACTAATCAAAGTGAATACAGGCCCTTAGACAAATGTTCTTATTGGCGTAGCGACTAACGATTGACAATTTGTCACGGTAATATTTATAGGTTGCTGTTTTAAGTTGGTTTTAAGGAGTGACAAATTAATCGTGATCAGCGACTTTTAATGTACCATCGAGGAAATTGATTCCTAGGCAGTTGACGGACCTACGTCATATCTTATGCTTTATATGTTAGGCTTCTGTCAATTCAATGTTAGCTGTGAATTGTGATCGGTCGGATGAGTTTGACAATGCGACCAAATTACCTACGTCCGCCATCTGCCTAGGAATCAGCTTCTCTAATCATGCAAGTACGAGTACCAGCACAGGGTAAAATGAATATTATATAACGTTCAATAGAACTATGACTCACCCAATAGATCCTGCGCTCAAAATGTTCCAGCGAGCGATAAAATTCACTCACAAGACTATCTGCATGTTCCAAATTACGGAACTTTGTGGCAGAGGTATCTTGGCCGATTTTTGAATTAATTTCAAAGTTTTCCGGAGTAAACGGGCTTTCATTTTTGGAAGAATGAGTCACTTCACTGTAAATTTTCGAATCTAAATACGTTGTTTTATTTTCACCCCTTCCAGAGCAAATATCAAGATAAAATAAGTTCCTCAGTTTTAGTTGATCACAGAAGTGAGCAGGGATTTGGAACCAATGTTTTTCGTGACTCGGTTGACTCAGAAACGTTAGAGTGATCGTAGTCACTAATAGGTACGATAACAGAAAACACATTACTGCATTACAAGGGCCTTCGAGGAAATGAAAATAATAATAGGTATGAATGTGGTAACGACAAATGCACAGCTTACCGTGACAAATTAATGTCACAGTGTAGATATTAATCGTTCACTAATCGATTACTAATTTACATTAACTGGGATTTTTATTAATTAGAAAGTACCTACTAATACGTGTCGTAAATTACAGTATTTATGATCGCCATAAAATCAGTATATATAATTTACAATGCTTTATTTTAAGTCCTTTATTTTCTAAAATTAAAATTTGATTAAAATACCTAGTATGATCCTGAAATTTAAGTAATGTTAAGTTATAATATGCATAATAAATAATAATATATTTAATTATATTGTTATTATATTTTAATACTTCAGTCGGAATTTCCAGGAATTGCTTTTGTATTCTATTGTTGTCGCGATCACCGGTGCTCGCGCGGGGCCTGAAGGATTAATAAATTAATTTAATTACTGTAAAATGAGTCGAAATAACGTAGCTCACAACTTGTTCCACTAAATTATAGTCATAGCAAACTGAAGAGCACTGTGGTCCGAAATACAGACTTGATCTAGTTCGGACACAGATGACTTACCTTAAGTGTACATCTTTTAATATCAAAATTATTATAATGTCAAACTTTTACTAAGTGTTTTCTATGTGCTATATATGTAATTAATTTTGATGAGTAAATTAAATTATTATTATTATTATTAGTATACAAACGTCATATTACCATTGTACTAATAAGATTACTTAACAGGGTTAATGAAACCGTGATTACAGACTTAGAGTAAAGTGAGTAAAAGGGTAAAGAGAAGAAAAAATAGAAAAATGAAACAACAAATAGTAGATAAATATTTGTGTAAATTTAATGAGGCATTAACATATTTTAAAATATCACTGGTGTACAAAAACATCTTTGAGTACCTCAACATGGTTACAAAAGTCTTCAAATAAAATGCTACCTTTACGTATGAATGTCATGTCTAATAAAAGAATTAAAATTGTACAAAAATATAAACATAGTAAATGCTACTATTAGTAAGTACTGATTACTCATACATATAAAATAAAATAATTACATTCCATATTAATACTTCAGTCGAAATTTCCAGGAATTGCTATTGTATTCTATTGTTGTCGCGATCACCGGTGCTCGCGCGGGGCCTGAAGGATTAATAGCACTCTAATTTAAACTCCAAACGGAGGTAGGTGATAGTTAATTAAATGTAAGATTTTACTTTTGTTTTTTTTTTTTTGTATTTGATGTTATTTTATTTCAGGCAACCAACATTCTACCTTAGCAGGAATTACCAACAGTTAAAAGAATGAGTAAGTCAGTTCCTTACAGCACGATACAACAATATTTTTATTGCCATGTTTTTGTTCATGCTTCGACATTTTTCGTACGTATTCGTACGATTTCTAATTACCCCGCTGTGTTGCCATAAAATATAGAGTGCCGTCGACAACGATGGCCGCCAAAAACGGATGGTCGGCGACGAAACGCGGGGTCGGGGGCGGGTCGAGGATCGCGCAGCAGAATGCGATCCCCATTGCTGCAATTAAACAATATATTGTCTATAACTGACGGCTACGACCATGGTACGGATAAAACATTGAAGTAATAGCGTGCCGTGCAAGCCGTGAGCTACATGTTTAAAAAAAGTGAAAGAGAAGTATTTGGTACTTTTAATATAAGATTGTCTCGACTTTGGAGTCCAAAAAAGACTAACGCTAAAAATTTGCAAAGTAAAAGTCCTAATTTGAACGTCCTAAAGCTGGACTCCAAGTAGATAAATATCTGATACTATAGCCTTTTAGCACGGTTCTATAGAGAGTAGGGTACTGTATAAATTTCGAAGGCTGTTTCAGGAAACGAACCATTTAAAATATATTATTATGATGATAACAGATAAGTTTTAAAACAAATATGGCGGGCACAGCATCTTGAAATAAAAATAAAATTAGTATTATTTGTTTCCATTTCCAGGTAGTATAATTATGGTGCAGCATTTGACATTGATAAGACATGACATTCTCAAGCATTCCAAAGCAGTAACAACAGCAGCTTACATAAATTGTACAAATAATATATTTCACGTAACAAATAACGATAGCAATTTCTACAACCTAATTTTAAGTACGCACTTAAAAATAAAAACAATATGTCCAAATGTATTACAATAAGTTTTAGCTGTTTTAATTTAAATACATTTTATTTTATACTTACATTAATTGGAAAAGTAGGAACGAATTTATTTTTTAATTTATACGTGACATAATTATATGGGAATTATAATTTACATTTGTGTAATAAAATTAGTAGGTAATAAATATAATCACATCTTAAATGCAAAATTGACATTGTAATTCCATAGACGTAGAAACATTATTGGGCAACTATGATAGCTCTAGAAAGAAACAGAAAGTTGGAACTCTTTTACGCACAGCACGAAAGAAAAAGACAACAAATCCCTTGTCTCTTTTGTCAAATCGTTGCCGTGACAACTGGCAGCGCTCATTACTTTCTAGTCTATGGTTTGACGCCTTTATCTTGTGATAGAAGAAAATTGCTGCCAACATCCTGTTGCATTGCTATCGCAAGATACGTAGTCACTAGTCGCCATGCTGGTAGGTTTTTGGTCTCTTTCTGTCGACAATCAATACGTTGCCACGAGCGCTACTTTTTCGTCTATGGTCCGTGTTTAGGCGCCCGCAGGGATTATGTTGTTGCGAGAACAATGCAACAGGCGACAAGGTACCATCGAGGAAATTGAGTCACAAGCAGTTTTCGGACCCACGTCGTTTGGTCGGATTGTGTCAATTAATATTATAGTTTCTACGTTATAAGATGATATGGGTGACAGTTCTCATATTCCTTGCTACGGATATTTTTACAAGAAAACAAAAAATCAAAAATATGTAATACATTATATTCCATCTACAAAAACAGATGTTTCCTATAACTGTAAATGAATAAAAATGAAAAGTTGCTAAATGCTAACTTTTTAATATAAAATTACAAATATTAACAGTGAAATAGGAGTATGAAATTATTGATACGAAAATATTTGAAAAATGTCAGATGCATGAAACGGAACTTTTGCCGATAGAGATTGACACTGTTGAATCGAAATCAAATCGATAAAAAGTGCGGCCATCTTAAATCGCTAGCACCACTCTGAAACGTCAGTACGAAATCGATAATTTCGATTGCAATTCCTTTACGAATTGATTCGATATTTTTAAATTATCGATTAAAATTTTTAGGTAACTTCCCTACTATTGTCAATTATAATGTGTCACCCATATCATCTTAAAACGCACAAACTATAGTTATGACATCAGACATGTCGGCTGGGTTTAACATGATGCGACCAAATCACGTACGTCCGCCACCTGCCTATGAATCGACTTCTCTGATAGTACATAATCACGCTACTGGTAGTTTCGGTCTCTGTCACTAATGCGTCGCCATGACAGCGCTACTCTCTAGTCTATGGTTCTAAGCGCCCCGGTAGGCGCCCACGAAGATGGGGGCGTGGTTTTCGTCAGCGAGCACGTAGTAGAAGGGCCGGTCGACTCGGAATGGCATCGCCATGGGGCGCGCGCACCGCAACATCATCACCATGCCTGCACAGGGGCGGCATGTTAGCGATACGTCAAATTGTTCTAACTTCTACTACGACACAGGACTTATAATAATCAAATAGACATTATCCATAGAAAGATAATATCTAAAATGTTATCTGTGAATATGTGCTGCCGTATGTGATAGCTTGTAATTTTTTTTATTAAAATCAGTTTAATCTAAACCTTAAAAACACAAAATTGTATCATTAGATTTACGAACAAGGATCTTCTTTATTAGTACTTTAGCGAGAATAACTTAGATTTTCATGGCTCTGTTCGTCTCGCTTTAATGGCAGGGTTTTTTACTTTTTTGGATGAGTTGGTTTAATTAAAATAATAGCTATTTCTATTTTATTATTAGTTTTGAGTACCAAAATGATTATTTATAGCCTGACCAGAAATATATAACGCCGTGCTAACCGAATTTTCACGGTGCGGAAAATTTTCAGTAGTAACTTAAAGCGTTGTATGATGTATCATAGACTAAGGAAAATATACTGTATTAATTAATGATGAAGTGACCCGTGCAAGCTAATAAATAAATATTAATGGTTAGGCTTTACGATGCACTATCTACAAAAGAGTATTATGTTTTTATTGGGCAAAAAAATACGTAAACAGGCAATGTGGGTAATTTCGTAGAGCTTTCACTTCAATGTCTAGACCATTGATTCCCAAAGTGGTCCAGGTGGACCCCATGGGGTCCACGGGAGCCCGATAGGGGTCTACGCTTGCGTGGAAAAAAAATGGGGGTCCACGAGTCGTTAACGGGGGTGTATAAAAATTAGGTGACCCGATTTGACTTCTATGAATATAGGCAGACAATATTATATTAATAGCAGATTAAATATAACAGAGCGAGGAGATTTAGAAATAAGTAAAAGTGTGGTAATTTTTGTTTACGCAATTTTTTTTTGTTTCAAACAAGAAAATATTTGCGTTTACTTTTTACCACTCCGAAGTGAAGGTTATTGGTTCCTTGTATTGTGACTTGTGAGTCAAACTTAGAATACAAAAAAGTAAAGGTCTAACTTTTAGTAGCTTTGGGGTTCACCGGATGCAGCAAAATGCTTAAAATGGTGTATGAGAAAAAAAGTTTGGGAACCTCTGGTCTAAACAGACGGTTGACCTATGTTATTTGGTCGGGCTATGTCAAGTCAATGTAACGTGATATATAAAGTTATTGGCTTGAGATAACTAGACCTAACGTAGGTCTGCCATTAGCTCATATTTTTTTTGACATTAATAATTTACAAAATTATTTTTTTAGTTACTGTTTTCCAGGGTGTTAGGAATTTAGGATAATACTAGCTGTCCCGGCAAACGTTGCTTTGCCATAATATAAAGTATTTCGCACATATTATTTTATTGAAGTGACTAAATGAGTATGTCGCCATGGCAACGTCGATCGCTATCCCGTCGCAAAAACAATGGTCGCCGTCAGTCTCAGGTTGTAATAATTTACTATTATTTATTCAACAAATGCACTTATCAATATATAAAGTACCGAGTAGCCGATTCTCAGACCTACTGAATATGCATATAAAATTTGGTAAAAATCAGTAAAGCCGTTTCGGTGGAGTTCGTGGTCTAACATTGTGACACGAGAATTTTATATATAAGATAAAGTTAAGAATTTATATTTTAGTTTAAGTTACTGTTAGAACGAATTGATGGATAATATTTTTTATATAATATTCCTCTTATCTATATATTTATAGTATGATACACTATCTATATTATGTCTATCAATGACTGTACCTAATCTAAGTAGGACACAGCTGTTACAGGTATACATTTTCTCTAATATAATTTATTTGTACTCTATTGTATATTTTATTTACAATTGCGTGCTCAGACCAAAATATAAAGGCACAAACTGAGGCCGGCATTATTTTGGGCGAAACTACGCCTCTTCATGTAATTAGTGTTAGTATTAGTGCAGATTAGCGCCATCTAGACGAGATGGCGCTACTTGATCTGCATTTAAACCAGTCTCACTTTTTGACAAGGCTATTTTTTTTATTCGGTCTGAGCTCACGTTGCGAGAGTATTTTTTAAAACTTTATGCTACATCCGAGGGACGATTCACATCTTATTAAGGCATTAGGTAGGACAAATGCCCACTTTAAAAATCTTTTCTTTACTGATAAAATTTTATCTATCGTCATAAAAAACTTATGCTTTTTTTTAAGGTCCCTGTCAAAGTTTTACAGCGCATGCGCGACACAAACGGCATTAGGCTTACCCAGTTAATATTAAACAAAATATGTACCATCGAGGAAATTGATTCCTATGCAGTTGATAGACCAACGTTATTTGGTCGAATATGTCAATTCAATGTTAATTGTGATCTGTCAGCTGGGTTTGACGTAACGCAACCAAACTACGTAGGTCCCCGACCTGCATAGGAATCAACTTCTCTGATAGTACAAAAACCACCCACCTTATTAACCTTACTCTAACCCAGCAGATGTGAATCATACCTTAGAGTTCTGTGCGTGCGTGCGTCGCGGGGCGGAAGCGCGGCACGAGCGCGAACACGGGCGTGCGCGCCGCCATGACGCACCACAGCGCCGGACGGTCCACCACGAACGCGCGCGGTGACGATATCGCGCGTTTCATACGCACCGCCATCACTACCCACAACCCAACAGTTGACAACACAGTCGCGTACCATATCGAGAGAGTTGCATTTGTTGAGAAAATTTGTCTATGAATGTTTTTAACTCGAAAGTATACCGGCCAGTCTGTGTAGTCAAAAATGTCTCTTAAAACTCACAAATCACAATGACCAGTATACTTTATAGTTTCGGACACACCTTTTGTAAACTAAACTATAAGTACCTCTTTAATTAAAATTTTACAACTTTAACTATATTTATAACGTCCAGTGTCCCATAATCGCATATTATGCTAACCAATTATCGCTAGTGTGAAGAGGCCCCGAAATCAATATTATGTAAAAGGTTAGTGTAAGTTTAACACAATGATTGGAGTGTTATTTAAAAATGACTTAATATCACATTCATAAATCATAAGGTATATTTTGTCACGATAAAATTTTCATAAAATGTAAATCCCCAGCTATGGTACGTCAATTCAACAGTTACAAACACATAGAAGCCGCCACACCGACGCATATAAGTACTCAACTAAACAATTTGACTTTACATGCGACTGATTATTAAAAACTAAATAACTGTAACATTTAAACTTCACATGAGATTCAAAAACTCATGGCACTACAATTTTTTTCTCAACAATCTTACAATAAACATACAAAATTGACTAAAATCTTTTATAAGTCAAAAATTATGAGCTACGGACGCCGCGGTAGGCACCAATAAAAATGGGGGTGCGGTTTTCCTCCATGAGTAGGTAGAAAAACGGATGATCAGCGATAAACTCCTCTGGGAGCACTAGAGACCGGCACTCTACGACAAACGCTGCACAGAGACGACTGAAGTTAGAGTCATGCCTACTACTTATCATACACCACCGCAATTTAAAGAAAAAAAAAACAGAATAAGCCATAGAGCTGAAAGCGTTTGATATTTTACATAAGGTATGTAAGTTATATAATATATATAGCGTTGGGCGCCTAGCTTGAAATGGGTACTACTAGTCCTACGTTCTAGTTTTATCTTTAAATGATAAAATATATTATAAGCGTCGAACATTACTAAAGATACAAAATAAATAAGGCAATAAGTATTCTCAATCACTGTTCTTACTAATTGAGTGTTTTTATAAAGACAAAATATGTGTTTATACTTTATAAGAATGTTATTTTTAGAATTGAGGAAAATGATTCTTAGTAACATTTTGTTATATACCTATTAGTTCTCTTCTGTACTTTCTATAAAATCAAAGCAACATTGAAAGACAAGAAAAGGTAAGCAAAGCGTACTTTTTGAAACATTTAAATAAGCTAACCACCTTTTAACAACTAAGCATGATAATAGTAACAATCCTGAGATGTCGCATAATATAACTTCTTAATTTTGTATTAATATAAAGTTCTGTGCGTCATCTCATGATTGTGACTATATTATAATAGTAAAACATCTTACCGGTAGCGGCGGCCGCCTCTGCTCCCTCTTCGTTAACCTCGATAAAGGCCTTTTGGACAGCCTTCGAAACGTATAAACTCTCGTTATTATTTAGGATCTTCGTCAAACCCGAATTGCTGCTGTAAAAGATGGCTTTAATCCCCAGCTGAAATTATATAAATTCATACTTAATAACATTTTACTAACACTCACGGTACGAATGCGTACAATACACACACATTTAAGTGCATAAGCACGCAAATGCGGACAGTGCCCGCACTTATGAACGCACAATGCACGCAAATGCGTAAAGTTCACGCACTTATGAACGCATATTAATGCGTACTGTGCACACACTTATGCACGCAAATGCGTACAGTGCATGCACTTTTGCACGAAAATGCGTACAATGCATGCACATAATATGCACGCAAATGCGTACTCCGCGCACACTTATGCACGCAAATGCGTACAGTGCACGCAGATGCATACTATGCACACACTTATGCACGCAAATGCGTACAGTTTACACACTTATGAACGCAAATGCGTACTGTACTTACACTTATGCACGCAAATGCGTGTAATACAAGCATTCATGCACGTAAATGCGTACAGTGCACGCAGATGCGTACAACGCACGCAAATGCGTACAGTTTACACACTTATGAACGCAAATGCGTACTGTGCTTACACCTATGCACGCAAATGCGTGTAGTACAAGCATTCATGCACGTAAATGCGTACAGTGAACGCAGATGCGTACAGTGAACGCAGATGCGTACAATACACGCAAATGCGTACAATGCATGCGTTTAGACACGCAGATGCGTGAGATGCACGCAAATGCGTACAGGGTCCCTTTTCTAGAAGAGTGCACTGTGAAAGTGAGCAACGCTGATTGATACTATTCCCATACAAAAGTTAAAAAAAGTACTCTTTCAGCGCTGCTATATAGAGTACCTATATAACAGAGTTCACTGTGAAAGCAGTAAACTTTGCATATGGGACTTATGCACATCCTAAAGTATTATCACTTAGTTTTGTTCACCCTGTATATTAGTTGCGCGCGTGTGGATATAGGGTATTGGACGAATTTCTTTCTATCCAGTAGCCGGATTTCAAAGGACCGAAGTTCACTTGTAAACTTGTACGCTCTATAGACACTAACAATAAGTTATACATTTAAATGAAATCTATCAATATTTAATTAAAAGTATATAAATTGAGTTTTTAACTTTTAAAGCCTATATTTTATACTACATAACAATGTGATTCATTATTATTAGTAAAAGGGGGAGTAGTCAATGGTCAGCTATAGATAAATGATAATTTGATGACAAATTCCAATCTTATCAACATACTTAGCACTTATGTGTAATTGCATTTATCTGAAAATTTATAGTGATAACGCATTAATATTTCGTAAAATTTTTTACCTTCTATGAAATGCAGACATTTGCGGTCAATAGTAACTTTAATTTTGTTATTAATTCCACTGACCATTGAATATGTTCGTGTAAAAAGACAAACCTTGGAACAGAGTGTATACATAAGTCTAACTTATGTTTACTTTTGGCTAGTAATACTATAACTTCACGCTTAGTTGAATTAATTTTGATTAATAGATACTTGAGACATGATTTGGAGAGACTTTGAAACCTGACAAAAGACATATGATAGGATAGTTTTCATCAGGTAAGTTTAGTGCGGTTTCCGCACAATAAACTGATTTGGGCGAAAACGAATTTGCGCGCAGTCTATACTCTTATTATAAAACTGAAGAGTTTGTTTCTTTACTTGGAAGCGCTAATCTTAGGAACCGATTTGAAAAATTCTTACGCGGGCGAAGCGCGGAAAGTCTAGTTAAGAGGTCTACTGACCCTAAAAATAAAACAAAGTCCTTCTCTCTTCACACTCACGCCCGTCTTTCATATTCCTGGTGAAAAAGGACGACGCGAAATCATCGCCAAGTTAGTTTTACTTGAATAAAAGACGAACTATAATGATTATGAAAAAAGTATTCTGAGCAAATTTAGGTTTTATCAATACCTTTTTAGATATTAAAAAATATTAAAGAAAAGACAGCAAACTTCGAAGATCCAAGCAAAAATGTGTCTAAAACAAGGTTTTTGTAAAAAAGAAACTATTGAGCATTTTTCAGTAATCGTGTTTTCTTCTTGAGCATTTAATTTTCATGATCTGAAGTTACTTGTGTAAAAAAATCAGCTTTCTAGACCTTACAGATTTTGAGATCTAGATTTAAAGTCAAGTTAGGGTCAGGTGCATTCTTATATATATAATTTTACCTTAGGCAGAACAGACATCAAGTCGATCTCAGTTTCGATCTTGAACTTGGGCATCGTGACCTGCACTTTGGTGCTCCACATCTTGTCGAGTTCGGTCATCAGGTCGTAGCCGGCAGCTAACTTCTGCAGCACACCGTCCAGGCCGGTTATGTCGTTGGGCAGGACGATCAGCATACTCGCCGATTCGCCTTCGTACGGGATCTCTAGAAGCTGAAAACGTAAGGTTGTGTTATAGCAATGTTTTCCAACCTTTTTAGCCACGGAAGGGCTAGGGAAGCAAGCCAGTTTTTACGGATAAAATAAACAACAAAAATAGATTCATTTTAACTTTTAAGCGCAATTTGTAAGCGTAGCGAATATGGAACATCATAAATTATTTATGTATGGTCCAGAGATGACACCGTGGACCCCCATACACATACTCGCGGACCACCAGGGGTCCGGGGACCACAGGTTGGGAAACATACTGTGCTATAGATATGGTGCGCCCAGACGTTTACGCATCATATTGGTCATTTCACATATTTTGTGGGCGTTTCACTACCTGCATAGTAGGAAGAAAAATGACTGCACTTTCGGCAGTTACGATTTAGTTTGACATTTTGTCCATATAATAGATAAACTAATTCATTTAAAAGAATATTTAATTTGCGGGGCACCATCTCGGTCTTTATAGTATGTCCAAGGGAAACCAAACGATCCCATGTAAGTACAATTTTAATGTTAATGAGCTCAGTACGTTTTTTTGGTAAGAGTTGTACTGTTACCTAAGATAAGTCAAATTTTCGTATTAAGTTATACTTAAGGTCTTTAGGTTCAATAACCATAAAATATAGGGTTTGGTAACTATAAATACATATTATACTAAGTAATTAGTACCTTATACCTAACAAGCTCTTAACTGAGTTTTCCTATACATAACAAGGAAAAAATCTTGTATTTGTATTTTGTGTTTATATTGCATAGACGGTGATGCATAATGTAACATTAGTTTCACAAGCGTCTTTCTGCCTGCACAATGTACAATCTGTTTTCGCAATTTAAACACCATTGTTTATTCCAAAAATATAACCTCTTAAATATTTAGATTAGTCTGGAAAGTTATTTAAATATAAAATAATTTTTTGGATGTCTTCCAAATCTGAATGTTTATTAGTTTTCTATTTCTGTTATATATTTGATGGTATAACGTCGTTAATGTTTAGGCAGGTCGTTGGGCTAGTCATGAATTTGGCCGTGACCTTGGGCGAGACAGCCGACGTATGTCAAGAGCAATATTATGATATAATGATCTCCATACCTGAGCATTCAACTCTTCACTTTGTCCATACTTATAATCATCCTCTTTGTACATCATAGGAACATCGACTTTGGTATCAGCATTGAGGTAGAAGGGCTGATCTCTAGTGGCCCTCGCGTCAAACTTTTTCTTCCAAGAACCCTATGAGTTAAAATAAAAAAAAAGGTAATGATGATCTTGCTTATACACTAGTAAGTTTTAACAGTAAAACACTAAAAGTTAAAACTTTTATCACTAAAGTAGCCCTTTTAAAATTTACACAATACTTTTGTTTGTTCCTTTTTTTAATCCATAAAATATACTGGTATAAAATATCTGTGTTATCAGCAAAGTGTTTAAGTTTATCAGTAATATTGCTATCCATACTAATATTATAAATGCGAAAGTGTGTCTGTATGTTACCTCTTCACGCCCAAACCGCTGAACCGATTTTGCTGAGTTCCGAGAAAGGACATAGGATACTTTTTGTCCTGGAAAAATGTACGGTTCCCGCGCGATAAACGAGATTTGGCGTAACGAAGTTGCGGGCATCATCTAGTTTATAATAAAGTAGCTGCCCGCGACTTCGTCCGCGTGGACTTCAGTTTATAGCGCGTGGTGTCAACAAAATTGGTGTCAAATTTAAAAGCTTTTTAAAACCCTGGTACCTCTTAAATCAAAATACCCAAAAACAGCTGTGCAGTGTGCACATAATATTTCATTTTTTAAATTATGTAAACTTTATACCAAATTTAAAGCTTATTTAGCCCCCCATTACACAACTTTAGCTTTACCCATAAACTATATTTTATCATTGGTAGGTTTAAGGTTACGTCACTGCATAGATAGAGTATGAGTAGTGAGTTATTTAAATATTAACGTGTAAAACAATCGATAGAATCGAAAAACTTTACTTAATTAATATGGTGCCACGTCTTAGAAAGACTTATGAGCAAGCGATAGCGAGATGTAGGCGACTCTTAGCGCCATCTGTTATGAATTTTTGGAACTAAATTAATTTGAACAAATTTACGCATTTTCACCCCCTTACAACCCCTTTTTCCAGTTAAAAAGTAGCCTATGTCCTTTCTCAGGCTTATTTTATCATTGGTAGGTTTAAGGTTCCGTCACTGCATAGATAAAGTATGAGTAGTGAGTTATTTAAATAATAACGTGTAAAACAATCGATAAAATCGAAAAAATTTACTTAATATGGTGCCACGTCTTATAGAAAGACTTATGAGCAAGCGATAGCGAGATGTAGGCAACTCTTAACGCCATCGGTTATGAACTTTTGGAACTAAATTAATTTGAACAAATTTACGCATTTTCACCCCCTTACAACCCCTTTTTCCAGTTAAAAAGAGCTCTACCAATTACTTTGACATTAGAACATACACGCGTATGTCACCCCGACCGGACTCGGAAGGGGAGAGGGACGGCCCTCTTTTATGCAATAACATTAATAACTTGAGCTCATCTACCGCGATAACTCGTACGCAGCTAGTTTGTGCTACCGCGCGCGTGCAGCCTCACTCGTCAGAGAGTGAGTAAGGGGTCGGACCCCTTAAGAGCAGGGGGATCCGTGTCCCCACGTCAGATGAAAATAGCTTATTTTCGTAGCTCTCCCCAATATTGCCCGATTAGAATGTCACACGTGTGACTTTAGGGGAGGGGGCCAGGCCCCCTCATAGTTTATCTCCAAACCAACTAGCAACAGACTAGTTATAGCCACGATTAAACTACCATGGTTTTAACCAGACCAGTAGCTTAGACCCTTTCGAAAAAAAAAAAAAAAAAAAAAACCAGTTAAAAAGTAGCCTATGTCCTTTCTCAGGCTTTAGACTATCTGTGTACAAAATTTCATTACAATCGGTTCAGTGGTTTTGGCGTGAAAGCGAGACAGACAGACAGACAGGGATACTTTTGCATTTATAATATTAGTATAGATGTTACATTTAGGGCCTGTTTCACCGCTTCCTGATAAGGCTATCCACCACTTAACTTGACACATAGAGTATGGAGAATCTGTCAAATAAGCCTATCGGGCACCTTATCAGGAAGCGGTGAAACAGGCCCTAAGCCTAGCATTTAGCACTATCTCAGTTTATTTTATAACTAGAAGGCAACAGATGCATAACAATGAACAATATCTATGAGCAGTAAAAATATCTTTAACTGGGCGGATAGACATATTTGTTGCAGAATGACTTACCTTGAAATATAAGGCATTGACAAGGACGAGGCGCGTGTCATCATTCACGCTATCAGGAGACAGTAAATCTTTGATTTTTTCGTTTGTTTTTTGCTCAACCTGTTAGTAACAAAAATTCAATTTTAGCTCAATAAGATTTTTGTTTTAGAATTAAGTAGATAATAATTTGCCTTTTATTATAAAATAGATAGTTTCTGTTTATTATAAAAAAATGTATACTAAATATGGTTATTTCAAAATCAACTCCTTTACATCTCAAAATTTACTAAATCTCATTTATCATCTATGAAAATCATACCCATTTGTTAATGAGATTCGCAGCAGCAGCGCTATCGCCAAAGTTTATTTTCTCAATGGCTGCATCAAATACTTTCACAGCGTCTTCCTCCAACTCTTTGACTAGCTCATAAGCACCTTCCTTGATGTACACCTTGTTGGCAACATTAAGTGTCACTCCTTTTATTGCCTTTAGTCTTGTTGACAATGATGAGAATGATGATCTAATCTGTAAATATTACTATTACTTTATTACTATGTACCCTAATTATTAGTAATTACCTATTATAATATTTATTTTATTTTATTTCTCTTTATTGAATTACAATATTAATCCCTCAATCAAGGATTCTTGGAAATCTATTGCTAAACTATTGTATCTCGTTCACCGGTGAGCTTATGGGGCTTGATGGGTTAAAATTACCTTTTTGATCTTGAAGTTCACAACAAGTTTTTTTTGTCTTAAAAATTCTAATTTAAGGCCTTTTGATTTCAAATACAGAAATACATTTAAAATAGGAGGGCTCTTCAGTACTGAATGTTTTAGGTAGAGGTAAATATTATATCCTTAAAAATAGGAGGCCACTTTGATCTGCCTCTAATCATTCTTAGTATCTCTGACACACCCAACACTAATAGAGTAAAATTGGTCAGGTATTTCATGATCATAGTATAGGATACATAACATTGATATAATATCAGTCATTCATAAACTTAACTAGCTTTGGCAAAGA
Organism: Lysandra bellargus; assembly: GCA_905333045.1. NCBI lineage: Eukaryota > Metazoa > Arthropoda > Insecta > Lepidoptera > Lycaenidae > Lysandra > Lysandra bellargus. Next base: position 1,531,793 of record HG995333.1, read on the forward strand.
AATGTGTCCACTTACCGCATCATCATTGGGAAATCCCAAGGAAGTAAGCAGTTCCTCGTGTGCAGTGTCAGTGGTGCCCAGAGTCAAGAGAGCCAGAACAAACTCTGCAGACAGTGGCGATGACACCACACTTTTGGTTTTGTCTAGTTCCTAAAAAATTATTAAACAAAAAAATTTACCTAAATAAAAAAAATGTTATTTCTTCACAACATTCTAGGTACATAATAACTAATTTACTCAGTAACATGTTTTGCGAGATGATAATTATGTACTTCAAAATAAAAGTTAAATACCAAATCAAGTTATCGATTTAAATATTGGTCTGCTAGACTGGTTGTGAGCAGAAAGGCAAATAGGAAAAAAATATATATATATCCACAGCCGAACATATAACCTCCTCGTTTTTTGGAAGTCGGTTAAAAAGAATAGGACACACAAAAGTTTGGTTTCATTACAATATTTTACTTACATTGCAAAACTTGGCCGAGAATTGGGCGACCGATGAGGATAGTGCTTTTAAATCCATGTCTGCCTTCGCAAGTGCAAATAACACGAGAAATGCTAAAAAATAATTACAAAGATTTTATGTACCACTCCTAACGCTTGCACGAACTAGACTGACTCACACTTCACCAATTTTACACCAAGTGCGCACCGATGATGTCATTCAACGCTCATTTTCAAGGATAAACATTGTTTTGTACAACAGTTCCTAGAAAAATTTAGACTTTTTTTGCAAGGAATAATAAACTGAGTAAAATTGTAGCACTTACGGAAATATTCTATGATCCGCATCGACATCAATTGAGTTGTATTTTATATATTGCTCCAAAATAGGTACTTATTTACATAAAATGCGAATCCGCGTAAATGACTTTAGTTCTAAAAAATTACAGCAATTTTATCTTAACGCAACTGGACCAAACACATTTACTCACGTTCTCAATGATTACAGTCAACAGATTTTTAATATTTATCAAAGATATTATCGATTAAATGTTTTAAGTTTTTTTTAAATACAAAAATATTTATATTATATTTTAGCATTGAGATGTATGGAGTTGACAAATGACACCGCAACCACAGACTACATAGAAAAACTAACGTTTTTGATCTGTGAACTAACGTTACCGCAACGCAGTGCTTGGTCACATTCAAGATACGCTATATACAGTGTTGCCAAAACGGAGTTTTTAGAGCTAGATTTAGCTCTAAATCCGCTTGGTTAGCTTTAAAAAAGTGGGTCTAGCTCTTTAGCTTTGTTTCTTCTACAATTTTAGCTTTTTTCCGTGTACACTATGAATAAATCCTTTTGTATCATTCTAGCACAAGCAACATACTTGTTTCCATAGCCAAAATGTACATACGTCAGACCAATAAAAAAAGAAAGACGGAGTATTTACAGGTAATGGTGTGAAGCCGCTGTCGATCAATGTGTGCGTCACGCCTAGCATAAATACGCTAGGCGTGCGCTTGTGTGCAAAAAAATAATGTTGCCAACTCAGGGTTTCAGATTGTAAAACTCCCATCCTGTTGCAGTCTTATTAAACTACTAAGTAATGAATACAAAAGTTGCTATCAAACTAGATTTTTAATCATTATTCATTAGTAATTGCTGAAAAAAGTAAATACTTAAATATCTATGTCTAATAAATTATGTGTTTCAACTAAGAACAGACAGACAGACAGACAGACATACATACAGACAAAAATTGTAAAGAATGTTGTTTGGTGTATGCAGTATGTATCGTATACAGATTAATATGCAAATAGTAAAAAAATCTTTCAATACTACAAACAGACACTCCAATTTTATTTATATTATTAGATTTTAAATGAATAACGAATTTTAAGTTAAAAATAAACATTTGTCAGGATAATACAGCACGTAATATGTTTCCCCTATTATGGGGAAAAATATCTTGCGACCAGCATGCAGCACTGGTTAAGGTTCTGTGTTCCGAGACTCCCGAGACAATTTTTAAAACTAATAAATTAAATTCGTTATTTCGGTGGTAATACATAAATATTCAACTAATTACTTGTGAGACGTAATCCCACAAGGTTTCTTTTGAGCACAAGAATTGTTTTTGCACCATTTAACGATGCAGGACGGCATATTTTGATATTATTTCTTGACACAGATGAAAACGACATGCGCCGTCACTCGTTGAAACCGGAATGGCGGGCGGCCGGCTTCCTATGGCCGTATCGGCTTCCTATTGCCTGCCTCACCGCGTAGCATGGATGGCTCTGTCTATCTTTTTTGATTGGTCTGATTGGTCTGAGGTACATACATTATATTCTATGGTCGGACAGGTCGGTGCAAACCGTGCAAACTGCAAGGTCGGTGTATTCGGTCTATGGTGACGGCGCCGTTGTTTATGGTTGGGTATTTCCCGGTTATTCTCTCTTACTATTACAAATAACTAACGATTGCCATAAAATTAACAGAAATCACTGGCTAGTAGCATCACAATAGACATAACTACCAGTAGTTCGACTGCAAAGAAAAGGACGGTTTCAATATCTGTCAAATTCGTCGGGTTTTACAAGGATTATGAACGGAATGTGCCTCGCGCTGGCTGATATAATTTATTTTTAAATATTTAAAATTAAGATTTCAAAATTGGATTCTGACAATTTTAATCGCATGTGCCAAAACACAAACAACAATACGACCAAAGAGGAACACGTGCAGCGAATATGTCATAGTTTTAAATTCGTAGGTAACAAGTTAACAACCCTAGCGACGATTTTCGTCATAATACGTCAAATTTAAAAATTTCACCATCAGTTCCAAGTCGACATACTCTATAATTCTGTCTACTCTGGTAGCATAGTTCATCGATTTTATTGCAAATAATATCAAATGACAGCGAATAACTCGCCAGTAAGCAGGAGAAAACAATCTGTTAAATAAACTTATGAAGGCGAGAAACACATTCGATCTGCTTATTGCGGCGCAACTGTGAGAATGGCGCTCAAAGTCTGGCAGGATTGTTAATATGACTGCCGTCACATGATACAATCGCAGGAAATCTAAAACCCTTCAATTTTGAAATAAGGGAGGGCACTATGTCATTTTCTCCGTACATGTCATTTTGTACGTATTTCCCTTTTAATAACCAAACTTTGTTTTAATTATCGTATAATAAACGAGCGAATCCCTATGTCTGGCTAGTCGCCAGCATTATTTCAGATAGAAATACGGTATTATGTACTGTATGTAATATTATGTACTGTCTACTATCAGAGAAGTTGATTCCCTAGGCAGATGGGGGATCTACGTAGTTTGGTCGCGTTACGTCAAACCCAGCCGATAGATCAATTAACGTGCAATTAATTAACATTGAATTGACATGATTTGATCTGACCTAATGACAGTGGCGGATTTGCCCTAAGGGACTAGGGCGGCCAGACATAAAGGGCGGTAAATCGTGCAAAAAAAATGTAATGGGTGCGCCGTGCGGTGCAGTATGAAGCTAGTGGCAATGGGCGCGAATCTGGAGTCTGGACAGACGCTATATTTTGATAGTGAATAAGGTCTCAATATCTGAATCTCCATATCTTATGTATGAAAATGGATTTTCAAATGTGTTAGTCGCGCTAAAACTCGAAAACGGCTGAACGGATTGGGCTGATTTTAATCTTAAAATATTTGTAGAAGTCCAGGGAAGGTTTTAAAGTGACACGAAGTTCACCGGGACAGCTAGTATAATATAAATAAAACGTACTGGAATCATTTTATAATAATATGGTTTTTTCTTTTTAACAAACGAAAATTTGGGAATTAAAAAACAAACTACAAGGTCTCAACTCTCAGTAATTGTGTGCAGTAAAGATGCGTGGTGGATTAAAATTTTGCGAAGGTTTTTGTATAGCTAGATGTTTTTGGTGAGATATCTAGGTGAGGCTCGCGTAGCATATGATTATAATCTTCCTATTTTTGCGTTTCAAAATTATAAATAACTAGCTGTCCCGGCAAACGTTGTTTTGCCCATATTATTTTATTGAAGTGACTAAAATATAAGTATGGCGCCATGGTCGTCCGACCTCGCTCTCTTAGGCATTTTAAATTATTTAAGAACATGTTAATAGCGTGTAATATTCTAGCTCTGAAAAGAACTGTTGTTTAGCCCTGAAAAGAACTGTTGGTTAGCCCTAAGAAACTCTCGCACGCGCACTCCCGCTTGATGACGCCCATTTCGCAATCGCAACGGGCCGTGCAATTGAAATCGTAATATCTTAATTTCGCCATAACTTCAAAACCAAACGTCCAATTTTAGTCATTCAAAAACCAAATATTATCTACATAAACTGTACTTAGTGATGAAATAATTTATTTTGATAAGGATTAATAGCATGAGTAAAATAAACGCGTTTAAATGTAGTCCAAAAAAATTAAGATTTTTTAAATAAATAAAAAATGGTTGTTGTGCCTCATTCGGCATAGATAGGTATAGTGTGTCGCGGACTTTTTTGTAGATATTTATAAGATCTACAATTAATTGGAACATTATATGGTTCTATATTTTATAGTTTAGGCAGCGTACGCAAAATAAGTAACTTTTCTGGTTGATTCTTTGCACCTTGTGTCCGAAAAACCCAAATATCTTACGGAAACCAAATTTTTCCAAAATAAAATATAGCCTATGTTACTCGTGAATAATGTAGCTTTCTAATGATGAAAGAATTTTTAAAATCGATCCAGTAGTTTTTGAGCCTATTCATTACAATTATACAAACAAAGTTTACCTCTTTATAATATTAGTATAGATTTCGTACATCGTTCAAAATAGTTCGTACGTTTGGCCCAGGACACCACTCGAGGTACACCTCTATTCAGTGGCTCATAAGTCATAACTCATAACTAATGCTATTCGCCCCTAAGAACAATTTACAGGACGTCATAATATTTTAGTATAGTCTACGAATAATATAAACTAAGGAAACGTAACTTATACTATTACCGCTTTATATTTGGTTCCATTCGAACTGTCATGTAATGTCAGCCTTTATACCGCTCAAGGCCACCTAAATATTGCAAATGTATTGAAATGTGTACCTAAGGTACACTTTTTTGACAAGTATTTTGGAGCATGTTTTTTGACGGAGTTACTCTTCCTTAGTTTTTATTATTCGTAGAGTATAATACAAGTAATCTAGGAAGAATGGGTGGGTCATAGGTGGGTAATTAGCACGTTCGCTGTGAAGCAAGCTGAGAAGCATTATATGCCTAGGTTAGGTTAGGTTAGTCTGTGCGTGCTCTAAAATAGTGTCTTTTTGCAAGGTGCGGGCGCTGTAACTCGAGAAGTACTATGTGTACGAGAGAGATAGTTTTATAGCTAACACCCATTTTTAAAGCTTATGACGATTAACGAATAAAAATGCACCAGGTTTTTTAAACATAGTTTGCACTGAATTAAAATTGAATAAAATGAGTGTGAATACCAGGCCTTGATTTGTAGGCCTGGTAGCCGCACTGAACGGGTGGCGTATTGCCAAACTGTATACTGACCCAGACCGGGCTTGCTCTGAGTTCGATCGCAGTTTGCCTTTATAGTTGAAGAGCAAACTGTATACCTATTCAGAGCGTGTCTGAATCGAAATACATTTTGCTTTAAAATACTTGAGCAAAATACATACGAGTCCAGACGTCCATACTTTTCGGCTCGCTTGGCTGATATACTACAAACTGACTCATCTCCCAGCAACTTAATGTTACTTAGAAAATTAAACAAAGTTTTAAGTGATATTGAAACCTCGGAACAAGCCAAAAACTTCTTTGCACAAAGAGTTAAATATTGTAGATAAAAAAAAATTGGTGTTCAGCCAACTTCTATTGCAAGGAGAAAAGACAGAGGAATAACTAAAGGAAAAGGACGTATAAAGAGTGGCAGAGACGTAACTAAAAAACGAAAACATAATTTATCAGAAAATATTAATAAAAATCAGCCGAATGCAAAGAAACATTGAAAAAGATTGATGGTTAATGTGGTAGTTGTAGTTGATTAATGATTACATTTACTTTAATTATGATTATACATGATTACACAAATTTATGTATTAAAGACACTTTATTTTTCAATATCGACCCCTTTCTGTGACCCCTTTAGTAAGAAATGTAGTAAAAGCCAAAATTCGATGTTACAATACAGGCAAAAAACAAAAATAGTAATTATGACATTTTTCTGTTCTTGATTCATTAATTTATTTCTTTGTTGTTGATTGAAGGAACCCTTTATTATTTTCAGTGAACATCGATTACAAATAGGTACAATTTATTGTGTCAGTCAGTACATCTTTCTTATGAAAAATTAATAAATACTGTCATTGGAAACACTTACATTTTTTTTAACAGCCTGTACCTATAATTGTTACAGTTCAAATTTTTAGTTCAAATTTTTCAAAATACTTACTCGTACAACGGTTTTTTTTTCGTTATAACCCAAAATAATTCACAATAGGTATGTTTTAGGGAAAGTTGTTCAGTTTCATGGATAGGTATAACAACCACACACAACAACATAACAAAAATATACGGGAAATTATTAAACACATTGTATAGGTAGTTACAGATATTCGCATGTCACAGTTTGCTTTACATACAAGCGAGCAAAGTGCATACCTACTCAGATTGGTCTGAGCTCGTATATACTTTGCTCCAATTTTCAATGAGCGCGACGTAGTTCAGTACAGACTATAGGCGTCTGGGTCAGTATACAGTTTGGCAATACGCGAACGGGTGAGGGGCGTGCGCGCCGCGGCTAGTGCTGTCGAATGCTTTGTTTGTTGTAATCGCGTGGTATATATTAAAGTGTTGTAAAATGGCGTCAGTAATATTGTTTCGAGTAGTGACAAAGTCTTTGATATACTATTTCCCGTTAGACCTGTTAGTAAGCCAAAAAAAACGAAAAGAAGAATGCAGCTCGAGAAAAGCATCAGCACAGCGTTGAATCAGTTTTTTCTTATTATTATCCATCCTTATTATTATAAATGCGAAACCTCGTTCGCATACGATGAAACCTTATTACCAGATCGAAAATACCTGGTATCGAATGGTATGCTACAAAAATTAGTCTCGCAGCTAACGTGTTAAAAATAAAACCTAAAACCTTTATGTTTTATTTTTTCCAAAATTATTCTAAACTAGCTTTATAAGCTAATACTTTTAGTTACTTATACAATTTTCGGAATCAATTAAAAATGGAAATAGAGTAATTCACGAATTATGTTACATCTAGTAATGATGGGTACTGAGAAAGGGGCGGCACATGGCCTGGGGCCTACAGCGGCCAGGACTGCAAATCCGCCACTGCCTAATGACGTTGGTCATACAATAATAAAATTATTATACTACACATATTTGTATGCTAAATATTTTCTTTCCTCGTCTATGGTAGGTGGTTGCATAGTAATAATAATAATAATATCAATAGACGCTTTACACCACGTCATATATCAATATCAATGACATGTTACAGACCAACGACATTCATTGCTATGCGGATGATAGTACAGCTGATGCTGTATATACCGGCTCCCCCAATATTTCTCGGCTAAATGTCATTGAGAGTCGAAACGAACTTGTGTCTAAAATAGAGAATTCAGTGGAGAAAGTCTCTGAATGAGGTAAACGTAACTTAGACCTATTCAATCTCGCTAAGACACAAGTCTGCGCGTTTACCACTAAAAAGTCACCAATGGTATATCCTCGTTTCGAGGGCACATCTTTAACCATCTCCCCTGGCATTGAGATACTTGGCGTTAACATATCGAGCGAAGTCCAGTTCCAATATCATCTAGAGCCGCTATCCACAACCCGCGGCCCGCCGGGACTTTATTTGTGGCCTGCGCGTTATCTTAAACAAATTTAAATTCACGTCTACCGGTGAAATAATGTATAGTCGTGAAATTTTTTCAACTTATAAATCGTTAATTTTGAAGTCTAATGTTATTTTTTAACCCTAAAAATGTTTGTTGCGGCCCGCGACACCAAGACCGAAACATGTTTGTGGCCCGCATGAAAGAAGGTTGGGGACCACTGATCTAGAGCGTAAGGCCAAATTAGCCTCGAAGAAGCTTGGTGTTCTTAACAGAGCGAGACAGCGGACCAACGCCTACAACTCTACAAGGCGTAGGTTCGGCCTCATATGGAATATTGTTCTCATCTCTGGGCAGGGGCGCCAAAATACCAACTGCTCCCTCTGGGTCGTATCCAACGAAGGGCCGCTCAAATTGTTGACTGCCATAGTGTTTCAAACAGCTTGGACCCCTTGGAACTACGCCGAGATGAAGCTTCACTCTGCATCCTCTATCGATTGTATCACGGGAAGTGCTCTAAGGAATTGCTTGAAATCATACCACCTGCAACTTTTCGCCATCGTCCCACGCGAAAAACATACCATCCTCATCACCTTGATGAGTGGCAGTCTTCCACAGTGCGTTTTTCGCGTAACTTTCTGCCGCGCACTGTAAAATTCTGGAACGAACTGTCACCAGCAGTATTTCCGGACCTATACGATCTGCAAACCTTCAATAAAAGAGCGTATTCCCTCTTATAAGGCCGGCAACGCACCTGCAGCTCTTCTGATGTTGCGAGTGTCCATGGGCGACGGTAGTTGCTTACCATCAGGTGACCCGTTTGCTCGTTTGCCCCCTTATTTAATAAAAGAAAACGTCAGTCTGGCCCCGTGCTAAGTACCTGAAGGACTTGTGTTAAAGGTACCAGACAACGGAAACATATTTAATACTTTTATCATTGACTTTTATACTATACACATATTTAAGATTTTTATTATATCATACACATATTTAATACACATCCAGACCCGGGAACATTGAAAACTTTGTGTTCCGTCGGCGGGATTCGAACCCGCGACCCCCGGCTAGAGTCAATTCGGCACCGCTAAGCTCCTCTCTGCTCCGCTCTGCGTCAGTGGAAACGCGGCCTTATCTTCTAATTTGGTTCGAATTTCGAATATTCCAACCTACAATTCGTAACCTATATAAATAAAATATTATGCCGAACTTCAAAATAATTAAAAAATATAAGCATAAAGATTTTTGTATGTCTAAATATTGACACATTTGGAAAGTTATAACAAAATCTTTTGTAAAATACATTGAGATGTGTAAAATAGTAAAATTTTTAATAGTTTTTATCAATTAGCACTATGATATAATAATTAGCAAGTGAATAGGTATGACATTTTCAGGATTATTAACTCACTATAGTATATGCCAGTTGAGGCGATTTTTAAGCAGCGGGTGCGAAACCAAATTTGAAACTAAGCGCGGGTGCAACCCGGCGCCGCCCGCCCGGCCGCCGACGTCCGAGCGCGGCCGCCCCCAGCCGCCCATCCCACCCAACCCCTGCTGCGTCGGCGCACCCCACAAACCCAACGCCAAAAGATTCAAATACTTATTTTTCTTCATCGCCGTTCCCCTCATCGCATTCCAGACGTACATGATTCACGACGTCGAGAAACCGCCGAAAGGGGATTGCCGGGAGTACGAGTACATGCTCATACGCACAAAGAGGTTCCCGTGGGGGGACGGCGTGAAATCTCTGTTCCACTCCGACGAGCACAACCACCTGCCCGGCGAGTGTGCGGCGGACGACGACGACTAGCCGTGCCGACGGAGGCCGAGTGTGAAACGACTGCGAATTTCGGCGACACTCGAGCGGAGGAGGGACGGTCGGCGGCACGGGCGCACGCATCGGAATTAGAAGGGCGTGCGACGGCGCGTCGGGCGCGTCGGAGGGCCGCGGATCAATACCGGCGTTGACGTCAGAGCGGGGCCGCGCGCCGTCGGCTCGCCCGGCATTGCTAAATAAACCTCCGGGCCGAGTAGCGCGGACGTCGCGCGGCACAGCACCGCAGAGCGGCGGGCCCGCGTCGCCGTCGCGGCTCGCCGCTGCCATGGACGACATGCCGGACCTGTCGCACCTCACGCCGGAGGAGCGCGCCATCATCGAGGGCGTCATAATGCGGCAGCGCCAGGAGGAGCAGCGCGAGCACGAGATCATGAGGTGTGCCAGACCCCCGCCAGCCCCCGCCCGCTCCCCGCCAGCCCCCGCCCACCCCCGCTGCACCATATGTGAAAGTGTTCGTAGCGAGATAAATCGTACGGTCACGTAAAACTGAACCGATCTAATTAATGCAAAATCAGTTCCAACTATAGCCATTTTGTTCGTGTCGGTATGTATCTATCGATATGAGTAGTGATGACAAAATCGACGTATAGCTGCCTACACACTACACAGTGTGCATTTACATTACTTTTTATGCCTTTTCTAATATTGTTAAAATCAAGCAACGAAATGATTTATAATGTTTAAAGTGGCATGATAATTTAAAGACTGAATATATCCAATCGAAACGCTGAAAATCTCGGGGTCTCATTGCAAACGACGACCGCGCAATAGCAATAAAATGTCGCACAGATAGTTTCAGCTGTAATAAATAATACAATAATTCAATTATAAACCTTATATTTCATTTGTAAGGTTTATTCTGAGATACGTACACTTCGAGCGATGCCTCCATATTTCCAGGAAAGTAATTTTCCATTATAACAAAAGGATCAACGTTGCCAGCTTTATTCGACCTTCGCTACGTTTTCTCAACTTTATGCAATTTAATTAGATCTAACGTAGGATCTAACCGGGTACTTAATGTAAGTTAAGTAGTAAGCTACGATTTTAATCTGGCCACTAAATCAGCAGCCGTTTTTGGAGCGTGGATGCAGTAAGGTATTTCAGTGACCTACTTTCAAATCTGCATAGCACAGAACCAAATGAGTACACATTTTCTTTAGTAATATTGTATTGAAATATTTAACAAAGAAAATATTTACTGAAGTCGTTTCTGCAATTATGTGAATAGGGCCGAATGTTACTATTTATAGACGCGCTGCCAGGTAGTTCGGTCCATTTACCAAAGCTGAAAAAGTATTATTATATAGGTAGTTACCTACCTTTTGTTACTGAATTGCGAAAGAAATAGTTTCTAATGTTAGTCTGCACTCTACGTAGAGCTTGATAATATCTTACAACTCTTACTTAGAACTTTAAATTATAACAAAAGGAACTGTAGAGTACTTAGGTAAAGGCTACGGTAAAGGTGACCAATTTAAAACTGTTATTTCCTTGTTAAATATTATCGTAGTTCAACCTTCGACACAGAATATATATTAGTAGTAGTATTTAGTAGCATTTTCGTACTATTTAAACGCACGGCTCCGTCCACGTAAGCACATGAACCAGGAACCTACCTACACCAAGATAACAACTTTTTCAGGACAGCCTATGTGTTCATAAGTCTATAGAAACTTGCCCTAAATCTACTAAGTACCATTTTTCTCCCATGTAAAAAAATGTGATCAAACTCTATTTTACTTTGTACAAACAATCTTACTACTTTGAATACTTTTATTACCCTATTTTTGTGATGGCGTTTCTTACCAGCATGCTATGGCAAAGCCGAGCCAAATGATTGCGAGAGTCTATGTACTTACTACTTATGTTTGTTCCATCTTTTTTCCGATTTAAAATAAACAATATAATTATTAATTATATAACTACTTATGTACTGTACTCGGCGAAACATGGCGGTAGCGGTCATTGACTCCCCGTCAAAAACTTGTCATTTTCAATACTAAACCGCAATTGACAACATCTTACACTTCATTGTCAATCGCGGTTTATATCATAAAGTTGATATACCTATCGGAATAAAGAAAAAAAGACCAGAGCAAGCGAGATGTCACTATCAGTAACACTGCGTGGTTAAAAGAGACGTGTGACGTTAAAAGAGACGAGTAAATGTATATATGTACACATATTGTAAAATAAACGAAACCGAAATTGATTTACATCTGTGTGTAAACACAGATGTAAATCAATTTCAGTTTCGCTTGACAGCTCGAGATTGTTGCTCTATTCTAATTTCTATTAACTTTATGGTTTATATAGAAATTGACAAGTTTTTGACTATATGAAGTATAGTTGTCTACTCTGATATAAACATGTCCTATAGGATGCCTATAGGCCATTTTTTCGTTCAGTTTATTATTGTTACTAGCCGTTGCCCGCGACTTCGTCCGCGTGGACTTCAGTTTATAGCGCGCGGTGTCAACAAAATTGGTTCCAAATTTAAAAGCTTTTTAAAACCCTGGTACCTCTTAAATCAAAATACCCAAAAACAGCTGTGCAGTGTGCACATAATATTTCATTTTTTAAATGAAGTAAACTTTATACCAAATTTAAAGCTTATTTAGCCCCCCATTACACAACTTTAGCTTTATCCATAAACTATAATTATTTCATGATTGGTAGGTTCAAGGTTACGTCACTGCATAGATAAAGTATGAGTAGTGAGTTATTTAAATAATAACGTGTAAAACAATCGATAGAATCAAAAAAAACTTTACTCAATATGGTGCCACGTCTTATAGAAAGACTTATGAGCAAGCGATAGCGAGATGTAGGCGACTCTTAGCGCCATCTGTTATGAATTTTTGGAACTAAATTAATTTCAACAAATTTACGCATTTTCACCCCCTTACAACCCCTTTTTCCAGTTAAAAGTAGCCTATGTCCTTTCTCAGGCTTTAGACTATCTGTGTACAAAATTTCATTAGAATCGGTTCATTAGTTTTGGCGTGAAAGCGAGACAGACAGACAGACAGAGATACTTTCGCATTTATAATATTAGTATAGATTAGGTCCGACCGATAGTTAATTATTTGTACCATATCTACCTAATAGGTTTGTTAGTAGGGAAAATATTTTATAGGGTAGATAATAGTCTAAAGAGCTCTGATTAGATATTAATAATACCTAGATACACCGTTTCTAGGGTTCCGTACCTGAGACTTCGATGTCTGTCCGTCTGTCTGTCTGTTTTCAGACTGTATCTCAAGTTTTAATATTTCAATCGAACCGCGCGCTATTAGCCCGGTCTAATTAGACGCAAAAAAATCGTAACCTCGGAATAATTCGCATAGAGCTGAAATTTGGTAGAGACGTTAAATACACCATTATAAATAAAAGCTCAAAAGTCGCCGGCGATCCTCCTCCTGTCTTTAAAAATTGCTTCATCAGTTCGTGAGATAAGCTCTTTCAAATAATTTTCCCCGCTTTTCCCCATTTCCCTCTGTTTCTTTGCTCCTATTGGTGCCAACGTGATGTTATATAGCTTAAGTCTTCCTCGATAAATAAGCCTATCCAAGTAAAAACGAAATCTTCGATTCGAAGCAGCAGTTCCATAAATTCTTTAGCTTTATAATAATATATTGAGATATATGATTTTCCCAAACTTTAAGTCCGCCATTTATAAGGAATGGTAAGTCGTATGAAAAAAGTGTCGGAATATTTTTTGTAGAGAATTCTATGATCTACATTCTACACTCTTGTTCCACCTATTTTTGGGATAAAATGTACAGTTTGGAAAAAAACGGGAAAAAACTCATTTTCATACCTTTGACCTTGAATAAAATTTTTAGCACAAGGAGGATCGCCGGGGACTTTTGAGGTTTTATTTGTAATGGTGTATTTAACGCCTCTACCAATTTTCAGCTCTATGCAAATTATTCCGAGGTCGAATGTTTAATTTTCCTGGGGTAATAGCTAGGAGCTAGGTAATAGCTAGGAGCTTCTGAAAGGTGAATGCCCGACAATGTATGGGCCAAAAACTCGTAATCGATTAGTTTTGGATATGTTTTGGATCGCTTGTTTTAGGCCTCTCATAGAAAACAAGAAATGAAAAGGGCGTAAGCGACAAAATGGTTTTTGTCTCGTAAATTAAAAACCACAAATATATTTCACTAGCTGTTGCCCGCGACTTCGTCCGCGTTAGCGTAGTAGATCACATCCTAAGTATTTATTGTACAAAAATATTCAATGTACAGAATTGACTTTCCTACGATTTTATTATATATAGATGTTCCGCGCGGCTTTCCTTGCGTAATTTAGGAATTTCACGCAACCGTACATTTTTTCGCAACAAATAACCTCCCTTCACGTGGTCTATTCTTCATGTTTGCCAAATAACAAAAATTGCTCCAGTAGTTCTAAAGATAATAAGCAATTTCATATAATTTCCCCCGTTTTTTCCACATTTTTCTCTATTTCTTCGCTCCAATTAGTTTTAACGTGATAAAATATAACCTATAGCCTTCCTCAATAAATAAGCTATCTAACACTGAAAGAATTTTTCAAATCGGACCAGTAGTTCTTGAGATTAGCGCGTTCAAATAAGCCCTTTCATATTATTTCCCCCGTTTTTTCCACATTTTCCTCTATTTCTTCGCTTATATTAGTCTTAGCGTGATAAAATATAGCCTATAGCCTTCCTCAATAAACGGGCTATCTAACACTGAAAGAACTTTTCAAATTGGACCAGTAGTTCCTGAGATTAGCGCTTTCAAATAAGCTCTTTCAAATAATTTCTCCCCGTTTTTTCCACATTTTCCTCTATTTCTTCGCTCCTATTAGTCTTAGTGTGATAAAATATAACCTATAGCCTTCCTCGATAAATGAGCTATCCAACAATTAAAGAATTTTTCAAATCGGACCAGTAGTTCCTGAGATTAGCGCGTTCAAACAAACAAACAAATAAACTCTTCCCAATTATAATATTAGTATAGATTTAAGCTATGGGCAAATTATAGTGTATGTTTCAACTAATCCATACTTCCATTATACTTATATTATAAATGCGAAAGTGTGTCTGTCTGTCTGTCTGTCTTTCTGTCTGTCTGTCTGTCTGTTACCTCTTCACGCTCGAACCGCTGAACCGATTTTGCTGAAATTTGGCATGGATATAGTTTGAGACCCGAGAAAGGACATAGGATAGTTTTATCCTGAAAAAATGTACGGTTCCCGCGCGATAAACGAATATTGGCGCAACGGAGTTGCGGGCGTCATCAAGTATTAAATATATGTGTCCCTGTTTTATAGAGGTCTTTTTGATTAATTATTATGTGTTATAAAAGCAGACCAATCGTGTAATATTGCTATGGGTAATATTATTCAAAGATAAAGACATAATGAATACTGACAAATGACAATGAACTTTAATTTCTTAGGTTTAGTCATTGTTGAGAAAAATCGATATCGCTGCAGCCATGCTGCAGCCAAATTATCAAGGCGTCACCTTAAAACCATTTAAATATGTGGCATTATAGACTACATATTATACTGTATCCCATTTGCGACATTGTATTTACAATGTCCTTTTTGGATTAAACAATCACCGATTACTTTAAAAACGATCGTAACGAATTGACTTTTCATATAGGAATCTATGATATTATTTATGGCGACACGATACCACAAACGATAGCTGTGGCGATTAGTACGTACTAAAAATATTTTTATAGATGTCTGGTGATCATCTTAATATTTATTTATGTAGGTAATATTTAAATATTTATCACTTTTATATCTGACAGTATAAATAATGTTAGTTTGGTATAGAAAATAATCTGTATATTGTACTGTTTTTTGAGATTGTTACATGATATTATGTCGGTTATATGATCGGTATAATTTTTATTTAAAAATAAAGGGGCAAACGAGCCAATGGGTTACCTGATAGAAAGCAACTGTCGCCCATGAACACGCGCTACATTAGAAAATCTGCAAGTGCGTTGCCAGGCAATGCCAGCCATTGAAAGTTTCCATTTCGTATATTTGAAATACTGTTGGTTATAGCTTGTTCCAGAATTTCACAGTGCGCAGCAGATTAAAGTTACGCGAAAAACGCACTGTGGAAGACTGCCACTATACTGTGCATCTCAGATATAATATTATTTCAAATTATCTGTTTCGGTGGTTTTGAATAAAATTAATTGCATGTTTTTCAATTGATCTACTATTTATGGTCTACTTGGCTGTACATAAATTATTCTAATTTCTAATCGACTATGGTTTTTTTGGGCGTAGTCCTTTTCACAAATTGTGTATTTCTGTTGCCGCTATAACAGCAAATATCTTCTTCTTATATATAAAATTCTCGTGTCACAATGTTAGTCCATGAACTCCTCCGAAACGGCTTTACTGATTTTTACCAAATTTTATATGCATATTCAGTAGGTCTGAGAATCGGCTACTGGGTACTTTATATATTGATTTGTTGAATAAATAATAGTAAATTATTACAACCTGAAATTGACGGCGACCATTGTTTGTGCGACGGGATAGCGATCGACGTTGCCATGGCGACATACTTATTTAGTCACTTCAATAAAATTATATGATCGAAATACTTTATATTATGGCAAAGCAACGTTTGCCGGGACAGCTAGTAATATATATAAAAATTTAAGGGGGTCCCATACAACGAACGAGATTTTTTGGCCTTTTTTGCTCGTAATCAATATATTTACAAAATCCTTAGTTATATTTGTAATTTAATAATTAATTTTAAAAAGATTAAATGGGGGGACAACAATTTTTAACTATTTTCGCTCTAATATGGTACGGAACCTACCTACCTAGGATTTTGTGAAAATTTCAAAAGTCTACATGTTGCCATTATAATATAAATTGATAATATACTTACGTAAACGCTCTTATGATCGTTTCTAACAAAGGACGACCTCTGTGGCTCAGTGGTGAGCGCGTTGGTAGCTCAAGCCGGGGGTCGCGGGTTCGAATCCCGCCGACGGAACAAAAAGTTTTCAATGTTCCCGGGTCTGGATGTATATTAAATATGTGTATGTTATAATAAAAATCTTAAATATATGTATAGTATCAAAGTATTAAATATATTTCCATTGCCTGGTACCTGTAACACAAGTCCTTTAGGTACTTAGCACGGGGCCAGACTGACGTGGTGTGAATCGTCCATAGATATTATTATTATTATTATTTGTATGTAAATTAAATACTGTTGTCTGTTGACGTAAAGTCATTGTGCTATGTAAAGTTTCGTTGCAAAAAGTTGCTTCTATTCCATTCCGCGTCGGTGTAAATTGAGCCTAAGCGTTAGTTCGTATCCAGCTAGTTAAATTGATTCACTGAAAGACAAAAAACACATTTTTATGTTTTTGCATTCTACTTTAGCTTCAGGGCAATTCCATATGTGACTGACTCTACATTTGATACGACTTGCGTTTTATTTTGTCATATATTATGGTTACCATCTATCATGTTGTTAATATCAATTTTAAGATGGCTTTGTAGCAGATTAAACAAGTTAACTTATGCAGAAAAAATGGTATACACTGTTGTTTTCAAATAGCATTTATTTAGTCAAACATAAACGTGACCGATACTACATGCAAAAGTAAGTCGTTTCCGAGAGTGTTTGTAAACACCAATAATCTTCCTCTCTGTGTGCTAAACAACTCTACTTTGTATTTTTATCGAAAGTACATGAAACAAACTATTATAAAATGGTTACCTATAGCCTGTAAGTTATTTAAAAAAATATTTACTAGCAAAAGAAATTGTGACCGACACTACAGCCCAAAACGTGGCCGACACTACACACACTTTGTGCAGGTAAAAGTCGGTAGTTTTACATGACACCTTAAAATTTATGTATCTCAATTCTCAGCACGTACAATATGAACTCTAAAATTATATAAAAGCAAATCAGTAATTACAGTTAATTCCAAGTTAATTCATTAAAATGCTTTTTTTGAACTTAAACATCACAAAAACGAAATCACTTATAATTTGTCAAAAAATAACTCAACACGAAATCTTCTCACAAAAACGAAATCACTTATAATTTGTCAAAAAATAACTCAACACGAAATCTTCTCAAAAACTATTAACATAATAACCCAAGAGCCAGCGATAGGCAGACTTTCATCATTTTTTTAAGCCAAAAATTTTCCTTTATAGCGGTAAGAACGACCAGACACTATCATGGAGTTTCGGTCGCTATTACTTTAGAATGTTTCCAGTTCTGCAGGTCTACCTTACGTTCAATAAAGTTTAAAGATCAATAATTTTATCTTATTTTTTTGCGATATCTGTAAGAATCTCATATTCTACTGCCAAATTTTTGTGACAACTGCTTCCCATTTCCAGACATCGCTAAATTTTGAATTATATTTGACTTTGAGGGTGTCTGGCACTATGGTCTGGCAGGTTCTTAAAATAATAATTTAGCTTTCTGCTTCTCTCTCTCTGCTTTCTACAGCTATTTTCGCCATCTATCAGCAAAACTAACAAACAAAACGCTACTTTTGGGCGTCGTCAACTCTATAATGTGACTGACACTACAAAAATATTTTTTAGAGTTTAGGCAATGATGTTTAGAATATCATAGAGTTTAGGTGTTATAAAAAAAGATGACAAATTTTTAATGCCAGTATCATTTGAATAACGTCGTCACGTAGGAATAAATGAAATATTTAAGGGGGGCTCCCATACAAAAAACGTGATTTTTCAAACATTTTTGGCCCGGTATCAATGATGACAACAGATTGGCACCTGAAATATTCAGGAAATACTCAGCTGTACTAAGACTATAATAATCTATATATATAAAACTCATTAATCTTTAATCTATATATATATATATATATATATATATAAAACTCAAAGGTAACTGACTGACATGGTGATCTATCAACGCACAGCCCAAACCACTGAACGGATCGGGCTGAAATTTGGCATGCAGGTAGATGTTATGAGGTAGGCATCCGCTAAGAAAGGATTTTGATAAATTCCAAGGGGTTAAAATAGGGGATGAAAGTTTTTATATAATGATACTTCTGAACGCAAGCGAAGCCGCAGGCAAAAGCTCGTTAATAATAAAATTTTACCCATCAAGCCCCGTAAGGCCCATATGGACCGCGATAACAAAAGATTTCCAGGAATTGGCGATCGACGGTTTAAATAAAATTAATAATTAAAGGGGGCTTCCATACAAAAATTACATTTTTTTATTATTTTTGCTCTATAATGATACGGAACCCTGCGTGCGCGAATCCAACTCGCACTCGGCCATATTTTTATGTAATCAATAATGGCAACCTACCTGTTGCCATTACGAAACTATTATTTTTTAATTTGAAACTATAATAGTTAAGGCCAGGCCAATTCGTAAAGACTGATTTTTAAGCTTCCAGTCTGAAGAAAATATTATGTGGAATTCTCTTAGACCAACATTAATGTGGATTTAAAAAGGAACAAAGTAAAATAATAACCTTAAAAAATACAATCCTAAAAAAAATGTTACCGAACATAATATTGACAAATGGCATGGTAATTCTGTAAAAAAATCTTGAATATCAGTTATCACCATAAAAATACACATCAAATTCGAACATCTCGTAATTTTCAATGACAATGATATGATTTCTTTTACAAAAAGGATAGCTTTTTTATAGTTCTAAGAGAATAACCGAATAGTTTTTTCAATAAATGATTCGGTCATTAATAAAATAAAATGCGTATTTTTCTCCTATTTCGCCCTATCAAGGATACGGCGACCGTCGTAACCGCCACTGTACAAGGCGTGCTGATATGAATGTTATTTTAATGTCCTTTACGTCGATATCCGCACTGACAGACATCGACCTGCTAATTTTAGGGACAGCCTTGCCTTAAGAGTGCGTACTTATACGAAATTTTGCCGATTTTGCCGAAATTGCAAAGGTTCGCTACATAAATATTATTAGGTTTTTTCCCCTTATTAGACTTAAAAAAATATATATTAAATATTATTAGATTTAAAATATATTTAAGCGCGGAAAGCCGACTCGAACTTGCGGCGAGTGATATAATGTGAGATTTAGGTTGTTTTGAATCGTGTTTTTTTGGCACAATTTGTTTTTTTTCTTTTTTCTCGAATTGGATAGAATTTTATCTATAGATTATTTCTGTCGTTTTCTTTTTATGAATTACAGCTCCAAGTTGTTGCCCATTTTCTCTAAAATTTTGCCGAGTTACATATTTTTTTACTTAACTATTTCATATTAAAATGGTAAACTCAAAACTCAAACTCAAATTTTTTTATTCAGAATAAATTTTTGCAAATATTTTCTGAAAGTCTACATGATGCCTACCACCGGTTCGGGAACTAACCCGGCGAGAAGAACCGGCGTAAGAAACTCGCAGGGGGCCCACTTTATTTACCAAAAAAAGTGAGAAAAAAATTAATCTTTTAAAATAAAGTTTACAATGCTGTAACTTAAAATTATACAATGTCAACATACATACATAATTGTAAGTCATAAAATAATGTAGAAGTAACATGAGAAGTAGCCTTGCAAGCAGCCACCCTACTCCCAAGATGTGCCGTCGTTTATGAAATCATTGACCTTATAATAGGCTTTGGCACACAAACGTTCTTTGACTACTTTTTTTAAATTTATTAATGGAAAGATTTTAAACGTTTTCTGGGATTGTATTATAAAGGCGTACACATTGACCTTTAAAAGATTTACTAACTTTACTAAGTCTGATCACCGCTATTTCTAGTTTGTACTTATTTCTAGTGTTTCTTCCGTGACTGTCACTTTTGGTTGTGAATTTACTAAGATTCTTTCTAACATATAAAACATTATCCAAAATGTATTGAGAAGCAAGAGAATACCAATTTCTTTAAAAAAAAATTCTCAGAGATTCAAAAGCTGACATTTTATAAATTGAACGTATAGCTCGCTTCTGCAGCACAAAAATCGTATTAATGTCGGCAGCGCTTCCCCATCACGTTTCAATTTTATTGAACAGTTTATTTGACAATTAGATTGAAGACACACGATGTTCAATATCAACCCTAGACAGTCAATAATATTGCGCAATACGTGATATTGCGCAATAAAATTGTTCGTCTAGGGACCCGCTAAGACATTATTATTTATTACATTTAAGCCTTTAATATTAGTCAGTTAGAAACAGAGATTCTACGTATTGTGTAACCGTGACGTCATAATATCACAACAATCAGAGATTTTTCATCATTTCACGTATTTACTTTATTAATATTGTTTTGTTTTAACTAAAATATTATAATTCTCTACGCATATTACCGATTGAGTTCGTTCTAAGGTCTTTATTTTTTTAAAAGCCTGATACTCAAATCAATAACAGATATAGAACGTCCAGGAAACACGATGTGTTACAGGAAATTACCTCCTCCACATTCCACATCCTAACAAAGCCGTAGCCTTAGTCCTCATTGAATTGGCATTATAATTTTTATTAATATGCGCGCGAACTCCTCCAAAACGGCTCAACCGATTTTAATGAAATTTTGTATAAATGTAAATTCGTTAGGCCTGAGAATAGGTTTTTATCTACTCTTTATATTGATACTAGAAATATTTTATATGGAAAAATAATGTTTGCCGGGTCAGCTACTAACATAATACAGTTATTCTACATTTCTAAAAACCCGAAATTCAAATCAATAACAGATTACAGAACGTCCGAACGATGTGACATCCGTGATCACAACGACGAGCACAGCCTTAATGCTAAACTTACATACGGTTGTGCTCGATAGTTTTACTCCAAATCGAGTAATAATTACTGTGTGGACCGCAAAACTCACAGCTCGAAGGCTCGCATCAAGCCGCTTGAAGGCTCGCATCGTGCCGGCTCGATGGAAATAGATATATGAATAAAACTATCATTTTTTTTTTGTTTTTTCAAAGATTGAAACAACTAATTACCATCAAACTGTTTTTTACCTAGGAAATTAATTCTGATTTACATTTACGGCCAAAGCTTTCATAAGAAACACTTCTACTGTACAGTAGTTCATAGTATACATATTACATACCCGGTCTCCCCTACCTAAACAATTTAATAGGTGATCCTATTGTCCAGTTATAGGTATCTAGGTATTTTATTTTATAAACAAAAGCCGACGCGACGGACGTACGCACTGCTCCGCTGTCCTCCGGTGAATGAATGATCGGCGATCGTGTGGGCACGCGCTGCCGACTACACGCGATTCCTTTTTTTTTTTTTTTTTTTTTTTTTTTCGAAAGGGTCTAAGCTACTGGTCTGGTTAAGACCATGGTAGTTTAATCGTGGCTATAACTAGTCTGTTGCTAGTTGGTTTGGAGATAAACAATGAGGGGGCCTGGCCCCCTCTCCTAAAGTCACACGTGTGACATTATAATCGGGCAATATTGGGGAGAGCTACGAGAATAAGCTATTTTCATCTGACGTGGGGACACGGATCCCCCCTGCTCTTAAGGGGTCCGACCCCTTACTCACTCTCTGACGAGTGAGGCTGCTCGCGCGCGGTAGCACAAACTAGCTGCGTACGAGTTATCGCGGTAGATGAGCTCAAGTTATTAATGTTATTGCACAAAAGAGGACCGTCCCTCTCCCCTTCCGAGTCCGGTTGGGGTGACATACGCGTGTATGTTCTAATGTCAAAGTAATTGGTAGAGCTCTCTACGACAATGTCGCGGTCGCGGTCATGATTTAGGTGTGTTCCTATGCTATCCGCATGCGAACTCGAACCCGGGATCGAGCTCGGCACCGGATTTCGGTCGGTCTGTCTGTTTGTCGTTCGGGTCGTGTTAAGTCCTCGGGGAAGGCGCCGGCGTCGTCCCCGGTGCAGTACTAACCACGCGGGTGAGTGTGATTTGTGTTTGCGTAACTGTACACAGTACGTTACGTATTCTGTGATGGGGTCTACAGGGTCGGCTAAGATATGCTTAGGCCGCCTGAAGGGGTATCGGAATGTCCGTGCGTCATGTTCGTAGTCCACAGCCTTACGAATGAGCGGATTGGGATGTACTTTTCCTTTCTCAAAGAATCTCTCCGAGAGTTCTTTGATGTAGGCTTTGATAGTGATAAGCTCGCAGTCTCTATGCAAGTCGATGTTTCGCATGTAACGGGGGGCACCTGTTGCCATGCGCAAAAAACGGTTTTGAACTCGTTGCAATTGGTTCATCTGATTGTCACTTATGTGTGCGAAAGAGACGCACGCATAAGTGAGTATCGTTCTTATACATGTTTTGTATAAGGTGAGCTTATGTCTTAAGGACATTTTGCTACTCGCGTTGAGTAAAGGATATAATTTGTATAACACAAATTTCGCTTTACGTACGGTATTCGATATATGGTTCGTGAATGACATCGACTTGTTTAGTACTACTCCTAAGTATTTGACAGCCGTGACTTCGGGAATTAATTTTCCGTGCAGACTAATAGGTTGCATTTTCTTACGTTTTAGTCCGTTAAATAATATAGCGTGACTTTTGTCGGGGTTTAGTTCGATTCTCCATTTTGCGAACCATTTACCGAGTTCGGTAACTGCTTCTTGGAGTTTTTTGGACGCGAAAGCTATTTGGCGATGAGCAAAGAACAGGGCCGTGTCGTCTGCGAATAGCGCTTTTTGTACTCGAGGGTGGGTGGGCAAATCGGACGTGTAGAGATTGTAGAGGGTCGGGGAGAGAACCGAGCCCTGCGGTACTCCAGCCTCTAGATATCTAAGTGAAGACAGAATGCCTTCAACTCTAAAACGAAATTTACGGTTTTTGAGGTAGTTACTTATTATTATAACAAGACTATCGGGAATGCCGAGTTTAAAAAGTTTATAAATTAGCCCATTGTGCCAAATTTTGTCGAATGCTTTTGCGACATCAAAAAAAACAGCGCAAGTCGGTCTCCTATTGTTCTTTTGTTCTAATATGTACTCCGTTAGGCGGTGTACCTGAGCGGGACAGCTGTGGAATTCGCGGAATGCGAATTGTTCGTCAGGTAAGAGTTTTTTATCAACTATGACGTCTTTTAGGCGTCTTAGTATAACTCTTTCGTAAATTTTACCGAGGCAACTAATTAAGCTAATTGGTCTGTAACTACTTGGTTCCGTCCGGAGTTTACCCGGTTTGTGGATACCTATTATTATAGCTACTTTCCAAATATCTGGGAATGAACATCCTAGTAAAAGGGCGTTAAAGATGTTCACGAGTAATTCAATTATAGTGGAAGGTAGTAATTTAAGGGTTTTATTTGAGATACCGTCGAGGCCTGGGGCCTTTCTGGAATTCAAATCTTTAATAATATCTTTGATTTCCTCCGCATCCACCGGCCTGAGGGGCTCTGATGGTGGGGCCATGAGTCGGCTTTCTACCTCGGTATTGACTAGATTAACATGATCGGGGTCAGTCGGGAGAGTACTAGGTCGGCACTGATTTTCTATGGTGTCGGCCAAGCATTCGGCTTTGTCAATATCTTCCAGTGCAGGAGGACGATTTGGTCTGTTTAGTGGAGGCATGTCGCTCTCCGTATCTTTTTTGAGGGACTTCGCCAGCGGCCAGTAGGCCGTGTGAGACGGTTCGAGTTCGCTAAGAAGTCGATCCCACCTCTCGGCTTTGTGTTGTTTGATTTTATATTTAACTTCCCTCTCGTAGTGACGGAGGGCCCTCCTCCAGTCTTCCGATGGGTAGCGATCGTACGTGCGTTTAGCCGCGTTACGGAGTCTGATGGACTCTTTAATATCATCTGGGAGAGGCCAGCGATTCTCATGGATCGCTGGCATTTCCCTAGAAGATTTTTCGATGTTCTCTACCAGATGATCAGTCAAGTGGAGAGAGGCCTCAAGCGCTACTTTAGAGTTTTCTATGAAGTCGGGAATGAGATCGAGGTGACTCGATTGAAGGTTTTCTAGGTTATCTGCTAGTAATTTATAATCAATTATCTTTTTAGTACTAGCAGCGAGTTGGTTAGAATTACCAAGCGCAATTTTAACTGGTCTGTGGTCCGAGTTAAGCTCGTGGATTGTTTCCAAAGATATGTTGAGGTTAATGTTTTTAACTAACGCAATATCAATAGCACTAGGGTTATGAATAAGGTTGTTACTACGGCTAGCAGTGTCGTAGCGAGTGGGGTCGTTAGGGGCTAAAATTGCAAAATTTAAGGAGTCGCTTAGGGCGGTTAATCTAATGCCATTCGTATTAGAGATGACATTGCCCCACTCTGTGTGTTTGCAGTTTAGGTCGCCGGCAATGATGACGGCGTTACCTAAGTTAAATAGTGATCCTAGTTCGCTAGAAGTTATGGGCATTTTGCTGGCTAAATAGGCAGATACAATTATGATGGGTTGATGGTCTGTCATGCTAATGTGACAAATAGAAGTTTCTAAATTAGTTAGGGATAGGGGTTCTAGGGGAACACAGTGCAATGATTTTTTGTAATAAATCATTGTGCCTCCGAGTTGGGATCGGGTTCTGTCATTTCTAACTATTTTATAGTTAGCTATTTTGGGGCTTTTTCTACTAGGCTTAAGGAACGTCTCCTGCACTAGTAAAATATCGACATTGTGGTTTATGACGAATTCGCGGATTTCGTCTATATTATTATGTATGCCGTTTGTATTAAACGTAACTACCTGTAGGGAGCGCGGTTTTATCCTTCCAGTGGAATCCAATAGTTAAACGATGGTGATAAATTGAGGGAATTGATCCTGCGGATCAAGTCGTTATAAGTCGACAGACAGGCGGATAATTGTGAAAAAGTCCTAGCCGTCCGTAGTCCGTAGGAGAAATCGGCTACCTCTGACGGGTTTATGAGGCTTAGGAAATCGGTCACGTACCCCAGATCGTCTCCGTAATTGGGGGTTATATTCGCGGGGAGAGTGGGCTTTATCGCGGGAGGCGCGGCTTTTGCCGCGGGTGTTGCGGGCTTTGTCGTTGGGGGCGCGGGTTTTGTCGCGAAGGGCGCGGGTTTTTGCGCGGCGGTGGGCTGGGCCCTGTTGGGGGGCACGGGGAAGTTATTTGGGGCACTACTGTTGTTCACCCAAGGTGATTTAGTGGGAAGCGGAGCAGGGATAAATCTCTGCTTTGTTTTTTCCTTATTATTTCTCTTTGTTTGAGGCGCAATTCGTCTCTTTACTTTAGGTGCTTTTACACACCCTCTGTAATTAGCCGGGTGGCCTTGTGTTTTGCATAGCACACAGCTGGGGGGTTCGGACTCCTCAGCTGGTGCTTTGCGTGGGCAGTCAGAGGTGCCGTGGTCTCCGAGGCACTTGACACAACGCGGTCGGGCTTGGCAGTTTCGCGCGGAGTGCCCGTAAAGTTGGCACCTGTGGCATTGGCCAGGAGTGCCTCTTTTACGGGGGGGTTCCACGCGTATGCCGGTTATGTTACATACAGCGCGTATGTTAAAAATTTCCTTACCCTCGGGGGTAAGGGGGAGGATCACTAGTACCATGTTGTACACGTGTTTTTTGACGGGGTGGTACATCCTGTGTACCTCGGTCGCCGGGTAGCCTTGGGCTATTAGGTCTTCAAGTACATCCCTTTCGGAGATGAACTTGTCGACACCTACTATGACGACGCGGAGGACACGTTCGTCCTCTAAGGCATAGGTGTGGTAACCTATATTTTTTCCGCGGAGGAATGCAGTTAGGAGGCGATGGTCCTGAGGCGTTTGGACCTGGACCTTTATCCCGATCGGAGTTGTGGTAGCCGTCGAGTAGCGAAGCTTTTTCTCGTTTATCGCGGCGGAAATGATATTCCATTTTTCCTTCTCCTGTACTATGATAGGAGGAGGCATTTTGGGAGCGAGTTCCGTCTCGGAAGCCAGAGGGGCCTGAGACGGAACTATTTGCGAGGCCTGCGAGGCCTGGGATGCCTGAGGGGCGATCGGGGGGCGAACGGGGGACGCGGCACTGCTAGTCTGCACGGACGTCGCGGGTAGCTCGGGCCTAGGGGCCGGTTTAGTCTTTCTAGACTTCGGTTTTCCGACCTGTTTAGTCGGGGAGGACAAGGCTGGAGAGGAAGAGCCTTCGGCGCGCTTTCTCTTCTTCGTCTTTTTACTGACGACCGTGGTGAAGTCACCTTCACCAAGGTCAGTCTCTTGCTCCGAGCAAGACATCTCAGAAGGAGACGAGTAAGTAAGTCGGGGGGCCACGGACTCTACGGGAGTCACGGCGGTGTCACAGTCGGGAGACACGGGGGAATCAGCATCGTGATTTCTCACGAAGTTGTCCCATCTTTTCGCGGCGTCGGGGTACTCAACTTTAAGGAATGACAAGAATTTGTCAATCATGTCGGCCATGATGTCGGTCGGTCAGTCTGCTCTTAATGGAGAATTTTCGAGAGGGTACAACCCCGCCCGGCGACCGGGAGGGGAGGTGTGTAAAGAGGTACGAACCTCGTGTAGTGTACCTATTTTTCGTATCACCGTACTTACGATGTGTTCCTGGCGGTCGGGAAACACACACAAAAACTCACAACACTAGCACTCGGGCGCTGGCGAGCAAGGCGCGGCGCGACCTACGGCGGCAAGCGCGGGCGAGGGCCCACACTCGGGCGAGGCAAACAAGCGCCGGCGCAGAGTTCGCTCGATCGCGGACACACTAAAATCGAAAAACCTCGAGGCGCGGACGTGATCGCGAAATCGCAACAAGCACAAAGTGTGCCGAGCGAGAGCGCGCTGTCTATAGAAAGAGACAGCACCACAGTCACCTAGCAGCGTGCACTTGAGCGGGAAACGCGTGTTCATCGGACGGGATCCGAGAACAGACTGCACGCGATTCCCTTTGATGCGTGTCCAAAAAACCGACAAGTCACCGATCGCGGCGATCACGACGGCGACTATGCACGATCATCGCTTACTACAGGCGAGTAGCCCTCTACACAATCGCGCTCGCGCGTAATCGCCTATGATCGCCGATTGTGAAGAGGCGCCATGAGTACTTAGCATAACGTGTTCCTTAGGGAATAGCCTAGCAGGAAATACGATGTGCTACCTCCTCCATATTCCTATAATTATAATTGACATTATAATTCATATTAGGTATGATGTAGACTGTAGAGTATAATATTATTAGTTATTGTAGGTATCTAGATATTATGTATATTGTATATCTATACTAATTTATTATTATTGCTTATAGCCCAGGAAAATTAAACATTCGACCTCGGAATAATTCGCATAGAGCTGAAAATTAGTAGAGACGTTAAATACACCATTACAAATAAAACCTCAAAAGTCCCCGGCGATCCTCCTTGTGCAAAACATTTTAATCAAGGTCAAAGGTATGAAAATGAGTTTTCATTTGATTTGAAAAAGTTTATAAAGAAAGTTATCTTAAAATACTATAAGAATTAGATGAGGTAATAGCCATTTATTATAGTATTAGTTGCATGTGTACGGTAAATTATACGGCTATTGCTGAACCAAAGATTTCCTTTGGTAGAATTGGTCCTTATGGCCCAAGGATAGATTTAAGATGTGGAGCCACCGCGATTTTTGATGTTGATTTTTTTTAATTTTAGCAGCTTCTGCTCTGGAGGAAAATAGAGTTTCAATCTGTATAGAGGCATTTATTATAGTACTATTCCAAGTTCGGTACCATATTCGGATGACTTAAGAATGCTTAAAGCTTAAAACAAACCTAAGCGTCAGTGACAGGGGACGCGGTACGCGATACGGGAGCGTCTGCAACGCGAAACTGGCCGTGCACACCTGCGCGACTACGGTGCGAACTGTCAAACGTTAATATCATGACACAATCTACCAAAACGTATACAAATCAAAAAATCATAAACTAAAGAGTTGTAGAAAATAATAAAAAAAAGGTTTTAAAAAAGAAGTCTAGTTATGTACACTTCAAAACACGCGTCTGACAACTTGACACGCACGTTCCGCTTGCCGACGCGAACATCCCGCGTCGCGGTCGTGCAGGTGTGCACAGCGCCTTAAGATTACATGGGCAGCGTCCGCCGCGCGGTAGACGCTACCGCTTCGCAGTCGCTTTGGTCGCGTAGGTTTGTGCAATCCTTAATTCATTTTAGGACTCATATTTGCACGATAAAGATGTTAAACAACGTAAAAAGAAAAAGAAGAAGCATTATTTAAACGCGCTAATCTTAGTATGAGTCAGTAATTACTGGTCCGATTTGAAAAACTCTTACAGTGTTAGACAGCCCATTTATCAAGGAAGGCTATAGGCTATATTTTATTACGCTAAGACTAATATAAGCGAAGAAATAGAGGAAAATGTGGAAAAAATTGGGGAAATTATTTGAAAGGGCTTATTTTACGAACTATTGGAGTGATTTTTCTGTTATTTGGCACAGATAAAAAGTAGGAACGTGAAGGATCATAGGCTATTTATTGTGGACTAATTTGTCTGTGAAATATCTAATTTACGCGGGCGAAGCAGCGCGGAACTTCTAGTAATATTATAAAGCTGAAGAGTTTGTTCGTTTGAACGCACTAATCTCAGTAGCTACTCATCCGATTTGAAAGAATATTTTAGTGTTTGATAGCCTAATTATCGAGGAAGGCTATAGCCTATATTTTATCACGCTAAGACCAATAGGACCAAAGATACAGAGGAAAATGTGAAAATAAAGCTGAAGAGTTTGTTAGTTAGTTTGTTTATTTGAACGCGCTAATCTCAAGAACTACTGGCCCGATTTGAAAAAGTCTTTCAGTGTTTGATAGCCTATTTATTGAGGAAGGCTATAAGCTATATTTTATCACGCTAAGACCAATAAGAGCAAAGATACAGAGGAAAATGTAAAAAAACGGGGAAAATTATTTGAAAAGGCTAATATTTTATGTTATTTGACACGAATACATAGTAGACTACGTGAGACATGAGTTATTTATTTGTGAAAAATATACGGTTTCCGTGAAATTTCAGATTTACGCGGACGAAGCCGTCTAGTAATATTAATATGTTTATTGCTCCATTCATCACCATGTCTTTGGCATGCAGAATAATGCGGCTATCAGCCTTCTTATATTAATTAAGCCCTGTCAACAGCGTTTTCGTTGGTTCAAATTCATATTCGTTGGTTTAAGTTGGTTCATATATTCAAATTTTTTTATTTTATTTTATTTTTACTATGTTTTATCTACATATTATTCCAAAATTGACATTCAAACATTCGATTCTATCAAAAATGATACCAAACTCGACTATATACCTAAATCCCACGCAGTTATTGACCTCATACCTTGTTAAAGCTAAAAACCCCCCCTCCCCCTCCTGCATGAAATATTCAGATGGCTCCACATCGTAAACCCATCTTAGGGATATAAAGATCAATCCTACCAAAGGAAATCTTTGGTTCAGCAAAAGCCGTATTCCTCGTTTTTTTGTCTTGTATGCACACGACTACATTCATAACATATCAGATTTATCTTCAAATCTGTCATACAATTACTGCTATAGCCTACAGCGACAGTTAAAGTGCACCTCTTCCATGGCGGATTGTATATTTTAAGCTATTTTCTTACCTTTTTTATGTTTAATTGTAAATATATTTTTAGACTATTATTGGAACTCAAATAATTCTAATGCGTGCTTGAGCACTTTGTTTTCTTCGTTAGAATCAGTTTTCGAGCATAATATAAACACAATACTTTTTAAAATACAAAGGGCAGAGAAAAATAATTGCAAAATCAGCAAAAATTGGCGGCCTCGCCAATATAAATAATTTTTGGTATGAAAAATAAATGTTGGCCGATTCTCAGACCTACTCAATATGCTCACAAAATTTCATGAGAATCGGTCAAGCCGTTTCGGAGGAGTACGGGAACGAACATTGTGACACGAGAATTTTATATATAAGATTTTCAGAGCGAACCAACCACTCTTCAAATACTGTAGTGCCGGGCAAAAGATTTTAAAAGGCCGTACTTACCTATAATTGCGCCCAATCACATACGGCATTCTCGCAACAAAGTCGGCCTAGTTCAGAGGACAAGTCAATACGTCTGGGACCATGACTAACCATGTGCGCGTACCTCACGATGATTTCACCGTACGAGCGTGCGTATTTTGTGTATGTATGAGATCTGAAAATGTCTCATCGGTACACACCTCCACCTGGGATCGAACCTGCACCATTTCGAGTGTGAACCAAAGGTTTACCCACAAGACCACGAACGCTCTTATGAAGTGGGTAACTATCTAACATTTTAAAACATAAGAGCAATTAGTTATTTACCTTATTGTAACTTACCTAAGTTATCATCTAGCTAATATATACTCGTATCAAGCTATACATAAAATCCTTATTTTTTTATTTCAAATCGTTTTCCTGGTTCTAAAGCCTCCATTTATGCAAAAAACGGCAGTATAAAATTGTTAGTTATTTACTTCATCCATTCATGTCTGCAATTAGAAAGTACTTATTTAAATAAGTTGATATAACAATAGTTTAACGCCAAACGAAGGTAAGCATAGGGTGCGAACTATTACTAGGTTTAAAGTAAAAGTTAAAAAGAAGCTACAAGCCGATTTTAATAAAAAATAAAACACAATTGTTCAACTTCAGGCGTGAGTGCATTCGTATTTCCAGTTGCATAACAGTAAGTTAAGAAATCAAATGTATTGCAACTGAAGCCTTATATTTTCATGTATCGTTACTATGCGATGTGAGGTCGAGTATTGGCCTTCCGTCGAGTGGCCGCCCACTGCGATACCTGCGATATAGAGATAACACTCGGATTTTAACATAGAGTGCTTTTCATTTCCACTCACCTTTTCTGCGCTCCATTTCATTAGTAGGCCCACGTAATTTCGAAAATGCATGTTGATGTACCCAGTTACGAACGACGTATACTGGTATAGTGTCTATAGTATGCGATGAGTATGCGTATAAGAACTAGAATACGCCCCAAATCCGTTGCTCCGAAATACGTTTATCGCGCGGCAATCGTACATTTTGGCAAGAAAAGCTCCTATGTCCTTTCCCGTCTCTCAAAGTTTCGCGTTTGTAATATTAGTGACTCCTCTATAGTCCTCTATAATTGTTACACATTTTTTTCTTCTTTTCTAACATAAATAAATGTCGTGACAGACGCAAACAAGACGAAGTAGCGGTGTTGGAGCAGACGATACGGACTCGGAATGAGATGCAGCGCGCGGCGGGGGTGGAGCTGGCCGCCACCTGCCACATCTGCCTCAAAACCAAGTTCGCGGACGGCGTCGGCCACTCCTGCCACTACTGCCGCGTGCGCTGCTGCGCGCGCTGCGGCGGCAAGGTCACGCTGCGCTCCAACAAGGTCTGCCACACCCTAGACCGCCTGTCTCGCTTCCGCTGTAAGACACTGAGTCACGCCAACGCACTACATCATCCTCATCGGTTTGACTTAGGAGTTTCTATTTAGATGAAATACGTGTAGCGCGGGTCTACTGTTATTGTTCAAGAATAAAATTTCATTCGCTATCATTTCGATCGACCAAAACGAAGCGGCGGGAATTTTTCATACTTTTCACACTCTATACTATCTTGCATGTTACGACACGTTAAATATTTAGGATAGCGTTCGCTTCCAGGTTATTTGGGTTTGCATACTTTGTCGCAAAAAACAAGAGTTACTCTCAAAAACCGGACAGTGGATCCACAAGAGCGCCGGGCCGGACTCGATGCTGTGGCGGATGGAGGCGGACATGCGCGGGCTGCCGCCGCAGGACGGCTCCATGGACAAGCGGCCCAAGCTGGAGCGGGCGCACAGCGCCGCGGAGAAGGAGAACCTGCCCCTGCAGCGGTCGGGCTCGGCGCTGCGGCGGCAGTACAGTCAGCAGGAGGCGCGCTGCTACGGCGAGCTGGAGGGGCTGGCGCGCACGCACCCGCACCTCGTGCACCCGCGCCAGAAGGCGGCGTACGGCGTGGAGGACGTGCCGGTGCCGCCCACGTCGCAGCTGATGCCGCCGCCCGGCACGCACCTGCCGCTGCCGCCGCGCTCGTCCTCCTCCGACGACGAGGTGCCGGAGTGCACCTCCGACACCGACGAGTACCGGGACCGCGGTGAGTCCGCACGCCGCCCGCCGCTTCCCCTCCCGATGTCTCGTTTCCCCTCCGTCCATGCAATTTTATTTATCACCCGACACTACAGCTACACACACCACACGCATTTCCCGATGTCCGACGATAGTTCGGGTCGTCCACCGTGACGGATCACCCGTCCTCCACTTTCGCAGCAGATAAAGTTAAGGTGTTCCGTGCGAGGTGTTTAAATTTTAACAGACCCTAGCGTTTCCTTCCAGGTAATCTAGCGAACTTCTCTCGGTATAATATAGAGCACCTGAACTCACCCGTAGGTACATAACATCTCCGTCGACCTCATGTCCGATCATGTAGCGTGTCCCCGCGACACGAGAGTATAGACTAGGCGTATCACCGACATGTTACTCGATCTATACTCTATATACAGCTCCGACTGACCACCGTCCACCACCCATGTTACGTGTTGTAACGCATATGTTAGCGCGCCGTACGCGTGTAGCGCGCCCGCGCCCGGTTCGCCCCTGACCAGCTATCGACTGTTCGCAGGTAATAAAGATAGGAGCGGTCCCGCGGCCTCCAGGAACCAGCGCCAAGCGATATTAGATGACAAAATGAAAAAGTTCTTATCGGTGAGAGGGCGATACGGGAACGTTGTAAACTGTGCTGATATTAGATGTTTCAGTTTTGTTGATGTTCGTTCACCGTTTGTAACGATACTTCTCGGTCGTCCAACGATCGCTGCTATTTTTATTAGATCTCTATCTTTCTTCGTAATGTTTTTTCGAGACGTGTCTTCATCACACAGTATATGAAACAGGTAGACGTACATGTTTCATATACGTACAAATCTTTGCCATGTTCGATTTATTAGAATGCTTTGTATAACATTGTACGTCTATCTTCCTATTGCTTGAACCATGTCATTTTAAATATCACAAAAAATTACAATGTTTTATCTTTAAATTTCGTTTCCATATATCTTGAGTATGCCTTCGAAATGCTTATTTATATTGTGCGTCAAATCACTTAAACCTTTATATATTTCCATTCTTTTGTATTATTTTCTACATTACTCTACTGTATCTTACCTAACAGTTATTTTATTTGACTATTGAATGTGCTCTATATCTAAATCGATGGCTTCTATTTTATTTACTTTACTAATGGTTTTGTAAAAATCAATTAATAATCATAACCTACATTAAATACAAATATATGGTTCAAGCAAAGCATGATTGGCGAAAGAACTGTAACATACTTGGTTGATGGATTTATTTTAGTTTATGGCCGTGTATGTTTTGATGATTGTTGTTAAATGTTTGACTTGGATAAATTGTCACACGTTCTCTTCGCTTGTGCGTGATCACCGCTTAAATGCGATTCCTTTATTTAAAAGATATAAATACGTCACTGCGTTCTCGGTGTAGTCGGTGTTGGAATAGAACGTTAGCCCGAGCGCGGTCACCGCGTCGTCGCGTCGTCGCGTCGTCGCGTCGTCGTAGCTGTGGTCGGTCCGGGCGGGGGCGGGGCCGGGGGGCGGGGCGCCAGCGGGCGCGCTAGTCGCGGACGGCGTCGGTCGGGGCGAGCCGACTCCTCGCTATTGATACAATGTCATCCGTAGGCCTCGAGGCGTGCGCGTCGCTCCGGAACCCGCACCTGAGCAGCACCAGCGTGGCTGCCAATAACTATTACAATTTGACTAATCATTCGCCGGTGTCGTACTTGCCGGAGATCCGCGGGACGTTCGACGCCGCGCGGGCGCCGACCGGCGGGCGGAGCTTCGACTCGGTGACGGAGTGCCGGTGGCGCGCGCGCGACGACAGCGAGGGCTCGTACCTGCGGCCTTACGCGCCGGACGAGGCTCGCGCCGACCGCGCCGTCTACAAGAGCGCCTACCTGTGGGAGGACTCGGCCGACAGTAGACGCTTCACCGAGAGGAGAAAAAAGACGGTGCGCTTCGACGGCCACGAGGGCGCCGCCACCTTCCCGCGGGGCGGACGCGACGCGGCGCCCCACGACTGGGCCTCGCTGCGCTGGGAGTCCGAGAGGCAGACCAGCCAGGACTCTGCCACCAAAGACTCGGGCATCGATACTTCTAGCACTTTCACTTCCAGCGAGGATTCGAACAGGGGCGACTGCCCTAAGGTACAATATAATATGACCTCGGTCAATTTTATATACGTATACATATTATATGCATTTACTATATGGTTGACGCTGTAGAGGACCGTAGTTCGGGAGGGAGGGGATCGGCCCCGACCGAACGACGAGGCTCCGGGCGACTTTGGGCGATGTAAAGTTGTCGTGCGACCGAACCGTTTATTGTGTTTTGCTATGGCATGATTGCATTGGCCGGCATGCGTCTCGTAGGAACTGATGTGCACTTTCGTACTCGCGACACGCCTCTCGCCAGACTAGCTGTCGGTCGTCCCCCGTAGTCGCGTACCTAACGTGTGGCATTGCTGGCAGTTTCCGCTGAGCTGGCAAGTATCGGCGGACGGCACGCGCATGGTGGGTCACATGGTGCTCCGGAAGAGCGTGGTGGAGGGAAGCTCCCACTCCTCGGCGGCCATCCTCGGCCTGAAGGTGGTGGGAGGGAAAATTTTACCCGACGGCTCGAGGGGAGCCATCGTCGAAAAAGTCAAGAAGGGATCAATAGCTGACTTGGAGGGGCAGCTCAAAATAGGCGAGTATTCACAATTTATTCAGTGCAGTATAGGTCAGTATTCATAGGTCGTACTGACTAGCTTTGCATGCTTCACTAATATGCACCTGATCGAGAGCAGCGGCAATAACGGAACCTTAACTGTTAGGTGACGAGGTGGTGCAGTGGAATGGCGTGCCGCTGGCGGGGCGCAGCGCAGACGAGGTGGCGCTGGTGGTGGCTAACAGTAAGCACGACTCGCACGTCGAGCTCGTTGTGTCACGCCCACTGCTGCGCACCGCACCGTGGCGGCCTCATAAAGGTACATTTTTGATTGTTTGGGAAACCATTGATTCTGTTTTGTCTTTTTTAAAGGTGCCGTACCTTTATCCCAACCTCACGGGCATATACTTACGGATGTAATACGATTTTTTTCAATGTAATTTCTACTTTATTAGTGTACAAGCATTAAAAGCGATGTGATGTAGGTACCTCAACCATCAGAGAAATTAATTTACAGGCAGATGCAGGATCTAAGTAATTTGGTTGCAAACCTAACCGACAGATCACCGCGATTCACGACTAATATTGAATTGACATAACCCGACCAAATGAAGTAGGTCCTCCATCTGCCTACGAATCAATTATTCCATGGTACAACACTGAAAAATTTGTCCAGAAGTTTACACGGAGATAATGGGCGGGGCGGAGAAGCCGAGCGTGCTGGTGACGTCACCGGGCTCGCCCGACGTGCACGCGCGACGCCGCTCCGCTCGACACTCTCACAACGCCGGCGTCGCTGGACGCATACAGGTTAGTCCTTTTTTACATCGGAAAATGATTTATGCATCCCCGGTAGCGTTGGGGAAGGGCCATCAGTGTATGTGGGCCTCTTCCAGGATATGGGCTAGTCCTGAAGTCCTGCTACCCAAACAACAACTACTTTTATAGTGAACTCTTATGGGATTTTTACACATTCACGCCCTATGTTATAACTTAATTTAGTTACACATTGTATAATTTGAGCAGTTAGGTTCAAAAAACGAACATCTTCGTCTGAGGCTAACAGTTGTAGAGCTGCTACGAAGTCGGCTACGAGTATACCCCGTAGCAAATCGTAGCACCCCCACAAATAGTGGTTTTTCATTATTCTAATCCAGTGATCCAATTCTGGAATGCAATGCAGTAAATTTTATTCTAGTGCATTACAGTGCCCATTTACATTATCACTGGATTGGAATAATGTAAACCGGCCTTTAAGACGGTTTGCTCCGGTCTCTTATATATGGTAGCGCGCAAAGCTCACGGACATTTGCATGCTATAATCGACTTTATTTTCCTCAAAATGTGTGGTGGGTAAAAAAAGCCCCGTGCGAGTTTCTTACGCCGGTTCTTCTCGCCGGGGTAGTTCCCGAATCAGTGGTAGGCAACGTAGTTTATTCGTTCGTTCTTTCTACGACTTTCAAAAAGTGTATCATGGTACCTATTTAAAAAAAAAAGATATTTTATTTATTTATATTTACAAATGTACTATGAGAGAAGTTGATACATAGGCAGATTGGCGGAACTACGTAGTTTAGTCGAGTTGTGTCAAACCCAGCCGACAGATCACGACTTAATGAAGAATTGACATAATCCGTCCAAATGACGTAGGCCCGTCAACTGCCTATGAATCAATTTCTTCGATGGTACTAAACGTACTCTGTGGACTGTGACATTGCTACATTCTCTGCACAAAAATATAAAGCACGTATGGCCCGGGAGCCAGGTAAATTTTTGGTCAATGATTTCCTCCCGGGCGAAACTTTGTAAAATGCATAAGGGACTTATTCTATGAATACTAGCGAGCGTCAGCTGCGACTCCGTGGGTGGGGTGGGCAGTGGCAGCCTCCCAAAGATGAAGAAATAAAAAAAAATTCAGTCATTTCCTCTCATTTGAAAATTCATCAGAGTATAGTTTATGTTATATTTTGAAAGAAAAACATAGTCAGCTGACCATAACACGGTGGATTATACGTCAGCTGGCTCCTTGAACATGAAAAAAAAATTTTTTTTCAATGATTTCCTCTCAGCTAAAAATTTACCTGGTGATCGTTCATATGCTACTATGAATGAAAATTAATGTCAGCTTGCTGTATCTCAGTGGAAAGTTTGTCAGCTGGTTCCTTGAAAGTTGTAACGCATAGCATGTATGACCTACTGAAACTTATCAGCTGATGACTTTTCAATTGACTTAAACCTAGCTGATTATTTTGACAATACTCAGTACTCTGATTAATTTTCATCCGGGAGGAAATAACATTTCTTATGTTATTTGGCGGTATGTTTAATTTGAGAGTTTTGATAACAAATATAAAGTTTAATATTGGAGAAAATGCTGGTATGAGTAAATTAATTAAGTATTGAATAATTTATTGTGACATATTTTTTCAATTAATAAACTTTTATTTCAATTAATTTATTAAAGAAGTAATAAAAATTAATTATTTTCAATCTCTTTATGGCGACACAAGCCAAAAAGAGTTGAATATACTTAATTACAATAAATTATTCAATACTTAATTAATTTATTCATACCAACATTTTCTCCAATATTAAAATTTATACAGGGTGTAGCAAAAATAAGTAATAATACTTTAGGGTGTGTACGTGTACCTTGTATAGAGTTCACTGTGAAAGTAGCAGCGCTGAAAGACCAAAATTTTTTTTCACTTTTGTACGGGGAAACTCGTGACGCTCGGGCCCTTGCCCATGCAAAAGTGAAAAAAAAAATCTTTCAGAGCTGTTAC
Source organism: Lysandra bellargus (assembly GCA_905333045.1). Taxonomy (NCBI): domain Eukaryota; kingdom Metazoa; phylum Arthropoda; class Insecta; order Lepidoptera; family Lycaenidae; genus Lysandra; species Lysandra bellargus. The sequence continues at coordinate 1,569,926 of HG995333.1, forward strand.
TTTCACAGTGAACTACTACAAGGAACACGTACACGTGAAGTATTATCACTTATTTTTTAACCGACTTCCAAAAAACGAGGAGGTTATATGTTCGGCTGTGGTTTTTTTTTTTTTTTTGTATGTTCAACGATTACTCCGCCGTTTGTGAACCGATTTTCGAAATGTTTGTTGTGTTGTATTAGGTTTCACTCCAATTTGGTACCATGTTCACAAAAGTGGTGACCTGATGATGGGATCCATGAGTAATCGAGGGAACTCCTCGAAATTTATATGGAAACATATGGTGATTTTGGTTTTATGAGAAGCATCCTAAGCATATGCTACCAAAACGCAAGATTTTGCACCGAGGTATACTATAGTTCCGAAGCTACTAAGAGAACTCCGGATTCCTTATAGATACAAGTTTGGGAGTTTAGGCGCTGTTTTAAGAACTGAAAGCATATGCTACTATGCAAATTACATTCATCATCATCATCATCATTACCACGTCAGGGTCACCAATGTCACCAAATTCAACCTTATCTCCAGAGCATAAGGCACACATTTGACATTACTCCTGAGAAGTTAAAGTTGCTTCGATAATGTAACATTCTGTTCCACTTCGCCGAGATATTCTGGAAAACAACCTAATTTCAACCTTTTGCATTGCGTTTAGCGTTCATAGTATAATAACGCATCGCATTGCATATCTGCCAGGGCTAGCTGCATATCTGTCAAGCAAGCGCGCGGCGGCGCGGGCGCGGGCCGGATACTATGCACAGAATACAAATTACTCACGGAGGTACTATGTGCGCTGCGTGTGCTTGTCGCACATGTCGAACGAGTGCCAGCCTATTGAAACTAGTCCGGTGACCGGCTACTTAGCACGTCACACGTGTTCACTTCGATTTTTTTTAATGATTGTTTAAAATTATCTGCAGGCTGCAGCTGATATTATAATATTTTGTAAGTGTGACTGTAATAAGATACGTAGAATAATATACACGTGTATTATTCTACGTATAGTACGCGTTTGCTTACTAGGTAACTAAAAAGAGTGAAATTATTATGTTTAACAAAAAATTAAAACCGACTTCCAAGGTAAAACAATAATAACATCCTTATAATATGAACTAAAAAGTATTAAATAATTATTCCTATCTAATAGTGCATTTTTACGAATTCGGCTAAAACTCAACTATTTCTGTACTCAATCTTCATAATTTTGAAGTCGGTGCCAGTTCCAAAAGTTTCAAATATTCTGTCAGAGAACAGAAGATTCATCTGGTACCGACTTCAAAATTATGAATTAGACGACCTCCGTGGCGCAGTGGTGAGCGCGTTGGTAGCTAAAGCGGGAGGTCGCGGGTTCGAGTCCCGCCGACGGAACAAAAGTTTATGAAGTTCCTGGGTCATGGATGTGTATTAAATATGTGTATCATATAATAAAAATATTAAATACATGTATAGTATAAAAGTATTAAATATATTTCCGTTGTCTGGTACCTGTAACACAAGTCCTTCAGGTACTTAGCACGGGGCCAGACTGACGTGGTGTGAAGCGTCCATAGATATTATTATTATTATAATGATGAAGATTGAGTACAGAAATAGTTGAGTTTTAGCCGAATTCGTAAAAAGGCACTATTAGATAGGAATAATTATTTAATACTTTTTAGTTCATATTATAAGGATGTTATTATTGTTTTACCTTGGAAGTCGGTTTTAATTTTTTGTTAAAAATAATAATGTTACACACTGTATTTGTTATCAAAGCTCTCAAATTAAACATACCGCCAAATAACATAAGAAATGTTATTTCCTCCCGGATGAAAATTTATCAGAGGATTGTTAAAATACTGATAGTAAACAATAAAAAAAATCAGCTAGCTGTAAGTCAAGGGAAAAGTCGTCAGCTGATAAGTTTCAGTAGATAAGTCGTCAGTTGATAAGTTTCAGGTCATAGATGCTGTTGCGTTACAACTTTCAAGGAACCAGCTGACAAACTTTCCACTGAGATACAACAAGCTGACATTAATTTTCATTCATAGTAGCATATAAACGATCACCAGGTAAATTTTTAGCTGAGAGGAAATCATTGAAAAAATTTTTTTTTCATGTTTAAGGAGCCAGCTGACGTATAATCCACCGTGTTATGATCAGCTGACTATGTTTTTCTTTCAAAATACTACATAAACTTTACTCTGATAAATTTTAAAATGAGAGGAAATGACTGAAAAAAAATTTTTTTTCTTCATTTTTGGGAGGCTGCCACTGCCCAACCCACCAACGGAGTCGCAGCTGACGGTCGCTAGTATTTATATTATAAGTCCCTTATTCATTTTACGAAGTTTCGGTTGGGAGGGACTTGGTCATGAAAATCTGTCACTGGCCCCGGGTCTAGTATATTTGTAGAGGGCATAATATGAGAATTTATGTAATTGTTACGAATAAAAATTACGAAAGCTACTTTGTTACTGCTAAGCTGTGTACAACATATCAGCAGCATTTATGAAGACTTTTGAATAAAGCAATTCATCATCATCATTTCGTCAACAAAACATAAATATATTTAACGCATCACTGTAAGGACTCTCAATTTTTAACATAAATATTTTCTGTCGGCCACCAACAAATAAACGAATACACAACAAACAAACAAATAAACAAACACACATGTACCACTACAACTTCTGATGTCTTCAAACGTGTAAATTTTGTCGTAGTTGAAAGTATACTTCGACGTAGCGGCGCTCCAGCTACTAGTGACAGTAGTATCAGCGACGGGGCTGACCCCCCGCGCCGACGGCTCCCCCCGCTGCCCGTACGCCAAGATATTCCTCCTGCCAGACAAGAGCGAGAAGAGCAAGCGCCGTACGAAGACGCTGGCTAACACGCTCGAACCACGCTGGAATCAGACCTTCGTGTACTGCGGAATACGCATCGCGGATATCAGGAAACGAACGTTAGAGGTAAATACAAGTTTGTTATTAGCCGTATTCAGGAAAAAAGAGGACAAAAGCTGATGTGATCGAATGCAGCATTCTTAAATTATAATTGGTTGTCATCAAACTGACCATGTAATATTTCTTAAATTTTTATCTTTCTTTCATGTTTATTTTAATAAATGTATAGTTTAATAACGCGCCGCGCACAAAAAGGTTTATATTGTGTGCTTTAGTTAGCAAACATATGAGTTTTAGAAAGTTTTTTTTTCATTGTTCATTTGTTTCTTTGTCTTAGGTGACAGTGTGGGACCTCAACAGATATGGGCCAAACGACTTCTTGGGTGAAGTGCTTCTGGACCTCGACAATGTGGTGATGAACCATGAACCGAATTGGTACATACTGAAGCCTCATGAAGACATTGCGAGCTATAGCGTAAGTAGTATATATTGTCTGAACACGAATTATTGTAAGCAACATGTTAAAAAGTGTGCGTGTATGTTAGTTCTTGACGCAAAAACTACTAAGAGGATTTTAGTCAAATTTGAAATGTTACTGCGATTTAGACTCTGGATTTGCTCTGATTCTGAATTTAAATTCCCTAAAAGTGCAGCGGAGCTTTTGGGGTAAAAACTAGTTAACAATGTTTACAATCATCCATCTTCGAAAATTTATTAACAAAATGATATTATGTTTGAGCAATTTTTTCAAGATTACAATGATTTTATGATGCTGTGTTAAAACCACAAGCATAATATAGGAAAGTAAAGTTAACTACAATATCAAACTTTGATCTAGTCTATACGTACAAGGTTGACAGTGTATTTTACTACGCCTAGCCAAGCCAACCCAGCGATCACACCAACTAGCGATATCGTCGACGATTAATCGTACCGTACATTACACAGAGGTACCGCGACGACGAGATCGACGGGGAGCATCTGTCTCCGCCGTCGACGTCAACGTCCCGCCTGTCGGATTCCGACACGCCCAGCGAGTGCGACCTCCGCCGACACCACTCGCTGTCCAGCCTCGCCTCCAGCTCCAGCCCGCCGCCGCCGCATGAGGTGAGTCTTATTACTATAGCTATAAGACACATTATTGCACTGTAAATTATCGACACGCCGAGTAAGTGCGAACTCCGCCGACACCACTCGCTGTCCAGCCTTGCCTCCAGCTTCAGCCAGCCGACGCCGTACGAGGTAAGTTTTATTACTATAGCAAGCGAGTGCGACCTATAGCAATAAGATACTATCAGAGAAGTTGATTCATAAGCAGACATCAGACCTATGTAATTTGGTCGTGGTATGCAAACGCAGCCAAAAAATCACAACTAACATTGAATTTATACGATTCGACCAAAATATGACGTAGGTCCGTCAACTATCAATAAATAAATTTCTTCGATGATACATTATTACAATGTAAAGTGACGACACGCCCAGCGAATGCGACCTCTGATGACACTACTCGCTGTCCCGCCTACCATCTAGATCTATTTCTTGAAAATAATTCAAAACAATGAGAAACAAGAGTAATACGAGTATATCAACTAGTATATCAACCTGTAACGACACGACAAATTATACATACCTTTAATTGACAATACATATTTTTTAACAATTAAGCCAGGTTCTTACGGCATAAATAGTGGCGCATATAATGTATATAGAACCATTCACACTTCGATTGTAGTACAACAAAAATCGTGTACCAATAAATCCACTACAAGCCATCGCCAAACGAATACAAAAATACGTGCAGGACAATGCCTGTGAACCTGGCCATAGTTTTCTGATAAATATAATAATAATACAAATTATTTCAATATTATACATATAATTTTAAATGTTAAATCGACGCTACGTCTGGTCACCGCAATATTAGCGTAGACCCCGTGTAGACTAAACGTAGACCTCGCGTAGACACCGCGTAGACCTCGCGTAGACTCCGCGTAGACCAGTGGTAGACCTCGCGTAGACCTTGTGTAAGCCAGTCGTAGAACTAGTGTAGACACCGCGTAGACCTCGCATAGACTCCGCGTAGACCAATCGTAGACTCTGCGTAGAACTCGCATAGACACCGCGTAGACCTTGCCTATACTCCGCGTAGACCAATCGTAGACTCCGCGTAGACCAATCGTAGACTCCGCGTAGCACCTCGTAGAAACCGCGTAGACCTCGCGTAGACCTCGCCTAGACACCGCGTAGAACAATCGTAGACACCGTGTAGATCTCGTGTCGAATCCGCGTAGCACCTCGTAGAAACCGCGTAGACCTCGCGTAAACACCGCGTAGAACAATCGTAGACACCGCGTAGATCTCGTGTAGAATCCGCGTAGACCTTGCGTAGCACCTCGTAGAAACCGCGAAGACCTCGCGTAGAACAATCGTAGACACCGTGTAGATCTCTGTAGAATCCGCGTAGCACGTCGAAGAAACTGCGTAGACCTCGCGTAAACACCGCGTAGAACAATCGCAGACACCGCGTAGATCTCGTGTAGAATCCGCGTAGACCTTGCGTAGCACCTCGTAGAAACCGCGTAGACCTCGCGTAGACACCGCGTAGAACAATCGTAGACACCGTGTAGATCTCGTGTAGAATCCGCGTAGACCTTGCGTAGCACCTCGTAGAAACCGCGTAGACCTCGCGTAGACACCGCGTAGAACAATCGTAGACACCGTGTAGATCTCGTGTCGAATCCGCGTAGCACCTCGTAGAAACCGCGTAGACCTCGCGTAAACACCGCGTAGAACAATCGTAGACACCGCGTAAATCTCGTGTAGAATCCGAGTAGACCTTGCGTAGCATCTTGTAGAAACCGCGTAAACACCTCGTAGAACAATCGTAGACACCGCGTAAATCTCGTGTAGAATCCGAGTAGACCTTGCGTAGCATCTTGTAGAAACCGCGTAAACACCTCGTAGAACAATCGTAGACACCGCGTAAATCTCGTGTAGAATCCGAGTAGACCTTGCGTAGCATCTTGTAGAAACCGCGTAGACACTGTGTAGAACAATCGTAGACACCGTGCAGATCTCGTGTAGATTCCGCGTAGACCTTGCGTAGCACCTCGTGGAGACCGCGTAGACTCTACGTAGCGTCCAAAATCAAGCAAAAAAAACCATAACCCTTATAATAAAGGGTATTTCTCTCAATTTAGTCCGTCCCTCACAGTGCGTGTACACTACAGGTGTTATTGTCCGTAGATCGACGGTCGGCGGCGCGACATGTCGCCCGCGGGCCGGGTGCGCTCCGTCGGCACGGGCAGAGATCGGGTGAGATTTTTTATCTTATTTAGTTTCTATAGTCTATTCCCGTTAAAAATTTAACGGTAATAGACTCATTCATTATTATGAATGTCAATTAATAACACAAAAATGCCGTAACGTCTTAATTTGTTTTTGTAAAGACGACTCTTTCGTTATTGATCAGTTTTAAACGTTTCGACATTTAACTGTTTACTTGAGGCAGTGTTGTCACACCGAATTTTCGAAAATCAGTAGACGTCATGCCAAAAATTGGTAGAATTAGGTAGATGTTAGACTCAAAAGTTGGTAGATCTACCACCCTCATATCAGCAAATTTTTTAGAATAAAAAATGCTAGTTTATCCATAGAGAGAGTTTTATTGATAGTGTTTATACATATTTTTATTGAATAACTAGATGTTCGCCCGTGCAGCGCGTTCGCCCGCCTAATATAGGAATGTAACGGAAACCGTACATTTTTCCGCAACAAAAGAAACCTATATCCTTTCACGTGGTCTATTCTTCATGTGTGCCAAATAACATAAAAATTATTCCAGTAGTTTCTTAAGATAATAATTTCCTCCGTTTTTTCCAATTTTTCCTCGATTTCTTCGCTCCTATTAGTCTTAGCGTGATAAAATATAACCTATAGCCTTCCTCAATAAATGGTCTATCTAACACTGAAAGAATTTTTTAAATCAGACCAGTAGTTCCTGAGATTATCGCGTTCAAATAATCCCTTTCAAATAATTTCCCCCCGTTTTTTTCACTCTTTCCTCTATTTCTTTGCTCCTATTAGTATGTATTAGCGTCATAAAATATATCCAGCCTTCCACGATAAATGGGCTATCTAACACTGAAAGATTTTTTCAAATCGGACCAGTAGTTCCTGAGATTAGCGCGTTCAAACAAACTAACAAACTCTTCCGCTTTATAATATTAGTCGGACCAGTAGTTCCAGAGATTTGCGCGTTCAAATAAACAAACTAACTGACTAACTCTTCCGCCTTATAATATTAGTATAGATTTTAAATGTTCAGCACTCGGCTGATGAAGCAAACCTTCCAGTGTTGACTGCTGAGTGAGTTTTTCTGACATGTCTTTAAATTGTTGAGGAGAACAGTCTCTCAACATTTGCACTGCTATGTGGAAGTGCAAGTACTTGTCTCACAAAGCAGGGGAAACATTGTGGACTGGTCTCTTTTTTTTATTGTTGCAACATGTTTCCAAAAGACTTTGGGCTCAGGATCAATCTTTTAAATTTTTTGTTACCACTCTTGTAACATTTCGGACCGTTCACAGACTAATCTGCGTTTCGAAAGTGAGTGAACGGCTCAGAACAGCTGCAGCTCGTTAAATGCTGAATGAAATATTGTACCAAGATGACTCAATATACCAAAATGCTACCCGAGTAGCTTGAGCTTATGTTGAAAAATAGGTAGATTTGATACCGAAGTTGGTAGACAGGTAGAAGGGAGGTAAAATTGGTAGATCTACCATAAAGTTGGTAGATGTGACAACACTGACTTGAGGCGAGTATGCTATGGTTTATACGTTTACATTATACACATCCATACTTAATATTATAAATGCGAAAGTGTGTCTGTCTGTCTGTTACCTCTTCACGTCCAAACCGCTGAACCGATTTTGCTGAAAATTGGTATGGAGATACTTTGAGTCCCGGGACATAGGACATAGGCTACTTTTTATCCCGGAAAAATGTACGGTTCCCGCGCGATAAACGAGTTTTGGCGCAACAGAGTGGCGGGCACATCTAGTCTCAATCATACTGCTCCTATCTATTTCTCAATCGTATCAATACCAAAAGGAGGCAGTCAGTGAACAGCATGACTATTTTGTGACAGTGAGTGCTGACCAAAATAATTATATTATGGTTTAATTAATTAGTAAACAAGTCTGGTACTCATTAAAAATGTTTCTACTTTTACGCTGTGCAAATTAAAAATCTGCATTATATTTCTTTTAAATCCAAGTATATTTAAAGCAGTGTCACGTAATCACTTTTTAAACACGAGATCTAATTTATTTTTGGTGCGTCGCCGCTTATCGCTAACGATCTGCGTGAAATAGGTTCTTTGACGGTGACAATTGAAGATTGTATCGGCACTTCGAAAACTCGATAAGAGAATGACCCGTCGAAATAATAATTAACTCGGCAAGCTTAGGTGTCGTTTTTTATCGAGGGTATCGATCCTTCTGTTAATTCTGTTTGGTATTGTTTCTTTTTAACTGAGAGTATGTTGGGGTTTAGTATAAGCTCTTAAAACTTAACGAAATAATACAACATGACTTGTAGATCATGCATACCATTACATTTAATTTAATTTGAAGGACACAGGCCTAAAGAGACCAAAACTTTAATTTAAATTGCCAGATACGTATATAAATATAAGTGCAAGTTTTTCTCTTTCCAAACCTTTTTTTTTTAATGAAATAAGGGGGCAAACGAGCAAACGGGTCACCTGATGGAAAGCAACTTCCGTCGCCCATGGACACTCGCAGCATCAGAAGAGCTGCAGGTGCATTGCCGGCCTTATAAGAGGGAATAGGGTAATAGGAGAGGGTAGGGATGGGAAGGGAAGGGAATAGGGGAGGGTAGGGAAGGGAATAGGGTAGGGGATTGGGCCTCCGGTAAAATCACTCACTCGGCGAAACACAGCGCAAGCGCTGTTTCACGCCGGTTTCTGTGAGAACGTGGTATTTCTCCGGTCGAGCCGGCCCATTCGTGCCGAAGCATGGCTCTCCCACGTATAAAATACTTGGCATATTCGACAATTTTTCAACTTGTTTATTAATTGTATGTACCTATACCTAAGAATTTTGTAACATTTTGATCAAGTTCTTGTTTCTAGAACACGACAATATTTACATACTTTCATCTCACACTTACAAGTCCTAAAAGGATTTAACGACAAGATAGCTAAAGTTTTAATACTGTTATGCTAGTCTTACAAAGTTTTATTTCAAGTGTACACATCTTTAAACTCTGTGTGTTTTAATAGATAGTTTGTGAGCCCTCCCCTAAAGCGTTTTTGAAGTCATACAGAACATTTGGTTACGCACATTAATTTTAGAGCAATTTCATATAATGACATCATAATATAAATTATATTATCCATTTTGAATTGGCATTATATATCTTCGTGCGTAACTAAATCTCCATGACACGAAAAACTAAGACAGTAGCGCTATCTGTGCAGAGCGGGTACGTGGCACGGTCCCAGTCCGCGGCGGGCGGGCGCAGCGCCTCCCCGCGTCGCTCGCTGTCGCCGCCCGCCGCTAACGTCGCCAGATACGCAGGTCACCACCACACCATCCCACAGATTACATACATACATACAACACTATACAGTTACTCACAGAGCTCTATACTAAGGTAGCAGCCGCGTTGCTGCCTTAGTATAGGCGCTTTAGGACTCTTGCTCATTTTGGCGATTACTAAAATTTATGCATTTGCATGTGGTAAGCTGACAGCTAATTAATTTGCCGTTCTTGTCGTCACCATGGTGCCCAAATCAGCAGTAGTCCTTACAATAACAATAAAAATGTTACCTTATCTTTTTACTTTACACATTTGTTCGTTTTAAATAAGAGTAAAAAGATAGGATTACTACCTAACACTAGACAATATCACTAGGGAAATGTTTCAATTGAGTCATTTGAATGTTTTTTATACTTTGGACTTATCTTTCCTCGATGGCCTTACACTTTCAACGGCGTTGAAGGTGTAACTGCACGTTTACACGACGGTCTCTGTTCATTGTTATCCGGCATCGTAACGAGCGGGCCCGGCGGACGGCCCAGGACTAGAAGTGGGCCACGGATGGGCCGGTAACTGGACCTCGGGCCGGTATGTGGACCCCGGGCCCGACCCCGCACGGAACACGTCGCCGCGACACTCTCGCGATCATCACCACTCTACTGCCACCGACTGTTTTACCCTCCTGTCATTTTTGTTTCACGCATCTTCCGCCCTCTCCTCTACCTCTGAGCACGCTAATCACGTATCGCATCTACATCGTAGGTTCGGGTCGCTGTCTTTATGCATGTGGATTCGCTATTGTGGTGATGTGGTAGTTTAATGTTTTCTTCTTTTGTGGATATCTTGAGGTTGGTTTGTGCGTGGTGGACTAAAACGTCAAAGAAGCAGCGTTGGTTGACGGTTACAGTGGGCGGGGAGCGGGGTGCGGGGGATGCGGCGCGGCTGCCGACGCACGCGTACGCGCCGCGCTTCCAGTCGCGCTCCGCCACCGCCACGCCCACCACCAGCCCCAAGAAGCGCCAGCTGCCCCAGATACCGCATCAGGTACGTTCGCTTTAAAAAGAAGTACTATGGAAGAAAATTATTCATACGTATGTGGCGGACCTAAGTCATTTGATCTAGCTATGTCAATTCTATGTGTCGTGATCTGTTGGCTGGGTTTGATACAATACGACCACGTTACGTAGGTTCACCATCTGCCTACGAATAAACTTCTACTATAGTAAATATTAACATAATATGTCCCCGAGCTGCATTTCAAATTAATTGAAAGTAATTTAATGGGCTGTACATTCTGATGTTGCACTAAATTGTTATTTGTGTTGCAATATTCAATTTCAGTGCCTTCTGATGGTCATTTGATATTTAAAGCATCAAGGTGATGTCAGACTGTTTACTCTATAAATGACTCATTGTTCTTTGAATACAGTCAGCGTTTTGATGCGGGTGCAAAAGACGAAACCCGTCTAATACCAAATTAATGTCTTAATCAGATTAAAAGTAAACCTTACTGGTAGTACAGGCAAAGATATAATTTGTATTTACTCTAAATGAAGTAAAAATGTTAATCGTGTGATTTATAGCATTGTTTGACATCACATAAAGCCGGACAAAGACAAAGATAATCACAATTGGCAAATGCTCCGGCAATAGTTTTAGCCAAAAAAGTAAACGGCCAAGTAATATACATATTTGTAGCTTCAGTGACCCCGACCCTTTGGCGGACCGCCGAGGTTGCGCAGTACGGGGCTCCATACCATAGATGATGCATAACAATACAGTGTGTTCATGTTCACCGCTCTTGTAGGTCCATTGTTCGTGCAATATTTAGAACGTTCTAGTCCAATCTAGTCAGTTTTAATTAACAATTTTGTTGCAAAGTTTATTTTAAAAGTTTATAATTCAAGTGATGTACAGAAATAGAAGTGATACATGGCGCCCCGAGGAAATGTACCCACCGCGTTATCAATCGAGAGTATGCGGATTACTTACTTATTATATTTCGTTTCGATTCATTTTGATTAAAAATGGAACTAAGAAAATGTGTTACTGCATTGCTTGTGCAAGTGGCATTAAGGGTCAATTCAGAGCGCAACGCGACGAGGCGAGGCGAGGCGCGCGCGGCATAAATTTGTCTGGATTTGACAGATTTCAATTGCGTGTGACGTCTTGCGAATCTGTCAAATTCATATAAATTAAGAAATGCAATCTACGCATCGCGTTGCGGTCCGAGTTAACCCTTACGTTGATAACATCGCGGACGTCAACGCTTTGTTTACGTTTAGATCAAAATGGATCGGAACGGATATAATTAGCTTTGGAGGTTTGTTTATTGACGTGTTCTTGTGGTTTAGCAAAGCACGCAGAGGACGATGCGCGCCCAAGTGTCGGCGGACCTTGAAGAACGTAAGTGGATCGCCCCGCACCACATTGGCGCCACACTCACCTACCGCAGCACGCCTCAAGGTCTATACATCATCCCCATGCTACATTTTACCGCCCCGATTACGGGAAACGCAATGACGTTTATTTTTTTTATTCGAAATGAATTAATGCAATGAAACGTAGGTACATACTTTACATTTGTATTTGTATCATGTTGCGTTATGGGTCCGCTTTTTTTAACAATTAAACAAAGAGTAATATTTTAATCAATAATGCTGGTAAATAAATAAGATTGGGAAATAATTTTCAGTAAAAAATTACCTAGTATGTAAATATTTCAGAAAAAAGTTAGGTTTTAGCGAAAGCAAACTCGTAAATGGAGCATCATAAAAACACTTTCTACATTCCTACACTAAGCTGTAGTGGTAGTTACGTAGTGGATATAGTTGTAGCTGTAATTAATTAATAATGGATAGAGTACCCAGTTGGCACTAATTAATTTCAAATTTCAAATCTTAAGAAAACGAACACTAAGCTTATAAAAAGCAGGTTTTAACTATAAAACAAAAACTAGAGAGTTACAAAAACCTAATGAAGCGCATGAATGTGACTGGCTATTTCTCATACTTTGTCCCTCATATTTCATGTAAAATCAAACTATGATTGTTGTTTTACATTTTAATACGAAATCCATTTAGTACAAAATTTGTTTGGAAAAAAATACCGTCTTAGGGCTCCCACACATAACTGCGAATTCGCATCGCATCGCAAGTATCTGCGAAAAAATTCATAATAAAAATGACACTACGATGCGATGCAAATTCGCAGTTTTATGTGGGAGCCCTTAGTCATGTTAAGAAAAAACAACCTTTTTCAAAATTAGAAAATTAGTCACAACTCAGCACTCAAAACTACTGTCGTAGTATTTTCAATCTGAGGTTCTGCATCAGGTTGGGAGAGGCACTACGCGGGCCTGTCGGACTCCGAGCTGGCGGCCAGGGGCGGGGGCTGGGCCCCACGGCGAAGACTCTCCCCCGACGCCGCCGCAGGAGACTCCGATTTGGAATCCGTCGGCTCAGTCACGTCTAGCGCTTTCAGCACTCAATCCGAGAGACCACGACCTACGAGGATGCTAAGGTGACCATAACTAGATTCATAAAAGCACTATGTTAAGCATTAGTGTATTAATCCACAAAAAACCAGTTACAATAGAAACTCAGTTATCCGGCGCAATTATACGGATTTGCGACTATCCGGACTGCCACCAAAAAATGAATCTCTTAATAATTTTTCAATAAACATTAAATACATATTATATGTGTTTGTTGATTTTAACAAACACATCATATTAAGTACTACGGTTACTTAACGTACGGTACTGTTCGGTGTATTATACACCGAACCTGATTACCCAGATTTTCGACCATCCGAATTCTTAAACAATTAGTCCGGTTAATCGAGTCTGTATTGAGTTATGAATGCAGTGTTGATCATATAGAACAAAAATGCATTCGTGACTTGATACCATTTTTTTGTGGGTTAGCACACAAATGATTAACAGCGTTCAAAAATTCCATGTAAAAAGATTACATGTAAATTGCACAAGGCATTATACAAGAACAGCGTCGACTCTACAATCTACATAGACCATTCACAGTTGGCAAGATCCCAAAACATGATAAATGGCAAATACCTTCTAAGTCGCAGTCATAACATAAATTAAGTGCATACGATGTTAAACTAAACGACGTTTTGGGTTTCAATTTATTATATAAATATTAATTTCTACTAAAGGGTAACCATAATCGAAACGAAGAAGGTAAAATACTTATGTTGTACTTTTACAGCCGAATGGATACCTTTCCTTTGACCTACACGAACTCCCTTTACACATCAGCTTCTACACGTGCAAATGAGGCAACTAGTAGATTACATGCCAATTTGTTAACTAATTCAAAAAGTAATGGCAGTTTTTTGACAACAGCCGAAGCAAAAGAAGTGTATTCTACTAGTTACCCTCAAAATTTCCCAACGAAATGTACTAAAAACGTACAACCGCACTGTTCAGTAGATCGCAGCTACTCAACTCCATTCTACTCCACAATGAAACAAAATGGAGATCACAGTAAACGCTACATTAGCCCCGTAACTGACAAATACAATCATCATTACTTAAAACAGAAACTTAAAATGGATAAAAACAAATTACACGAATACAACAAGACATTAAGAAATTATTACACGAGAAAAATACTTCACAAGCAGTCGATAAGTTTGGTTGATGATCAAACAGATTTTCTGCTGCAAAATCAAAACCCCAAAGAAATTAGGCGTGCTAAATCGTTTCATATTGACAGTGTTGTAAAAACTGAAATCATCCCCTCAACACACATAGCAGGTACTCCAGAACAACAAGACGAAAATGTTCATTATCATGGTTATGCTAGCGATGATAGCATCGCAGAAACGACTATCCTTGTAAATTTAGATAGTCACGACAAGAAAAAATATGATACAGAGAAAGAAAATCTAATTAGTAACCAATATAATATGCAACCGAATTCGTGTAGTGATAGGAAAAAGAACTTATCACTGGAACTGAGAAGCAACTATAAAAATTATGAACATTTGTCCGATAGAGCAAATGAAATAATTAAGAATCATATGCATTCTGCTTATAACTGCCATAAAAATAATAAAAATCAACACAATAATACACAAAAATACTACAATACACTGTCTCCTACCAAACGTAATCAATATTCAGAAGAAGTTAGTGAATCTAACCATCTCTATTTAACGAATGTCTCAGAAAATTATTCGGATTCTACTAAAACACCGAATAAGCGTAATAAAAGGCAAGGTAGTGTTACTATTGACGATGTTCCTACCATATGCGAATATTCCTTACCCCCTTCGTTAAGTTTTAGCTCGCTTTGCAAAGAATCTATGACGAATCTCATTAGAAAGGCTAGAAATAAATTTTACTATGTTACATCAATAGATCATATAGATAAAGAGTATTTTGGTACGATTGCTAATTCTGTGTCTCTTTCATCCCCGAACCTGAATTCGTCCCGCCGTGTAAATGATTCCAATGATCATACTGATTCTTCGGCACCTGCACGGAAAAAATCAACCGACATGGCGCAACCGAAATATGACGAAAATGGTGACGAAAACCAAACCGATACTCCAAACAAACATCGACGAATGTCTTCGATCAAATCCAATCGCAGTAATGATTACGGAGGACGAGAAAATGGAAGAAATAACAACCAGCAACAACCTCTGGAGCGACGCGAGTCCAGGAGGGGTCAATTCACTAGAAGTCTCAGCAATGCCGATGTGCCTCCCGATGAAAAAGCAGGTATGTTGCTTACCAGTCGAGGAATGTAATGGCACTAAATTAGTACTTATTTTGAAGTAACTAACACCCTTTTAAATTTTTAAAGATGGCAGTCTCAGCGACACTGCCCTGGGTGGTGCGAGCGAGCTGGAGCCCACCAGCGACGATGCGCTACTCAAGGCGGAGCCACGCGACTACTTCGGACCAGGCATGGGCAAAAAGAGTAATTCCACCTCCCAACTCTCCGCAACGGGTAAGCTGTAGTATATCCGAGTGTTATCTTATGTCTATATGGTATATTGTTATTCTTATTCCGCTAATGCTATATGCGACTATCGGCAGGGCGAAAAAGAAGGTTAGGGTTTGGTAAACGTGGAAAAAATTCGTTTACTGTCCAACGCAGCGAGGAAGTGGTCCCGGGGGAGATGAGAACTAATATCGGGGTCTCCCGAGCGTCGTCCGCCTCCAGCGAGAACGATGAGGACAGGTTGGCAGCGCTAGAGCTGACGACATTGACACAATAGTGCTTTAAAGACGGTAGACTCATTGAGCGGATGATCTCTCGCGGGATATGTGGGGACCTAATAGAGAACTGTCACTATAACCTAGATGTCAGAATAGCGTAGCATGATTAGCGTTCACCGATATAATGTGTGCAATGTTGCTTTGCAGACCTATTTATGTACAGCTTTAACTGGTTAATGTAAATTTGGTCAGAGCGAGCGAGTAGGTACCTTAGCATTTCAAAGAAATGATACAAAATTTTCACGGCTCGCAGCTACAACATTTCTGTTTAAGTACGCCGATTACTGCCCTGCCTTTTCATTGTATATACGGACTTATGATTCAATGTTTTTGGAATTATTCGATCGAATATCGCGTGCGACGAACGGAACTGTAGTCCGTCGTTTCGCACTGGACCGTTTGTCTCGCGTAGAGGGCGGCCGGGGCGCGCGCCGCAAGCGATCCGGGGCGCCCACCAGCTTCCAGCGCTCGCACGAGGTGTGCTCCACCAGCCTCGTCTCCATATCTAGCTCGGAGGGATCCTCGTAAGTCGCTCGCTCGTCGCTCCGTCCTCCGCTGTCGGCCTTCTTGCGGCCTGCCCGCGACCGCGGCCGAAGCGACGATTGACGCGTGATTCATACGAATGGATCTTTCTATGGAACGCTCGCAGTCGCCGCTTCCGCCCGGTTTTGGTCAGGTTATGTATGCATCGATGTATCCCGTCTTCTTACACCCCAAGCCTTCGTCTTGTACGCATGATGCCGTATCGATGTTTCACTCTTTACTGTTCAGCACGTTCGTGTCTCTCGCGCGAGATATTTACCCGTTTTTGCTTAGTGGAGTCGAGTGGCGCTGCAGGTATACCGAGAAGCTTAATGTTTCTGATGCACGAAATACTCTTGTTCTAACTGTTTCCGGAATGCCTACAAATAATCCGCACATTTTTGTTTAATCGTATGTAAGATTTGTCTGTAACTAACTATCTGTACACACGATGCCGTCTTGTGAACTATTTTAAATGCATGATTGTTTTACCTTATCGACACTGAATATATAAGCTGCAATGTTTCATACTGTCTCATTCATTATTCCGTAAAAGATACACTTATGGTCTTTTATGGTTTGAATCTAAAGCAACAAAATCTTGTTTTCGTATCGGACCTTTAAATTTCGGCACAATTAATTATTTACACGATCATTTCATTAAAACTTCTATTATAACATTATACTAAAAAGTTCGTAAAATAGGCATTGAAATTCTGTTTAACTGTGTTTCATAAGGAAATTCTTATGCTGCTCTCACTCTAGCTAAAATTGCTGGCTAATGAGAGCAAAATCAATGTAGTTACGAAATATTACATATACGTAGGTAATAATCACTACTTACTAATCACTATAAAATATTTTTATAAGTACTAAATACTTACCTACCCCATACTGATAAAATATAATACCTACGCGCAAACAGACATTATAGTTGCACAATGCTAAGTCCATGTCTGTCAAGAACTTTCCTAACGAATCGAACAAGAATAAAATATTGTGTAACTGTAAAGTACCCCGCAAACGATCAAATTTGTTTGACAATCATGTTTGATGTAATTTACGTTTTCATCAAACAGCAGCGCAGACGAGCAAACGTGCATCAGACAAGTTTGTCAAACAATTTGCTAGAATCGGTTTGAGATCATGAGATCTTGTTTGACAAATACAGCGGAACACGTTCAAACACGTTTGTCAAACGCTACGCAAATCCAAATTTTCTTCAAACAGGTCAAACGCGTAGTTTGTTTGACAAACGCATCAAACAAAGCTGTACACTATCAAACTGTTTGACAAACACGTAAAATTTGACAAAGAATTTGATCGTTTGCGGGGTACTTAACATCTGCATAAACAGACTGGATTTATAAGAGTCACTTTGAAGTTAAATTTTTAAATTTATATCGAACCTAAAATTTGTTTTAATAGAAGGTATGTTTCTAATCTATTTGAATCTATCTGTAAATACTACTTTTAGATCTAGACCTCGCCCCTAATCTATGACTCCAAATTGAATACTTCATATCTTAGATCTTTGGCGACTACGATCTGTAGATATTAAAACTTCTAGAATCTGGATGACCTAGATCAGGGGTCACCAAATAGCGGATCGCGGTCCGCATCCGGACCGCCGACCTATTGTGTGCGGACCGAGCATTTTCGAAGATGAACTTCATTAAAAATAAATTTCGGTTTCGACTTACTGATGAACATCTCCAGAATTTAATATCAATAGCTTGCACCAGTTTCACTACAAACATCAGAGAGATAATTATCTAGCTACAAAAATTTACACTTCTCTCATTGATACGAGTAGGTATGTAAATAAATACCTTCGTAATTTCCTAATTACCTTTGTTTAATTTTTTTTAATGTGTGGACCGTAAAGGTCATTTCATTTCTTAAAATGGACCCCGAGCGAAACTAATTGGTGACCCCTGACCTAGATCTTTAGAATTAGGTTCCCAATATCTGTACAAATGTTTGACGTAAGGTATCATTGTGCATCCGTTATCTACCGCCCTTCTTCACTATTGTATCAATGTTGTGACCCTTTATACATTTTATTCTATATCCCTATTCCCTATGACCTATATCCATAAATCTATTTTAGCGTGATCACTAATCTGATTGGCTTAAGTTTTGTTTCTGGATTTTGTTCTCATTTTAAACTATCTCAAACTTATTGCCTTTGTATGAACTACGGTGGTTTAAATACATAAGTACATCAGGAAATAACAATAATCTTAAATTATAAAATATATTTTTTTATATTTTTAAAGCTTACTTGTATTTGCCAATATAAACAGCTGAATGCTGCTGCTGCTAAAATATTGCTTTTACGCTTGTGAAAATGTGATCTGTGAAATTTTATTAAGTTAAGGCTTAACAAATAACTAAAAGAGTTTAATACTATTTTAGTTTTATTGGTCCCCCTTGGAATTTTTGGATATCACTGAAGTTATAATTTTATTAAATAATAATTATTACCTACAAAGGTAGAGTCAGTTATATCATAATATGCGTTATATTTCCAAAGTAATAATTATATTTTCTCATTAAAATTATGTATCTAGATAGCGTGTCAAGCCAAGTTCCAGCATAAAACTGGCGAGCAGCACCGTGTTTAATATAAATCAATCCACCAGCAATTAAGGCACAGTAAACTGTAAGATGACTGTCAGTTCCAAGAATTCAGAAACCTAATTACAAAGGCAATAGGGTTTTATCTCTCATATCGTGAATGTAACTATTTCCTGTCGAACATAGATGGTCCCCCGGTATGCGGGGGTCGGGCTCGTCTGACGGCGGCGGTCTGTCGGACTTCATCGACGGGCTGGGCCCGGGACAGCTGGTGGGACGACAGCTCCTGGGAGCACCCACACTCGGCGATGTACAACTTTCTATGTGCTACCAAAAGGGATTCCTTGAGGTGAGGCTTCTACGCACTGACCTCCATTATCCAAGTACGCTGGACTTATGATACCCAACTGTTTTTTGTGCCTATTTGAAGCGGAATCAGCGGGGGGTAGAGAACTAAATCTGACGTAACTTGCAAATGGCCGCTCAATCGCTACTGGTTGTAGAAACTAGTATTAGTTCCAAGTACTCCCACTACTGCTATCAGCACCAATATGGCGACTTTCAACCGTCATTTTTACGTCAGATTTAGTTCTCTTCCCCCGCATTAGAGGCGCTGATTCCGCTTCAAATAGGCACAAAAAATTGCTGTCATTTCAAAGGGTATCATAAGTTCAGCGTACTTGTATAATGGAGGTCAGTGCTTCTACGTGAACAATGTTTCGTAGCTGCTATTCTTTATATTTTTACCCGATTTCAGCGCAAAGACAACGAACATAGTTGTTTATGTAGTCGATATTATGTTTGATTCACCACTCACCAGCAACTAAAGTACTTTTTCGATTTTAATACATTTAGATTCGATACAATTTGACCCCGGGTAACATAGATTATGATTTCTGTAGTCGGGGTAACCTATATCGGCCTAGAAATCCTCCTAATATCAGAGAAACACCAACCTTTCATTTTATATGTTACGCTTACGACAATTTTATAAATTGAATTCTAAAACTGTAAATTGCTTTAAACAAGAAATCAACTATAAATAACCTAACACTGTTTCCAATTTATCACAAGGAACCGTAGCAGTACAGCGGCTATCGGCTAAAATCCCAGGGGACTTCGGCTTGATAGAGCATGCTATCTCGCTAGGGCGGACGATCTCCTCTGTGTCCGCCATTTTCCCACAGAACATTACCTTCAGTTATTTACAATTGTATGGTGACTTACACACCTTTTTCATAGGTGGAGGTGATCCGCGCGCGCGGGCTACAGTCTCGTCAGGGCAGCCGGACTCTACCGGCGCCGTATGTGAAGGTGTACCTGGTGAGCGGCAAGCGCTGTATCGCCAAGGCCAAGACCACCACCGCGCGCCGCACACTCGACCCGCTCTACCAGCAGACGCTCACCTTTAGAGAGAACTTCAAGGGATGCGTGCTGCAGGTTAGCTTTGCAGTCAATGACGAAAAACGTGGCATAAATACCTGTCGATACAAAGTTCTTTAGATACAGTGAATAACTTTCTCCTAATATTTTTCTCTTTATATATCCAGTATTTTTTTTTTTACATAAAATGGCTAGTAAAATTGAAGAGATGATGTGTATCAATGTCTCCATAGATCGAAGTCTCGTAATTCGTATTGGTCTCGTTTTATTTCTTTCTGTTATCAAATAAATAATGTATTATTTTAAAAATCCTACAATAATTTTAATGCACACAGACCACAGTATGAAATGCGCCGTGTAAGCTCTAGTCCAGCTATGCTCAACCAGCGGCCCAAGGGCCGCGTGCGATCCGCCGGAACTTTCTCAGTGGCCCACGTGAAGTAAATCAAAAAACTTCACGCCCACCGGCAAATAAAGCAGTCGTCGTGAATTTTTTTCCACTTTTGATCGTTATTTTTGAAGAACATTATTTTTTAAGCCTCAGTTGCGCGTGCACATCGCTGCACGTATGACGTAGGTTGCTTACGTACGGAGTGAATAATATTGTGCGTTTAACTATAGCGAAACCGGTTTGCTATTTTGCTAGCCCGCTCGCGGGTTAGCCTGCCGGTACTGCATTGATAATGACGGAAGATTTAAGCTCATACGATGTTAGATTTGAAGAGGAGAATAATAATCTTTGTGAAGAAGAGAGTTTAGTTTTTTCGGGAAGACAGGAAGGTGATTTGACGGAGACCAACATGAGATGTAGTAAGAGAGGACGTGAAAATAATGAAAACGAAGGAGAGGATTGGCATTTAGTACAGAGGTCAGGAAAAAACAGGCTACGGAAAGAATAGAAATGTATATTACTAGTAAAGAAATACTTCCCAAACAGTTTGCTTTAGCGAAAATGTTTAAGGAGCAGAATATCATGAATATTTCTAGAGTTAAGTACATAAATCCATATAAAATTCTTATCAATATGGATAATGAGGATAGCGCAAGGAAGTTATCATCTTCAGGATTTTTTAAGGAGAAGGGATGGCGTTTTAATAGGCCTTTTGAAGTTTTATTATCCTATGGAATTATTAAAAATGTGGAGTTATGCTTGTCGGAGCAAGAAATTTTGGAAGCTATATCTAGTACCATCAAAGTCCAAACTGTTCATCGCTTAAAACGACGATCGGAGAAAGGTTGGGTTCCCAATGAAACTATTCGACCAGGGTTTCGAAGGAACATCTTTGCCCACTTATATAAGTATTTACGGCTCAAGAATCAAAGTGGATCCGTATAAATATCCTGTAACACAATGTACCAAGTGTTGGCGATTCGGTCAAATAGATGTCCTTCTGTTCATTTTTTCTGTCCAAAATGTGGTGAGAAACACAAAATTTGCGATACGAATAATTTTAAGTGCATTAATTGTTCAGGAGATCATCTAGCTCTTTCAAAGTCGTGTCCACTTTTCAAGAAAGAAAATAAATTAAGGAATCTTATGTCGGAGTTTAACTGTTCCTATAGGAAGGCTATCACTATGTACGTACCACCGTTGTCTCCAGCTGAAAATACAGACACTACACGTTGAGGCCACAATCACAATTAATTCAGCCATCGACATCAAGTATGAATAATAATACTCAACAAGAAATTCTCGTAAATTCTCCGACATATGCGGAAGTCCTTAAAGAAAAGCCCGACAAACGCAAAAGACATCGCAGACTTCACAAAATAAGGCAGAGAAATTATCTGAAAGACGGAGGAAGAAAAAAGAAGACAGTAGGTGTAATACATATTTCTGGTCGGAATCGGAGATGAGTGTAGATTCAGTCGCTAGTGAAGTACCTAATATCTCAGAGAGTGGAAGTAAGGACGATCGAGAGGAGAGCCGACGATCAAAGAGAAATTAGACTTATGGTATATTTTTTTAAAAAATTAAAAGAAATTATATTTAGGAGCAGGTATTCGACAAAAGACAAACTAATTAAGTGTATTAAGTTTTTATGTAATTGGGTGATGACTTATATAGTACAAAATGTTGGTGAGTTTTTTTTAGTGCCTAGTGATAATGGTTAGGTTCAGTAGTTTTAACATTGTACAATGGAATTCACAGAGTATACTACCTAAATCTGTAAGTTTTGAACATTTACTTATTCAAGAAAAAAATCATTTAGCTGTTTTAAGTGAGACGTGGTTGGCTCCTGACTTAATTCGTTTAATTTAAACTCGTGTTAAAAACTATAAAGTATTTCGTTGTGACAGACAAGACTCCTATGGCGGTGTCGCTATAGTGGTTCATAATTCGATTCACTGTATGAATTGTCCAGTTCAAAATCTTATAGGCGGTATTGAGGTTATTCATTTAAAGATATTTAATTGTAACATTTTACAGAACATACTTGGAATATATTGTCCGCCTTTGATTCGCACTTCTCGGGCCGATTGGGATTTATTATTTTCTCCGTTCTCCGCAAATACGTTGGTTTTAGGTGATTTCAATGGGCACCATTCGACGTGGTCGAATAGAACCGATTCGAGAGGAACGCGACTGTTCGATGCTATTGTAGATAGTAGTTTTGTGATTTTAAATGACGGCCTACGCGTATCAAGTTAGTTAATGGATCGCTTCAACAGTCATCTCCAGACATTTCACTGGCGTCTTCCGACATTGCCTGTAAATTTAATTGGTGTGTAACAAAAGAGTCATTTGGTAGTGATCATATTGTTATTAAAATTTCATTCTCCGAATACTATTACACATCTGTTTTTTAAAACTAAAAGGAATTTTGAAGCGGCCGATTGGAATCTATACAGTCGAAACATCGAGACGTTTCTTAATCAATGTGAGATGTCGGGAGATCTTCAGGTGCATTATAATTTATTCAAGGATATTTTTAATCGAGCGGCTAATAGTAGTATACCTTTTTATAAAATTAATCAAAATATATGTAACAAATTTAATCCTAAGCCATATTGGTCTCCGAGTCTGTCTAAGGCAGTAGCGGAACGGCGACTCGCTTTGAAATTATTTAGACAAAATCCTACGCCTAATAATCACTGTTTACTGAAGGAAAGGATTCGAACAGCTCAGAGATTAATAAGAAAAGCTAAAAGTGAGTCTTGGTATCGGTTTTGTTCGTCACTCGATCATTCGGTTTCAGCTCGGGACGTTTGGCATAAAATGAAGTGGTTTAAGGGTTGCAGGCAACCAAGAGATTTTGTAGATAAAGACACTGCCAATGATATTCTTACTAAATTAACTCCTTATTATACTATTCCTCCCCAGCCCACATTTGTTTCGCATAATCACAGGTTGGAATCTATTATATCTTTGCAAGAGCTAACTAGGTGTATCAAATCTAAAGATTCGGCCCCGGGATCGGATGGAATTTCCTATTCTATGGTTAAAAACTTACCCGAGAGTGGTACCAGACTCCTGCTGCATTTATATAATCTTTTCCTAAACAGTAATTTTATTCCAGTTCAGTGGCGTGTTATCTCTGTGATTTCAATTCCTAAGCGAGGATCGAGTGCTTCAGATAAATCATATCGACCTATCTCGCTTATGTCCTGCCTATGCAAAATATTTCACATGATTTTAAAGAATAGATTGGAATGGTTTCTCGAGAAAACTAATAGATTCTCTAATTATACGGTTGGTTTTAAGAAAGCGTATTCTAGCGTAGATAGTTTGGCCACTTTTATAACAAGAACTCGGATTGGTTTTTCAAAAAATGAATATACTGTAGGTTGTTTTCTGGATATAGAAAACGCGTACTATAATATCGATGTCACCTCCTTATTATTGACTTTGGATAGTTTCGGGGTAGGATCTAAAATTTGTAGGTATTTATGGTGCTTTTTAAATGAACGTATACTAAATATTGAATTAGCGGATTATTTATGTCAGAGAAGTACAGGTCGTGGTTTGCCTCAAGGTGACCCCCTGTATTATGTGTATTTATGTGTATTTATGTCAGAGAAGTACAGGTTGTGGTTTGCCTCAAGGTGACCCCCTGTCACCTTGTCTATTTAATTTTGGGACAATTCCAGTTTGCAGATCTTTGTCTAATGTTTATTTCGGTCAATTGTCAAATGCAGACGACTTTGTAATTTATGTAATAACGAAGAGTTTAGCAGGAGCCACGTTAGAGTTACAGAATGCTTTAGATTTGCTGTACGAAAAATTTTGCAATTTGAATTTAGATATATCAATTTCCAAAAGTAGTGTTTGTATATTTAAAAGAGGTTTCCATAGAAATAGTATAGATTTAAAAATTAATAGTAGTACATTACAAGTTGTCGATTCTGTCAAATATTTGGGGATGTGGTTGGATCGTTCGCTTCGATGGGGTGTACATATTAAAAATTTGTCGCATAAAACCTTAAAATTTGTTAATATATTTGAAGTGTTGTCCGGCTCGGGATGGGGCATCCACCCGATTCATTTAAGAAGACTATATATTTCCCTAGTTCGTAGTAGACTTGACTACGGAAGCTTTTTATATGACAATAGCTGCAAATCGAATTTAAATAAGTTGGATGTAATTCAAAATGTATGTTTAAGAACTATCGGTAGTTTTATTAAAAGCACTCCAAAATATGTCATGGAAAGCGAACTTTGTATTCAACCTTTGTTTTTACGTCGTAGATTCCTTGCCGGAAAGTTTTGGCTTAAGAGTAAAAGTATTAATAAGGTTAGTATTGAATTAGTAGATCAGGTGGGCTATTATGACCTCTTATTTCCAGCCAGTTTACGCCCAAAATGTACCGGTTTCGGACGTAAACTGGCTGGAAATAAGAGATCATAATAACCCATCTGCTGTCTGGATTGTGTCATAATCGGTTTTGGAATAATAAACATAAACCGTTGAGTTTCAATCTATGGATCATTTTGTAACCTTCCTATTCACATTAGCAATAAATTGGAAATATTTTGTTTAAGCACTTGGGTTACAAATATTGACTCATCTCAGATTATCAGCTTGAATATTGGTAGGTTATGTAAACCGAAGCGTCGGTTTGATGCTCAAATGTTAAGGAACATGTGTACGGAGTATCTCACTTCCAAGTATTCGAAATTCGTTTCCATATATACAGATGGCTCTAAAGATGCTTACGGAGTTGGTGCTGCTTTTTTGGATACCCGTTTAAATAGCTCAGTTAAATTTAGGTTAAATAGAAATTGTTCCGTTATGTCTATTTTAGCAATTAAAGAGGCGCTTTCGTATGTGGAATTAAACAACTATAATAAAGTAGTCGTGTTGTCTGATTCGAAAAGCTCGCTTCAACATTTGGCTCGGTGTTCGACCGTTCGAGGAACACCGACAGCCTACGATATTTTGAAAATTATTATTAAGCTGGCATCTCAAGGCAGATCTATTGTTACGTGCTAGGGTTCGAGGATTCGGAGAGAAAGACCTGGTGACTCTCTTGAAGACTTTATTCACAAACACTAGCTCACACAAATCACTAAGTCCAAACACTAAGCACTAGATCCAAATCACTGAGCACTATCACTGTCCTAGATCGTAGCCGAGTCGTTAGTTCACTATCACAATCACTCACTATTGATCACTTGTTTTCACTATTGAAATCGCCTTGATGATCGCTCGGATCGAACTGACTTGACTGCCGGCTTGTTTACCTTTTATATGGCCCGCGTCGAATTCTGGAGCGTTCTATTTTGGATTGTTTACGTAAACACGCAATCACATAAACAAGGGTCGGGCTTTTCTAGAAGGTACGCGCAACTGTCGCGCGCAGGTAAACAACTGCCCGTATTCGTAATACGTAAACAACTTCCCGTATCCGTAACACTATTATTCTACAGTGGGTACCGTCACACATAGATCTAGATTATAATGAGGTAGTGGACGGCGTAGCTAGGGAGGGAGGCGATCTCCGATGGTATTCCGTGCCCGATGTTTCCAGTGTATAGCGACTTTATTAGCGTTATTAAAAAACAATGTTATGACATGTGGAGGGAGTATTTTGATGACGTTTCTAAATCGAAAGGAATATGGTACAGGACGATCCAATCGCACCCGCCTAAATCTTTTTGGTTTGACGATAGAAAGATTGTTTTAAGTAGGACTGAATTAATTGCTGCTTTGAGGCTTCGGTCCGGACACATTCCATCAAATAAATTCGCCTTTTTAATGGGTAAATCGTCTTCACCTGATTGCCCGAGATGTAATGTGGTTGATGATATATATCATGTTTTGATGGAATGCGTCTGTACTGGGGCCTCAAGATCTCGCAGGTCGAAAGATGTGGGTTTTTGTAACAGTGCTCTGGCCAATCCTTTCTCGGATATGGCCAGAGAACTGTACAAATTATTGCTAATCAAGCGGTGGTAATTTTTTTTTTTGTTTGTTTTTGTGATAGCTTCCTGTTAAGTTTATTTGCTGATTTTTATTGTATGTGTGTGAATTCGGGTGTCATAATCGCTTTGCGATTAAACCCTCAAATAAAGATTTAAAAAAAAAATTTAAGCCTAAAAAATTTGTTGCGGCCCGCGACACTAAAACCAAAACATGTTTGGCCCGTATGAAAGTGGTTGACGACCACTGGCCTAGATCGTGCGACAGGTACATACGACATACGTCATGCATACAAAAAGTCGAAAAACATGACCCTCATTCTGACGCATTGACCATGTAGTGCCAATTCCATTTGTCACTTCTGGCGGAGTCTGATAGTTGGTCCTCGCAGGTGACGGTGTGGGGCGACTACGGGCGTATAGAGGGCAAGAAAGTGTTCATGGGCGTGGCGCAGATCATGCTGGACGACCTCAACCTCTCCAACATTGTCATCGGCTGGTACAAACTCTTCGGGACTACGTCGCTGGTAAGTGCTTGATGGTTTAAATCTACGCTAAGATATACAAGGTGTAACAAAAGTAAGTGATAATACTTTAAGGTGTGTAATGTGTATGGGGTCCCCTAAAATTGAGAGTTTACTGTGAAAGTAGCAGCGTTGGAGGAGCAAAAATTTTTTGCGATTTGTATGGGTAAGCGCGTCATGATTTTTTTTATAAAATTGAGATTACAAAAGTTACTCTTTCAGCACTACTACTTTCACAATGAACTCTCTACAAGGAACACATATACACCCTAAAGTATTATCACTTAGTTTTGTTACAACCTGTATAGCTGTGTCTCATTCACACAAACTACATAAAGTATAATATTGCTATCTCGTTTCCATGGGTACGCAAGTTAAAGAGAAATGGATTAATATTTAATGGATAAGTTTCTAACTTGTTCGGCGACCCACAAAAAATTTTGTTTCGAGGTTTTTTGTGATTAGTAGCCCCTCCAAAACTTCAGTCTGTTATCGTGCTATCTCATGTTAACTATTTAAATTTTAATCAATTTCTGAACTTGTGAATTTTTTTATCCAACATTCTCTTAGTTACCTCTCTAGTTTGTTACCTTTATAATGGCACATTTTCACTGGTCGATAGAGCCCACATGCGGGGTGCGGGAGATTTCTGAAACGCATGCCACGACCAATCAAAATGCGCCATGTTGTTATAGACTCCCCGTATGCTGTATACCGCACGAGTTAACGACTAATGAAAATGCACCCTAATGCTGTTCCACGTTCACTAAAAAAACTCTTTTTTTTCTTTTCAGTAACCAAGGTTTCACGGTGGCTAGTGTCCGGAGATGCTATCGACACAATAAACTAACTTTGTCCAAATAATACATTTAGTGATACTGCTTTAATATCATGATAAACTTGCAAGATATCTTTACTATAGGAAATTTTCTATAAAACGAAAGTACGTGTAAATGATTTGTAATATTTATTTTTCTTTTGGAATGCCTACCGGAGTTTTGAATAGATAGCATTTTATAGCAAGAAACAAAATGTATAGTGTACTCAATAATATGTAATTAAGGATTAAAAAGCCAAACTAAATGTGTTTTTGCAATCTCCTCCCAAGAATTCATAATAATATTATTATTATATTACTCAAAGATGATGCAAAGAGATATTTTTAATATAATTTATGACTATTGACTATACAGTTATTATTAGTGCCCGGTTTCTGAGAATTTCAGGAGTTTATCTATTCTCTAGCGCTTTTTATTGCCTAATGTCAGAAACAATCAATATGACAAACAGGTAACCAATAAACAACGCTACTGAAAAGACAAACTTCTGTCAGAAACTTTAGAAAGTAATCCTAACTTTCTACAGAATAAAACAAAGTGTTATTTATTAAAAATCTTGTTTATTCTCTTTAAGAATAATTTACATAACAGATATATTTAATTTTACACTTAATCTATTCTCCTGAAATACTTACATAGTATGATATCAGTCACTCCTTCAACAATAATTAGCTGTTAACATTACATTTTATTATATTCACTTGTAAATCTTTTGTATTATCAAAAATAATTGAAGACGTGAGTGGAAGAATCGAACAAGTAACATTTCGTAACATACGGACAATAACTCATTTTTCCCTAATTATTTTAATAAAACTTGTGACTTATCTACTTCATAACCTAGCTAATATACCTGGCTACACATATAATCCATAGTTTTTCTATTTCAAATAATTTTTCCAGCCCTAAGGCCTCCACCTAAGCGAAAAAACAGGAAGTTTTTTCATGTTACTTACCTTATTCTTCCACTAACGTCTTGAATTATGGACGCAGAATAAATATTATTCTTACGATTTTCGACGATCATTTTGTAAATTAGGCAGGTTTTAATCAGAGTAGAAACACAATACACGAATAGTAATAATTAATTTACTTAAACAAACAGTGAGTCATAATAAAATTTCGAATAGACTTGTGCTATATCAGTTTATCTAAATAAGCAATTAAAATAAACCCTATTTTTTTAAATTTTCACACATCTTATATCTTAACTTTAACTCTTAAGGGGCCGGGCTACCCTCGAAATTCTCATACAGAGGTAATACCAAAGTCATTTTGTCATACGAAAATATTTAACATTAGCTTAAAATAATAATTACCTAGGTTCCTGAACAAAAATTAACTTCAAAATATTTAAACACAAAAAAAAAAATTATGCATAATTTTTTTTACTAAATTTACTACTAAATATTTAAACACTAAAAAATAGAGTAAAACACTAAAAAATAAATAAATATTAAATTTACTACAAAATATTTCAACTCTAAAAAATATTTTTTAATATTTAAATATTTTGTAGTAAATTTACTATTTATTTATATATTTTTTGTTTTACTCAATTTTTTAATGTTTAAATATTTAGTAGTAAATTTAGTAAAAAAAAATTATACACAAAAAAATTTTTTTAGTGTTTAAATATTTTGAAGTTAATTTTTGTTCAGGAACCTAGGTAATTACTATTTTAAGCTGAAAAATAACTCAAACATGTTAAATATTTTCGCATGAGAAAATGATTTTGGTATTACGTATGTATGAGAATTTCGAGGGTAACCCGGGCTCTTAAGGCATGAACAAGGCCCTTAAGAGGTAAAGTATAAATTGATAATTTGCGATACAGGCACATACCCCTGTATTTCTTATACAATTTTACACCTCGTGTAAAAGAACAATATAAATATTGTAAAGAAATATTCGCTTAATCTAGTATTTCACATTCCGTAAAAATCCTAACTTACTACCTTGATCCATATTCTATGAAAATCAGATACAATCGTAACATAAAAGTTTATAAATTGTACATACATTAAAAATTGATTTGCTAAACATCCACACAATTATAATACGCTTATATTAAAAAACTTAAATAACATTTCATCCATTAACCAATATTGAAATTAGTAAAAACTGAAAATTTTAGTCCATAATGTTCTTGTTATCCAGTTAACAAATATACATAATAAATGGTTATTTGGTTTTAATTTGGATTTACAAGTGAATATATTTCGTCAAAATCAACCTAAAACGTAGTCATTTGTGTTACTCTTTGATAAAATAGAACTAGGTGCGGTGCAAACGGGCGACCGAACACTGCCACAAAGCAACAGCCTCCATTACAAATTTCGTACATTTTGTATAGTCTTTCCACTCACTGATACCATTAAGGTAAGACCTAACCGACAACACGCTGTAGTAGAGCGGAGCCTCACGTCACGGCTTAATATTATTTATTTGAAATCGAACTACGACGGAGCGAAGCTACGCAACCCAATATGTTAGTACGTGAAGTGTCGCGTCGCTTTACTGCAGCGTAGTTTTAGTGATGCCAACTGAACTATGAAAAATTTTTCGTCCGAAAGCAACTTTAAAACCCACTTAATTTCAACCAAAACTCCCCAACTTTAATTCAAATATTTATTCACTTGGGGTGCGTTCCACTAAGCGATCAAAACGCTGAAAATACTTCTTCAGCTTTTCCACGTGGCGACCGCGATCGCTATGATCGCGACGAAAACGTCATCCATTACGTCAATATTTTCGCTAATGCAAGGCTCAAAACGACCCATCTTAGAGCGGCCACATACATCAGTTTTCCTGATTCGGGAACCGTATCACGAAAAAAAACCGCACGGAAACTGATCGAATGTGTGTGACATGCAATTACTTTTGTATTAATTTACTGCGTTTGGAGGCCCGGTTTCGGAAAACGGATCAGGAAATCGGATCAGGAAAACTGATGTATGTGGCGGCCCAAAATTTAATCCCTAAAAAATCTGAGTGTACTTATTTTTTCCCACTAAATTTTAGTGCGAAATCTCCAAAGTTGACAACACTGTGTAGTTTCGTTCGTTCTAAGTCTGTCTTGCGGCTTGCCATAAGCATATCATTAAAAAAAATTATGAAAATCGTGTCGCGGCCGCAACGACTATAGTCACCCGCTTGCGCCGAAAATCAGCGCTTACGCCTTAGCACGTCTTACACTTACTTTCAGTGTAGAATGTTTTTGGGCTGTTTGGATGGCGACGCGCCGGGCAGCCCGCCGCCCGCTCGCTTCACCCCTGTTGATTTAATGTCTGCAAAGTTATTAGAATAATATTACATACAACTAAAAAAAAAAACAAAGCAAAACAAAATATTAAGCATTCTATTATCCTATGTTATATGTATAAATGTAAGGCTATGAGGATGGATACATCATACAATATGTTTGTTTTCTTTTAAGGCAAAAGGTACTTAACCGATTTTGATGAAATACTGTAAGTTAGCAGTCTAAGCTGTCAGGATAATGCATGGGTTACTTTTTACCTCGAATTAATATGTTAGACATAATAACACAGTAATAAGACATCAAGTGGAGGACTTGATGGTCGAGCGTCTGCAGTCTCACCACAAGGTCAACTTCAGTTCCTTTGTGGTAAGAGTACCGACGCATCTTCTCCCGACTTTTGCAGCGGAGGAATTCTGGCCGACTGGTGTGGTTTACCGAAGGTTCCGGGGGAGACTCCGGAATGAAGCGGGCGTCACGTCACCATTAATTTGTGATCGTGAATTTTTATGTATGTTAGTCATTAAGGTATATATTGTATGGGCCTACGTAGCCTAATTTAAATAAATAAATAAATAAAAAATATTTAGGCAGGCGAGGACATTACAAGCAAAAGCGAATCTGAAAAACATTTACTGCTAATTTTATTTTTGTAAATGTTGTCTTCTCGTTAGATAACTAAGGGGGGCACAAATTTTTAATATAACTTTCACAAAAAAAAACACCACAACAGCCAAAAACCATAGACAATACACACCTTGCAGCCACCTGACTTGCGTGGCGGGCCCGTAGCCCTTGTCGTTGCGGGCGGCAATGCGGAATATGATGGCGGGCTTGGTGGACGAGTCCACGTGCGCCGCGCTCAGCGACGCCTGCCCTACCACGCACGTGTTTGCGCGGCCGCAGTATACACGCACGAAAGCCAGCTGGGATTTTGATGCCTCCTGATGATAAAAATGGTTATTAGTATATACAGTTAACAGTACCCGGCAATAAATATTGCACATCGACCTTTGGAAAGTGACAGTCGGCTAATTTCGGTTTTGTAGAGCGTTATCTCTTACGCACGAAATACAACAAGTCGGGTATATATTAGGAGCTGTTAAAACAATTATGGTTTGCTTCTTTTGACAATTTTATTATTCTTTGTATAAAATACACCAAATTTTCTATAAGTTAAGGCTTTGGGTTCAGGTAAAATAAAATAAAAAAGGGTGTTCAAATTATGTTTACGTATTTAAAATTATTTTGGAAAGTTACAGCTGTAGCAAATTTAGGGGTGTTAACAACTCTACATATATATTTTGAACTGGACGCGACTGCACTCTATTGAATTTGAACAACGAATGACATAATGTCAAATAGGTGTGTGCTACAAAGATAACGCTCTATGAAACCGAAATTAGCCGAATGTCTCTTTCCAAAGGTCGATGTGCAATATTTATTGCCGGGTATTGTAAGTCCTTTATCTTCAAGTGGCCGACATTAACACAAAATACTACATCGCGGTATCGAAGTTTTCTAAGCGCTGTATAAATACGGCATACGGCAGCTGATAACGAAAAAAGTAGGTGGAGTCGACGTGCGCAGCGATGCCTGCCCCACCACACGTGTTCGCGCGACCGCAGTACATGCGCACTAGGTTAGTACAGTATATGCACTCGGCAAAAGAAATCGGAAGGGAATCGCGATTCTGATACGATTGGTGTCCAATTATTTAGTTGTACAATTTAGTTGGATGCAATGTGCGAGCTCTCATAAGTCGATATAGCTATTGGTATACTATGCGATTTAGTTGGCCAACTTGAAATTGAAAGTCTGCGGTCGCTCTAAGAAACTGTCGCCCGCATGAAGTCCCATACCTTAGGTTGCGTGCTGGACCTCACAGCGAGGTATACGGAGTACTCGAATATGCCCTCAGCGGCGACCTGCGGCGGCTCCCATGACAGGTGAGCCCCCTCTACCGACTTCGATATCTTGATGGCCGACGGCGCGCCCGGGAACCCGGGCAGACAGGTCTTGAACGCTGATTCCTGTAACAATATAGATGTTATTACATGCAATAGGCTCCATCACTGTAAATTGGATGCTGTTAAGCATTCGTGTACTAACCCACAAAAAATTACGTATTAAGTTATGAATGCAGTTATTTTGATTTTAGAACAAGACTGAATTCAAAATTTAACAATAAAAAAAATGTGGTTTAGGAATGCTTTACAGCGACCAATTTCAATAGTAACAAAAATTACAAGTACACGAAACATATTCACCTTGGTATAACAAGAAATTAGGTAGGCATTTTTCACCAACCCAAAAAAAAGGGTAATAATTTTCAGTGTCTTCAATAATATCGCGATCGTTTACCGTTCTTTTTAATGCTACTAGCGACTTAGATTGCGGACCTCACAATATGCTATTGATTCTACAG
Source organism: Lysandra bellargus (assembly GCA_905333045.1). Classification (NCBI taxonomy): domain Eukaryota; kingdom Metazoa; phylum Arthropoda; class Insecta; order Lepidoptera; family Lycaenidae; genus Lysandra; species Lysandra bellargus. The sequence continues at coordinate 1,603,548 of HG995333.1, forward strand.
GAATGCGATATTTTTCAGCAAAAATCCTGTTTCAAACTTTAGCTGTTCTGTAGGTACTAAATTTTGCGTAAGTTAATTCAACTACATAGTACTAGATACACAAAATTTGCATCTATAACTAATATCTACCCTACTATGTTGTACCCAACAGCGTTGGACTAAGAGTCGAATCACACCGGAATGGCAGCGGCGCGGCGTGCATTTTCAGTGTCATATGATTTTAAACTTTATCGTCATTAATGTAATACATAGTATCGCTTGAAAAACTTGGAAAGTCTCGCGGCCGCGATTTCTCAAGTGATACTAATTACTATACATAATTAACTTTATCTCCATTATTGTAATACATTACAATAGTGAAGATAAAGTTAAAAATCATATGACACTGAAAAAGCTCGCCGCGCTGCTGCCATTCCGGTGTGATTCGATCCTAACAGACAATTTAGAGCAGTGGTTCCCAACCTTTTAAGAGCTGTTACCCCTATGGTGTGTTAGGGAAACTGATTTTAACCCCGCCTCCCACCAGAGTTGAGAGGCCGCTCTCGCATTACAAGTGGTAGCTAATGGGACCAACATTTTCAGTCTCTGTCTGCAATTATAGGGTATTCTGTAGCTGTTTTTGTCCAAAATGTACAGAGTTTATAAAATTTTTCTGTCAATTCATCTATTTTAGGTACCACCTCTGTTACCCCTTTAGAATAGCTATTTTACCCACGTAATTACCCCCAGGTTGGGAACCCCTGATTTAGAGCATTGTGATAATTCTTAAAAATTACATTTATATGTAGTAATAAAGAGAATACCTCGCTAAAATCTCCCCGTCCACAGGAGTTGATGGCTGCGATGCGGAACTTGTAAGCAGTTCCGTGCTCCAGCGGAGTGGTGGTCAGATTGCTGAGGTCCGGCAGATTGTCCAGCGACAGCGTAGATAGATCCACATTGGGGTCTGATATGTAGTTGTGTACCTATGAAATACAGAAATATTGTTCAACATTGTAGACACACAGTTTGAAATCATAATAGCGGAAATAAGCACATTACGGTGACCATTATAATCTTCGAGGTTCAATGTTGAATATCTGCTGACTTATAAATACTAGCTAAAAGCCGAGCTTTGTGAGGTCTCGCGTAGTCACACCTTGACTAACTGGTGATAACACATCTACATATTATAAATAAAAATTACTTTGTTAGAGCACAAATCAATAGGCGTGATAGTTTTTCTGTAACGTGTACCACAAAATGTTCAGATTGTGGGATATACTAGGACTCGCTTCACACACCCTGATTAACTAAATATTGTAATTCAGCAGATACTAGAAATGAAAACTTATAATTACATACAGGAAACATAAGTGCCTATTACAAGCAACAACAGAAAGAGTAATAAAAACTAATACTTACTGTAAATGTAGTTCCTTTGACAAAACCGACAGTGTACCATGTGTCTTCTTCATTTTGTGGTTTGTCCTCTGGCTCCGTCTGCAAAAATTATAATCGATAATTTTTTAATAAACTAAGAATAGATATAAATATAACCAAGTAAAATTAAAAGTAAAATCAACTTTGTTTTCTGCAGCCTAAATTAATCTGAAACCACGCTTACGGAGACTGGGGCAGTCTACTATCGGAAAAAAATTGTACCGGTGTCTGCTACTTTTTAAATAACTATTAATCAGCACTTTCATTAATTTGTTCATTCAGTGATTCATACATTCACTTATGATGGTACTTTTAGATATGTCAATTCCTAGGCAAACGGGGACCTACATAGTTTGGTCGCTTTACGTCAAACTCAGCAGACAGATCCCAATCAACAGTAATACCTCGCTCGTGGGAAACGCAGACACAATATTTTCAATTGTTATGCAACAGCCGGGTGCCACTTGGGGATTGATGGGTTAAATTGACAGAACAAATGATGTTGGTCTGTCAACTGGCTGGGAATGAATTTCATCGATGGTACCTTTTCTTGATGATGCAGTGCGGCACTCGCGAGCGTGGCTAGGGCGTGCGCGGCATCGGTAGGCGGCAACGGCGCGGCTGCTCCGTTGGCACCGGACGAGCTAACGGCGCCCTCGCCCTCTGTCGCACCGGAGCCCGCCTCCTCGCCAGAGGACGACACCCGAGCGCCACCCTCCTCACCTGAATATATAGTATTACAAAAAACATTTTTTTTTACATTTTAAAATATTTAATTATAAATACATATGTCGCAGCCCACTGGTCAAAATAGACGTTCAATCAAACAGCTAGCCCTTTGACTGAACAACGCCATTCAATCACACGGGTATACGTCGTTTAGCCGACTTGTTGACTGCAACGTTCAACACTACAATTAGACGATTAACTAAGGTGACAATTAGTTAATTATGTAATTTGAGAGAATAGGAAAACTTTTTGTATTATATTTAGTTATATATTTAGTTCTTTCTTTCCGAAAAGTATTATCCAAACATAGTTGACGCTATTTTGTAAACAAAACGCACCTAGCGCCGGGTGGTGAGCGCTGAACTAATTCAATCAAACGGCGGCTTTTGAATCAGCTGTAGTGTTGAACGTTTTGAGCGACTTAAATATTCAATTAAAAAGCTAGACCTGTGATGGAATGGCGTTGTTCAGTCAAAGGGCTAGCTGTTTGATTGAACGGCTATTTAAACCAGTTGACTGCGACATACAGGGTGCAATTAAACCTTCCTGCCAAAATTTTTCCAGGGCTTAGGTATCATTAGGAGAGTCCATTGAACCAAAAAAAAATTGAGTGTTTTTTTTATGACATATTTTATCCCATTTAAAATCGTTGCAGAATGGTCAATCGCGGTGCGGGGGGATGATCGGGGGTGACGCGGGATGAGGCGCGCGCGCGGGGGCACATCACGCGTGGCCGGCGCATCGTGTCCATTAATTGTAGTGTTTTTTAGAATAACTTGCGGAAGCTATTTCTCAACATTTTAGTACTGAGTGACTATAGAAGAAAAAATACGTGTATTTTTATTTTTCACAAGGATCAATATATCAAAATTTGGCAGGAAGGTTTAATTGCACCCTGTATATAGCTGCTGTTTAGCATTGGTGATCCATTCCACATAAAATCGGATTTTGAGTTAATAATGCAGTCTTATTCTTTAGAACAAAGGTTTACGACAGTGAAATCGATTTTTTTCAAAACCCACTGTAGTATATTCTAGAGTACAAAATTGGTTAATGCTTATTCCTCTAAGTGAGGTTTTGTATATAGCATTTATATACTATGTTTCTAAAATAATTTGCGCTTAAACCGCTGAACCGATTTTGATAAAAAATTGTATGCAGATACTTTGAATCAATTTAAACGACATTAGATACTTTTTGTCCTGGAAAATGTACGGTTCCCGCGCAGTCAACAAAAATGAATTTGGCTTATGATATCGATATTGAGTAGGTACATACATGTAGATATTACCTACGTTAGGTTTTGGAGAAGGACATAGGATAATTTTTATCATGGAAAATGTTCGGTTTTCACGCAATAAACATTATTAATTTGAGTTTAAGCTGCAGAACCGATTTTGAATAAAAGTTAATGTAGAAATAATTAGTTTATATCACGTGCAGAGTTGGGCAAAAAGTAATTATATTATTTTAATCAGATTGATGAAGTAATTGTGCATCTGATATTACCCGTAAGTTGATTAAAAATAATATCTATATATATAAAAGAAAGTGGTGTTAGTTACACTACTTATAACTCATGAACGAATAAACCGAATTGGCTGAAAACTGGTGGAGAGATACTTTGAGTCCCGGAAAAGAACATAGGATACATTTTGTCCCGGAAAAATGTACGGTTACTGCACAATATACTTTTGTGATTTGCGCGTAAGCTATTCAATAGATTTTGATAAAATTTGGTATGGAGATACTTTGAGTCTCGGGAAAGGACGGGATACTTTTTGTCCCGGAAAATATATGGTTGCCGCGAAATAAACTTTTATGATTTTCGCCTAAGCTATTCAATATATTTGGATGAAATTTGGTATAGAGATACTTTGAGTCTATGGAAAGAACAAGGAATACTTTTTGTCCCGGATACTTCCCGCACAATAAACTTTTGCGATTTTAGCCTAAACTATTCTTAGAAAAGGACAAGGGAAACTAAACTAAACTATTCAGTCTATTTTTATGAAATTTGGTATGGAGATAGGTACTTTGAGTCTCGGGAAAGGACAAGGGATACTTTTTGTCCCGGAAAATGTACGGTTCCCGCACAATAAACTCATTTTCGCTTAAACTATTTAATCTATTTTGATGAAAGGCATGGAGATACTACATTTTAATCTATTGTTCTCTTAATTATACCAATTCGAATTTAATAATCATCGCTAAGACAGGACAACGTCTGTCGGGTCAGCTAGTTATGTATAAAATGTATTCTAATTTTGGTTTGAAATAATTAGATTAATAATTTAATTAGACTAACGACTAACGAGTATTTCAATAATTATGTCTTATGTCAATAAAACTCCCACACCGGTTTCGGTGGCGGTGGCCGGTTGCAATAAAACCAGGCCATTTTTACGCAGGAGTAATTTTATAGTGCCCAAGTGTGCGCGCAATACACAAGAGCACTCTGGTTTTGAAAGAAAGCAGACCAGTTAAGCAGGAGTATTTTTATAGTGCCCAAGTGTGTGTGCAATACACAAGAGCACTATGGGTTCAAAGAAACCAGGCCAGTTATGCAGGAGTGTGTGCGCAATACACAAGAGCACTCTGGTTTCAATGAAACCAGGCTAGTTACGCAGGAGTAATTTTATAGTGCCCAAGTGTGTGCGCAATACACAAGAGCACTCTGGTTTTAATGAAGCCAGGCTAGTTACGCAGGAGTAATTTTATAGTGCCCAAGTGTGTGCGCAATACACAAGAGCACTCTGGTTTCAATGAAACCAGGCTAGTTACGCAGGAGTAATTTTATAGTGCCCAAGTGTGTGCGCAATACACAAGAGCACTCTGGTTTTAATGAAGCCAGGCTAGTTACGCAGGAGTAATTTTATAGTGCCCAAGTGTGTGCGCAATACACAAGAGCACTCTGGTTTTAATGAAGCCAGGCTAGTTACGCAGGAGTAATTTTATAGTGCCCAAGTGTGTGCGCAATACACAAGAGCACTCTGATTTTAATGAAAACATGCCATTTAAGTAGGAGTAATTTCATAGTGCCCAAATGTGTGCGCAATACATAAGAGCACTCTGTGGGAAGCGCGGGAAGGGAAGAAGAAGCGGGAACTCTCTGTCCTTTCCCGAGACATAACGTGTCTGCATACCAAAAAAAATGTTCATAAAATTCGCGTCATTGTCCTGCGCATTGTTTGTTTTGAATGCCTTGCCGATATACTCTACGTGACGGGTTGAAACCTATTTTGCGATAAAATCTGCTGGCTCACTTTATTTGATCGCAGTGCTTTGGTGTGGATAGAGGTCTTCGTTTTATGCAGGTGGGTCTTTGAAATACGTTCTACAAAAATTTCCAAATAAGACGTCATTTACCTTTCTCGATGTGTGCCAACATTTGTCTGTTTTTCACTACTTTTTTTTAAACCAAGTTATAAAGGTCCGCAACATTTCTAAGTTCTTAATTAATTTCTTAGTTTTCTTTATATCTTATAAACGAATTTAAGTGAATCCGTCATTTTCCTGAATAGCCCTAAAAAAATAATGACGATCATTCAGAATAATGACCAAATCTGTAACTGCATTTCTGGAAAACAGGGACAAATATATCGAATCGATGCAATGTTGATATTACAATTAGGTAGTTATTTGACACATTTTCGAAAAGTAGTGGCAGAATAGTAAGAAAAGTAGTAAAAATGTTATCTACACTTCAATATTATAAAGCGGGAGAGGTTGTTTGTTTGAACGCGCTAATCTCAGGAACTACTGGTCCGATTTGAAAAATTATTTCAGTGTTAGATAGCCCATTTATCGAGGAAGGCTATAGGCAATATTTTATCGCGCTAAGAATAATAGGAGCGAAGAAATAGAGGAAAATGTGGAAAAAACGGAGGGAAATTATTTGAAAGGGCTTATTTGAACGCGCTTATCTCAGGAACTACTGGTCCGATTTGAAAAATTCTTTCAGTGTTAGATAGCCCATTTATCGAGGAAGGCTATAGCCTGTATTTTTCACGCACGAGCTAAGAAATAGAGGAAAATATGGAAAAAAACGAGGGAAATTATTTGAAAGGGCTTATCTCACGAGCTACTGGAGCAATTTTTCTGTTATTTGGTACAGATAACTGATAAGAATTAAGGAATTGACCACGTGAAGGATCATAGGCTTTTTTTGTGGACTAATTTGTCAGTGAAATATCTAATTTACGCGAGCGAAGCCGCGCGGAACGTTTGGTAACAAAATATTATTTGAGAAATAATAAATATCAGAATTATTATTTAACAGTGAGTACATTTTTAATGCAGGTGACTCGAAAAGGTAGAATATACTTTTTTTAAAGGTAGGTTTTGGTATTAGCTATATTTTAGGGAATCAATTTTTATAATAAATCAATACTTTTACTAACATACAAGTTTTATTGAAAATCCTATTTTTTACTTATAATAATAATAATAACCCACACACCGGTTTCGATGACGGTAGCTGGTTTCATTGATATCAGGTCAGTTACGCAGGAGTAATTTTATAGGGCCCAAGTGTGTGCGCAGTACACATGAGCACTCTCTATTCCTTTTAATTCTCATAAGTCATAACCCAGTGGGACGGACGACCGACACGACTGGCGAGAGATTAGGCGCAGGACCGACTTTTACATGCCCATCCGTGATCCGAGGCATGGATCATCTTACTTGTCAGACCTTATTTTCCTGTTCTGAGTGTCAGACAATCAGGTGATCAGCTTTCAATATCCTAACCAAACTTGGAAATAACAATTAACAATATTATGTTTCCAACGCGGGAATCGAGCCCACGACCGCTGAGTCAAGAGCCAGGCCACGCACTTAACCACTGGACCACGGAGGCGTTTACAATAATAATAATCAGCACGAATATGGATAAGATTTTTAAAATAATCATTATTCTCAACAAATTGTCATTATTCTAAGTAAACAGGTCATTTTCCACAAATTTCGTCATTGTCATGAACAGCACTTTTTACTTAATATTAAATCTCTTAAATTATTAATTTTTTTTTCGTGACTCTTACAGAAAGGGATTTCTATTTCGGTGCCTTTTAACACCAGAAACATTCAGAGCAATATTTAAGGGTTTTTTAAAAAACACAATTTTTGGCCAAAAATAACATTTTGAGTAGATTCACCCTGACGCGTTATGCTTTACAAAGTTGAAGCAGACACAAAAATTAAATAATCTTATCTTCATGCAAAAACGTTAGCTCCAACGAAAAAGGCCGATTATAAATAGCAGTCAAGTGATGTTCAGAGAAGTGCTGCTAATAGAAAAAAAATAAAAAGTACTAAAGTTATGGGGAAAACAAAAACGGCCATGTTTGTGACCCCCAAAGTCAATCACAAAATTTGCAAGTCCATCATAAAAAAAAAAATATTTGTTTTGAAATTGATATGATACTTTTTTTAGACAAAGTATCTAAGAAGATGGAAAAAGTAACAGAAATACCCGTAAACCGTATGTTACAAAAATACAGGGTCGAAAATGCGTAAATCTGGGTTTCGCACACACCACGTTGCGTGACATTTGGTTACATAAACCTTTAAAAATATATTGTGCTGTTTAAATAATAATGTAAAACATGCTTGCTGGGGTAAATTTAGTCGAATACCATCTTATAATAATATTTTTTGACATCCAATTATAACGAAAAAAAAATTATCATGCTATCACACTTTTACATGTGTAAATGAAGATGACCCTTGTATGAGTATACCCTTTAATAATTTATTTTATTTTTAGTAGACTATTAGCTTTTATAACGACACCAGAAATACATAATTTGTGAAAATCGCAACTATCTAGCTATTGCGGTTCTGGAGATCCAGCCTAGTGACATACGGATGTACAATGGACAGACAGCGAAGACTTATTAATAATAGGGCCCCGTTTTCATCCTTTGTGCAGGGAAACCTAAAAACTGAAATTGAAAAATAATAGTATAATACTTTAAGTATTAAATAAAATAAAATATTTTTATGTTTGTAACTTTGCAAGAACAGTATGAGTTTCGACTGCATATTTGTTTGACGTACAAAAGGCTTTAAGTTAGTTATGAACTTAATGAAATGGTATTAATTAAATAAAAAATAATATTAACAACGTTAATAATGAAAAAATAATTAAATTCGATTTAAATATTATAAATGTAATCACTAATCAGTACTGAAGTATACACTCCTTACTTGCTCAATATAATATGGGAGTTTTAAGTTATCGCATGAAATAAGGTGTGCTCCTTTCTGCGAAGAATGTCAAGAAGCTTACAAAAGTGCTGCTATGTATTCAACGGTAATGCTAAAAAATGACCACCTTCAAGTATTAGCTTAAGAGTCAATTACATATTATGAACTCAGAACTCAGAAGTATTTACGTTACGTTGTCTACCTATAGAACTAACGAAGCCTCAAAGAAAAAATATAAAGGAGATAGGGAATGGGTGCTAAGCTAAGTACAGAAAAGTTATATAACGTGACCTGAAAAGAAAAGAAAAAAAAACATTCAAAAAAGAAATGAAATCTCACCAAAACATGAAATGTAAAAGGAGCCAAGCAAAATATTGCATAGCTATTCAATTCAATACTTCTGTCGTAAACAGTTTTCAGATTACATTCAAGCCAAGCCTTCAACTTATTTTGTAATTTAAATCAACATTCAGTAAATGTATCAATAGATTTCTTTATTTTATAATTATTATAGTGGCTTGGCAATGAGCACAATAGAAAGAAATATAAAACTGCATATTGGGAGGAGTTCATACTTACACAGACGGCAAGCGTAAAGTGTTTTAATATGTAACAACGCATGTGGCTGATGGTACCCAATAAATCCAATTAGTAGCTGATTATTTCTCTTGTGCTCATTGCCAAGCCACTATAATAATTATAAAGTAAAGAAATCTATTGATACATTTACTGAATGTTGATTTAATTACAAAATAAGTTGAAGGCTTGGCTTGAATGTGATCTGAAAACTTTTTAAGATAGAAGTATTGAATTGAATAGCTATGCAATATTTTGCTTGGCTCCTTTTACACTTCATGTTTTGGTGGGATAGCTTTAACTGGACATTGTAAAGAAGTTATTACAGCCTATGAAATATTACCTTGTAAGAGGGTGGGTGATAATAAGGCAGATCCATTTGCTGTCATGGTCAGGAGAGGCATAGACTCGCTGACTGATGGCATTGTGTCTGCCGCTCCCTCCATCTCCGAGGTGTCTGCATCACTGAACCTGGTGATATTGTACTTATATTACAGTATATACCTGGCAGTTAGCTATCCTATAAAACTGGGCAAATGCATACCTGATGGGAATTGAAATAGGGTAGAGTAAGTACTGTGTTTACTTGTTTCCCTTAGAATGTTTAAAAAAAATTTAGTAACATACTATTTTATGTACCTGTAACTCTATTTCTTTCCTGACAGTATGCAATCGCACCTATTATAAAATCCACCACATAACAATATAATCTCAAAAAATGGTTTTGTGTTTAAGTTAGTCTAAATATACTAACTCATTAGCTTGTGGCTGTTGAGGCAACAATGAGAAGGAGTGCAGGACAGCTGGACCATTGGCTGTAGAGGATATAAGGGTTCCTTCCGTCTGTCCACTACTTGTTATATCCGCACCACCTTCTTGAGTACTTGAACTATACAGAATAGACGATAATTTATCAGACTATACTAATAATCCAAATTAAAGAGAATTAAAAATTAAAAATTGAAGATTACAAAGTAAAAATTAAAAAGATTAAAAATTGAAAGAAGAAGAAAAGAAAATTATAATTACAATGAATATGTTGTATATCCAAAACATTAACCCCCTTACTAATAAACGTTTTATAAGCTTTGAATAGTTATACAGTGTTTTGATCCTGTCACACAAGTGACATTTTTAATTGGATCGAAGAAGACAAAACACTGTATAACTATTCAAAGCTTATACAACGTTTATTAGTAAGGGGGATAAAAGTTTTTTTATCTTTGAACAGTAAAACCAACTCCTGAAGTAACTAACTGTCCCAGAATCATTTAGACGCCTAAAACGACGCCAGATATTAGGACTGGTGCTGCTGTTGGCGACCAGAATCCCAAAGAGAAGCCTCCACAGGGAAACTTAGAGCCTGTCCAGATGAGGCGTTTTACGCGCGAGTGAGCGACTCACGCGTTTTACTCGCGTACTCGAGATACTAAAACTACATAATATATCGCGTCCAGATGCCTACGCGCGTTTTCTAACTCGCCCGTAAAACGCGCGAGCGACGCGCGAGTCGAGATACTTCCTGCCATAGCAGGGCATTTAAAAAAAAACGTGTACCATTGCAAAAATGTCTTTATTTTTTTAGGTCATTTATTTACCTATATTTGAATGTCATATATACAAGGAAAAATATTGAACTAATGGAATAAGTTAAAAAGAACGCCGAAAACGTTATATTATTCTGATATTATTGAAACAATCGAATTTTCGCCGAAACAGATTTCGTTGTGTGACTAAATGTAAAATATAATTTAATACAAAAAATACAGCAATAAATAGATTTCTTCATTCATTTAATCTAGTGAAATGCATATTTAATTGTTTATTCAAATAAAATGTAGATAATTTCAAGGATCAACAAGAGTAGCAATTATTTTAATCCATAGTGTGACTTTGTGACCTACCCACTAGGTTATTTTTCATTTTTTTAAATGAGTAGTAATATTTAACATATTTAAAGAAGTTTTTGTAACACAAAAACCTTTTATTTAAACATTTTTACTGTTGCACTACTTATAAAAGAAGAAAATTCTTCGATTTCACAGATTTAACTTCATTAATTTGAGGGAAGAACATCTCATAATCATAAAGATGTGTTCACATGTCTACAAATTCCTAAGTTATTATAAGTCTGCAAATATCAATGACACAAAATGATTTTCAACTTACTGATAGAAAAGTATTGGAAATAAAATCAAAATTATTTAAGAAATAAAACTTTTAGGTACATTTTAAATACTATATTCGTTATTGTTAAATTAAGGCGACGCCTTGATAATTTGGCTGTAGCGATATCGATTTTTCTCAGCAATGACTAAAGCTAAGAAATTAAAGTTCATTGTCAGTATTCATCATGGCTTTGTCTTTGAATTACCCATAACATAACATGATTAGTCAACTTTTTTAACACAGAATAATCAATCAAAAAGACCTCTGTAAAAAAAGGGATTCCTATTTTTCCAACAGAGGGAATGATTTAAGCTTCCAAAATTTGTAGATTAGTTCAAGCATACACTTTAATTTGCCTATAATAGCTTATATGAAATGTGTTTATGGTTTTTAAATTACGCGAAAAAACCATATATTTATCGCTTACGCCCATTCCATTTTTTGCTGTTCCATTGCTTGTTTTCTATAAGAGGCCGGCCCAGCCTAAAGTAAAACTAGCAATTAACAAAACTAAAAAAACAAGAAAATTAGCAATCTACATAACATAAATATATATAACATATCCTACACGGTTATTTACTTTAACGCGGCGTCACCTTAACACATAAGTAATAAAAAAATATTTGTACGCCAATCGTACCAGTTTAAAAATCTCCAATTTTATTAATAAAATCTGTGAATAAAAAAATAATTTATTTAAAATGTGAACTAAGCTTTATGCTTTCCGCCTGTTGTGACTTGTACATTCCATTATAGGTGACCATACGAAAAGTCACAAATCGGAACTCACATAATGCTACTTTCTTTCACTTTTAAAGTGTTTATCAATAACCGATAATAGTTATCACAATTTCATTTTTTATACCAAATACTAAACGAAATTTGCAACGTGTCAACAGTAATAACAGTTGGAGAAAGTATATTAATGCTTACAAAATATGGTCAGTTATCTGAACAAAGAAACCGTTCCTGAAGAACCGTCCAATCTGCGTCCGCACCTTGTAGCAGATTTTTAACTACTAAATTCAAATTGGAGTTTCTCGATGTACAATGAAATATAGTGCTATCATTTAGTGCCGAATATTTTTGTAGTATGTTTATAAAACTAAAAAAAGAACGGTCACTAAACTGAACATTTTGGTTGGGTCGTTTTTTCATGATTATAATTTTAATTAATTTTTAGTTAAATTATGTTAGATTTTTCAATAACAACGCATTCAATTGATACATTAACTATTTAGAAATCTAAAATATGTTTTTAAGCAGCTTACTTTAAGAAAAAAATTAGTTATTAAAGATTTTTTTACAACTTCTGGGAAGGGGACAGGTAAATTAAATAGGTTTCAGTACATAAAAACCCTTATAAATCTCATACTAAATAAAATTTTATACAAACGTGAGTTTACTTTATTAAAAGAAAACTTGTTTTTGCTCCTACATTAAAATTACAAAATGTTAGTATGTAATTTACAATTTTTTTTGAAAATGCCCAGCAGCGTTCAGAATTACGCGCGAGTGCGTTGCGAATGGACGCATTTGATTAGAGCGTGATAAGTGATAACTTCGAGTACATGTTTGTAGCATAAAAACGCGCATAAAGCGCGGTATCTGGATGCAATAAAAATTGAAACGCGCGTATGGACTACGCGCGTAAAACGCTTCATATGGACAAGCACTTACTCTCTATTTCATAAACCACACAACAATTAATCTGATCATAGTTCGAGGACTGATTGCAAGATCCAACAATTAACAAAAAAAAAAAATATTTTAAAAAGATAAAACCAATTTCAAAAGTGCATACATAAAGTCGGTTAAAAATCTTCTTAATGTAATAACTTATTCACCTTATGCCTGTGCTGAGTACATCTTGTGCAGCACTGCTGATGTCATTCACGTCATCACTACTGGCAACCCCCTCACCTCCACCCAAGTCTTCATCCATTGTGCTCGACTCCTCTGTAATAAATATAATATTTTTATAACCCTTATGGTTTGAAAACAATATTAAAATTTTATATATACCAGCTAAGGGCAAGATTAAAACAAAAAATGGCATTTACATGGAGTGAATTGATAGTAAAAGTCATAGCAGTCCACCGAACTTGATCCAACACTGGAAAATATTAGAAAGACTATGCATGTGACCATCTCTAAATCAAAACATACCATCTTGGACAATTGGTGCACCTTCAATGGGCAAAGCAGAACTGATAGATTGGTCCGGAGACTCCTCCTGTGGTTCGCCTTCCTCTGTTCCATCTCCCTCTTCCAAGCCTTGTTCTTTCAGTAGTGGATCCAAGGCATGCTCCTCTTGGGGAGAGTTGTCTTCAGTTTCAGCCTGTAAATATTAATTTGTTATAATTTTAATAGATGCTTGGTATGACTTTTCTTATCAATTTGTATATGTATTAAATATCATTTATACTATGTATATTCTATGAATACTATCTGGGGGCATGGGAGTGCCCCCACCAAGATGAGCCTAGTGAAGCGCGCAAGGGCTCTCCTACCTTTTCTCAAAAGGTTTCGTCGTATTTTTGAACCCTCGTAACTTTGGTTTGAATAATGTCAAATAGTTGAAATTTTTAAGATACTCATAATATATTGTGATACAATATAATATGAGTTATACTCATTGTAGTAGCAGAATATGTACAAAACTTACTGGAGTAGACAAACAGTTATCTCCGATATATGCAGACTCATCTCCGACTGCCCCTGGAGTAGTTTCATCTATGTCCATTTCTTCTTCCGCTGAAGCATTAGCTAAAATATGAACAGTTGTGTGAATATAAGATAAATGAAAACCTTTTATCCCAGTAGCACCATTAAATTGCCCAATTAGTCATGAAGAATGATGAGGTTATAGGGACACCAACATGAACATTGATTTTTAGACCTCTCCCTTTTACCTGGGTCGGCTACCGGCTGCTCCAAAAACTCAGGTTGTAAACCATCCCCTAAGTCCGGAAGATCACTGCTGCTTGTAGGAGCACCACCATTTGCAGCTACATGTAATGGACATATCCCTAAGTCTTAGTTTTAAAGTAAACAGAGTTATTTAATACTAATTATTGTAAATTATTTTGATGCTACATACTAATCAGAAATAAGTATAAAGCGCTTAAAACCACGAAATTTCCTGAACTTAACATTACACATTTTATTTCTGTAAATGTAAGATACCTAGAATTTGGACTTACTAGCATCATCCGCCGATGGTATTGCTTCAGATTCATCCCCTGCGATATTATTATCACTTATATCTGGTAAATTATCAGATGGGTTTTCAACTAAAGGGGACATTTCGGCGCCATCCGCAACATCCCCTTGGAGTACAGGCTCTGAATCCATTTCGGTAATAACTAGGCACGTACTTCAGTAAGCACAAATAAACATTGAAATTCGTACGGTTTTTAGTATTAAAAACTTAGCATATTTCTAATAATTACAAAAATTAGAGATTTTTTGACAGCTTTAAAATGCCGTTCACAGATTTCTGATTTCACAGACCAAGCCAACTCGGCGTCACAAGTTTTTTTTTTTTTCTTGGCTACATTTAGGTTTTGGTAAGAAGACTAAAGCGCTTATTCCATTTATCCTAGCTAGCTAGGTTTCTAGGTAGGATCCTAGCTAGGATAAGACGTGGAATAAGCGCTAAGTGGAATAAGCGCTTAAAAAGTAAAATGACGCTACAGAACATGTTCAGTTAATTGCGACTCAACGGCCAACGTCAAGCGCGTTCAACTTTAGCAGCTCAGTTATATTATCTATCTAATATATAAAATTCTCGTGTCACAGTTTTCGTTGCCATACTCCTCCGAAACGGTTTGACCGATTCTCATGAAATTTTGTGAGCATATTGAGTAGGTCTGAGAATCGGCCAACATCTATTTTTCATACCAAAAATTATTTATATGGCAAAAATTTTAGATTTTTTTCCCTCATGTCCCTTTGTTCCCTTTAATCTTTAAAACTACGCAACGTATTTTGATGATTCTTTCAGTGTTAGATAGCCCATTTATCGAGGAAGGTTATAGGCTATATTTTATCACGCTAAGATTAATAGAAGTGAAGAAATAGAGGAAAATGTGGAAAAAACGGGGAAAATTATTTGAAAGGGCTAACTTGAACGCGCTAATCTCAGGAACTACTGGTCCGATTTGAAAAATTATTTCAGTGTTAGATATCCCATTTATTGAGGAAGGCTTTAGGCTTTATTTTATCAATTATCACGCTAAGACTAATAGGAGAATGTGGAAAAACGGGGGAAATTATTTGAAAGGGTTTATCTCGCGAACTACTGGAGCAATTTTATGTTATTTGGCTGATATAAGAAGCAGACCACATGAAGGATGGTGATAAGCTATCGATTTTAATATTTTTTCAGTGGCTATATATTTTATACCCATGCGACGCCGGGGTGGGTCGCTAGTATTATATAAAGTTGTTTAATAAGTTAGTAACTCAGTTAGTAACTATAAAATAATAACGTAAAATTTTAAATAAAGCAAACAAAATATTCCAATGAGTTACGATTTTAAAAACACGAACTACGAACATATTCAGTATGTATCATAATTCATATTCCAATGAATTGCGATTTACGAAGTACTTCAGTAGTTCGAGCGACAGAGTGACGACATCGGTATGAAATTCGCGCGCGGACCACAGATTAATATATTATGTAGCAAGCTAGCGCTGACTGAATTCGCCGCCGGCCGCGGCACGCGAGCCTATATTTATTTATACTCGCGCGATACCAGCGCCAGTGTTGTCACATCTACCAACTTTATGGTAGATCTACCTATTTCACCTCCCTTCTAACCTGTCTACCAACTTCAGTATCAAATCTACCTATTTTTCAACATAATAATTATCATTGTTCACGTACAAATAATAAACGTTACAGGCTGCTCGGATAGCATTTTGGTATATTGAGTCGTCTTGGTACAACACTTCCTTCAGCAATTATTATTAGGTATCATTAAAAAAAATACGGACCGCTGCTACCAACCCGAAACATAAAATTATTAATAGTTGATTAATTATTGATTCTCAAATAAGTATATATTTCAAGATAAAAATCTATCAGTATAGTCTGAAATCTGAATATCGTCGAGGAGACAAGTAGGTACTTGCACTTCCACATAGCAGTGCAAAGTAGAGTGCAAATGTTGTGAGACTGTTCTCCTCTGCCAACAATTTAATGACATGTCAGAGAAACCTCAGCACTGACACATTAGATTACAGTGGTCCTCCACCTTTTTATTATGCGGGTCTTGTACAAACATGTTTTGGTCTTGGTGACGCGGGCCGCAACAGAAAAATTTTAGCGTTAAAAAATAACATTCTTCAAAATTAACGATTTAATTAAGTGGAAATAATTTCACGACTATCACGACGACTTTACATTATTTATTCAGTGGGCGTGAATTTCAAAATAGTTTAACATCACGCGGGCTGCAAATAAAGTCCCGGCGCGGGCGGGCGGGCCGCATGCGGCCCGCGGGCCGCGGGTTGGGGATAGCGACATTGGAAGGTTTGCTTCATACGTTGCTCTTCGTTCTTTAAAATGAACCTAATTTCAAAGAACGAAGAGCCGAGTGCTGACTGCTGAACATATAAAATTATTCAATAAAAACATGTATAAATGTTACGGGTAATGCTAGAAAGTGGAGTAAACCTAGGTTTACCCGGGTTGACTTAGTATTACCCAAGTCTTTTGGGTAAAGTCCGAATTATAAGAAAAATAAATTTTAATTCGGGGTTTACCCATACTCACCTGGGTTTACCCAACTCTAGCTGGGTAATGTTAGGTGTTGCGTAATTTTCGAGCCTGTGGCATAAAACTCGGGGGCCCGCGTTCCCCCGCTACTATTGAGGAAATGTTCTCAAGGAATCAGTTTTCCGTTTGTCATGATGATAAACTGATTGATATAGAAAATATATCACCCGAAAAAAAAAGTTTACGACAGCTTGCAAATGACAGTCACTTTCAGGAGGCCAGGGTTATAAAAGATGTAATTGCAAAACAAAAAGTACTACAAAGAAGTGTTCATGCAAAGCTGCAGAAAACTTGTGCAATTCAAAATGTCACAGCAGTTTATCTTGCTCAAATAAATAATTTTAATTTTTATTACAACAACCGCTAATTAGTTTTTGCCATTGAAGCTATTAAGTTTATGTTCTTCGAGAAATTACGTTTGCCTTTGTATGTTTTTTAAATAATAAATGCTTAGAATACCCTTGGATATTCATTTTAGTAATTAATTGGGCAAATTTTTAACATTACCCAGCCAGAGTTCGGTAGACTTAGGTGAGCATGTGTAAGCCCCGAGTTAAAATTTATTTTTCTTATTATTCGGACTTTACCCAAAAGACTTGGGTAATACTAAGTCAACTCGGGTAAATCTAGGTTTACTCCACCTTCTAGCATTACCCGTAACATAAACACTATCAATAAAACTCTCTCTATGGATAAACTAGCATTTTTATTCTAAAAAATTTACTGATATGAGGGTGGTAGATCTACCAACTTTTGGTTCTAACGTCTACCTCATTCTACCAATTTTTGACATGACGTCTACTGATTTTCTAAAATTTGGTGTGACTGACCAGCGCCACGTTTCGCAGCCCGCGGGACGGCCAGTTTCCCGCGCGGCAATCTGTTAGATTTGTAAATATTTCTTATTCGATATTTTTCTCTTTCTCACTTTTGTAAATATTTTGTATCCCTTTCTGTATGTCCTTCTCTAATGTTAATAGCCAATCACAAACAACCTTTTAACTTTGTGTACAGTTTTGTAATAATAATAATTACGTAAAATTTAGTATTTAAGCAGCACAAATCTCTCAATGAAGCACTCCAGTTCACCACAGTAAATCGAGTTTTACTCTTTACTCCTCCGACCTCTAGTGAACTCTTATACCGCATTTACACATTCGCGTTCGCCATTCGCCTCGTCATCGACGAAGCATTCGACGAAACATTCGTGTACGAATGCTGTCGCGAACTACCGTTCACACATTCGTGGGGTGCAGTGGTCTCGAACCTACCGATTTTTCGGTATTTCTACCGAAATGGGCTCTGTTCTACCGAAATACCGAAACATAACGATTTTTCAACGATTTTTACCTTTCAGTATACATGGAATTTTTTTAAGTTGACAACTCCTTTCATATACCTATAATGGGGGAAGCCCTCAATAGCATGGACCTATCATGGATGGGGCTTTCCGCTCCACTCGAGAATTTACCTGTCTAGTATATATGTCACCGTTAGATTGTAAACTCCGCGAGATTGTAATATGACGAAGTGATGGATTGTAAACAAACAGTTTTCCGGTGATTTTAAATTAATTATTTCGTATTTACAATAACTTCAATTGCCTGAATATTTGATGTATAACATTGAATAAAATTTAGATATATTTAAAGTGCAGTTTGAATTAAAATTAGGTTAATTTTAATAACCGAACATTCAAACAGCACCTAAAATATATCTAAATTTTATTTTATGTTATATATCTTATACCATTGGGCATTAAAGTTATTTTAAATACGAAATAATTAATTTAAAATCACCGGAAAACTGTTTGTTTATAATCCATCACTTCGTCATATTACAATCTCGCGGAGTTTACAATCTAACGGTGACATATTAAATAAACAGAAATTCGGTTTAATTTTTTCAATTTTCACTTTGAATTTGAAGATAGACACTATCAAGACAGTGATAAGTGATGACTGATGAGTGATGACAGACGGGAAAATTTTTCCAAACGTAATCACGCTTGCAAGGTGTATTATTTTCTTTGTATTTTCACAGAAAACGCTTATTACATTTTAAATATTGTCACCTTGCACATTTTTATCTCGAATTAATGTTCTCATATTTTTTATTTCATTTAAAAAATTTCCCGCCTGTCAGCACTTTCTTGACAGACTATATGATTGCTATATTTTAATTATTTTAGTCTGTAAGTTTTTCAATAAATAAACGAATTTGATTGTATAATGAATATTGTATTTTTTTTTGTCAAATACCGATTTTGGGTACTAATATGTATACCGATTTTAGCTGGCAATTCTACCGATCTCGCTCTTTGACGTTCGAGACCACTGGTAGGGTGATTCATTTTGGCATTCGCACACGAACATGGAGGACGTGTTCATAATATTATGATAGCGACGTTGAATGAAAAATATTATGGAATTTATAATAGCGATATTTTGGGTTCCAAAATAATATGAGCACTTCCTTTTTGTAAAATTCTAGGAATTCTAAAATTCGCCCTTCACTCCACTCCATTTTTATTACATAATAATAATAATACTTAATCTGTATTGAAAACCAAAATATATTTCCTTAATATAATATTAGCCCGCCTAACTGCAATAGTTTGTCGGCGGGCTACGCGCACATAAATACGAAACTAATAAAATATATAACATTATACTTTAACAACAAAATACGGTATATAATCTTTTTGTTTAAGTATGTATATGTTACATCTTAAATTATGACTTAAGTTTACACAATGGTACACAAATGTGTGAACGGTAGTTCGCGACAGCATTCGTATTCGAATGTTTCGTCGAATGCTTCGTCGATGACGAGGCGAATGGCGAACGCGAATGTGTAAATGCAGTATCAGAGGACCGGTTGGTCTCTTAACCCCGCGTTCCATTTGATGTTAAAAACGATCAAAACGCTTAAAATGCCTCCTATCTTGAGCGTTTTGATCGTTTTTAACATCAAATGGAACGCGGGGTAAATTTCATTTAAAAAAAACATGGAGAGGAAGAAGAAGAAAAATAAAAGAATGTGTCAAATGATGTCAAAACTCAAAAATCAAAACGAAAATATTTCGGACAAAATTAATTTAAATCAAAAAAATTCCTACATATATTTTGATCTAAATAAAATAAAGTATTCATTACAAAAATGGACAACAAAAAACCAGGGGAAGGGATTCGCTCTATGAGATCTACCACAGCATTCAGAGTTATAAATTTTGAGCTGTATGCAAAACCTGTAAGATAATCAAAAATATTTTAAAACTCAGCTACCGGACTGTGTAATTCTAGTTTATGTGCAATGTGAGCTAAAATGGGAGTAATAGGTTTGAACATGACGTTAATTTTTGATTTCAGAATATAGTAATAATGAGCTTAGGTCTGACTTGTTTTGGACTTGCTTTAGGTTATATTGCCTATATGAGACAAAAATACGAATCTATGGGCTACTATGCTGCAGTTAATGAAGATGGAAAGGAAATATTCGAGAAAAAGAAATCTAAATGGGATTAAACATTGTGAGACAAAGCAATATCAAAATGTTTGTGTAGGCTGTAGGTAATAGGTAAGCCAAATAATATAATGATAAGTTATTAAGATTGTACAAATAAAATATATTCTTTTTAGCATATTACAGGACCCGTTATTATGAATATTCAAAAATCCCAATCCTTTATCATGTAAGCACAACCCAGTTAAAAGATTTTGAGACTCGGCTGGTATAGGTAATAGGTATTCAATCAAGTTTTAAGATGTTTTGACTGGGACTGGACTAAAATATAGACTTAAAGTAACTTTCAAAATTTAAAACAAAAAAGCAATCTCTACTCACAGTAATTTATTTACACAAGTTAGATCAGTGGTCCCAAACCTTTTTTTCATGCGGGCCACAAACATGTTTTGGTCTTAGTGTCATGCAGGTCATGTGCTACCATATGTGCAATGTGTGCAATGCACACGGGCGCCATCCTCTAGGGGCGCCAAATCGCCATCCTTAGGGGCGCCCAAACCAAGGACCAAAAAAATATGCCTAAAGAGGTGCCAAAAACCATTTTTTTGCACACAGGCGCCAGTAGCCCTTATGGGGGCCCTGGTGTCACAGACGGCAATAAAAAAATTTTAGGGTAAAAAAATAACATTCTTCACAATTAACGATTTAAAAGTGGAAAAAAATTAACGACTATCATGCAGACTACATTATTTTGCCGGTGGGCATGAATTTCAAAATTGTTTAACATCATGTGGGCCACAAATAAAGTCCCCACGCTTGGGGCTAGCAGAGTTAGATGCTTAGGCCTGACTATTTATACGGGCCTTAGTAGCAAGTATAGAACAGGTTGAGATTCATTTTTGATAAACAAGAGTACTTATACTCTATATACATATATAACACTATGGCTATAAAATATACAACCATATGTTGTTATATAAATACTCTTGTTTATTGTTGTTTTATTTAAACTAGCTGTTTGACCGAGCTTTGTTTGGTATTCGATAAAACACGAATAAAATGACATTTTCCAAAAATGATTCCTACCTAGATCGATTTATCGCCCCCGAAACCCCCTATATACTAAATTTCATGAAAATCGTTGAAGCCGATTCCTAGATTCCAATTATATGTATCAGTTTGTTTTGATCGCGGTAGCGAACGGTCGCGCACCGCTCAACAACACACGCAGCAAATATTAATAAAATTAATTAATATTTCGCGAGTCGCGCGGCTCGCAGCCGCTGCACTGATACCATGGCGCTCGTATCCAACGAGCTGCTGGCGTTCGTACAACACGTCGTCAACACCATGGACGAAGATAGCATCGTGCAGCTGTGCAGGTCAACCTACACCAGCGAGGAGATCTGCAAGGGCAGACTGATGCTGTATGAAGCGCTTGGCAAGACAGCACAGATGACGTCCCAGAGGAGAGACGGATGCGGACAAAGCTTGCAGGACATCATCTCCCTGCTCAAGCAGACTAATCCTGCGGAATTGCCAGTGTTTGTGGCCAAGCAGCTCCACAAACTGCTGGCGGTATCGACGGACCATGTCAACGTCTCCAGCCTGCTCCAGAAGTTCAACGTCATGAGGGCGGAGCTGGACGAGATGCGAGGTAGATTAGATGCCTCGGAATCCACCATCAGTGAGTTACGTAATGAATTATTACAATTAAAAAGTAATAATTCATGTAGGTCACCCGAGCATCCGATCGACTCGATAAATATGCGTCGCGAAGCTCAGCGCGACTCGCCGTTTTGCACATCGCGTCAGCGAAACCGAGTGGGTCAGCAACAGCCGCCGCCGTCAGCTCGCCGTCACGAAATTGAGGCCATCGACTCGACAGAAAAATTATGCAAGCGTCGCTGCTTGCCCCGCACCGCCCCCGCGGGTAAAGGCGAGGGGTGCAAAGGAGGGCCGCAAGGCTGAACACCTTCGACTCGACAAGGACGAGAGCAGGAGGTGCGATGAGGAGGGCTTCACTCTGGTGGAGAGGAGGAAGAAGAGGAAGCCCACCGTCCGTAATCACCGCGGCACCGCACCTTATGTGCCCGAGCTGCGCCTGCGCAGCGAGGTGCCCGCGACGCCGCTCTACGTGTCGCGTCTGCACTGGTCCATGACGGTCGAAGAAGTCGTTAACTACATCCGCGAGAAGACCACCTACACCTTGTGGGTGGAGCGTCTGCACTCTCGCCACAAAGTGAATTTCAGTTCCTTTGTGGTAAGAGTGCCGACTCAAGTTTTATCCATCTTCGAGGTGGAGGAGTTCTGGCCCGCCGGTGTAGTTTTCCGGAGGTTCCGGGGGAGGCTCCCGAACGAAGCGCGCATCACGTCGCCGAAAGAGACTTTACGTGATAAAATGTAGTGTGATTGTGTGTGTGAATGTGTAAATAATATATATTAGGATAAAATTGTTGGGCGTGCATCCGTTGTCTGATTGCCATAACACAATTTTTTACTTAGCATGGGATTAGAGGACGTGATGTAGGTACGCTACTTTCCGTATATAAAAAAGTACTCTGTGTACGCTACTTAGCTTTTATACTATTGTATATTATTGTATGCTTAATAAAGAATTTGAAGAATTTGATGTATGTTGCAGTCATCTGGTTCAATCTGCGATTCGATTGAATGACTAACGTATTCATTGAATGACACCATTCAATTGAATGACTAAAGGAAAAAGCTGAAAGAAAGGCTGCATTCAATCGAATCGCAGATTAAACCAGATGACTACGACATATATATGTATATGTTACCGCTAATGTGCGTAAACAAGTTAGACTGCAGATTAACAAGGTATTCTGCAGATTATCTGGGTGAGTCAGTTGAAACTTGAAGTGCAAAAAGTTTATTCTATTCTCATTAAATTACAAAAAACAGGTTCTTGTTTGAATAAAACATGTTAATTAGTTGTAGAGAATTATTTCATATATTTTTTTGGACATAAACAAAGAAATAAATTATTAAATTTAAAGTAAAATGTTACTTAGAAAAAGACCAACCAAAACAAAACAGTCTTAGGTTGAAAAACTTAAGTCAAAGTTTTTAGTTCTTTTACGAAGAAAGAGAATGAAAACTGACTAGGTAAAGTGCAAATATAAGCCTTTTTTATTTAAGTTTCACACTTTAACGGATGGTATCAAGGAATCTGCAGATCACCTAGGTAATGTGCAGTGTTTCCACTATAATGATTTCGTTTCCCCACGCGGCACGCCTCAATGGGGATTGTCCATTTTTTTTTAATTTTGCTCATTACTAAAACATTTCGAGGAATAAGGTCAGTGATCGTTTTTCTGTATATAAACGAAAAAATATCCATTAGTTACTTATATTTTTGAACAAATATGTTTAACCTTAGTTTGACCTTCAATGGCGTTAAATTAGCAATAAATTCGACCAACATTACATTTCGAGCTTTTGGTAAGCTTCTCGTATCAGCTTTCACATAATGAGAACTTGCATTTGACGAACCAGCCATTATAAATAAGATTGAAAGGAAATTTAAAACATACTGCAGAGGTCAATGAGAGGTTTTCTTATTTTTAATCTCCACCAGACGGCGTGACGATAGACACTTCTAGATTTTCTATTGGTTCCCCACCGATCTGAAATTATCTGCAGGTTGCCATCACGGATATCTACATATTGGTTGTGTTTCTAAAAAATATCAGTGTACTGTCAAGTGTGGTATAAATCAAAATATCTTAAACCTAAGCGATAATTGGCATAAGCGATTAGGTCAGTATACTGGTAACAGTTTAGGAACACGCAAACTGTCAAACTGAAAACTGACAACTGAAAGAGTTTTGGCGGGCATGTCATGGTCATGTCACTTTCAAACTTCTACTTTTTATTGTTGGTGTGGTTTTTATTATTTTTTCCCAAATTGTGTTATTTGGGTCTTTGATGTTCATTATTGGTAAAATATTAGCCATGAAATACCTACCCGTTATTTTGCACAAGTGTAGGTAAGATGTTGTCAAAACCAAAATGTATAATTCCTGTGACATTTGGTGTGAATATCGGTAAATAGGGCTATTTCTTCCGTGAGTTTTAACTAAAACATCGTTGTAATAACTTTGTTATCCTACTCATTGGAATATTATGGCGTCTTCTTCAAATTGAAATGTATCAAGTTTCACATTCTTTTGCTCAGTTTTGTAGCAAATAATGATGGTATTCCCTGGTATTACCAATAGTTGTCTACCCATACGCCATCTAGTTACTAAAATGGAAATTGTTTGACAATCAAATTAAAAAGTTAAGAAAATCCCTCATTGCTCGTTTAAAGATATAAGGTTTGAGGCTACATAATATTATTAATATTAGTAACACGGATTTAAAAAATATATAAATAAATTGATTTGCAATATAAATTATTGCTCTTATTGTTTTATGCGGCAATCGTTTTCCTTGCTTTAATTTTTTTTCCAATATCACATAGCTAAAAACTTGGGTCTAACAAAAATATTTTTTAGTAAATATTTTATTTTACAAAAACTTAAAATTGTGTAACTTAGCGGGCGTGTGAAAAATATTTTTTAAAAAATCGTGCGAAAAAGTGCGAATCGAACTGATGCACGTCGCACGAAGTGATATTATATGGCAGTTTTTGTAGAGATAGGTATTTTATGGGTATCTTTATTTTTATTATAGCCGAAACAGAAATTCATAATCTGTGAAAGTTATAACTCTCTAGCTACCCGGTTCTGAGATACAGCCTGCCCCTCTAGCATACGCCAACGAAAAAATTTTGTCTACACGTTTTCTCGATGTTTGATGGCTTTTCTCTTCATCTCTATTGACCCTAACATGACATACATTTTTTCTCATGTAGATCTGTCGTTAAAATCTATCGACAAAATGTCAAAAATTGATTTTGACATTATGTCGTTATTTATACGTTAGTATCCCTTAGTAGTCTGTGGTCGTTATCGACAATATAACTACTCACGAGAGTGAGATATCTCGAAATTTTCTCGTTTGCGCATCTTAGGCCGGCTGGAGTCACTAGTGACTAGAGTCTAGAGTCTAGACGGACAGACAGCGAAGTCTCAATAATAGGGTCCCGTTTTTTACGCTTTGGGGGAACCCTAAATATGAAGTATCCCGCCTTTTTAACTTGATACTGTTCTTGGGTAGCTGTATATGAAAAAAAAACAATGTCACGACATGTCACATGCTGTTTAGCATGCTGTGGTCAAAATTCAAATATCAAAAAACTAGATGACATTTGAAAGAACTCAAAATCAAAATAAATGTTTTTAGAATTAGTCGGTAATAAACTTTATTTTCCCAGTATTTAAATCTTAACTAAAATCAAAATGTTTTCAGCGCTAAAGAAATTAACTAAGAGTGGCGAGGATCGGTGTGCACCACCGATGCCAATGTCCTCTTCGCTGCAGAAAAGATTTTCCAGAGGCGTTCATTTTAATAGTAATTACTTTATATTTTTCATTAATTTTGTTGCGTAGTAAACAAGTTGTACATTCTGTATTATATTTTAGTGAAAATACTCATCAAGGGTGATAGAAATGTAGGAAAATCGTGTCTTCTGCAACGTCTTCAAGGAGGAGCATTTACTGAAGAGTATGTGCCAACAGAGCAGATACAAGTGGCACCAATTCATTGGACATACAAAAACTCAGATTACATAGTTAAAGTAAGTGTTCAGAATATAAACTACTGTTTCTTTTCATTTATATAAAGGAATAGAGAATAATATTATGGTTAAAAGTTAATTTTTATCAATTTGATATCAAATTTAATTAAGATGCTTATTTACAAATTATAAAAAAAAAAACTTAAAATATTTATAGGTTGAAGTATGGGAGGTAGTGGATAAGGGTCGCACAAAGAAGAAACCACCATTGGGCTTGAAACTTGAGAACCAGGCTGCACAGGCACAGACTGATGATGCTGAAACACCAGTACTAGATGCCACTTTCTTAGATGTTTACAAGAATGCAACTGGAGTCATTTTAATGATGGATATTACAAAACCATGGTAATTATTTCATAGACTTATAATTCATATTCTTTATTTTAACATATCAATGTGTTACATTAATTTGAAACAATACCAGCTATACAATCTACACATTAACTTCTACCCAATTAAAACAAGTATGAGGACCTACGAATAACAAAACTAAGGAAACATAACTCCCATACTTTAACCGTTTTAAATTTGACTCCTTTTCGAACACTAAAATATGACAATTCAGATTCTCTCCAAGGTCGTTTCACAGGTAACGAATCATAATATTGCGCGCTGGATGATAGCCTGTGCGGTTATTGTCACTGTCACAGTTATGAAACAAAACCATGGACAATAATTGTCAAAAGCGGATGGGATTAAACGAAGAAAGGAGTACATAATTATTATTTTAAAATCAAACATTTTCCTCTGGTCCTTAAGTCATTGATAATAATAATACTTACATATTATATAATAATTTTGAACAAACCTTGTATGACTCGGACAAATTTAAAACTATCCAGAGCACTAGACAAGATGTTTTCAGATTACAAAAATCCATGTGCTAAATTATTACGGAATTGAAATAAAAAATTTACAGTGCAAATAGGCAATGCAGATTTTCGTCATCTCTTTAATTTTTAGTCATTACTCATAAAAAATATATCATGACTATTAAAGTGTATGCAGTAAGTATGCTACATAAACGAGTAATCTGGCTCGGCATCCAATTCGGTTCGTTTCTTACTAAACGAAGTATGAACGGCATTATAAAAATAAGACACTCCATACTGATGTCAGTCAGACCCTTGTTTATGATTAAATTGTTACATCTTGCATAACACTGTCCATGGCAACTTTGTAAAAATTTTGTAATTATATTATTTTTTGATTATTGCATTTTTACAATAACATGTAAACTTAATAAGACAGACACAGAGACCAGCTTAATTTTACGCAAATACCCTGGCATCCAACTTAAATAAACCATCTTTTTGGCATGTTTTGGGTCGGAAAAAATACAAGAACTTTACCTAAGCATAATTTTAAAAAGTTTACTTACTTACTGATGAAACTTGAAAGGTTATTCCTGTATTAAAAGTCGTATCTGTATGACTTCTACACCATTTCACAGGGCATTTAGGCATTTTAATAACGAAAATGTTGTAAAAAGCTACTTAAAAAGTAAGTAAACAAATTGTAAAATGAGCTTGACAATAATTATCATGTCAACCTGGTTGAATGTCACTTGCGTAGATATACAAAAAAAATGTGTACCAAACAAATGCATAAAGTATACATGTATTCGGGTCACATTTTGTAGCCTTTTGTTGCACTTTTTTTGACGGAGTTACTCTTCCTTAGTTTTGTTATTTGTAGATTAAGACACACAAAATTATGATACTGCTATAAAGGGTTATAAAATCTGATTACACATTTTATGGACCAGGGATGTGACACTAGAAATGCTGGCTACCCTTGGCCTGGGCTACCCCGTCCTTGGCTACCACCAAATGAGTTTACTTACCATTAAATTATCCATCTGTTTGTTTCCTGGTTTATTATTAAAAATAGGTAAAGCTTTTGTTTTTTTTTTGTAGGACGTTTGATTATGTTGTGAAAGAACTGTCAAGGATACCAGCTGACCTTCCAGTTGTGTTACTAGGTAACCACTGCGACATGCAGCATCACAGGCAGGTCCAGTCACATCACATTGAGCAAGCCCTGCAACATGCTAAAGCTGTGAGGTGAGTTTTATTTTTAATCCACGTAACTATAAATGCGAAAGTATTCTTTGAGATGCAGAAATCTCCACTCTGATGCTGGCAACTCCTAAATGGGGAGGCTTACACCAAAAGAAGAAGACGAAGAGATGCAGAAAAGAATAAACTATAATACCTAGATAGGAAAAACCTTACTTATTAGTCCAACTAAGATCTAAGAACTCAACCATGTCATAGAATATACTTAGTCTTGGTACAATTAAATGATAAAATCTTTGTTATCCTTACAAATAAAAATATTTACACAGCAAATAATTAAACAAAATCTGCTTGTTTTTGTCTGACCCCATGTCCCATACACCCATGACTCCCAAGTGACTATTCTAACGAATAGTCACTTGGGAGACAAAGACAGCTGACGACAAATAAAGACAGCTAAGATACATTTAAGTGACTTTAGAAAATGTAGGTTCACACTTTAGTTTTTATTGCAGAACTGCACCCATCCGCTATGCTGAATCGTCCATGAGAAATGGTTTTGGCCTAAGACTTCTTCACAAATTTCTGAGTGTGCCTTTTCTGAGGCTACAGAAAACCAGCTTATTGGAACAGTTGCAAAGGAACCAAAAGGATATGGAGGAAATTGAGAAGGAGCTAGACGACTTTCAGGTATAGTTAAGCTATTAATTGGTTTCAATTCATGATTAAATATATTTTAAGAAACATTGCGTTAAGGGCCTCCACTAGGTGTGGTAGATGCCTTTTTGCATTGCCTTAGCTAGAGGAGGCGCTTAAACGGCTCGCAATAAACTTACTTAATAATTAAATTATGAAACATACTCACCAGTCACCACATATTATATCAAACAAAAATTACTCCAACAAAAATTTGGCAACATATTCTTACCCCCTTAACCTTTACCAATAAGGCTTCTTACAGACGAACGGCACTTGTCAACGGCACACGTCCACATTTGACGGCTGCCGTCGACAAGTGCCGTTCGTCTGTTAGAAGCCTAAAATAGATACATCACCATATACAGATGTGAGTATTGTCTTAAGTTAAAAGTTCAGACAAAGACAAATCACTGTATACATAATATGTACTTAGATAAATGTTTAGTAAGTAAAAAATAAACATGTAATTCTTTATTTCTTTGCCTTTATAATAGGAGTCCGAGGTAAATTTCAGTATGAATAATTGCTACCTGACAAAAAGCAACAGTTGCTATTATAGTCGGGACATTTTAATAGGCCACATTTGACAGTTCATCAAAATTGTACCAGGTAACCTTATAGCGACGTACATAAAAAATAAATATTTTCGTTTTGTTATAACTGCACAATTGACTAACTTTTTTCAATGACGATTACATATTTATTGTAAATATGACCGATGCGAATTATTTAACGATTTGCTTCTATTGATAAACAATTCTAAACGTAATAAACAAATTCTGATCTTAATAATTGCACGTCGTTACAATGTTACGTTAGCTGACCTTTTTTCTTTTTAAACTCTAGGGAAGTTACCCTAAAAATTGGAAGCGAATAAATAGTATCGATGCATTGATTACTTGTAACGAAATATCCCCATAAATTAATAACCACGTTGTGAAAAGTAACACATATTTATGTGAAATGAATAATGATAATACTACATTTAACAGTTTTTATAATTCAAGCGAATAAATGCATTTTTTTTTTGTAAATCATGTACTTGTCTTATTTTGCTCCTTGAATTTGCAAAAGAAAAAGTAATAATGGGACAGGAGTTTGTTTAAAACGTATAAAATTTAAATATTTTATTTCAAGTCCGTATCGATTTATTCGTTTTGGTCGATGTT
Organism: Lysandra bellargus; assembly: GCA_905333045.1. NCBI lineage: Eukaryota > Metazoa > Arthropoda > Insecta > Lepidoptera > Lycaenidae > Lysandra > Lysandra bellargus. The sequence continues at coordinate 1,633,509 of HG995333.1, forward strand.
TTTACGCAGCTCACCTCACTATGGAGATTAATCTGACAGATGTCAAATGTGGCCTATTAAAATGCCCCGACTGTAGTATTTCATTTACATTTAGATGTCACAATATAACATCTCCTGGCTTGTCTTGCAATTGCACAAATACACTTAAAATAGACTAGCCTTTTAGCTTTCTTCTTCAAGCTTATAATATACAAAGGTAGCAAGCAAACATCTAGTTCCGCTATCCCCAACCCGCGGCCCGCGGGCCGCATGCGGCCCGCTGCCGCCGGAACTTTATTTGTGGCCCGCGTGATGTTAATCAATTTTGAAATTTACGCCCACTGGCAAAATAAGGTAAAGTCTACGTGATAGTCGTTAAATTATTTCCACTTTTAAATCGTTAATTTTGAAGAATGTTATTTTTTAACCCTAAAAATTTTTATTGCGGCCCGCGACCCCAAGACCAAAACATGTTTGTGGCCCGCGTGAAAAAAAGGTTGGGGACCACTGATCTAGTTATACTACATACACCTGTAGTGCTATTTGATATCTACGGCGATTGCCACACTTCGTCAGTTAAAAACCTAAAGTAAAATACTTTATCAATATTCAATACTAGATGACGCCCGCAACTTGGTTGCGCCAAAATTAACGAATTTATCGCGCGGGAATCATACATTTTTCGGGGATAATTTTCAGAACTCTGAAGAAGCACATTACAACATATTCGTCGATCGTCTGGCGAACAAAAGACGGCAAGGTGCAGAAAACGAGCCTAGAATTATTAACGACCGCTCGCCCAGCATCGTGTTGGGTGCGGGCAAACCTATTATTCCACCAAGTGTTAATCCTCTGGTAAGTCGCATAATCCTATTATGTCCCAGTCATAGTTGCAGCGATTAATACTGACTGAAGCAACTTCTATACATATTATAAAACAAAGTAATTTTTTTCCCTCATGTCCCTTTGTTCCCTTTAATCTTTAAAACTACGCAACGGATTTTGATGATTCTTCCAGTGTTAGATAGCCCATTTATCGAGGAAGGCTATAGGCTATATTTTATCACGTTAAGACTAATTGGAGCGAAGAAATAGAGGAAAATGTGGAAAAAACGGGGAAAATTATTTGAAAGGGCTAACTTGAACGTGATAATCTCAGGAATTACTGGTCCGATTTCAAAAATTCTTTCAGTGTTAGATAGCACATTTATTGAGGAAGGCTATAGGGCATAGGCTATCTAAGACTAATAGGAGAATGTGGAAAAAAATGGGAAATTATTTGAAAGGGCTTATCTCGCGAACTACTGGAGCAATTTTTATGTTACTTGGCACAGATAAGAAGTAGACCACGTGAAGGATCATAGGTTATCGATTGTAATCATTTTTTTCAGTGGCTAATGGCTATATATATTTTATACCCGTGCGACGCCGGGGCGGGTCGCTTGTTTCAATATATTTTGTACTCTAGGTCTAGAGTCTAGCGCCGCAATCCCCAACCCGCGGCCTGCGGGCCGCATGCGGCCCGCCGGGTCTTTATTTGTGACCCGCGTGATGTTAAATAATTTTGAAATTCACACCCACTGGCAAAATAATGTAGACTACGTGATAGTCGTTAAATTTTTTCCACTTTTAAATCGTTAATTTTGAAGAATGTTTTTTTAACCAAAAAAAAAAAATTATTGCGGCCCACGACCGCGACACCAAGACCATCAAAACCATGTTTGTGGCCCACGTGAAAAAAAGGTTGGGGACCGCTGGTCTAGAGTCTAGAGCAGGGGTTCCCAAACTGTGCGCCGCGGCGCCCCGAGAGGGGCGCCGCACCGTGAGCCGATCCTCCATCATTATCCATATAACCACACATTTTATAAAATGAAATTATAATATGAATTATACAAAGCAGGCAGATTATTAGAGAGCATTAAAGGTGTATATTTATGTATCTTTTTGTAATAGCTAGGTAAAGTAGGGCGCCGTTATAAAAAAATTACTTTTAAGTGCGCCGCAGGCTGAAAAAGTTTGGGAACCCCTGGTCTAGAGTGTCGATTTCCTGAAAGGCTGCTTCACAGCTTCTGCTACTATGTCCGTTTAATTAGTTCGGATATTACACGCTCTACTTCTTTGGTAAAAAATCACAATGTAATTATTATAATTTAGACTAGATGATGCCCGCAACTCCGTTGCGCCAAAACTCGTTTATCGCGCGGGAACCGTACATTTTTCCGGGACAAAAAGTATCCTATGTCCTTTCCCGGGACTCAAAGTATCTTCATTTTCAGCAAAAAATATCAAATTTCAGCAAAATCGGTTCAGCGGTTTGAGCGTGAAGAGGTAACAATAATATATAATTTAATTATTTACTAATATACTAATATTATAAATGCAAAAGTGTGTCTGTCATACTTGGAAGTATGGATGACAACATGTAATGCTGGCATCTCATGGCGCGTAATATCACGAGCCGCGCAGCGCCAGCTCGAGCCACGCGCCGTGTGAAGGGGGTGGCTCGAGGTGGCACGGGCTGGCTCGAATAGGCGCGTCCGATCCGATTGAAGTCGGTAACTTCAAGCTTCTTCAAACTTCAGCTCGGCGCGGCTTGAGCGGCTCGTGATATTACGCGCCGTGGGAACGGGTAGCTCGCCTGTTGGCTCGTACAAATCGGCTCGGCGCAGCGCGGCTCGTGATATCAGAAGCATAACATGTCGTAACAAGAAGTTTAGACAATTTAAATATGTCACTAACAATAATAGGTATGTAATTGATCAATCTTAATTTGATGCTTATGCGCTATTGGTCAATTTCACTGTCATCGTGTTGCGAATAGTCTATAGTCTATACTCTATAGTCTATGACTGATAATACTCTATACTTTATAGTGGCAAGAGGAGACTAATAAATCATTATTTTTAGCTGGCCCAGTCTCTGAACCCGACGCCTCCACAAGTGAAACAGACTCAGTACGTGAGTCCTGAGCTGATGAAGAGCAAGCCGCCGGTCAGCATGGACATGACGCCAGCTAAATCACAGTATCAGGAAAGGTAAAGTAGTCCTAACATGTTTAAACGTTTAATATTTATAGCTAAAATTACAAACATTTTCAATTTTTAATTCCCATGCAACTTAAGGGCTTACAGCCTTATGGTCACGGGTCACATTTACACGGGTGACTAACGGGTCGATTTTAGTCGCCCGGCAAGTCACCAGTCGAATCGCCTGTCCAAGTCGAATCGCCACCCCGTTTACACATTCTACAAATTACAAAAATCGCCTGTGACTAGTACCGACAAACTATCAATTTGCAGCAAGCGATCGCTTGCGACTGAGCGTTTGCACGGTCGATTTAAGTCACCAGCCGCATGCGGCCATTGGCCGCACGACTTTGGGGCTTGCGGCTTTAGCCGCATGCGGCGTAGTGGAACTGCCATTTAGATGGTCGATTTTCGCCGTGCGGCGTAAATAGTGCGGCTTTAGTCACCCGTGTAAATCCAGCATTAGACGAACTAGAGGAGGCATAGGGCGTTCGTGTACAATATCTACGTCTGGTTACTACTCTACCAATCGCGTTTCCCCTTGCACGCAGTATAGTGTATACACCACTCACTCCTCGGCCCACCAAAAAGACCTAAAATCGAACACTGCGCTTTTCTCTTCCATTTTTGCAAAGCAATCTTAAAGGAGTGCGTCGCTTTAACTGGATAATGATGATACTCTATAGCTAATGGCCGGAGTCTATACCTACTAGTAAAGCCAATCCAAAAAATCGATTTTCACAAAAAAAAAAAACTAAAATTTTACACAGTAGAAACCCATAAAAATGTTTATTGAAAAATACGCCTCTTAAATGGCGCGAAAACACTGTCCGCCATAGTGTGACGTCATACGCTTTGTATTTTAAACTCTCTTTATTGAACATTTTTTATGTGCTAAATGTACGAGTCTAAAAGTGCCCAAAAATTATAAAAGAATTAAATAAGAAATTAGAAATCATTTGTAATGTTGAAAACTTTTGGAGAAAAGTTTTGGCGATTTCATTTCCCGTCTACAATAAATGGAGATCATATATACAACTGATGTTTTAAGTGAATTATTCAATAAAATATATTTTACAAATCTTTCTAGGCTTATTCTTATTATTTATGTACATATAAACTTACATATAACGAGCGCGATAAATAAAAGCTATTAAATTACTATGAGGATGACGCGGACGTCACATCCAAATCGGAAGTACCGCAAAAGCGTTTTCGTCAGTACAAATCATATTTTCATAAAATCATATTTTCAAATCGACTTTATTTATCAATCATAAGCTTTTATTTGATGATAAGGGTGAAATACGGTTTCCTAGGCCAAGTTCTACTAGAAATATGCATTTGTTCAATGAAATTGAATATAGGTCAAGTAGCCTATTGCACAAATAGTTCTCATAAGTGTCTGGTTATAGTGTTCCAAGCACCCCGTCCGGCGCGAACATGTCTGTGTCGGGTTCGTCGGGCGCGCTCGACGAGTTCTACGCCGGCACACTCGACACCAACTTCCTTGACGACCTGGGCGACGTCAATGTCAATGTCAACCAGGAGATAAATTATGACAGTGATAGGTTTGTGCCAATCTCTTCTTGTCAAGCGTAGGTTCCGAAATATAGACCAGAACACTGGCCGGTACTCATGACATCTAGAATCCTCAGCACATATTGTATTGGATGGTGTGCCACTGCTGAGTGCTGACACAAGTGTGAAGTATTAGAAATATATAAAATATATGCAATAACATCCCAATAAAGTCGTTATACGTCAAAACACTGACCAGTATATATTTCAATCTAATCAAAAGCATGACGTCGATGCATGACGTCATTAGCACTGCCTAGTATACTGCGCTATATTTCGGAACACACACCCATCATCGATTTCAGTGCTGTTCTCGCAGCTCCAGAAATCTTTATAGTCCGTAAATTCAATTGCAGCGACGAAGAAACGTCAGTTAATCCCAAAGTGACGTTAGAAGAAGACGACCTAGGGGACGACTTTAGCGAGCCGTCGGCGCCGCTGCGGGAACCCCAACGAATTGATGAGGAGGATCTGAGGAATGTGTTCTTCAGGCAGGCGGCTGTAAAGGACGATGAGCCCGCTGTGGATAACGACTACCAGTGGGTCGGAGACGCTAGTGTCAGACGGTCGCCTGAAGGTATTTTCTTTTTTTTAAGAGCTGAAAGCATTGAGCTGTATCGCTGAACCTCAATTCTACTATTAATTTATGCTCCATTCGACCTTTCTTTCTCATGAAATGTCTAACCAAATATTTATTACGCTTGTAGAAGGTATAATATTATCTTGACGACCTCTCACAGTGTGATGAAAACCTCGATTTTGTTTCACTACGTTTTTCTTTCAAAATACTATAGTTGCAAGCTATATAAACATTAGAGTAAAACTCCGAGATTGATATTCTTTGTAGTTATTTTTTTAAAGAGTGTCAAAGTTGGCTTTTTCTGGGTCAAAAATTTGCATAAAAATTAATTAAAAAAAAAACTAATCAAGTAACATTAATTTTGTTTATACCAATTGAACAAGCACTTAATACTTTACTTTTTCTCCAAATTTGGTTAACCTACTGTGATCAAGTAGGGAGATATTTATTTAATAATGTTTGTTTTTCATTTTTAATTTCGCGATTAGATCGAGTTAGAAAAAGTTTTAAGCATAAAACGATAGTGTGAGTAATACTTTATCAATGTTATTAAAAATCACACTCTAATAACCTCTGTGTCAGAAGTTATATCCAATTTAATTTTTTTTTAATAAAAATTCGGATTTTTTGTACCTAGGGTTATCACTAAAGGTCTCTTGTTTGATTTATTCGGTTGATACGCAAATTCGCAATCGATATCCTATACGAAAAATATCAAGATCACGTTTAGGTAGGTCTAATAATAAAAAATCTAAAAAGTGAAAAAATATAACGTTAACGAATGATTTTATATGCCCAAACAGTATCTAATCAGTAATCACCTTCTGATGTAGTCGGGGAAAATAAAATATCAAATTTAGTGACAACCCTAGGTATATTTCCATTCCGTATTAAATATATTTCCGTTGTCTGGTACCCGTAACACAAGTCCTTCAGGTGCTTCGCACGGGGCGGGGGGCCAGACTGACGTGGTGTGAAGCGTTCGTGGTTGTCTAAGAATATTATTATTATATTATTAGATTTTTCTGACTGTTAAAATATATGCTCCATAGGTGGTGAGGATCCAGATGCATTGCAGGAGACCCAACAAAAGGTACGAACATTTTTAAATTTCAGTAAAAAAGTATAGTTTTGCTATCATTTATTTTTACGATATTAAGATGTTGAGTGTTGACCTTACGAAACATTTAAATATTTTTTCAGGTGGAGAAAAAACATAAGAAAAAGAAGTCTAAAGACAAAGACAAGGGTGATTCTAGCGAGAAATCGGAGCGCAAAGAGAAGAAGCATAAACGAAGGAAGTCTAAATCTGAGAAACCGTCCAATCCTCAAGCTGACCTGCTCGAACCTACGGCAGGCATCAACTATAACTACGAAGATTACGATAGTCTTTAACACTGATAACATCAGTAAATGAGGGTTTTCAAAAATGTGTCATTTGGATCTCGCGCCGCCTGGGCACTAAAATAATCGAAAAGCTACGTTATGTTATGGCGAGACCACACGCCGCGTTGCGTCGACGAAGCGCGTGTTAACGCACTGGTGGGTGCGTGTTAACACAAGAGTGCTGCGTTAACACCTCCATCGAGGGTATCGCAGACATAATAGATTTTCAATTGTTATGCGGCAGCCGGAGCCGGCTGCCGCTTGGGGATTGACGCAGCGTTGTTGCTAATACAAATTAGTTGTGACGCTCTGCAACGTAGCAACCTGCGAATCGTTAGTGCGTTGCGTCGTACATAATAAATATTATATAATAGCAAGTTTGAACTGAGTCCATTGTGCAGCTCCACAACAACGATGCCGGTCGAAATTTGAATATTATGTAGTAAATATTTCTTAATCGCTAACAAGTTTCAGGTCGAATCATAGTGTTAACTGACCTAGAGTTGTTTAAACACCTGCCACCGGACAGCACGATATTATGTACACGCCCAAATTGCTGTCTGGTAGAACGGTGCTGAAACCCTCTTTAAAGAAATATATTTTGTCGTTACAAAAATAGGCAAACTGATAACATAATATTATTAATGCAAAAATTATTGTTTAATAAAACACTTTAAAATAGAAAATATTTATATTTTAATCGCCGAACTAGTGAAGATATTTACGCCTCATATAATTATTTAAAGTCCACTGGTTTTGTCTTTATTGACTTTTCTAAATATACTAGACACATAGAAGTAGACTTTGTATAGTTATGTCCTGCATAAATATCTTTTTTAGTGAGTAGGTATTATTACTGTGAATCTACTTAAATATGGTCAAATTTTGAATATTTTATGTAATTTTGCTCCAATTTAAATACATTCCATTAAAAAGTAAAATGAGATTTAATAACGCTTTTCCTGTCATGCGTGTCACTCCCCGTCATCCGCACGCGGACAAGGTGAACGCAGATTTGGCCGCACCGCAGTCGCCGCATTCGGAATTCTTTATATGAAGTTATAGGCAAGCTCGCATACCTACCTACCCGCGCCGCAGTCTTCGCAACTTCATAATAATATGAAGAATTGCGAATGCGGCGACTGCGGTGCGTGCGGTGCGGCCAAATCTGCGTTCACCTTAAATATGTAGGGGCCGTACAACGAAACCGTCGTCCTACTCTAACAAACGTGAAATGACGTTGTTTGAGTCTCAAAATGATTTCGTAGTAGGCCTCCTGATTCGCACGCAAGCGATAGTCACAGGTTACACGATCAAATTTTCATCAATCTGATCCATCAATCTGATTGACGGAATATTGATTATTGATGGGTTTAAAAAGTTCATATTAAAAATGCGACCAATCCATCAACCCGTGGCGTACACGATCAAATTTTCGTCAATCCGTACCGGATTGATGGATCAGATTGATGAAAATTTGACCGTAACCGGTGACATAATCCGCATGACAGGAAAAGCGTTAGAATTTAGAAACCAATGTACATAATGGATTTGATCTAGTCATATACTTATACCTTGTTTGCATTTTTGCTTCGGCGATTGACGGATCTGAAATGTTTGTACTTACGTTAGCATTTACGACTTTCGGCTAATATTATTTTGATTGAACAGCGGATATGGCCGAGGAACATTACCAACCCAGGGTTTCACTGTACATTGAATGAAATATTGTTTTCGTTTTATATCCTTTTTTTATGTATTGGCCAGATTATTGCCATCTTGCCACATAAACGGCCGCACTTAAGAGACATTTAATCATTACTTAGAGAAAATGTATAGCGCCTATTATAGTAAAGTGATGGTTAAATCTCTCTGAGTGCCGCTGAGAGATACTAAAATCGTGGATTATATGTATTATGTTATATAAATAATTAATAATTTTACGTAAGAGATATCAGATAGATATTTTTCTTGCACGTTTTTCTTTAAGCATGTTCATTTTAAATAGTAAAATATAAGTTACTTCCTAAAATGCTATAAATGTTAGTTTATAGTTCTTATTGTTAAAAGAACATAATAAATGTTATTGTACTTTATGTTGTTGCTTGTTGAAATATACAAAATATATAAATGTATAAGATTAGTAACAATTTCTTTTATTTTTAAAGTCCGGTCGCTGGATGAAAAAAAGACAGCACTACATGGTAGTGGTGGTTAATATAACGTATAGCTGAAAAAAGTAGCGCGCTATTTCTTCGCAACGAATAGCGCGCGCTATAAAACTATGCATAAGACGCTACGTTATAACGTATCGCGCGGTCACTGACCTAGCGCGGCGCCGCCCGCGCTGCCGATCGCGCGCGACTTTCGTTGTCGTGTCGTTCGGGTCAAAATCGGGTGAATTCGGCTGTCATAATTTTTTCAGTGTTGCGTTGCGTGCATAGGTAAATTATAATGTTTTAAAATCATCAGTAATTGACCCCCTGCTCCGAAGAGCACTGTACTATAATATAATGGTAACTTCCGTTCCATGTGAATGTATTCTTTCTAAATCTGGATACTCTATTATATTTTTAAATGTAAGTAAATAAAATGTTAAAAAAGATATAAAAATAATTTAAGTATATTACCCAAAAAAAAAATTAAGTAATTAAAAACCATTTAAATAACTTATAAAAAAATGAATTGTACTTATATAAACCGATTCCTTTCAATTTCAATATAATATTATTATATAATTATATTGTATCATTTTAATTTAAATATTTCAAACATAATAAAATTAACCAAATAAATAATAATGCCTTCAAACGATTATATTATTCTAAGCTATACAGGGTGTAACAAAAACTAGTGATAATACTTTAGGATGTGTACGTGTTCCCTGTAGAGAGTTCACTGTGAAAGTAGCAGCGCTGAAAGACCAAAAAATTTTTTCACTTTTGTATGGGGAATCTCGTGACGCTCGGGCCCTTGCCCATACAAAAGTGAAAAAAAAATTTGGTCTTTCAGCGCTGCTACTTTCACAGTGAACTCTCTACAAGGAATACGTACACACCCTAAAGTATTATCACTTGTTTTTGTTACACCCTGTATACAAACACGTTATATTATATTAACTCACCCACCGCGTTATAATTATTATTAGCGAAATATTTCAATAACGTCGGTAACTTTACAACACGTTGTATTTTGTCGATCGATTGGACACGTCCAATCGATCGTTATAACGTATCATTCGTTATAACGTAGCGTCAAAACTAGCGCGCTTGAAAGAATCGAGATTTCATTCGTTATAACTGTTATAAGTTATAGCGTAGCGTCAAAACTAGCGCGCTTGAAATTCGTTATAACGTAGCGTCAAAACTAGCCCGCTTGAAATTCGTTATAACGTAGCGTCAAAACTAGCGCGCTTGAAATTCGTTATAACGTAGCGTCAAAACTAGCGCGCTTGAAATTCGTTATAACGTAGCATCAAAACTAGTGCGCTTGAACGAATCGAGATTTTATTCGTTATAACGTAGCGTCAAAAATAGCGCGTTTGAAAAATGTAGCGTATTCCATCTAGCGCGCTATGAAAATATAGCCGTTAGGAACACCACTGCTACATGGCACTACTTTTGTCTCTGCGTTGATTCAAAATATGTATTTGTACTCCAAGTAAAGTCTCTTGTTTCATGCCCTATCTGAGGGCTTGCAAGACTTTCATAGAAAATAAAGTTTTTGACATAGTTCAGTAGAATGTTTAAAAAGGCCGGTCTATAAAGTACTACCAAATTGAAAACGGACCGGGAAGGTAAAGGAAGGTGGGCAGGACAATGATGGGATAAAGTTTGGTCTCAACGTAAGATATTTAATAAATAGATTACAATCTATTCAAAATGTAAATATACAACCACATCGATATTTTATTGGTTAAGATTATAAAAATTGGACCACTCTGGTGGAGTCCATGTAGTAATATAACAATATTACAAACAAAAATCTCTACATAACAGAACTTACGATAATTAGTCAACTTTATTTTATACATACTATAGTACACGATTATTTAACATAATATTTTGCCTAATTTAATATCATACAACTATGTATACTAGATAATAATTCTTTATTTTTGTAATAAGTTAATAAAACTATAAAATATTCTCTTCAGTTAAAGATCAGGCATTCGATAAGGCTAAAGTAGTTGAAACAATATTTGGTGATGTTACGGTATGTCATACGTGCACGACTTACGTCGTTTATAAAATTTACAAAAGCACTTTGTACTAGTCATCCGTTTGTGATAAACAATACACCGATCTGAACACGCGTAAAATAATATTTTAAACTCATGATTATTTGGCTACTCTGTAAAAGTATACAAACAAGAACATCGCATAGCTAAGTAAAATGCATTAACATATGTTTGGGCTGTTGGTAACGAGAGCTGTACAGCTAAGTTAGAAAATAGTGAAAGAAGATATAAGTATTTCGTTGCTATTTGCAGAGATATGGAACATATTATTTAATTAGAATATAACATTATAAACATTTTTTTCTGTTGCGGTGCATGGCAAAAAGGTCGAAAATTATTACAGTTTATAGGAAAGGTTTACTTCCCTTTACTTTAGACTTTCAACCTACAATTAACGTTACCAGAAACCCAACACACAATATTATGTGAAACCATATCAACATTTATTTAGAAATTCATCTAGTTCTATTTCTACTAAAAGTAAAAAGTAAACTATGCAGAAACTACATGAATAGTATAAAATTTCTTATCATAGAACAAATGAGCACATAATATATATTTATCGATAAAAATTAATAATATTAAATATATTTACACCACTTACTGGCTGATCATCGAATTAGATTGAAAAAAAAAAATGGGCCGTATATTTTTGGGAAAGTCTGACGATTGAAGGCTTTGTGCAGCTTACCGCGATTAGCGCGAAAAAAGGCGGAGACATATTATTATTTCGATACCCAATAGGCTTAATGACAAATTTTGTTTCTTAATAGTAATTGAAAGACCCTTAAAGAATAGAAACATCGCTGAAAGAATGACTCTGATACCTTAAAAATTCACCAAGATATGACAAATTAAACATCTCATAAAATAGACCTGCCCGAAACCATAGTAAAAGGAGGGGAAGTAGGGTAACTCCGGCCCAATCCGCGATTTAATTACCTACTGTCTTAGGGTTGTCAATTTTAGGCGGCGGCGGCGGCGCGGGCATTGTGATGTGGGAGTGGCAAGCGGCTGTCCGCGCTTCGTTCGCAACCGCATGAACAGCGGCAACGTCGCGGTCTTCCGACTTTTAATAATAACTAGCTGTCCCGGTGAACTTCGTGTCACTTTAAAACCTTCCTTGGACTTCTACAAATATTTTAAAACTAAAATCAGCCCAATCCGTTCAGCCGTTTTCGAGTTTTAGCGCGACTAACACATTTGAAAATCCATTTTTATATATATAGATAAGCGACTCTTGATTGTCCATATTTCGGCCAATTTTCGTGCATATTTGCATGCACATTTCGGCACTTGGATCGTGCATATAATCTGATGTCTAAATAAAATTATAAATATACCCTTTAAAACAACATTAAAAACTAACGCCTGTCTCTTATAGGTACCTACTATAAACAAATCTGTTGTTATGATTCGAACTTTGCTTTATGTATATAATTATTAATTAATATCTGATTTACAATTAACACACAGCAATATTTATTACTCCTGCGATTATGATCGGACATTTTTGATTCGTTTGGCGCGGCGTGACGCGACGCGGGCGTGCAGCGTAAAGTGTTAGCCCCGACTGGTATGGTCCGAAAACGGTCCGAGATTTTAATAAGTGTGCGTGCGGCGACGCATTGATACTATGGCGCACACATACAAGCCGCGCGCGGTGCCTTTGTATGAAGATAACTTACTTCCCCTCCTTATACTATGCCGAAACGCTCCATACAAAGTGCTGACTGACGTCACTTTTTCGTAGTTTGTACGAATCGGGAGAGAACTTTGTTCGATAGGTATATTAAATATTGCGTTTATGAAAGTGGTTTCATAACAAAAGTTGTTTTTAATTGCATAAGTTATCGAATGGTATACAAATATTTAAAAAATTAATTGAAAAAAAATTCGACTTGATTATCTAACTTTGAAGGTGCATAACAAAAAAAAAATACAATTGCTATCGAGCTAAAATTTTGGGAACACTTATTTTTTACCGTGATTTCTTTATTTTATTAGCAAAATTCGCTAATCTTTGACCTTGTCATCATCCCTATTGTCGTAAAGGTTATTTTGGCGAAAATGAGTTATACCTACCTACACTAGATATTATATAACTCATTATCGTCAAAATATCCTTTACGAGTAGTTTACGAGAGTTGAAATATCCGGTATCGATTATATTGTGTCGCGCTATTTGGCTATGTCACGCCTACTGTCTTAGAACTGTGCCATGTCTATCTGTAGATATAGATATTACTTTTATCTTACAAAACGATTTATTGCAACATTTTGGTGTTTAAATCTTATACGTTATCTTAACTAGTATACGCAGATTCGATGATAACCCAGTAAATATAATTTAGCAGTAAATTTTAGAAATAAATAATTCTTTTTACAAATCAACATGGCAAAGCTTTACATAATTGTTGCTCGTGTGAAACTCAGATCATTTTATCTTATACTCTATGTAATGCATCCCTAACTAGCCGGCTTACTAAGGCCGACCGCTATATTCTTTTAGAGCCAGGCCACATTGCTTCAGAGAGTCGCTTCGTCGTAGCGGTATAACATTATATGCCACATTTGTGTTGAGGCGACTAGCGACAACACAAGACTGCGACGGCGCAGCGCGTCATTTTTTCTCCCACTTTATCTCCTGACCATTGTTTGATAACACCGCGTCTGATAACGCAACAAATTAATGTGATATATCAAATTTTATAACACGACGCAGCATAGACGCAAGTCGCAACGCAAGTAAGCAATGTGGCATGCGCTCATTCTTGTGTAAATGTACGGTGCAAGTGCACTCAGCAAAAACAGGAATGTGTGTAAATTATACGATTTCAGTAATGGAATATTGCATGTAAGTGACACTTCACTCGGGCGGGTAGCACCACTATGCCGCGTCTCGCGTTAAAAATATTATTGCTTCGAATTCATCGCAAATAAAATCTTTTGAGCCAACGGGTCGATATATAAATACAAAACTACAATAGAACACTATTACAACAGATCGCGACGTAAAACGTTTTTCACTACGAATAAGAAACCTTTACACTCCGTCGATCGAACTCGTCCGAATGCGATCACATAGGCTGAAAGACGAATGTACCTAGCTCGTTACACTTATCTAAATACTCTTATTTACAATATCTAATAGTAATTGTTCAAAATAGGAGCGTTACCCTAGAGGGGATCTACCGAGAGACGCAGGTGAGGAGACGAGAGCGAGGGGGGCGGGGCCCCGTCAGTCCGCGCGCGACGTCTCGGTGAAATCGTCGTCCAGGTAGCTCTGCAACGCGTGCTGGCTCAGGTGCGCGCTGAGCGACTCGAAGCTGATGTTCTGCTCCACGAACGTGTGCTGGTCCGGCGCCGGCGGCTCCACGCGGAATTGGCTCAGCGTCCACGGGTCGCCGCCGTCGGGGGCGCGGCGCGGGCCGTCGAACGGCGACTGGGTCCAGGGCTGCGACGGCGGCGTGTTGAGCATGCCCGCCTCCAGCTCGCTCCACACGAGCGACTCGATGCTCTGGGCGGTGGCGGCGCTCATCTGGCCGAATCGGTCCGCGCCCCAGCCGGGGATCTCCGGCGGCGGCGCGGTCGGCGGCCCCTCCGGCATTTTAAGTGCCATGGTGCGGCCGTACGCGTCCGGGCGGGGGGTGGGGCGGGGCGGCGCCGCGTCCGGGCTGGGCAGGTGGCAGTCCGGCCGGACCATGGGACTGTACCTGCCGACGCCGGGGCTCCGGCGGGCGACGTAGCCTGGGTCGACGCCGGGCCGCGGCGAGTACGGGCTGGGGTGCTGCGGCCGCGACATCGGGCTGTACTGGACCGGCGTCTTGTTGGGGTTGCTCATGATCACGCTGTCGACCTTCAGCCCGAGGCCGGGGTCGGGGCTCGCGAGGGTCGCAGGATGCGGGGAGAAGGGCGCGGGGTGCTTCGGCATGGGGCTGTAACCGCCGGTGTTCCAGGCGGTCTTCTGCAGCTCGGGCTTCGCGATCTGGCTGGTGTCGGGGCTGGGCTGCGCAGAGTACGGGCTGGGCTGCGACGAGTACGGGCTGGGCTGGGTCGAGTAGGGGCTCGGCTGGGTCGAGTACGGGCTCGGCTGGGCCGGGCTCGGTTGCGCCGAGTAGGGACTCCGCTGCGAGGCGAACTGGGCCTCCTGGCGCCTCATCGGGCTGGACTCCTGGCGGGCGTAGCTCCAGTTGTTGGGATGTTTCATATCCTGTTCCTTCTGTTTGACGCCCAGAGTTTCAGGGCTCGGCTTGTTCTCCAGCGAGGTCGTCGGGCTGCACTGCTCGACGACTTTCCCGTGCTTAAGCTTCGTGGGGCCCTCCAATCTATTGAGCGGGCTCGCCTCGGACTTATGAGTAGGAGTGCGCTTGAACGACCCGAGGCTCCACGGGCTGGTCTTCATGGGCTCCGCCGCGACCCCGGGGCTGTGAGGCACCTGGCTATCCGGTTTCTGGACGGGACTGAAGTGGGGGCTCCCAAAGTCGGTCTTGAACGGGTCCGAGCTCGGGGTGGAGGAGGAGTCAGGCTTGGACTGGGCGAGAGGACTAGATAAGTTCGGTGTCGATCCTCTGGAGCCGTGTTTCCTTTCGGCCGACGTCGGAAGCGTCTCGGAGCCCGCCGTCTCAGATTTAGCTATGGGAGACTTCAATTTAGCTTCAGCAGGTGAAACTTTATCGAGCAACATGCTGCTGTCCGATACACTTTTCGGCTCCTGGAATACAGTCTCGGGGGACTTAATGGGTGGTGTGTTTTCTAGCTTAGAAGTTTCGGCCGCGGTGCTAATGGAGTCGTTCTCACTCGATGCTGGTTTCGAGGCTTCAGTTTTCTTCGACTTCTTTTTCTTGGTCTCTTCCTCCTTGGCCTTCGCTTCCTTCTCCGGATCGAGACTGTCCTTGAGATTCTGAAGATCGGTTCCAGTGAAAAGTCTCTTTATACCCCGGGGGAGGGCTCGACACGAGCTGAGGTTGATGGACTCTAAATGCGGGCACTTTAACAGCACCTTTTTGACCGCTTCGAACGACACAGACGAGCCGCACAAGTTGAGAATTCTGCAAAAGGAATGTCGTTTATAACAAAGTGCATGCTATAAGAAATCCATACTTTTTAATATTATAAATGCGAAAGTGTGTCTGTCTCTTCACACCCAAACCGTTGAACCAATTTTGTTGAAATTTGATATGGAGATAATTTGAATCCCGGGAAAGGACAAATTTCTATTTCGAAAAAATTGAAGGTTCCCGCGCGCTAATTAAGTTTTGACGCAACGAAGTTGCGGGCGTCATCTAGTAAGATATAAATTTTATTTTAGAACTTTGTATAACTTCCAATAACATAATAATTGTGTATAATATATCTGTCGCAGCCAACTGGTTTAAATAGCCGTTCAATCAAACAGCTAGCCCTTTGACTGAACAACGCCATCCAATCACACACATCCATCTATACATATTATAAAATAAAGTCGCTTTTTTTCCCTCATGTCCCTTTGTTCCCTTTAATCTTTAAAACTACGCAACGGATTTTGATGATTCTTTCAGTGTTAGATAGCCCATTTATCAAAGAAGGCTAAAGGCTACATTTTATCACGCTACTATATTTTAACACACGACTAATAGGAGCGAAGAAATAGAGGAAAATGTGGAAAAAACGGGGAAAATTATTTGAAAGGGCTAACTTTAACGCGCTAATCTCAGAAACTACTGGTCCGATTTGAAAAATTCTTTCAGTGTTAGATAGCCCATTTATTGGGGAAGGCTATAGGCTATATTTTATCACGCTAAGACTAATAGGAGAATATGGAAAAAACGGGGGAAATTATTTGAAAGGGCTTATCTCGCGAACTACTGGAGCAATTTTTATGTTATTTGGCATAGATAAGAAGTAGATCACGTGAAGGATCATAGGCTACCGATTTTAATCTTTTTTTTCAGTGGCTATATATTTTATACCCGTGCGACGCCGGGGCGGGTCGCTATTATAATAAATATCTATCTCATTGTTTTTATAGAATGAAATATAATATTCAGAATCAAATTACCTACTGAGAAAAATAGACTTACTTTAGTTTGCTATTGGGTGAGTCAGCGAGTGCGAACACCGCGTCGTCGAGAACTTTGGCCGCCGACGCCCAGGACAGGTCCAGCTCTAGTAAACTGTGCGACCACTTCTCACATATCAGTTCCAAACAGGCGTTGTTTTGACGAGTGACGTTACAGCCTAGGGACGAAAATGTTGTTGTTATCTGCGATAAATCCGTAGCTTAAGCAGCAGCACGTGTTACAGGTAAGTTATTTGACACATCAATCTAATGACTAGGTCTAATAACTGGCAATAGGTGCATTAAGTATAGTTTTCACAGAGCCAGTACTGGTTGCCAATAAGACTGGCAGCCAGTATTGGCTTGGTATATGCCGCGTGTGAACAGTTTGGCCTGGCTTGAAAAATTAAAAATGTAGGATTTCAAACTAGCATTTAAAGAAAAATATCAACATAACGAGAAAAATCCATAAATCATCATTTTTAAATATTGCCAACGTAATACACGTATACGTTTTGAGGGTGTAAATGCAAGCACCTTCTTAGCATCCTGAAGACCCAACATAATATTAAAATAGTACCTATTTTAAATTAAAACCAAAACTAACTTTGACAGAATCGGACCCATACCTTTACTTTAACAAAATCAAACATACCTCCAAGGAACAGATGCTGCAAGTCCCACGCTGGGACTCTTACGAGGCCGCTGTCTGTCAATCGCTGCAGGTTTCTTAGATCCAACAGTCGTAGTCTAGTCGCGGCCCGGACGAGGCGAGCCAAAGCCTCGTCACCGAACCTGTACTCGCCGAGCGCTTCGCGTTCCACCGTCGCGTTGCCGGCTATAGATAGTTCTTCGAGCTGACTCCAACCGCCGGACTCCATCTGGATAAAACATAAAGGTTTTAATGCTAGGGCTAGAAAAGAGCTATATGCTTGATATTTAAAAAAGTTAGTAAAATTTACGTACTACATGCTGTAACAAAATTTTAGGCTGAGTACGTGTCTCCACTCCCCAGTATAGAGTATGTGTAAACTGTGAAAGTAGCAGCGCTAAAAGAGTACCTTTAAAAAAATTGTGTGGGCAAACTTATCACAAAAAAAACCCTTTTCAGCGCTGCTACTTTCACAATTGACTCTACATAAGGGAGACATACACATCCTAAATTATTAACACAGTTTTGTAACACCTTCTATAAACAATATAATATTTAAAAGTAATAAAGTAGCAGTAAAGACTCACATTCTAAAAATTCATTGCGTGACGCACGACAAGCTTCGGCTAAACCTACGCGACCAAAGCGACTGCGAAGCGGAAGCGTCTACCGCGCGGCGGACGCTATAGTCCGTGCAATCCACGAAGACGCACCCCACCATTCCTCCAAATTGTTTATAGTATAATATGTGTGCAAGCTTTCGCCAATGTTGAGTGTTGTCTATTTTTTTTACGCACTAATTGCCTATCAGTACTCGCTCAGACTACAATAAATAGACCAATTAAGAAAAAGCGTCACGATCAAAGTTAAAGATGTTCACCCAAAAAGTGGTGGGGCGCGTCTTCGTGGATTGCACGGACTATAACCATGGACGTGCGCATCCAATGGTCAGAAATGTGATCCGGAATGAATCCACGGCTCTCACCGTAGTCGCGCAGGTAGAGATCAACTACGATAACATGGCGCGCCCCTCCAAAATTCAAAACTTTTGAAGTGCGTTGTCTTGCGCGATAGGCTAGTTACAATTAGTTGACCAACAAATCTTGGTAATGAGTGACATTAAGTGAAATATTACATGTACTGTGATTGGTTGAATACTTACTACATACAAACTCTTTCATAAGGATGTGACTACACACATTGAAACAGTCATTTGGAGGGGCGCGCCAAGTTATCGTAGTTGATCTCTATGCACGCCAGTTTCGCGTTGCAGACGCTCCCGAGTTGAACGGAAATCGTGAATTCATATCCCCCTCCCTCATTTGATGCTGCGTCCGCGTCTTAATCGATTTCTGGCTGGCATTTAACCTACCTGCTGCGAGGTGGTAGCTGAGGCGAGCACGAGCTGCGAGTTGGCGGCGCGGAAGACGCGCAGCTTGGGGCAGCCCTTCTGCAGCGCCTCCAGCGGTATCGGCGCGGGGTGCGAGATCGCCAGCGCCCCAGATATGTCCAACACCTCGAGGTTCGCGCAGTGAGTCTATTACGAAGTTATAAATAAAAATCTTTTAAGGTAAGTTACACATGCTTTAATTTGAAGCACGCCACATGCTTAAACCTAGCAAGTGGTGATCACATGCTCAAAAATCGACCGGCGTGCGATTTTCGAGCATGCTACCTGCGGTGCGGGTGGCGGTGGGCGTGGTTTAAGCACGTGTTGACAGGTTTGTGGTAGTATCGATCAGTTTTTCTCTTATAATAAGCATGTTTAATAGTGTATCAAGTTCAGACGGCATGCTTGTTTTAAGCATGCTGTTTTTGAGCGTGTGTAACAGTAGCTTTATTTTCAGACAAAGCAGTCCTTATGGATATACAACATTAGAGAAAAAATAAAAATGAAATACAAAATTATTATTTTCATGTTACGAGGTATCAAGCAGAACAATTTTGCCAGTTAGGCTTTGTTTTCATAGGAGCTGAACTATCTATTGTGCGTTGCGGGAAATGTTTAAGGGTCCGTGTACGAAATTTCCCGATTTCGCTGATTTAACAGACGTGATTTAATCCTTCAGGCCCCGCGCGAGCACCGGTGATCGCGACAACAATAGAATACAATAGCAATTCCTGGAAATTTCGACTGAAGTATTAAGAGTTAAAATACAGTATTTCTATAAGTTTTAATGTAAGTTCATTTCAATTGTAATCTAATGCTGGAGCTAGATTTTTTGTTTTTTTAAGTATTTTTAAATAATCCGCTCAAACCCGCGACAGTTTTATGATTTTTGCTGTAAAAGGTTTAGAATATCACCTATTTATGGATTGTATTGACTATTGACGCCTTAACGGTATGAAAAAAATACAATGTACTGTTAAGAAAGTCGTCTATAAAATGTTGGAATTACTTTTTACCACTTTAATATGAAATAGTTGAGTAAAAAAATATGTAACTCGGCAAAATTTTAGAGAAAATGGGCAAAGAATTGCTGTTAATTTCGGCAACTTGTAATTGGAGCAAAAAGACCATGTACTACATGTTGGAGACCAATACAGAACCAGCTGCCTGATTCACGATCGTCGGAAAGTTTTCACGTGAAAAAATCTCATATTCTGTCAGTATTACAGCGATTCACAAACTTTCCGCCGCGGGAATGAATCCGAAACCAAAGAGAATAATTGACACTAGTTTTTTTTTTGACAATAAGTGCTACGGCATATATAGCTACTCATTAAAAAAATACAAAACACTACTTACATTCGTGAAATCCAGTTAAAAAAACTTCGAAAAAAGTACACGTTATAGCAACACACACTAAATAACGCACAATAGCCGAAAAGATACTAATCGCCCATATCTATCGCCCATATCGTCTATATTGTAGTATTTTTCATTCAGAATGTAGCCAATATATCAAGGATCGTACGTCTAATGAAACTTCTTTATTCTCAGTATATAATTATACTGTATTATCTATGTTCTTTATTCCGTCAAGCCCCATAAGGACACAGGTGACCGCGACAACAATAGTATACAATAGCATTTCCAAGAATCCCCGATGGAAGGATTATACAAAAGTAGTCTGTAAGTCAGCGAAATATGTTACATAATTGAATAAAAGAGCGCGGTAACCGGCTGCCGCTTGGGGCTTGAGTCTTAAGTGAATGGCGTACCGCGCAGTACAAAGTACAAATAGCGCGGCTGCCGACTGCCGCTTGGGGCTTGAGTGGAATTAAAACAAAAAATATTGCTTATGTGCCGACTGCCGAGTGACAATGACAATTTGTCAAATCTGTAAATCGTGTGTTGAGTTCCGATAAATCACAGAGTACTTTAATAAATTAATAAATCGGTAAATCTTGTTGTATGAGAATACCTTTATGTGTAAAACATACTTATTAATTTACTTTAAATTTTATATAAGTTTCTTTTGTTTTAAATTTGTCTTTCATTTAATATTAGTTTTTATTAGATATACTATGGAAGTTCCAGTGTGGTGAGTATGACCTTGGAATTATAATGATATTATATACTTAAATAACTATTTAAAATTATTGTAAAAGCACAATAATGGTTTAACATAATAAGTACATAAGTATTAATCCTTCAAGCCCAATAAGACACCGGTGACCGCGACAACAATTGAATACAATATCATTTCCAAGAATCCCCGATTGAAGGATTAATACAAAATTTAAAAATTATCATACTTATTTCTAAATCTTTAAGTACCGAATATTAATACATTTACTTACCTACTGCGTTTATGAATAAAAATATTTATTGTTCAATGAACACTTCCTAAAGATTTAACACATCATTATTACAGTACGACATTTATTTAATATTTTAAACAAGACACGACTAACTAAGTATTAATAATTGCTTTGTTTTATTCTTATCATTAAATAATTTCATCTAACAATATCCGCCATGACACGGTTCTCGAAGTGAAAAGATTTCACGAGTCTCGGAGGTGGCGGGAACATTCCGCGAAAACGACTCCAATCCTCGGATAATTTCCCGCCGTCGGATGTCAAACTCCCATCCGCGGTGAGATCTTTTCGAACCCGTGGCGGAAACTATTTCACTCATACAAAAGAAATGTCACTACTGTCAAAATGACAGCAAAATCGGAAAGTATTCACTTGTCATTTGCTTGAAAGTGAAATAGTTTCCGCCAGCGGGAAGATTCCACGCGGAATCGCTTAGTGCATCACCCCGCAGGGATGGGATAGCAGAAGATATGGAACAATTTATAATAAGTGTCCGGGATGAAGAGTCAAGCAGCTCAGATGAATCAGATATGGGTGTAGAATATTTAGAATTTGATTACAGTGAATAAAATACAATCATGTTTTTATTGAATGTATGACTTTGATTTTTACCTGATTATTTAAGTGATATTCTTATCTAAGTAATTATTTTCATACAAATTTGCTTGAATCTTTTGTGTCTTTTCACACCATTAATCAATACTCAATCACACAAAATTGTTGAACAGATTTGGATGAAATTTTGCTTGCACGTAATTTATATCCTGGGTTAACACACAAAATACTTTAATTTGAAATATTTAAGTTCTGGCACTTGTACTAATATGTATTCTGTGGTTCTGGGAGTAAAAATATTATTTTATTAATTTATTATTTTATAAAAGTATCAAAATCGTTTTTTCCAACTATTTTCTGTGTTTCCTTCTTCATAAATTTTGAATTTGCCGCGCTTTGCTAGGTTCATGTTTCGCTGGCCAGACTTTAGCTCGTATAGTCTTAGCTAATTTTTAATCTGACATTAGAAACTAGAGTACTGCCATATTTTTGTATATTAACACAACTTAGTCTAGCTAGATATATAGCCTGTTATTAATAAAGATATTATTTACGCAGTGTGTAATCTTTATTCGTTACAGAATATTGTATGGTTTAGCTATTTTTTTTTAAATAAAACAAAAACTTTGTCATGCACTAAACTTTTCAATGGCAATAAAGAGACATCAGGTAGAGATTAACTACGAAAACATGGCGCGACCCTCCAAAATTCAAAACGTTTGAAGTGCGTTGTCAAAACGTTTGAAGTGTGTTGTCTTGCGTGGTAGGCTAGTTATGATTAGTTGACCAACAAATCTTGGAAACAATTAACTGAAATATTACGTGTACTGTGATTGGTTGAATACTTATTACATACAAACTCTTTCATACGGATGTAACTACACACATTGAAACAGTCATTTGGAGGGGCACGCCATGTTATCGTAGTTGATCTCTACTATCAGAGATGTTGATTCCTAGGCAGATGGGGGACCTACAGTCGGGGCATTTTAATGGGCCACATTTGACATCTGTCAGATTAATTTCCATAGTGAGTAGAGATGTGCCGACTAGTCGCCGACTAGTCGGTAAAGCCGACTATCCGGCCACTTTTGTAGTCGGCGACTAGTCGGCGAATAGTGGTCAAAAAGCGCCGACTAGTCGGCTTTTTACTTTTTTACTATTATTGAAATTACATTAAAGAAAAACCTTGATTAATGTTTATAATGTGTACATAACACACTCAGTCAGTGTTACACATTTTAAAATTAAATAAAGTGTTTCTGAAATTACTTGCTCGTAAAGAAATTATTTTTGTAATTAATATATAATTTAACATATGGTCGCCTCGAGTCAGTCTCGAGTTGTAATAGATTACAATTATTTATTCAACAAAATGCACTTATCAATATAAAAAGTAGCCAGTAGCTAATTCTCAGACCTACTGAATACGCATATAAAATTTGGTAAAGGTTGCGGAGGAGACAGGAGTACGGTAACTAACATTGTGACACGAGAATTTTATATATGTATAAGATTTTATACTGACTTTACGGAAACGCGGTCGAACAGGATAAAAAGTATCCTTTGTCTGTCTCCTGGTTCTAAGCTACCTCTCCACTAATTTTCAGCCAAATCGGTTCATCCATTCTTGAGTTATAAGTAGTGTAACGTGAGTGTAACTAACACCACTTTCTTTTATATAATACTAACTGACCCGACAGATGTTGTCCTGTCTTAACGATGATTATTTAATTCGAATTGGTATAATTAATAAAAAAGTGTGTATATTTTTGAGTGTCACCGTGCACTCATCCCAAACTATCTCGAAAATCATAAAAGTTTATTGTTGCGAAAACCGTACATTTTCCGGGATAAAAAGTATCCCTTGTCCTTTCCCGAGACTCAATATAGATTAAATAGAGATTTCATGTACATGAAATATTTAATGAAAACTATCAACTGTATCATAAAAACAAAATAAAGTACCTAATGTACGCGAAGTAAACATAGGTCTACTAAACACGATTCGACAGGTTTGCAGGCGGCATGTGCGCAAACAGCAGTAAAAAAGCATTACGGAAACATGGTTTCCATGATCGGCTTGGCCGACTAGTCGGCCGATTAGTCGCCTTCTTTGCAGCCGACTAGTCGGCTAGTCGGCCAAAGTCATGATCGGCACATCTCTAATAGTGAGGTAAGCTGCGTAAAAACATTGACCAAAACGAATAAATCGATACGAACTTGAACTAAAATATTTGAATTTTATACGTTATTTGTAAAACCAAAAACAAATTCCTGTCTCATTATTACTTTAGTTCAAGTAGCAAAATAAGACAAGTACATTATTTACAAAAAAAATGCATTTATTCACTTGAATTATAAAAACTGTTAAATTTAGTATTATCATTATTCATTTCACATAAATATGTGTTACTTTTCACAACGTGGTTATTAATTTATGGGGATATTTCGTAACAAGTAATCAATGCATCGATACTATTTATTCGCTTTTGATTTTTAGAGTAACATCCCTAGAGTTTAAAAAGAAAAAAGGTCAGCTGACGTAACATTGTAACGACGTGCAATTTTTAAGATCAGAATTTGTTTATTACGTTTAGAATTGTTTATCAGTAAAAGCAAATCATTAAATAATTCATATCGGTCATATTTACAATAAACATGTAATCGTAATTTTAAAAAGTTAATCAATTGTAAAGTTATAACAAAACGAAAATATTTATTTTTTATGCACGTCGCGCCGTTACAAGGTTACGTTGTGCAATTTTAATGAACTGTCAAATGTGGCCTATTAAAATGACTCGACTATACGTAGTTTGGTCGCGTTATGTCAAACCCAGCCAACAGATCACAGTTAACATTGAATTGACATGATCCGACTAAATGTCGTTGGTCTGTCATAGAAATCAATTTCCTCGATGATACAATAATTATATGTCGCGTAAATAGTTTTATTAGTAAGATAAACTTACCGCAACAGAAGTCAGTATCTGCGTGAGCGCTGTGAACTTGTTGTTGGCGAGTATGAGGTGGGTGAGCCGCGCGCCGAACGCCGCCGCCAAGCGCGCCATAGACGCCGCTGACAGACACGTCGACGAGCCGCCCGTCTCAGACTGAGAAAATACAGCAATATAAAAAATAAAGTACAAAAAAGATATTTTAAAAATCGGCCAAGTGCGAGTCAGACTCGCGCACGAAGGGTTCCATACAGTTATCTAAGAGCAAAAGTAGGCAAAAAATTGTGTTTTTTGTATGTGATCTTCAATATTTATTTTATTTTAATTTATATAATAATTTATTATAATATACGTACTTGCTGTTATAGCGGCAACAGAAATACACAATCTGTGAAAATTTCAGAAGTCTAGCTATAGTATTTCTTGGGATACAGCCTGGAGCCAGACAGACCGACGTCATGTCATCGAAGTCTCAGTAGTAGGGCAGGGCTTCAAATATCGTTATTTTTTCATAACGTTACTGCTTCAAGGGCATAGATAACGTTATGAACATTTACCCGATACTATAAATAATGATTAATGATAAAAGTTGAAATTAATAACGGTAAATGTTATAACGGTTAATAGGATTTATAACGGTTAATATGTGTTATTTGTTAACATTGCTACAACAACCTATTGCGAATTAAATCGAAGTATCTATTAACAGTATTTTGCTTTTTAACCGACCTCCAAAAAGGAGTAGGTTATATGTTCGGTTGTGGATATTTTTATTTTTATCAATATACTTACCGGTAATAATAACGTTATTTTTATAACTATATTTAAATGTTGTTACTAGATATCGTTAAAAAATAACGATATCTGGCTACCATTATGAAAATACTGTTACGTGCTAGGGTTCGAGGATTCGGAGAGAAAGACCTGGTGACTCTCTTGAAGACTTTATTCACAAACACTAGCTCACAAAAATCACTAAGTCCAAACACTAAGCACTATCACTGTCACTCACTATTGATCACTTGTTCTCACTTCGAAGTCGCCTTGATGATCGCTTGTATCAAACTGAATTGCCGGCTGCAGTCTGCGACTACGGGCCGGATCGAATCTCAGAAAATTCCGGAACATCCCAGAGTAAACCCGATATGCGTAAACAAGTATGAGATATTTCTAGAAATTACTCGTAGGTACTTACTCCTAGCGCCATCTAGTATCGAGTAGGGGATTTATGTTGCCTGTGTTCCCTTGGTCAGTTTGCTGGTCCGACGCTAGATGGCACCACGTGTCCGTATCCGTAACAATACGTAACTAACGTTATTTTTTTCTGGTAATTGATAACGTTATGAAGCCCTGTAGTAAGGTCCCGTTTTTACCTTTTGGGTATGGAACCGTAATAAAAAGCAATTTCGAACTACTACAAAAAATGGCAAGGCTACAAACGAAAATAAATAAAATAGCAAAATCACCGTAAGCGACAGATCCAGCCGCTGGAGCGCCGGCAAACCCTGCATGAGCTCGTAGAGCTGGTCGGGCGTGATGCGGCTCCAACCGGCCACGCTGAGCTCCACTAGTCCGGGGCAGTAGTCGGCCACACACGCCAGCACCCACGACACGTTGCTCACCTTCCACTGGGCTGTAAAGATGATGACGTCATTTAATTAAAGCCCCACCCACACGAACCATATCATGTATGTACTATGTACTATGTATTATATTATTAAAAATGAATAGACCATTTAGCAGGGCCGGATTTATATTTCTTATGAGTATAGGCCACTTTAATTTTGCCGCCCCTATGTACGAACTCTGCCGCCATCAGGTTTTTTGACAAGAGTTTATGTAGTCACTGGCATTTTTCATTAGCTAACAAATTATTGGCTATATTAACTCCTGTCATAAATACTCAGAAACATGCATCAGTGGTTCAACAACAAAAAGTGTTCTGTCCTCTTCACGCCCAAACCGTTGAACCGATTTTGCTGAATTTTAGTATGGTTTGGTAAGTCCCGGGAAAGGACATATGTAATATTATATTATTTATCCCATAAAAATTCATGATTCCCGCGCGGTAAACGAATGTTGGAGCTTGATGTAACGGAGCTGCGGCTGTCATCTAGTCAATCTTTAGTCCAGACTGGTACGATTGGGCCTTTAATACTCACCAATATTGAGAACTTGACATTGCGATAGCCTGTTTTCTAGAATCCACACTAGCTTGTAATCAGTTTTGAATTTTTCAATAGCGTATTGCGCAAGATCCATATGCTTCCAAAACTCGGGCCGACAGCTCACATTGTACCACAGTCTGCATACTCTACTTAATCTAAAAATTAAAAAATATATAACAATAAACACAGAATAAAAACAATATGTAGAGATAAACTACGATAAGATGGCGCGCCCCTCCAAAATTCAAAACGTTTGAAGTGCGTTGTCAAAACGTTTGAAGTGCGTTGTCTTGCGCGGTCGGCTAGTTATGATTAGTTGACCAACAAATCTTGGTAATAAGTGATATTTAGTGGAATATTACGAGTACTGGTTGACTGGTTGAATCAAGGTTGAATACTTACTACATACAAACTCTTTCATAAGGATGTGACTACACACATTGAAACAGTAATTTGGAGGAGCACGCCATGTTATCGTAGATTATCTCAGAATATACACAACATTATGTAATATAATTATCTACCTTAATAATTCAGTAGCAACTCTGACTGAATTTTGATTTATAAAAAAAGTATAAAATATAGGTACTATCAGGGAAGTTGATTCCTATGCAGATGGCGGACCTAAGTCATGTGGTCGGCTTATGTCAGTTCAATGTTAGCTGTGATCGGTCGGCTGAGTCTGACGTAATGCGACCAAATTACTTAGGCCCGCTATCTGCATAGGAATCTACTTCCCTGATAGTACATACAAAGATCTAACTATCCCCGATTTCCATTTAGAGTTAACAACGATGAAAACGTGCAAAATAGGAGGCATTTTGAGCGTTTTGATCGTTTTTAACACTAAATGGAACGTGGGGTATGTATCAAAAACAAAGATGTTTGATGTACATCTTTGTTTTATTTGATTTTATAAAATAGTTTTTAATTTATAATAAATTAATAGATTATCATTTATGCTAATTATAGACACCTTGAAAGATTTAAAGACATCCTGATACCGCATTATATTATATTAATATGATAAATTGATATTCATAAAAATTTAGTTCATTTGTTTTTTAAACTTAATTTACATTCCAGTTCATAAAATAATAATAATAATTTATGCCTTATCTAGACACTAGATATGTCACAAAAATAAATACCTTATAAAACTCAACTTTAAGGCCATTTAGATCTTAAGAGTTATTTTTAGAATAATTATTGAAAATAGCTACTTTTATTGCAATAAAAATAAGTTTAATTTATTTTCCTATCGAAACTTACCTTACAATAGTTGGTAAAGAGCCTGCTTGAGTAGCATAGTCAAAAATCCTAGCCAATACTTCTTCTGGCAAGGCATTTGCCCACGGGCTCTGTGGTCCAATATCCTTAGCTTGCTCTACATTTACTCTACTTTTTTCAGTCTTTTGAGCTTTATCTAGAAAATATTTCATTGATTATATTACTGTACAAATGTTATGATGTAATAACACTGGTAATTTTTGTTTGTAATAAAGAATAAGTGTTGATCAAATATAATAATTACTTGTTATTAAAAAATAAGTTTTATTTTACATTAATTTGTCTTGTGATTTACAATGTACTGTACCTTTACTTTTAGGGTTATTATTGTTTGATTTCCGGGTTTTGGGCTGTGCATGCCGTGGTTTTGGGGCAGCCACACTTATTGAGGCAGCCGTGTCACCTTTACTTGGATCATACTCCTCCCCGGAACTGTTACTAGGGGCTGGGGAGTATGCTCTTTTCTTTTTGGATTTTCTTTGCCCTAAATCGGATATAAGTTTTGGTGTTGGCACAACCTGTAAAACGGGAAGTAAGAATTATATATTAATAAATTTTTACTAAAAACCTTTGAATGTACTACACTTAATATTGCACTTATTGCAAAGTAAAAGGAAAAGTATTATAATTTAGTTTAGTATCACATTGTGCCTGTAGAGAATCAGCACAGAATTCAATCTCTAAATAATTTGTAGATTTCAATATTTTAAACATTTTTTTTTATGCTGAAGGCAGGTCAAGTAGCCCTGATGTCACTGCAACCCTTGAGGATCTATTGTGACTCCTTTGCATTAGAATATCATCCCTAACCCAATGCTGCTCATAAATTGAATGATGTGGTTGGGGTTGGTGCCACGAATTTCCTCTGTGGATGAGTATTCGTAGCAACCAAGGTGTTTGTTTCTGCTCTGTAGTAGAGCAGGACAGTCAAGGAGAAGGTGTATAGGTGTCTCGTCCTCCTCACAAAATCTGCAAGTTGTTAAGCTACTAACACTGTTAAGGTGCTTATTGAGCTTGCAGTATTTCAATTTTTAAACATAGTAAAATTATTATAAACTATGAAATTAAATTATTAAAGTAAATTGGAAAAATATGTAGATTATACTAGATGAAAATTTTATAACTTGAACTCATAATAATTTAAAAGATAAGATGATAAAATGCTGGATTTATAGGATTTTGTTTTGGTTGATAAATTATTATAATCTGTTAGATAGGGCAAGGTGCAAGAATAAAATATAATAGATAGCACATTCTACATACTTTGCTATACTTGTATGCCATTATTAATATAAAGACTAATTTATATTTAGGCCTGATAACTGAGAAGTGATAATAACAATTAAATATCAGTCTCACAATAACATACTTGGAGCAAGATTGTTTTTTGCTACACTATTGGGAAATTTAATTACATAATATTGAAAGTTTTTACTAATTTTTGCTAAATAATAGGTTTTTATTTGAGTACTTCCTTAATCCTTATAGAACATAGCTTCTGGTTGTAGATACAACTTGATATTTAAGTATCTATATTTTTTATAAATAAGGAGAACTCTCGCAAAGGTTTTCTTTTAATATTTTCTGTAATATTAATATTTTGTAATTATGAACTTGTGAAGTGTGAGTGAATAAAACGTCTTCCATAAAAACACTATAGAAAACTATATCTCCTTTTATAAATATTAGTGTACAATTACAATGTACTGATAGTATAGCAGCCAAACCGCCTGATCTAATGAGTATACTGAAAGATAGTATAATAGAGTCTAGAGATTAACCCTACAGTTATTTATGAAAGTATAATTCTTTGTTTGGCATTTTTTGCACCCGAAAGATACAAAGGCCATGAGGAAAAAGCTCTAATAAATTCCTTAGGATATTTGTATCAGTGAAAGTGTAAATATATAATTAACATATTACATAGGCTGTTAAAAATGTATACTTTGCTAGTATATTATTTTGCACAGACCTTTTTCTAAGAGTATTTTTTGTTTGCTAATCGGAAACTTTGATTAATTTTTAGGGCACACAGAATACTCTCATGTTTATGTTTATAAATTAACTTGGAGTTTATAGAACCATTTCTATAAAGTGTTAAAAACATATGTTACAAAGTTTTGTTATCTGATATCACCCATAGTAAACGTAAAGAATACAAAATGTATCCTATAATAACACTGTCTGTTTATGCCTTCTAGTTTAAAAAATAATGTTCTTGAAAAGTGTCTAATATTATATATTAATCCATACTAATATTATAAATGGGAAAGTGTATGTCTGTCTGTTACCTCTTCAAGCCCAAACTGCTGGACCGATTTAGCTGAAATTTGGCATGGAGATACTTTGAGTCCCGGGAAAAGACATAAGCTACTTTTTATCCCGGAAAAATGTAAACTGAGTTGCGGGCATCATCTAGTTTAAAAATATATTACAAGTTCAGTAGTTACATCAATACGTTCTTTGGTTCTAGCACATCCCTACACTAGTAATTAATAACATAGTTTATCTCTTTTAGATTAAGGGCCTGTTTCACGGCTTCCTGATAAGGTGCCCGATAGGCTTATTTGACAGATTCTCCATACTCTATGTGTCAAGTTAAGTGGTGGATAGCCTTATCAGGAAGTGGTGAAACAGGCCCTAAAGGATCATCTCTTTTAGATAAATCAGTAAATAAAATTGTTTCTTTATCAATATTTACATACAAATTATGGGTATGCATTATTAGCAGTCAATATAAGCATAACAAACATAAAGATAAATACATACAGTGTCCTGTTCCCTTGTTCTTCTAATCTTAATCTTAAGTTTGGTATTTGAGTCCACGATCTGGCTCCTGTAAACAGCTGCGCGTTCAGTCTTCTTAGATTTCTTTTTACTACGAGAACTACAGAGACCCAACATAGAACGCGGTTTACCACTGGAGGGTATCACTATATGTGTCCTTTGTTCCTTAGAGGAGTCCTTGTTTTTACTCTTTTTGGATGATAATTGACTAAGTTCATGGCTGTATGGTTTGCCACTTTGCCTCGATATATTAATTACGGGTAACTTCATACTATTTAACACTTCATCCTCGGAGCTATCACTCTCCTCCTCACACTCGGCTAGCTCCTCCTCCTGGCACTCACTACTACTTACTAAATTTAAATTTTTACCACCCTTAACTTGTGACACTACACTATTAGAAGAATGCGTCCTTTTATGTGATTCGTGCGACTTTTTCTTCTTTTTCTTTTCTTTCGGAGGACAACCATTGGGAGGTGAGTCTTTATCGCGTTTTGAATGCTGCTTGTGTTTTTTATGGCGCGATCGAGGTGCGGACGGGAGAGCTCCATTGATCACCTTCATCTTCTGGAGGGCGATTTCGTCGATGCTCTGCTCGAAATCTGTCTCTAGCTTGACGCAGGAGACTCTGTCTAGATCCTCCTGCGGAGCTTCCGAGTCCGAGTCAGAGGCCGCATCGGAGAGACCGTCCTGAGGGAACAGATCTTTGCGGACCGAGAGCCTGACAGCGGGCTCGGCAGCGTCGTAGCCGCCGTTGAGGGGACTCGAACGGCTCGACATACCGCCCGTCACCCTCCGCCCTCGCGAACCACTTCTATAAACCACTCACCGTCACCTGTCTGTCGCGAAGTAAACAATCAGTTTGACACATCACATTTTCACTTTTGATATTCGGGCACTCACTATTCTTAAAACGATAGTTTACACTTTCATGTTTGATTCGGCACAGTAAAAGTTTTGATCACTCCCATATTTTCCCACTATCATTTCTTGAGACCATCTTAGGCATCTTTTTTTCTTTACGTATTCGCATTTTAGGTCATCCATGTTCATGTAACGTTGTGATTGCGAAAAACAAAGTGTTGACCATTTTCGCGGAAATAAACACTTTTCTTTTGAATAAAGACAGATTGATTTAACTAATTTAGTCAGTATTTACTAATGTTTAATTATATTTGTCGACTACAAGTTGATGAAAACTGTTGACCTTGTTAAAAGCTAAATAGGTTTCAAATTTTAGTCAACAGATGCAGACATTGTCACAAAGATTGTTCTTGGTTGTTCATCTTTTAACCAGTGTCTTTGTAACGACGTCGAGTGATAAGTAATTAAATAAGATTCTTTGTCAAAGTTTAAAAAGAAATATATTTTATTTGATTGGCAAGAAAAAATTAGAAGAGAATTATAATTACGCATACTCTTTTTGTTTTAATTTTGAATATAATGAAATTTTTAGACATTTACTTTTTTAAAACATACTACTTTACAAAGTTGTTTATATTGTCATTAGCATCTAGTCTTTGGTTTTGTCTATGTCACTTGTCAGTAACTGTCACTGTCATACGATAATGTCCGATATCAGAGAAAATATTGTTTTTTTAACAGTTATTATACATTTTATTCATTTAAATCACATTTCCTTACGTTTTTCTTCAATAGGCATGTTTTGTTTATAAAATTACAAACATTAAACTATTGTGTTTGTATATTAACACAATTATCTGGCTTTTGCGTATAAATTTTAATGTCAATTCTGATTTATAGATGGCACTAGTGGTACTGAATTTGGACAAAATTTAGAAAGGAATACAAATTACAAATTTTTGTTGTTTCTGTTTCATCTTTTAGTACAAATTGAAGCTTTAGTTTATTTATAATTTATACATTTCAGACAAATGCTTATAAATGTCTTTAGTTAACGTATGTAGAACGTGATATTTTGGAATTATCACTTTTGAGTTTTGCTAGTGCTATCTATGACGTATGTCATAAGTACAAGTAGTGATAATAAAATGATAACCTATAAGGTCACAGTAACTGCTATTTAAATGGGTGAGTCATATTTAAATTTATTTACTGTATCGATGATCTCATAAAAGAGCATTCGTTGTGTTATTAAAAGTCATTGTTATAACTTCATAACTCTCCCTTCGTTTTTCCTAAATAGGTATCGATCTTGATAAAAAAAAAGTTGATTACATTTAATTTTTAGGTACTTTTTTTCACCAATCAGCATTTGCTAAGCAAATACGCTTACAGTCATAAAACATGGACATTTGTGTGTTACATAAGTTTTCTGCAATGTCTCAAAAGACTAGAGACTGGAGCAAAACAAAATACTTTAAAATTGTGTACTTTATCATTGCCTTCATAATAATTCCGCAAAGTGTACCTACTTCGGCTATTTTTTGCCTACTTCTTATAAATAAATTCACCTATTCATAAAGATAAGTTTCTTATTATAATCTATATAAAAAATTGACATACCCTATGAACCTATGATACTACTATTACTTTAACCCATTCAATGCCACCAATTCACCTGTAACATACCGGTAGTGCCACTTGATTTTTTTGTTTTTTCTAACTTAAAATACATTGTTTAACGTATTTTATATATTAAATAATGCAATAAATAACGAAAACCTCTCTAAATATGATAAACGCACCAATTGCGTTTGTGGCATTGGTGAGACAAATCCAATCACAAGTCACTGTTGTCACACCGAATTTTCGAAAATCAGTAGACGTCATCCCAAAAATTGGTAGAATTAGGTAGATGTTAGACCCAAAAGTTGGTAGACCTACCACCCTTATATCAGCAAATTTTTTAGAATAAAAAATGCTAGTTTATCCATAGAGAGAGTTTTATTGATAGTGTTTATACATATTTTTATTGAATAACTAGATGTTCCGCGAGTTCGTCCGCCTATTAAAGGAATGTAAGGGAAACCGTACATTTTTTCGCAAAAAAAGAAACATATGTCCTTTTACGTGGTCTATTCTTCATGTGTGCCAAATAACATAAAAATTGCTCCAGTCGTTTCTTAACATAATAATTTCCTCCGTTTTTTTCAATTTTTCCTCTTATTTCTTCGCTACTATTAGTCTTAGCTTGATAAAATATAACCTATAGCCTTCCTCGATAAATGGGCTATCTAACACTGAAAGATTTTTTCAAATCAGACCAATAGTTCCTGAGATTAGCGCGTTCAAACAAACAAACTAACAAACTCTTTCGCTTTATAATATTAGTCGGACCAGTAGTTCCAGAGATTAGCGCGTTCAAACAAACAAACTAACTAACTCTTTCGCTTTATAATATTAGTATTTAGTATAGATTTTAAATGTTCAGCACTCGGCTGATGAAGCAAACCTTCCAGGGTTGACTGCTGAGTGAGTTTCTCTGACATGTCTTTAAATTGTTGAGAAGAACAGTCTCTCAACATTTGCACTGCTATGTGGAAGTGCAAGTACTTGTCTCACAAAGCAGGGGAAACATTGGGGATGGTCTCTTTTTTTTTATTGTTGCAACATGTTTCCAAAAGACTTCGGGCTCAGGATCAATCTTTTAAATTTTTTGTTACCACTCTTCACTCTTGTAACATTTCCGACCGTTCGCAGACTAATCTGCGTTTCGAAAGTGAGTAAACGGCTCAAAACAGCTGCAGCTCATTAAATGCTGAAGAAATTGTTGTACCAAGACGACTGAATATACCAAAATGCTGCCCGAGTAGCCTGTAACTTTTATTATTAATTCAAGTACGTGAACAATGATATGTTGAAAAATAGGTAGATTTGATACCGAAGTTGGTAGATAGGTAGAAGGGAGGTAAAATAGGTAGATCTACCATCAAGTTGGTAGATGTGACAACATTGTCACAAGTGCCATTCAACGCACCACTTACGTTGACGCTTTTATTTTAATTGAACTGTGTTATGCAAGATAGTGGGTAGCTGAATAATTTTTAAATACAGGTAGGTTTTTTCTACATACAGTACATACATTAACCGCTTATCAAGCTACCCATGGTAATTCAAAGTCCTTTCTCCCCTTCATTCTTTAAAAAAAAAAACTGAAAATTGAAATAAAATCCTTATGAAATAAATAAAATCCTTACATATTTGAAATATTTTTTTCTTAAATATTAAAAAAATTAACTAGTCAGGTAGTAAAAGATTTTGTATCAATTTAATTATAAATACAACGAATGGTTGGTAAAATTTACTAATTTGAACATAGTAGTGTTGCGTCATGCATGAAACCATCCAACAAAATTCGCTGTTAAAATGCCATTGAACGCACCATTTGCGTTATGGTAATTTTATTCATAAAATATACCATGAATCGAATAAAAATTGTAATATACCTAAATATATTGCTTACTTTTATGTTCTTACTCAAAAACTTCTCACTCTAATTCAATAAAACTGAAAATATGTTGAATTGAAATCAGGCAGTTTTTGGGCTAACGGTTTTTTCGCTGTCAAAAAAAGAGGAGAGGTCCAGACCAAAAACCGACAGTGTCACCACATGAAAAATATATCTCCAGTAGCTAATGAGGCCAAAGATTCAAACTAAATATAGCCATTTTAAAGAAAAACCGGGAAAAATATCAAAGGTACCTCAACGCATATGGTGCGTTGGTGGCACCATAAAGTAAACTCGCAAAACGCAAATACCTCAATGATTCTAAATTTGGTTATTGCAACCTTTTCAAACATTTTACTTTAAACTATAACCTCACTTGTAATTAATGTTATAGTTGTTGTAGTGCAAAACAGTTTCATTATATTCAATTCTAATAAAGGCTGATTTACATTGATACAGTAGCTGGCACCAGCATCACTGGATTCAGTCGCTGGATCAGCACTGTATCAATGTAAACATGTTTCAATCCAGTCCAGCACTGGATTGAAATATGTAAACATATTTCATCCTTTAATCTCCCTCCCTCTCTCCCTCCCTCCATTAATCAGCCTTAAAGCATTGAATTTATTTCACCTACCACATTGCCCAGGTAGTTGGTATTGTCTCCACAAGATCTATCGTCTCAGACCATGTACCTCACTTAGACCTTAATGTCCTATGTTCTAAGTCTTCCTAAGACTCTGAAAGTATATTGCAAATTGAAATGTTATAATATGTAGGAGGAAAAGTAAAGAACATAAAATATTTTCAAAAAGTAACTTTGCATGTTCT
Source organism: Lysandra bellargus (assembly GCA_905333045.1). Taxonomy (NCBI): domain Eukaryota; kingdom Metazoa; phylum Arthropoda; class Insecta; order Lepidoptera; family Lycaenidae; genus Lysandra; species Lysandra bellargus. The sequence goes on from HG995333.1 coordinate 1,669,721, forward strand.
GATGTCATATTAAAGTATGAAAACTGGGAAACCTCTATTTTGTTAATCATTTTCATTAATCTAAAATCAAATTGTGTTGGGTATATACTTAATTCATACCCGGATTTTTAGGGTTCTGTAGCCAAATGGCAAAAACGGAACCCTTATAGATTAGTCATGTCTTTCTGTCTGTCCGTCTGTCCGTTTGTCCGTCTGTCCGTCTGTCCGTCTGTCCGTCTGTCCGTCTGTCCGTCTGTCCGTCTGTCCGTCCGTCCGTCCGTCCGTCCGTCGGAAACGGAACCCTTATAGATTCGTCATGTCTTTCTGTCTTTCTGTCTGTCCGTCTGTCCGTCTGTCCGTCTGTCCGTCTGTCCGTCTGTCCGTCCGTCCGTCCGTCCGTCCGTCCGCCCTCCGTCCGTCCGCCCTCCGTCCGTCCGCCCTCCGTCCGTCCGTCGGAAACGGAACCCTTATAGATTCGTCATGTCTTTCTGTCTTTCTGTCTGTCCGTCTGTCCGTCTGTCCGTCTGTCCGTCTGTCCGTCTGTCCGTCTGTCCGTCTGTCCGTCTGTCCGTCCGTCCGTCCGTCCGTCCGTCCGTCCGTCTGTCTGTCTGTCTGTCTGTTACCTGTTCACGCTTTTGCTGAACCGATTTTGCTGAAATTTGGCATGGATATACTTTGAGACCCGAGGAAGGATAGGATAGGATAGTTTTTATCCCGGAAAAATGTACGGTTCCCGCGCGATAAACGAATTTTGGCGCAACGGAGTTGCGGGCGTCATCTAGTACGTCATAAATGGTAGGTATACCTTATTTTTGTTTTCATCTTACCTATGCGAGTGGGGTATCTATGGATATTTCTTTAAAAATCATACTAAGGTTTCTAATGTCATTTTTTTCTAACCTGAATAGTTTGCGAGAGAGACTCTTTCAAAGTGGTAAAATGTGTGTCCCTCCCTCTAACTTCTAAAGTGGGGGTATGATAAATCTAAAAAATATGTAATATGATGTACATTACTATAAAAACTACCAACGAAAATTGGTTTGAATGGGATCTAGCAAGTACTTATTTATTTTTATACGTCATAAATGGTAAACTTTAATTTAACTTTCATTAAATCAACTGAAATATACGTAGATATAAAAATAAATCAAAAATCTTTTAATTTCATAAACATAAACTTTATTGCTGCTGCGGAACCCTTCATGGGCGAGTGTAGGGTAATACTCAAGAATCTCATACGGTATCCTTAGTCCTTAGGGCGGCGAATAATCGTTTCGATAAATTTTAATTTGCGTCCTCTGACTTGGTTTTAGAAACATAGGGCAAAGCCACAACACTTCGTTGCGGCATCGCATAAAATAAAAATCGGCCAAGTGCGAGTTGGACTCGGGCGAGTCCGTAGTCCGTACCGTCAAAAAGCAAAATAGGCCAGAAATTGTGTTTTTGTATGGGATTTAATTTTTATTTTATTTTAATATTATTATTAATAATTAAAGTACACATATAATTAAGGCCTTTGTGAAAATTTCAAGTGCCTACCTGTTGCCATGACTAATATAGAGCAAAAGGGCAAAAAAATCACGTTTGTATGGGAGCGCCCCGTAACCCATCAATGTACGGAGCCCTAAAGTAACATTGCTTTTCAAAGATTGTTTTTATTTGTGGCCTAGGACTAAGAGAAGCACACGCCGTGCTTTTCTTTTCTAAGAAACCTTCAGTTCAGGGAATGCAATAATGACCTTGTAAAAGTCTCTCTAGTCAATCATTACTAAGTCCCCGGGTTGCAACAATAAAGCAAATATTGATATTACCTACACTTGGCCTTTTATTGTCCCGAAACTAACACTCCTACATACTACAAGGCCTCACGCAGTAACTGCCCGTCGTCTCTTAAACATTCATCGTCTTCCAGACACAAAACTGCTGACACTCTCACATTCACACATACTGATACATGGTCCCTACAACCTTTTAAATCCTAAGCAGTCTGAAGGCAAACGCGCTATCGCTCTGGATGTCTAGAAAGTAGAAAGTCTAGGCTATTACGAATTACGATATCCGAGATAACCAACAAGCTTTGCGACAAACCTGCCACAATACGACCAAGACGACCTTTCCTCGGAACATTATTTTTTGCGATCGACCGATCTCTCGCATTTGCTGCATATAATATGTGTAGCAGGCAGCAGCAGTCCCTTTGTTTTTCTTTTTAAGGGCTTTCTCAAAAAGGTTGCCAACCTTACAACTCGATGATTTGGGTTCGTTCCGGGAAGAAAACTAGGGCACGTAATTAGTGGATAATAAGTGCTCTCTGTTGTTCCAGATGCTGTAAAACCAACCGCAAGCGGTTGCGATAGCGTTTTGTGAGGCCTGACAGTGAGGGTAACTAGATATTCGCGTATCGGGTGTCGGATCGATGGTTACTGTAATGTGTTAGTGTGTGGTTGTGCGGTGGTGGCGATTAGTTAGTGATGCTCGCGGTGATGCAGAGGCATGGTGGACGCGGCAGCGGAGCGCCGAGCCGCCGCCGCGAGCATCAGTCATACCTCCAGTCTCACCAAGTAAGTCTAATTCTTGTACAGCAAGGCTCTTGGCGAGAAGTTTCGGAAGGTCTCGTTTCTATACTCTAGAGTGAGAATGAGTCTATCCATGAAGTTTCCCGGAGCTCCTCGTCTAGAGTGAAGCTAGAAACAAATTATCGGACGCATCCATAAGTCGCGGCTGATGGATGCGGCATAACAATGTGCACGGTTCTAGACCTAACCTATTTGTCAATGACAGACGTCCGCGGATGCAAAAACATCTGGCCAGCCAGATTCTGTTCGGACGTCTGAACGCTCAAGGTCACGTCCGCGACTTATGTCAGACAATGTGCACAGTTTAGCGTATTTTGTATTGATCAGATAGAAACAAGCCGCATCCGATGAAAACGCCCGCGGACGTTCGTCCGATAATTTGTTCCCAGCTTTAGCATGGGCTTAGGCCTTTATTGCAACTACTTGTGCAATGACCTAAAGTGGTGACACGTAAAGCCAGTTAGTGGATCCTGGGTAATGGGTTCCTATGTGAGTTGTATTATTTCTCATTCCTAAGCCATTATCAATTATCAGCTGTGTATCTTTCCTGCCCTGTAAAATATTAGTAACGGTTTGTGGTACTGGTCAAAAACCAGCACTCATTATTCAATTATAATGATAGACAAGCTCAAGGCTGCCGCAAGGACCATGTATCTAGTTATTGCTTTAGTCCGGGTGAATGTCAACAATGAGATTACGTTTCGAAGGTCTCCTCACGTTCCCTAGTAGATATTATATAGAGAACGTTTCCTAAAATCTAAAAGATGATAAAGTCGAACCTTTTCAATGAGCCTACCTTTGCTTGTGTCATGGGTCAGGACTCAAGACTTAAATTATGTCATGCTTTATTCGATGTTCTGGTATAGTTAGACTGTAAGTGTAAACAATCTATACTAATATAATATTATAATGGGGAAGAGTTTGTTTGTTTGAACGCGCTAATCTCAGGAACTACTGGTCCGATTTGAAAAATTATTTCAGTATTAGATAGTCCGTTTATCGAGGAAGGCTATAAGCTATATTTTATCACGCTAATACTAATAGGAGCGAAGAAATAGAGGTAAGTGTGGAAAAAACGGAGGAAATTATTTGAAAGGGCTAATTTAAACGCGCTAATCTCAAGAACTACTGGTCCGATTTGAAAAATTCTTTCAGTGCAGTGTTAGATAGCCCATTTATCGAGGAAGGCTATAAGCTATAGTTTATCACGCGAATACTAATAGGAGCGAAGAAATAGAGGAAAGTGTGGAAAAAACGGGGGAAATTATTTGAAAGGGCTTATTTGAACGCGCTAATCTCAGGAACTACTGGTCCGATTTGGAAATTTTTTTCAGTATTAGATAGCCTATTTATTGAGGAAGGCTATATTATATTGCGCTAAGACTAATAGGAGCGAATAAATAGAGGAAAGTGTGAAAAAACGGAAATTATTTGAAAGGGCTTATTTGTACTGGAGCAATTTTTATGTTATTTGGCACACATGAAGAATAGACCACGTGAAAGGACATATTAAGTTTCTTTTTTTTGCGGAAAAATGTATGGTTTCCGTGATATTCCTAAATTACGCGGGCGAAGCCGCGCGGAACATCTAGTTATAGAATAAAAGAGATTTGAAAGGATTGGCTAGAAAGCTAATAATTCTAAAATAGTCTGAAAGTTGAAACCATAATTTTTAAAGCCATTAGACTAAAAGACTTTTCGTAACTAAACCAAAACCTTATAAACGCAAGTCAAAAAAATAAGGTGATTTAAAGTTATGCTCATATTTTGTCGCATTCAACTGCTTTGCGGTATAATAAACAATCTTACATCATTACCAAAACGTTTTCTTCGATAAAGTTTGCACTTTGCGTGAATAAATGACATTGACTGGTCTGCCTACAACAAGCCTACAAAATATTTTAGACTATTGCCTACCTTCTACTCAGCAAAACTTTTGTTATGAATATTCCAAAGATAAACATGTTTTTTTTTTGTGATAAAGGTGCACAGTGCACTTGAATGTGCCGCAAGAGTTTATCGTTATAATACTGCTAATAAAAACATCTTTCGAACCGAAGCAATTGATATTTATTGCCGGCTAGTTCATATGTTAAATTATCATTATTGACCGCTGCCATTACAGCGTTGACCTCGATGATCTTACGATCGCTCTATTGGACCCTTCCTTATTGGCGCATGTAGAGCTGATTAATCCAACTCGCATTAGTGACCAGTTTCAAAGGTTTTTTTGACAGGAATTTTGTCTATTCAATAGCGCTTGTGATTGGTTTAAAGTAAATAAATCAACAAGCGTATTGAATCGATGTATTCCTCTCAAAGATGAAAGAACCTGAGCAACCGGCCATAAGTTAGAAAATTCTATATCGCACTCGCCTTATATTACTATGCACATTCAAGAGAAACTGCCTAGTTGTTAATGTGAAGTCAGCAATTAAAAACGCTGCAAACTTAGTATGTTTGTGAGGCCTGTTAACTGCGCGATCGCAATTTATAAGGAGCGATTTGTATGATTGCATGTAAAGTGAGACGGGTACGCAATGTGAGTCTGTTAATGAGTACTGCCGATACACGGCTCGTCACTCGTGTTATCAGGGTCGTGGGCGGCTGTGTGCCGTATACTACATACGTGTGTGTAAACATAGTAGCGCTTCCAGGAAACTCGGCCGTATTTCTCGGTACGGTGTCGCGCACATTTTCAGCAATGAATGGCGTTGCAAGACGTCGAACGTCGCCAACGCTGAAACGTGCGCGCTATCTTATCAGCCGCTCGTATCCGTCCCCGTTTCGAACCATTGTCACTCGAATTTTAAATTTTGAGCTGCCGTTTGTAGTATTCATAATATTCAGCCCTTTAAAGCTTAAACGTGTTCTTTATTGCAGAAAGAAAAGGAAATTTTAAGCTGGTGTAACGATTCCGAAAACTATATGAACTTAAATGTATGTATAAAACACATCTCAAAATAATTTATAATAATAATAATAATATCCATGGACGCTTCACACCACGTCAGTCTGGCCCCGTGCTAAGTACCTGAAGGACTTGTGTTACAGGTACCAGACAACGGAAACACATTTAATACTTTTATACTATACATATATTTAAGATTTTTTATTATATCATACACATGTTTTATATAATTAATACACATCCAGACCCGGGAACATTTTGTTCCATCGGCGGGATTCGAACCCGCGACCCCCGGCTTGAGCTGCCACACACTCAACCAATTGAGCCACAGAGTTCGTAAAATTAAACAAATTACATTTAAAATTGTGTGCAGCTTTTAATATTAATGAATAAATTATATTAAAAATAACCACAAATTAGAAAGGACAGGTTTTAGTCAGAATTTGTAGACGTCCGCTAAAGAAGGTTTCCCGTTAGTAACATATTATAATATCATTGAGGTTTTCAGGTGCCAAAGGCCTTCAGTTAAATCAATATAAAATTCAATAGTCTGCGTCAGCGTCCTTTTTACCTAAATTATATTTCCGTAAGACGTCCCAAATTCTACTAATCGTGAATAACTTGAAACGGGTTTGTTATACGTTGTGGTTCGTTGACCGTTCTTTAGTACGATGGACTTGCCGCTTTAACCTTACCAGTTATAAGGTGAAATCGTGCGTCAGCGTTTCTTTTATGGTGGATGACTTCATTGCGCTTTTTATCCGCTAGAAGACATCTAACATTAGAAACATTGTTAGATAGTTGGGTGACCGACCGTCTTTGAACGACCGTGTTCCACTTTAGTCTATGAAATCATGAATATCGTCTTTTGTTACAGTATGCTTTACATTCGGTTCAGAGCTACGTTAACTCTAAATTTATATGAGAGTGGAACTCTGGAGTCTGGTTCTGGTAGCTGCTTCAAAAATAAGAATTCAAAATGGTGTTGTTTCAGGAATTAAGTAATGCATTTTTGTTTATCGGCCATTACTTATTTCAACAATTAATTTTATGCCACCGTTTTATTATGCAACACGGATTTCCGTAAAACAACACCTGGTGCAATAAATTGGTGTCAGAATCACAAGTCAAGGTCGGCGCTAAACGTCGGTTGGCTGTAATTTGATGTTCTAACAGAATGCACCTTTTGTGCGGAATTAGCAAGTACAGCAGTGCGTCAGCGATGTGCAAGCTGGTTAACTTCCGCCGTGCTGTTGTTAACATTGTAAACAAAATATGGAAACCTGTTGCATTAGCATCGTCAGCTATTTATGTATCGAATTGATATTCTAATAAATATTTGATTTGAGACAGCTTGGCAGTTCGATTTATGCAAGAACTTCTAGTAAATGAGATTTGATGCCGTTCTTATCAATTGTTATTGGTAGATCTGAAGCCGGGGCCTCCGAAGCAAGGGTCGCAGAATGCTCTTTAGCCCTGTAAAGGAACTTCAGTGTAAATATGTCGTACTTTATAAATCTCAAACCTAAATAAACGCTAGTGATCTAAACGAATTTTTGGACATTTGACATTTTAATAAATAATGTTAGTGGATAAAAGACAGAAAACGGTATTACCCAATTTTGAGGACAGTTTTCATAAATGACACTACTGATAAATCATGATTTGAGTAATCATGAAAATTTTAGTTAACCCATCAAGCCCCGTACGAGCACCGGTGATCAATACAATAGCAAGTCTTGGAATCCCCGATCGAAGGATTAAATCTATATAATTATATAAAAGGCTTTGTCCTGAATGACATGAAAATGGAATCACGCCATGGCCTAAACCAGTGATTGTAAATACTTGAAATTTGGGAAGAGTGTTCTCCGTATAACGTAGGCGTGCAGTAAGAAGGGATTTTAGAAATTCCTCTCCTAAGGGTGTGAAAAGGGGGGATGAAGTTAGTATGGGACAACTCGATTCCTTAGTATAATCTGCTCGAAAATTCGCATCATTATTATTTGATGTATTTTATTGAAGATGTAATTCATAGTTTGTTGAAATTTATCCTTAAAAGTCGTTAAAAAGCATAAACAGTTTACAGCGTTTAGCAGCGGCTTGCAGCGACGCAGGGAGTTAGAGACGCCAATCACTGCTTTTTGCCACAATAAACATAATCTGTGTACTCTATTTTTGCCGTGCAAGTTATGGCTGGTTTACACGTATTAAGTAGATAAGTAGTCAACTAAATTTTAACTTATGACTTTATAATTACTTCACTAAATTTGAACATGCTACTTGCTACTAAATTTGTGTTTACATGCAATTGATAACTTAAAATTAAGTAAAAATTTAGTTAACTACTTATCCACTTAATACGTGTACACCATCCATTAGAGCTCATTTGAGTAAATACTCTTTTGATTATGAAATAAAGCCACCATTCACGATAAAGCGATCTCATTCTATTTGTAAATTATCTAGATTTACAATCGAAATTGCAACTTATGAAGCCTATTACATTATCTTAACAATTAGTTGTTAAATCTAAATAATTTATATATATTTGTAACAATTTGTTGTTATTATGATATTATTGTTTTCTTATACTTTTGTAGAATTTAGAAAGATTGTCTTGAATGGAGGGCTTTACATTATGTTTTGTCATCTTAGTGTTAAAAAAATATTGTCGTTCGAAATTCAAAATTAATTATTCCTGTACGAATTGGTGTTTTTTTTTCATAGAGATTTTATTTTACGCACAAAAGATTGTGTAAAGTGCCAAAAATTTGAAAATATTTTTTAATAAGAAATGAAGTTACACTATTTAATTTATAATAATATATACATATTATCATATTATAAATAACAGGCTTTGTCTTGAATCATATAATATACATAATACTTACTTAATAATTTTCAGTAAGTATTAATAATTAATATACATGGTGAGGTATTAGTTTACAGTGTTGCCAGAATTACTTTACCCTGTGTTTTAGGCGAAATCTAGGGTTAAAGCAATTATTAGATATGAAAATGGAATTACGATAAAACCTAAACCACTGATCGTAGAGACTGAAAATTTTAGGGAAGTGTTCTCCGTATGACGCAGACGTGCGCGGTGCGATGTAAGAAGGGATGTTCATGTTTCGAAAAAATGATATTAACTTTTATAATAATACTTGCTGTCCCGGCAAACGTTCTTTTGCCATATAAAGTATTTTTGTGAGGTGATTAATAAAGTATAGCACCATGGCAACGTTCGTCGCTAGCCCGTCGCAATGGTCGTCGACACTCTGGAGTTGTAGTAATTTACTATTATTTATTCAACAAATGCACTCATCAATATAAAAAGTAGCCACTAGCCCAGAGACCAGACATACTATTTTCTTAGTCTATGCAGTAGCCGATTCTCAGACCTACTGAATTTGCATGATACTTATAATATAAAAATCAGTGAAGCTGTTTCGGAGGAGTACGGTTTATAACTAACATACAGTGTGTAACAAAACTAAGTGATACTATAGGGTGTGTACGTGTTCCTTGTAGAGAGTTCACTGTGAAAGTAGCAGCGCTGAAAGACGTATTTTTTTTTTCACTTTTGTATGGGCAAGGGCCCGATCGTCACCAGTTTCCTCATACATAAGTGAAAAAAAAAATTTTGGTCTTTCAGCGCTGCTACTTTCACAGTGAACTCTCTACAGTCTACGAGGAACACGTACACATCCTAAAGTATTATCACTTAGTTTTGTTACACCCTGTATAAGATTTTTTTATGAGTAAATTATGTCTTGACTCTTGACTGACCTGACTAGCTGAAAAAAAGTAAGTAGCATTCTAAATTCAAATTTTATGCACAGTCAAACTCATTTTGAAATCTTCATATTTTATTTTTGTAATTTGCGATAACTTTCATATTTTAGTTTGTGTTACTTAATTATTCTGAGTGTAGATATTATTTAAATTCCTTTATCAATTTAAAAAATATATTTTGTGTAATTATTAGGTATTAGTTAAACTGTGTAGTGTGTAGTTAAGTACTTATCTGGTTCTGATATAGATTTTTAGTTTTGTAGGTTAACGGAGTATTAAACGTGTATAATATTATAAGGTAAGAAAGTTGTTTTTTTGGCTAAGGTTCACAAACCTTCCCCAGCAAGTTGCCGAAATGACTGCCGGCGCCGTATCAAGCGCATCATTTTTATTTCATTTCATTATTAATGAAAAGACTTAACAAAAGGCCTACTTAGAAAGGCGTACCTAAGAAAGGGGGGCTCGGGGGGCCCCCCCGCCAAAACAAAACAAACACAATCAAGAAATTCCAAAAGTAGGTTAGGTTAGGTTAGAACTTAGACCACAGCAGCGCAGCGAGCGTGCTGCGGCAGCAGCCAGCGACCGCTATAAAAGAAGGGGGGGGGGGGGGCAGCCCCCCGCCAAAACAAAAATAAACACAATCCAGAAAGATCAAAAGTTGGTTGGGTTAGAACTGTGACTGGGCTGCGGCAGCTGGGGGTTTCTCAGTGTGGATTTGGCACGGGGTGTGTTTCCCCTCCTCTACTCTCACCCCTGCTTCCCATCAGTTTTGGGGGGGTAGGTTTCCGAACCTTTACCGTTTTTTTTAGTTATTATTTGTTTTAAGTAGTGTATATATTATCTATCTATAGGTATCTATCTATATCTATACACATTACATTTTATAATAAAATTGTAGAGTTAAAATTTTTGTACATCTATAATATACATCTTCTATCTATACATATTATAAAACAAAGTCGCTTTTTTCCCTCATGTCCCTTTGTTCCCTTTAATTTTTAAAACTACGCAACGGATTTTGATGATTCTTTCAGTGTTAGATAGCCCATTTATTGAGGAAGGCTATAGGCTATATTTTATCACGCTAAGACTAATAGGAGAATGTGGAAAAAACGGGGGAAATTATTTGAAAGGGCTTATCTCGCGAACTACTGGAGCAATTTTTATGTTATTTGGCACATAATATAAGAAGTAGGTCACCACGTGAAGGATCATAGGCTGTTGATTTTAATCATTTATTCAGTGGCTATATATTTTATACCCGTGCGACGCCGGGGCGGGCCGCTAGTATAATATATAAACAATGATGATACACCTAGAAATTCTAACTATGAGCAATAGGGACACACGGCAGACACCGTGGTACTCACAGTCCCTATTGCGCGTCATTTTGACAGTCAATAAGCCCATATCGTGACTCAGCTAAACCATTGCATGACACCTTTTCAATTAAAAAGTCCTTCGAATGTGTTGTAACTTGTAAGCGGCTATCTACGCATTACTTTATAACGCTTCTCACGCAAATACTGAAAAATTACGTACAGGTCAAACAAAAGCCAAGAGTAGGTAGCGCGATGATATCATAGTCATCAATACAATATATAAAACACGATACATAAAACATTTCATGCCAGTATCGACTGCAAAGATTTCGTAAACATACTAGCGTTACATGTACTTCTTTGTTAGTTTGAACTTCAACTTCGGTTCTCATTTGTGATGGTCGTCGATGATAAATTGCGTCAGTTACTAATATGAAGGCGCGGCATTCATTATTCACACAATTTGCCTTCACGTTATTCAAAATTGATAAGATGAATATAATTCTATTTACAGTAACATTTTTTTCAGATAATTTACTAAGCCATATTGCATACGCACTACGCAATACGCATTTTGACATCCTACCATTCAATCATCGTACCATTTAATTGATTATTATAGCGGCATTTACCCATATCCAAGGCTAACATAATAGTTAGCGTCTCAGTAAGACCGGTGCTGTCAAACATTTGACTTCGAAGGCTGTCCGCTTCGGGTCGGCTAAATTCGTCGGTGACTGCGAGGGGCTTGCGGTGGGGCGGGACTATTTTTGTCTGGCGGCCACGTTTGGAAAACGCGATGACGTCACGGTCCTCCGCGGCGATGGCATCATCGGGCGCCCGCGACACGCACGCTGCTACTTGCCAAAATATCGCAACTGGCCAGCCCGCTCCCGACTAGCGATCAACTTTATTTTGGTCATTGTTACAAGATTATTTGCCAGATTTATTTATTGGCACTGGCATTGTAAATATTACGTTTGGTTTAATCTGCGCAAGGGCAGTGTAGTGCTATGTTTACTTCTCCAAAACATTCATATTCTTCTTCGTTGTACCTCGGTCATCGTTGGATTTTATTTTTCAGTTTCATTGCTTAGCTAATTCTTAGGTACTTATCTTAAAATACTCCGCCTTCGGCGCTTACCACAATACGCCTTGGCAGACTGGCTGGCTCGGCTTCTTACAAAGATTATTATATTTTATCATACTACTAATATTATTTCCAATGACACATCGCATTCTGCTCTTAAAATATGGAAAGCAGTAATAGCAGAGAGTCATGATCAAGTTCCCTTTGGCCTTTTTATGCTAAACATAAAACACCTTAATACAAAATTATCATCAGGATTAAAATATTTACAAGTTAATTTCTTTAAAGGTCTTTGACATGGTTGGCATTACCTCATCTTGGTATAAAGTACCGATGACTCCCAGATATGCACGTGACCGGATTTATACAGCCTGACATTTACTGAACTTGTCTAGTCTGTATCCTTAATTCGTTGTGTCCGCTTTGATTTGTTTTTTTAATATTATGTTAAGGACCACGATTGCGAAACTGTCTTTTAGATGCACAGTCGACATGGGCAATCATTGGCGAATATGCTCCTCTACACGTCTGTAATTGTTTGTATTGTTTCATCATAGGCCATCGTGGAGAGGCCGCATATGAATGCTTCTATTGGATCTTCTCATGTTTGAGTTACATATTATGTGCAAAACGATGATGTTCTTAACATGTACCTGTTATCATTTATCAGCTTGAGCCGCACGCTAGGTACTACGATCGATCCGTTTGTCGCTCTTTATCGAATGACGAAATTTTTTGTTTGGGCACTAGCGATACGCGGACGACGAGAGATGTCGTTGGAATTTCGTGGTAGCAGCCGTAGGGTCGGGCGCGCGTTATCGTACGGCAATCATCAGTGCGACCGGCGCCCCCGCGAGGTACGGTCCGCATACGCCGGATCCGCGGCGGTTTATTTACAGTCGCGACTAGTGAACTATGAACATGTTGAGTGGATTATTTTTAATTAGAACGCAGGTGAATGAGACTTATGTCTCGGAACGCTGAAGTTTTCTTTTTCTAAACGAAGTTGCATTGTTTGCACGCATAGACGTTAATAGTATATGGGTACGTAAGTGTTAACCAACGTCTATTTTTTATGGAATACTCCGCGAATATTCGCAAATATAGCGATACGCAAACAGCTCAATGTCAAGTTGTTTTTTCTCAGCATAGTTTTCTAAAATCGATGGAATATTTACCTATTGATTGCCTGGAATGACAAAACTGTCAGACATTACTGAAACTGGACTAATAGATTTCCTCTATGAAGTATATGAAGTATAATTATGAATTGTGTAGCTAACACTAATAATTATTACATATTATGTAGTCACTAGTTAATAGATTTTATCACTAGACATTATCTAGTACGTTGTGCATACCTTTATGCCTTTATAGTTTACTAGCTGTTCCGGTGAACTTCGTGTCACTTTAAAACCTGCCTTGGACTTCTACGAATATTTTAAGACTAAAATCAGCCCAATCCGTTCAGCCGTTTTCGAGTTTTAGCGCGACTAACATATTTGAAAATCCATTTTTAAATATAAGATAATATTCTTCCTTCATTATAAATAAGCTATAGGCACGCTGCATACGTGATTGGTGATACCTATAATTGCCTACTGTCTACTGATATACAATATGGATTCATATAGTTCTAAATTCTAAAGTCATTAATTTCCTGTTCAAAACTTCACGACGACGGAAGATGAATGGACCATTTGTGCATCCATGCTTCTTAGAGAATTCTTAATATTATTCGACAATTTTGATGTTCTATGGAAATTACATACGAGGAGTGAATTCTTCTAAATATCTTGCTGAAAGTAGTCGACACCACTTTTAGCAGAATGATCGTGTACATGTCAAATGTCAATGCATGTTTTGAAGTCAAAATATTATGTGTCATTTAATAATGTACTTTGGAACAAGCGTACACAGTACACACCTTGAACTGATCGCAGAGTTTAGTCATAGTATTGATTTAAAAATCCGGACAAAATGTCAACTCTGTTGTGTGGACATTTAAATATTCACATGACCTATCGTTCAACTATCAAAAGCTGTAGACAATACCTAATAGCGCACCTCATGCTTAAATTAGTTCTCATGTCCTTGTTTAAATTGCTGCTACCTTTCAGTACCTACGCAAACTATAACGAATTACCATATTGATCGGTCATCATGTTGTCATTACCGGACTTCGTGTCTTTCTACAGTTTGTGGAGAGTTGGATGAGAGTCTAGTTCGGTTTTGTGGCTATATCGACATAATCCTAGTTTGTTGAGGATGTATAGTTTTAAAAAGACCCACAGATCCCATCAAAATGCATTCGCTAGTTTCGATAGCGAAGTTAGATGTTAAAAATGATTTGACATAACGCATCGCTGTGTCATGGCGCGATGATTTATGTCAAATCTCATACATTTTTCTCCTCTGCGCTATCGAAACTTACAACTAACTTTGGCTTAGCACTCTGGTTCCTCGTGAGTTGTGGCATGTCTAATTAGTTGACTCCGGCACCCGAAGCAGCCTATCAAATACAAGCAAAGATATTATCACTAGGCCATAGAAATTTAGTCACGAGTCACGACCTTAATGAAGTTATCAGGTTTTCTAAATTGTCATGTGATTTGTCGGATTTTAGGGAAGTTCCCTGTACCGGTACCGTTTATTTATGATTTAATCCGTTACTAAGGAGTGATTGTCCAGGAGGAAGTTTGCCATCAATCACCGTCTCATCTCGTAGTAAACATACTGGCGCCGCACGTCGCCCTTCGTTTAAGTAATCGATCGTTATCGAATTCACTACTCTGCGCCAATACTCATTATACACGTTAAGCGCCGACCGAAATTCTACGACTTTCCGTTTAGGCCGTGGGGGGCACCATTTGAGCGACACTACTGGAATGTTCCGCTCTGGCCGTGGGGGACACCATATGACCGCGATGTAGTGTCGACTTCAAACCCTTCTGGCAGAACGGACATGCACATTGCAAACTTAGCTTTTATCAATACAATGAAACACGCGTCGGCCTCTAGACTAATGGGGTTTACTTGGTTTTCGGCTAACGACAGGACATAGAATTTTTTAGAGGATATTTGTGTGAGAACTTATTTATACCCCATATATAGAAAGTGTTTATCACACAAAAAAATCACGTTTGCTGTATGGGGAGCTCCCATACAACCCTTAAATATTTGTTTTATTTTGTATAATAAGAGAATAAGTTTTGTAAAGGTTGTAAAGGCGTGGGGGGTGTCCGACACCGCGCCCAACACCACGAACAGCGCGGTCCCTGGTAACGAAAATCTTAGTTTCTGCTCGCGCAGACCATGGGGACACGGGGTGACTGGTGAGTGACAGCGTTTTTTGGGCATATTATATATGTAGTAATTATTGATATATTCTATTTGAAAATGGATTTTAATACATTTCCTAAGATATGAAGCAAAAGTAATGAATGTGTAAAATTGATGAAAATAATCTTTTCCCATTCGGCGCGCAGGGCAAGCGCAATGGTGTCCCTCATGGCGTTTAACGTGTTAACAAATTTGTACCTTCGCTTCGACAAGGCTATAAGTGTTATGACATATTTTGTGCCCTTGTCAGTTGTATTATGGAAGGTACGCATTATGTACTTACTCGTATTAGAACGCAAAATTCTTCTGATTTCATAAAACAGTAGCGAATATTTTGTAGGTCTGCTAACTACTAACCTTAGGAGTTATCATACTCAAATATTATTAAGATAACATCGCTATTGGTGGATTCACTTAAAAAAATATTATGATCGTATATTACGCAGTAACAGACAATACCTATCTCATTTCTCCTTCCATTTAATAGGTCTATAACTCTATAATCTATATCAACTACTTAGAACTTTGTCAAACTTTAAAAGTAAAACTGTTTCATAATGTTAATATAATATTGTACAATTAATGGTTTCGACGGTTATAATTGTCAGAAATAGGGTGTACTATTCTGTTAAGAGATTGTTTAGTTAGTACGTACTATGGTATTGGTACACTCAATAGTTTGGTATTTCCGGAGTGATTTGCCATTCCGTAACAAATGGTGTGCATAAAACTTTATAAGTATTGATTAGTTCCTCGAAATCATAATATCTAAGACAACTTGAAGCAGGAAGCAAAAGGAAAAATATGTATCTAAAGGAAAAATCATATTTTGTGTGAGAATAACATTATATTTCGTTGCTTAATCTTGAAGTTACTATTCTAAACATGGCGTAATTATTTATATCGCAGAATGGAGAAAATTGCCTAACCCCATGGAAATTTTCAAATAAGTATTTAAAATGATCACAATGACCATCGTTTAATGTAGAGTTTTTCGTTGATAGTTTCTATAACGAAATTAGATTATCAACAATGTGTGTAGGGATTTGACATAGACTCTATAGTCTATGTCAAATCCCTACAATATAGTCTCTATAGTATAAATAGAGGATCGCAAGCGCATTGTCATTTGCGATATCTTACCGCTTACGTCAAATTCAATTTTGTTTTGGAACTTCGCTGTCGACAGCGAAGCGATTATCCAGCGTAAGCTATCGCAAACTTTGATTATATACTATCAAAGTACCCTGGCTTTAAGCATTGACGGTATCTTTTGCTGAATAGCCAATAATAGAGACGAGCGAATAATTTGATCTATTAAAGAGTACTAAGTCTCAATAAATGTAATCGTATCCAGGATGTCTTGAACTCGTTCCATAGATGAGAATACAATCGATACGGGTCAAGTGACCTCCATCCATCCTCCATCTATTATGATTTATGAATAAACGGACACGGCGACTCACCAGGACTTGAATGGCTTTCAAATCGTCAACCGTTTTATTCGCTTTGTCGGATGTGTCTGTGTTCGTTGGAGCAACGGTTCTAAAGCGAGTCATTCATTGCCAAAAATCGAAAGCGTTCTTTGGGCAGTAAATTTAATTTACGTTCACTTGTTACTTGTTTTTTAATAATTTATTTACACGTCTAATTTCTTTTGTTTTTTAATTAATTTTATTAGGTTAATCATTAATTACACGTCATGCATTAAAAGGATACTGTGAAGTGGGAATAAATTGTTAAAGGCAACCACACCAGCATAATATTATAAGATTTATAAGTCACTAGCTTCCGATATTAATTAATGTGTCAAAATATAATTCTCTTTTAAAACATGCTAGTTATTTACTGATAAATATTGATAGAAGTACATATACAAGGAGATCAAGATAAGAAAATATTAATCAATTTGCTTGTAACAACCTGACATACAGCATAGATCTGTAGAGTTCGACACGATTTTCATTAACATAAGTCGTATCCCAGTTCACGACCTTTTGATTTAATTGTTTGATCGCATAATCGTGATTGATTACGTACAACTGAATGTAATCACTAATCAATAAACTTGTAAAAAATGTAGATTTTTGGATGATTCAGCGCACACGCACATCAAATTGAATACATATTATGTCATGACTGTCATCGTGAAGGATTTTTAATGACATGCTAACTTATTGAATCTATACATGCAAACTTTGATATTTAATAATAATAAATACATAATTATTTCAACGATAACAGAAGAGCTACCTATCTCATAATCTATCAAATATTGGCTTAATAGAGGTCCCTATAACTAACTTCATTCCTATCAGCTTTCCCTTACCTCTTATTAGTCTTATATTTTAAAGCGTGTTACCCAAATCTCTTTAATCATACTCACCATTCTGGGTAAAGAAAATCTTACCTTTGCCACTGATTTTACTCCAATTGTTTATCTTTTGAAGATAAACAATAGGGATGATGACAAGGTCAAAGATTAGCGAATTTCGTCAATAAAATAAAGAAATCACGGTAAAAAATAAGTGTTCCCAAAATTTCAGCTTGATAGCATTTGCATTTTTTTTTTGTTATGCGCCTTCAAAGTTGGATAATCAATTCGATTTTTTTTTTCAATTAAATTTCTTAATATTTGTATACCATTCGATAACTTATGCAATTAAAAGCAACTTTTGTTATGAAACCACTTTCATAAACGCAATATTTAATATACCTACCGAACAAAATTCTCTCTCCCGATGCGTACAAACTACGAAAGAGTGGCGTCATTCTTTCGCAGGATTTTGTATGGAGCGTTTCGGGCAGGTATATTTTAGGAGATTTTTGAGTCGCCATATCTTGGTGTATTTTTAAGCTATCAGAGTAATTCTTTCAGCGATGCTTCTATTTTATATGGGTCTTTCAATTACCAATAATAAAGAAAATAGTCATCATGCCTATTGGAGTAAAATCAGTATTTAATATTTATAACCCTCTCTTTCACTCGTGACCTGAGAAACGATTATATTGCACTAGCAGTTTGCACCGGGTACAGAGTGCTTTTAGCGATGAGGGGTGCTCCGCCCACGCGCTCTCGGCCAGCGACTCCGCGCATCCGTCATCGTGATTGATGAAACAATCGCTCATATTGTCGTGGGAAATGTGGGACATCATTTTCGTTATTATGCACGAAAGATCATAAGAAAGTCATGTGAGAACTGAGAATTTGTTGTTGCTGGCATCTTATAGGTTCTCTATTCCGTAGTCCTACGGAATCTACTCTACTTTTCGGGTCCTACTCTACTTTTTTCTTACTTGGGTACTCGTTAATATACACAGTGCACATATTTGATAATGTGATATGAAAACTACAATTGCCAGAAAGAGAAATCGATACTTCTTTGTTGACTACTTTTAGCTTAAATGAAAAGCAGAAAAATTAAGGAGTTGTATTACTAATGATGATAATTCTAGTACTTTTTTCTCTATTTGCTTAGTTATCTCCAACCCTTAATAATTGGACGCTGTTAAGTGTACTAACCCAAAAAATTACGTATTGAGTTATGAATGTAGTTAAGTTCATTAGAGTTTAGATCATTTAGAAGATGACTGTATTGAAAATTCAACAAAAAAAATAATAATTGTTGGTTAGGTTACAAATGCTTAACAGCGACCAATTAATCATTTATCACCCATTAACATATTTTTTAAATTGTATTTCTTTAAGTAAATCTTTTTAAATGTAGTTTTTTCTGGTTCTTAAAATTTCTCTTTCGTTAATCGTAACCTCATCTGACTTCAGGTGAAAAGGATTATTAATGGTTACCAATATTTTTATCTCTAACAATAATCAATTATTCTAAGTGATATCATCGGCAGCTTTCACGCCGATTGTATGATTCATTGCAAAATTTCAATTCCTTTTCAAATAATTTGATTTACTGGCTTGTTTAAATCGAATTGAATTCAAATGTAATTTCATGCTACGAATTTTAGTTAACAACTGCAACAGTTACTGTTTGTTAAGCCAACAATATATTTCGGTGGAAATGTTCATGTCACCGATGTTTTCATTTCTCTGACTTGGAGATGGTCATTACTCATTAATTCCTATACTGTAGGCAGCCGTGGAAACTTAATTACAGTAAGAATAATACAGATAAACAAAAATCTATGGTGGACAGCTTGTTATCAAAGACGAATTACTAATTAAACAAGTAGATAAGGGTTTTATTAAATTAAATAGATATATAACCTTCGTATCTTATCTTAATAATTTTAATACGCCATTTCAGTACTACAACTGATAAACTGCACCCGAAGTATAGCTGTCATTATCATTATAATGTAACTTCTTTGAAAAGGCTCCTAAGTCCTCTTGTCTCAATCATTATAGTTTTCCAAGATATGAAACTCATTTCCAAGACACCAAATCTGCAGTTCGTACAATAGGTGCATCGTACATGACTTACCTGGTCACATTTTCTGATCCTGCTGCCTTACACTCGAAACTGATATCAAACTGATATCAGATTTTTGACACTTAAGACCACTACAATACCTCTATACCTATAAATAAAATTGGAGTGTCTGTTTGTAATATTGAAAGAACCGTTTTTACTACATGCATATGAATCTATACATGATACAGACACCAAAACAACATTTTTTACAATTTTTGTCTGTATGTCTATCTGTCTGTCTGTCTGTTTGTTCCGGGTAATATCTGAAACGGCTGGAGCTATTTTGCCGGGACTTTTTTTGGTAGATAGCTGATGTAGTAAGGTGTAACTTAGGCTACTTTTTAACCGACTTCCAAAAAGGAGGAGGTCATATTTTTTAGCGGTCTGGCCTTTGTTATTATATTACTATGTTGACGCGGACGAAGTCGCGGGCAACAGCTAGTCTAAAATATGAAGAAATAGAATGTCTAAAGTGTAAAAAATCTGATAACAGATTGATATCAGTTTCGGGGGTAAGGCTGGTGATCAGAAAATGTGACCAAAAAGAAACTACATCCTTATCAACCTTGACAAGTGACAACTTTTTCATTTTTTAAAGCTCATCCAATGCATAGCTTCGCTCTTACTTACGCTCTTACGCATAGCATACCAAAATATACAACACGGACATAGCTGGGCGCGGGCGCGTGGTCGGCTAGGAGGCTGGTGATGTAAGATCGGCTGCCTCCGTCGGTGATGTCAGCTCCCTTCCCCCCCGCGCCTCACTGCACCTCCCTTCCGCGGCGCCGCAGAGCCTCCGACAAAACGAATATACTTATTAAACATGCAAATTGCTTCAGAAACGTTTTTATTAAGTGAACGATATCGCTTAGATATTGCTCTTTGTGTTTATAGGTCTACCAGAATCTGATTGCAAAAAGTGAGGAAATAAATTGAGTCTAGCAATACCGGGGTAATTAGAATAAAACATTTTGATCCTTTTTTGTCCTTATAGCGGCAGATTCTTTGTGTGAAATATGCAAATATAAAAATGTATCCAATGATCAAGCATATTTTTTGAAAATCTGCCGTCAAAAGCCATCATATTCTGATATGCACATCTATACATGCACAATGACAGCTGGTTTTCGCAAAGCTGCTTATTATGACGCCATCAATCGTTTTTCGTTTAGGTACAAATATATATTTTTTGGCCTCTGTTTTGATAAGTTATGGATTTTACTAAACTGTTGCTTTTTTATTTCTACGTAAATCTGAATGTTTTTGAAAGCTGAAAACTTGTAAATTTTTCGATTAAGAACATTATGAATTTGCGTGTTTTAAATGTTTCGAATTTACTTAGGTTGTAAAGTATTAGGTAACCCGCAAAAGATTTAATAAAAATAAAAATTACTTTGCTGTTTGATTATAGTCCCTAGGAGCCCTAGAACCATTGAATGCCTAGAACAAAATTTTTTTGACACCTGAAGATGATTTTATCGAAACCGGTCGTGTGAAACATAATTGTAATAAAATAAATTAATAAAAGTGGAAAAAGTGCATGAAAAGGGTATAATATTAGTGTGAAAAAAAAAGTTCTAGGGCTCCTTCACTATTATCTTATGATCTTTGACTTTAAATACTCACAAATCACATTGCGCTACTAGCTAAGTGTTAGATGATAATTATGTGGACATAGATGTGAAAATACTCTACCCGTGAACATTATACTTGCAAGTTATCAGTTACTATTGCATTAGCGTTGCCAAAGAGTTGCCGCAATGCTACAACACGAAAGCTGGATGATGTTGGAATCATGTGAATTGTGAATAGACTTTTTATTCAGTTTTTTGCCCCCAGATTTTCAAACTTTGCATCGTTACAAATAGGGGAGATGAATAAGGTGTTTAGTGACTTTTTCCATGCTCTTTTTAAAATGACAAATGTTTTTGTGACATAAATTTTAAGTCTAGATTAACGAATGACTCAGCTTAATTAGAGTTTAGTCGTGCTCTATGAGTAGAGTATGAGAAATAGAGCGTGTCTTATTTGGGTAATGTGATTAGATCCGTATCTAATGGCTATGTACTTACTTGGAGCACATATTATGGAAGGTATTACGTAGGAGTACATTAATAATGTCATTAAAATTATGAAAAAAATAGACCGTGCAATATTTTCATTAAAAAAAAATTGTTTTGTTTTCGACCGCTAAAGTTTAACGGCCGTATGAATAAAAACTTAGCGAGGGTTTTAACTACGTTTTTACTATGTTAAAACCTGTTATAAACCCTCGCTAAGTTTTTATTCATACAACCGTAAATGTTTAAAAGGACGGAAACGGTAGCCATCATCTTAATCCATTTTGCTAAATGATTAAATTTTTTGATTATTATGCAAAAACATTTTAATTAGTCCTCAAATATCTTGAGTCACATTTACCTATATTTATTTCACAGTTTGGTCATTCTTGGCTTATTAAAAAATTTATTGCTGTATGCAGTATGACTGCGTTCTATATAAAAGCACTCACGTTATTAAAGTAACAATGTACCTTGCACCCTCATTTGTTTACCCATGGGACCACCATAGAAGTAAGCCGATATTGTGTAAAGATGATTCAAGCGAACGCACACGTAATTCGTCGTATACGGCGCATGACCTAACCTTTTTTCGGCTAATTTTAAACAATAGCATGTGGGCTTCGACTTCAGTTTATGTTAGAAACTGACCTACATGTGTTCTATTGAATTTGAGTCAGAAAATTCAAATTATTTTAATCGTTTTTCAAGTATTTATTCTCAAGCTAAGTTCCTGACGAGAATTATTCACCTGTGTTCTAAGCCCTATTTTGTATTTGTTGCGCAGGAGCATAAGGAGATGTTACAACTAACGATTCGGCAACGGCGAGACTCATGTTTACAGTAGTGCTCAAACGTTATCCAAAAACTAACATGATAATAGGTCGGTGATATTTACTCGGATTGAAGTGCGGTGATAAAAGAACAATGGATTCGAACATACAATAAGTGTATCTGTGAACGAGTGAAGGAAAATGGAGGGTGCTATGCTCAGCACCCAAGGTAACGGTAGATTTCGTCACCTGAAGAATGCGGCTTCAGCGCTCTGCGCACGGACCCTGCCCAAGTCGAGGTGCGGGGAGCCGTCTGTGAGCTCCTCCAGGCAGCATCATACCTACCCCCGCGCCACGCCGCCCAAGCGACCCTCCATCCCCTGCAGGATGGAGCCCCTCATGTGCGAGATGCCCCAGGCGAGGAAGGTGGAACCCCTGAGGGATTCCGTCGCCCATTCCCCGAACAAGTACGGCGTGGTTAAGCTGAAAGGAACGTTGGCCAGGTAAGACGATTATTCTTGTTTAGGATATCCGTGACTTATGAGTTTTTGCCAGGTGCGGGTATAATGGTTCGTTGCGAATTGCCTGTATTTAATGATGATGATTATGTCATATTATTATGTATTTAAGTGCGCATGTTTAACCGAGAATGCATGCGAGCTCTACCAGCATTTAAACTTCATTTGACTATCAGATTTAGGTTGCTAGTTGCATTTACTAGGAAGAGGTACTGATAAACAATTGTTCAGCTTACATAAAATATTATTATAATTTACATTCTAGCCCTAGTTCTAGAATCTAGGACTTTGACAATTCTTGATTATAGTACGAATTTGAAGTGCGGCAAATGTAGAACCTTTAATGATAAGCGGTAACCGAAGCATAAATCAAAGAGAATTTATGGATTAGCAAAAAGTCGATTGGCTCGGTCATCATGATATTTAAATAATATGTAATATGTATGAGTTAGGTCAACAACTCCGCCATGACATCATGGTGTTGTTTACTACAGCGCTGATGTTGGCGTGACCGTATTCGTTTTTTATCGCCTCCGGACCATTTGATCGCTTTTTTGTTGTTATAATTACGTCGGTAATTTATAATTGATTTAAAATTAGAACGTCTTTATCCCTAAGAACGATGGTTATAAAATATATACCTACTACTTGCCTTTACTCAAGAGAACCCTTACGCATTAAATATTTAAAGATAGAGCAATAAGATCAATGTTTGTGTGGGTTTTTCAATAGTTCAGGTTGAGTATAAATAACGAAAGAAATATTTTTGCTATCGTGACGCGCAGATAACTGCGTCGTAAACAGTTCTAAGGGCATGAGCCATGATTCATGAAGTCATCAAAGATATAAGCTTCCTAGTAAAATTGCGACATATGTCGCACGGGTTGTAAAACTTATCGGTATACTCGTAGTAGGCGTATATCTAGATGACGTGGTAGATTCCTTTGATTTTCTAGTATATATGCGGTATAAGTTAGACGTTGCGATTTTCAGATTTTAAATGATGGTTTAGCTACACTACACAGAGTAGGTACATTTTATATTCTAAATCTAAAGCTAAATAGTCGTGTGCGTACAAGACAAAAAAACGAGGAATACGGCTTTTGCTGAACCAAAGATTTCCTTTGGTAGGATTGATCTTTATATCCCTAAGATGAGTTTACGATGTGGAGCCACCTAAATATTTCATGGAGGTGGGGGAGGGGGGGTTTTTAGCTTTAACAAGGTATGAGGTCAATAACTGCGTGGGATTTAGGTATATAGTCGAGTTTGGTATCATTTTCGATTGAATCGAATGTTTAAATGCCAATTTTGGAATAATATTTAGATAAAAGATAGTAAAAATAAATAAAATAAAAAATTTAGAATATATTATTTTCAACCAACGAAAACGCTGTTGACAGGGCTTAATTAATATAAGGAGGATGATAGCTGCATTATTCAGCATGCCAAAGACATGGTGATGAATGGAGCAATAAGCATATTAATAATACTAGATGTTCCGCGCTAATTCGTCCGCGTAAATCTGAAACTTCACGGAAACCGTATATTTTTCACAAATTAATAACCCATGTCTCACGTAGTCTATTATATATTCGTGTCAAATAACATAAAAATTGCTCTAGTAGTCTGTGAGATATTAGCCCTTTCTAATAATTTTCCCCGTTTTTTACATTTTCCTCTGTATCTTTGCTCTTATTAGTCTTAGTGTGATAAAATATAGCTCATAGGCTTCCTCAATAAATAGGCTATCAAACACTGAAATATTTTTTCAAATCGGGCCAGTAGTTCTTGAGATTAGTGCGTTCAAACAAACAAACTAACCAACAAACTCTTCAGCTTTATTTTCACATTTTCCTCTATAACTTTGCTCCTATTAGTCTTAGCGTGATAAAATATAGGTTATAGCCTTCCACGATAAATAGGCTATCAAACACTGAAAGATTCTTTCAAATCGGATGACTAGCTCCTGAGATTAGCGCGTTCAAACAAACAACTCTTCAGCTTTTTAATATTACTAGACGTTTCGCGCTGCTTCGCCCGCGTAAATAAGATATTTCACAGACAAATTAGTCCACAATAAATAGCCTATGATCCTTCACGTTATTACTTTTTATCTGTGCCAAATAACAGAAAAATTACTCCAATAGTTCGTAAAATAAGCCCTTTCAAATAATTTCCCCAATTTTTTCCACATTTTCCTCTATTTCTTCGCTTATATTAGTCTTAGCGTAATAAAATATAGCCTATAGCCTTCCTTGATAAATGAGCTATCTAACACTGAAAGAATTTTTCAAATCGGACCGGTAATTACTGATTCATACTAAGATTAGCGCGTTTAAATAATGCTTCTTCTTCTTCTTCTTTTTACGTTGTTTAACATCTTTATCGTGCAAATATGAGTCCTAAAATGAATTAAGCATTCTTAAGTCATCCGGATATGGTACCGAACTTGGAATATTACCATAATTAATGCCTATATACAGATTGAGACTCCATTTTCCTCCAGAGTAGAAGCTGCTAAAATTAAAAAAAAATTACATCAAAAATCGCGGTGGCTCCACATCTTAAATCCATCCTTGGGCCATAAGGACCAATCCTACCAAAGGAAATTTTTGGTTCAGCAATAGCCGTATAATTTAACTACAACTAAAAATAAACTTTGGGATTGAAGGTCTCCAAGGAACATCTATCGTCAAAAAGTTATATTAATTCCCCTAATTTAGACAGAAATATAAGCAAAATTCAATTTTAACATAGTACCCCAGTCATTAAGGCCAAAACCCGAAAGAAATTAGTACTTTTTTTTTGTTTTTGTTGTTGTTGTTTTTTTTTTACAAAACGGTAAGAACAACTTAATTCTAAATTTACACCGAGTTACTATTTTTTTTACCCCTGTTATTAACAAATTTTATTGTTTTTTTAATAATAAACAATGTTCCGTGTATTGCAAAACGCTGCAAATTTAATACACGTTACAAAACGGTAAGAACAACCTAATTCCAAATTTGCAGCGTGTTACTAATTTTTTACGCAATGTTATTAACAAAAAACCTTTTTCACCCCTTTTCAACCCTTTCCGTACACCCCAGAACGCTGCAAAATCACACGGTAAGTTATTTTACCTTCTTTAACAACCCTCTAAAATTTTATCAAGTTACTAATTTCTTTCGGGTTTTGGCTTTAATGACTGGGGTATAGTCCAAAGAAAGTCACTGACCAGCTCATACCTTTCCACCTCGCAAGCGTCCTCAAAGAAGCCGCATGAAAAATCTCTACGTACTCACCTTTTTGGGTCAATAACACTCGGTGAGGTCATGTACGAAAGTGCAATTAGTCACGCGACTTGGCTGTCGTTAGATATTTACGTCGGATGATGATTGGTTTATGATTGCGATGCGATCCAACATACCTTGTAAGGACATGGTGAAGTTTTCACGAGGACGTATGATGCATAGATTATTCATCGTCTAAAGGTAAGGGTAGATAGTGCGTGTAAGTTGTGACACATAGTGCGTATACACTATACAGCATACATGGAACAAAGTATTTGCTAAGCTTTTAAATATATTTTGTGGTTGTCATGACGATGAGATAAGTCGTTAAAATGATAGCAAAGAAATGCTTCCTCTACCCGTTACCGCACGTGAAATATAATACTGCGTTATTATCGGGTTCGAGGTTAGTAGTGGACCCACGAATCACGATCGTGGCAAAACGAGACAATAGCTTTTTCATTGTTATCGCGGCCGGATGTGGCCGCTTGGGGCTTGATGAATTTAATACTAGGTACTTGCGACTTTTGTGTATTCAACACAAAACAACCTGTCCAATGGGGTATTTTCTTTCATTTCTTAAATGTTACAATAATGAGAGTTTTTACTATCTCTATGTTTATGCTATAGCACTAGATCTAGAAGGACCATACCTCACATAGGGGACAGCTAGTGGTTGTTCCTAAAACTTTCTATGAATATTCGAAAAATTTCTGCGCATGCGGCGCTTCGTACTCATCGGGTTCTTGTCGATGTCACGAACTTGTAACCCACATCCTCTAACATTATAATTGACTAATGCTTCTTTAATTCTTTCTTGGTTATAAAATTTTGTATTCTCAACAGAACATAATTACATATATCGTTTTGTATAATTTACTACATACTATTGATTTATTGACTTTTTAATAGCGGATAGTATTGACAAATACTCGTGACCTTAAATATATCGGTACTCGTGTTTGACGTTTTATCTATAAAACTCGACAAAGGCATGACATCACTCATATAAATAAAACAATGGGAGAGTTTTCGTGTAAAATCTCTACTACTACTCTCATTAGTGAGTTCAGACTCGCTATAAATTATTTCTAATAGCGCGAGCGTGCGAAACGGGAAATCGAATGTGCTCAATTGAAGGAGAATGGAGTAAATGCACTCGCGTATTTGTAATGTGTTGATAGTGAGCGAGACGGTGTATAGCTCTCGCTCGCACACCATGATGTCATGGTGTATTTCTGTAGGCGCTCGCCTGGGTACGAATACGTTGCTAGACTAGACTGCTGCTGGGTGACATTGCTTTCTTCATATTCGGCATCTCTCACTCGTCGTCACTCGTCTGTTGAAAATCCAACTATGATTATAGCGGGCATACATTATTCCAATCCAGTAATTCATCCAGCGCTAGATTGTTAGTGGAATAATTAAACGGGCACTGGAGTGCACTGGAATTAACTGAATTGCATTCCAGTGTCGCAGAAAAATTTGGCGTTTTCTATACTAATATTATAAAGAGGTAAACTTTGTTTGTTTGTTTGTTTTGTATTGTAATGAATAGGCTCAAAAAACTACTATATTAATATGAAATAGTTGAGTAAAAATATATGTAACTCGACAAAATTTTAGAGAAAATAGGCAAAGAATTGCAGTTAATTTCGGCAACTTGGAGCTGTAATTCATAAAAAGAAAACGACAGAAATAATCTACATATACATAAAATTCTATCCAATTCGAGAAAAAAGAAAAAACAAATTGTGCCAAAAAACACGATTCAAAACAACCTAAATCTCACATTATAATATTACTCGCCGCAAGGTTCGAGTCGGCTTTCCGCGCTTAAATATATTTTAAATCTAATAAATAATATATATATTTTTAAAGTCTAATAAGGGGAAAAAACCTAATAATATTTCTGTAGCGAAACTTTGCAATTTCGTATTCATCGGCAAAATTTCGTATACGGACTCTTAAGAATACTAATTTTACTTCTTGAATGGTTGTTATACTGTTGTGAAAACGTTTAATTTTCACAACAGTAGAAAACAACCACTATAAACGAAACTATTGATTGAAAGCTTATAATGCCTGAGGATTCGATTTTTTTGACGTAAACTCTTTTAACTTTTTTAATGTTCCTTACAATTCGATGGATTTTTTTTGGAACATTAAAAAATATTTTATATTACTACCACGTGATTTGTGACAGATTGTTTAACATAATTGGAGACATGCGTGGATGAACTTGGATAACTAACATTTTATAACTTAAGGGCAAATACTCAAACACTTAATTTTCTAAATTATTAGTTACCCACTTTATCCACTTACGTCTTCAATTGGAATGAAAAAGATGATAGGATTAGTCGGTGAGCGTTCAGATTGAGTTGCCGTTACATGCCGCTGATCTCATCACTCATTTTTACGTCGGTTAAGTGCACCGAACAATGACCGGTGATGTGAGTCTTTGTTGTGCATTTCACAACATCCAGGAATATGACGGAATGGGTATATTCCAAGAATTGATTAAACGGGGGTAATTTGAGATGCATCATTGTAATTTGTACCTATCTGATTTAGGGCCTGTTTCACCACTTCCTGATAAGGCTATCCACTACTTAACTTGACAGATGGAGTATGGACAAGCTGTCAAATAAGACTATCGGGCACCTAATCAGGAAGCGGTGAAACAGGCCATAAGTATCTATATGCCACATAGCATGTCGATTGTCGGTATATTACCAATAATGTTGTGGCGGTACCCACAGGTCACAACAATACGATTCGTTTATTAACTGATCTAACATTTAACCATAATATGTAACTATTCTGCAATTTAGCTCACTCCTCGCCCTGCCTATGAGAAAACCAATCTTAAAAGTAATTGTGCGGGGTATACATATTATATTATGTATTATATCAAGTTTTGTTTTGATTAGGTACTTCACACAATAAATCTATAGGCATCATGCATCCATAATGATCCTTGATTTAGACATCAAGAACATAGATCTTGTTTTACAAGTTTTGTTTTGATTAGGTACTTCACACAATAAATCTATAGGCATCATGCATCCATAATGATCCTTGATTTAGACATCAAGAACATAGATCTAGCAAAAGGTTTAACCTAAAGCAAGGGTGGCAAAAATTTGGATGTAGAATTTTATCCCGGGCCGCACTACCGAATTTTATGTATACTTACGAGTATTACGGTGCGCGCTAGATAAGTCTGCGCACAGTCAAAATCGGATACATTTTTTTTTGTTAAAGTGTGTGTTTTTAAAGTTTGCGCGGCTAGCGGGCGCTCAGTACGTTATGGGTGAAGCGGGATAAAATAGGAGAAACGAAAAATATGTTTATTTGCTTTTTTGCTTTTTATAGTAGGTATGATAAGGTAATTTTAGTATTAACTTTTTTACTTTAAGCAAATGTGCTCGGCTCCGCCGGGCCACAAGGTGACAGAACGGCGGGCCGCGTGTTGGCCACCCTTGAACTAAAGGGTCAATTCAGACCACAACGCGACGCGTAGATGCATTTCTAAATTTGTATTGAATTGACAGATTTCCATGTCGTCTCACGCAATTGAAATCTGTCAAATCCATACTTTATAAATGCATCTACTCGTCGCGTTGCGGTCTGAAGTAACCCAGACGTACGACTACAAAATATGCAAGAAGTGTCATAATTTGTAAAAATATTATTCACAACATCAAAGACTCCACCGAAACATCCGTAATATCAATTTAAATCATGGACGTAAACATGACATGAAGAAAATTGAACGCGGCTTATGAAATAGGTACGCCCTCACAAACGGTGAGGTACAGTCGAATAGGCAATGTTTAAATGGCTGAAGTGGACTCATGCCTTCAAATGTTTAAAAACGGCTAAGGGTCTACACAGACGGACCGCATTTCAACTGCAATCCAACTGCAAATTGCAGTTCAAGTGCAGTTTGAATGCAGTTGACACGACTGCAATAGAACTGCAAACCAAACGCACAGTCGGATTGCAGTTCAGTTGCAGTCGGCGTGCAGTCGTGTGAACTGTTTGGTTTGCAGTTCTATTGCAGTCGTGTCAACTGCATTCAAACTGCACCTGAACTGCAATTTGCGGTTGGATTGCAGTTGAAATGCGGTCCGTCTGTGTAGACCCTTAAGGTGACACCGCGTTATAGTAAAAAAACCTTGTTGGATAGGTTTTAGATTGCTTGTCTATACTAATATTACAAAGCGGAAGAGTTTGTTAGTTTGTTTGTTTGTTTGTTTGAACGAGCTAATCTCTGGAACTACTGGTCCGTTTTGAAAAATTCTTCCAGTATTAGATAGTCCATTTATTGAGGAAATTGTTGAAAAAAACGGGGGAAATTATTTGAAAGGACTTATCTCACGAACTACTAGAGCATTTTTTCTGTTATTTTGGCCAGATAGGAAGTAGAGCACGTGAAGGATCATAGGCTATTTTTTGTGGACTAATTTGTCTGTGAAATATCTAATTTACGCGGGCGAAGCCGCGCGGAACGTCTATAAATAATAAAAATGAATCCATATTTCCCTTGGTTACGACATCACGCGTATAAATGAATTTTGGTATGGAGATACTTTGAGTCTCGGGAAGGACAAGGGATATATTTTGCCACGGTAAAATGTACGGTTCCCACAAAATGTACCTTTATGATTTGTGCGTAAACTATTCAATCGATGTACGGGTACGGACGAAGTCGCGGGCAACAACTAGTTTTCTATAAGAAGGAATGGAACAGCAAAAAATGGAAAGGGCGTAAGCGACAAAATGGTTTTGTCACGTTTAAAAACCATTATTAATACATTTCATATAAGCTATGGGCAAATTAAAGTGTATGCTTGAACCAATCTATGTACTGGAAGCTTAAATCACTCTCCTCTGTTGGAAAAATAGGAATCCCTTTTTTACAGAGGTCTTTTTGATTGATTATTCTGTGTTGTAAAAGTTGACCAATCGTGTTATACTATGGGTAATTCAAAAACAAAGACATGATGAATGCTGACAATGAACTTTAATTTCTTAGCTTTAGTTATTACTGAGAAAAATCGATATCGCTACAGCCAAATTATCAAGTCGCCTTAAAATAATTGCATGAGACGTTCCATAGGTCGTAACGTGAATTACAGCTGTCACTTGCTATCGAGAACCCGTTATGTCAAACCGACATCAACGCGTGTGGAAAATCGGTATAATAAGCTGTTGATGTTGTGTTGTATTTAGTCAGTTATTATTTTTTAAACAAGAAACTCCATTGCCATTGGTCAAGCTTTGCTAAATTTTAAATCCTTTACCTTGTAAATTGTTATTAATACCTTTTGTAGGAAAACGGCGGCAAGCTCCAAAAGGAAGCTATACGTTGGTAGAGCTTCCTTTTGGAGCTTGCCGATGTGTGCTTAGGCCGATGCTGACTGTAGTCATTTTAGAGTTGCATAATATTATGTCGCACGGCGCACCATCCTCAGAAATTTCGATAGCCCGGTTCAGAATTTAGAGTATTATCATTTCTTGTTTGAAAAAATCCACCAAAGTAGCTGACATTGACATTTGAACAAAATATATTGACATAGAAATCGTTGCACCTGACTGTACGAGAAAACGTAGGACGCGTTTGTAATTTTATAAGATTTCATATCTTGGCCAAGGTACTCAAGTCAATTAGAGCAAATATTTTGAATAGGAACAATTCTTGGACGATAAGGACGAATATAAATGATCTCGATTACAGTCTAATACCATTAGAATAGATCGTTTCAATAAATAATATGTACTTTAAAACTTACATTAACATGACGTCAGAATAAAACAAGGATTACATTTTTTTAATAATGGACTTAACGTTAAGATCATTCGTCTTTTGGTGGTGATACCAACTTATTAGACTATATGTATTATGAAGTAGGTATCTTAGCTATTCACGACCGCACTGAAAGAAAAATAATGATTAAACTTTAATTTAATTAAAAGTTTGACAGGTTAAATGTATAATCCTATGAGGCTTACCTATGTTAAAATCTTCATTTAATTACAGTTAAGTAGTTAATATTTGTCTCCTATCGGGGCAGTATTAAAGGGTTCCCTCACAAAACTGCGAATTCGCATCGCATCGCATCGTAATGTCATTTTATTATGTCGCAGATGTTTGCGATGCGATGATGCAATGCGAATTCGCAGTTATGTGTGAGAGCCTTAAATCAATATAATAATATTTAGTCTTCACTCTGTAAAAATATCAATTTTTTATCATATTATAGCGAGTTGCATAATTTTATGACACTCTGTTTTGTAGCGTATCACACTTAGATAATATTGCAACAAAACTATGTATTAACTCATTCTCTACATTTAAGTTTTGTTATTATACAATAAACATTTGTCAGGAAGCAACATAATCTAATTACGTAAACGCTGTAAGTGTTCAAGAGATCTAACCAATGAGGTACAGTATATTGATAATCATAAAAAATACAGACGAATTGAATGTGGTCAATTCGTCTGTATTTTTTATGAAAAGTTTAAAGTTGATCCTCCTTTTTTAAAGTTGATTTTACAATAATTATAATACTTTTGTTTTATCTTACAAACTATGTAATCTGCATATTTTTCGGTCCAAAGGCGACTCTACATTTTCATTTATTATTATTGTTTATTTATGTTGGGCTATGATGGAAATTGCAATAAAATGATTGCAAAGCTGTCTATATCATGCTGCATGCCAAATCGATATCTACGTCTAACTGTAAACCAATATGTTCCTCTACACATTGTAATCGCCTGTATTTGTCCATGATTGGTCAATGTGCCTAACATGAAAGGACATACTATTTCTACTCTGTGATTCCCACTCTAGATTTTCATTTAGATCCTACTCAGATTTTCTGAAATCTGGGACTTTTTATTGTTTTTGTTTTTATATTTCTATTTAAATAAAATTATTATCGTGTGGAATTCTCTTATCACATAGGTCAATAAGGGTCATACGCAACTTGTAAGTCAAAACAACTGAACATTAAAAACAACAACCGCACAGTCTACTACACACTACACAGTGAGCTATCGATAATGAAACTATTCGCAATCATTTGCACATTCGCCTGTGCTTCTGCTTGTTCGATTGAAGATCTGCCGTGTGACGTAGTATCAGCACCTGGGGTTGGATGTGGGTACGTGACACGTGTTTTTGCTTATAATAGGTGTATTTGTACTTTGAATAGTCAGAAAATTTTAGGCGACTTCCATTTCATATTTAAAACATACTAATAGTGTTAAAATTGTATTTAAGAAGACTCTACATTATTTTTGTGTGATTAATAAGTATAAGAAGTTATACAGATAACTTCTTTTCTCGGAAAAATATACGGTTTCCGGCATAATTTTATATCTTATCCTTTTACTCAAAGCATCTATACCAAATTAGAAAATCGGTTTAGCGGTTTTAAAGTTTAAACGTCAAACAGACAGACATACTTTCGCATTTATAATAATAGTACGGACTGCGGACAATGGATACATTGAATGCAAATAAAATACTTTAATACTTGATTAACAATTTATTTATTGCAAAATTATCAAGCGGTAGGTACTAGATATAAGCAATGATCGCGTAACAGTTATTTATAAACCAAAACAAAAACTAATGTCCTTGCGGCACATGACTAAACTGAACCCAATTATGTTTCAGTCGATACCATTTACAGAATAATTGCTCGCGGATAGTTAATTAATTCTATACAATCTTACGACATTGATACTCTGTGTTCTATTCGCACGGAAAAAACGTTATTTTCATTCTAGAAGTGGAAACTTTTTGGGATGGATCATGGACCCAAAGAGTTGTGCACTTTTTGGGATGAAAAAAATTTGATTTCTCGTCAGAATACGTGACCTTATTAAAAATTCGTAGAACGAAGGGAGCTGGGAGACTAGACTGCCGCGGAGTGGATGTAATATACCTATCCTTTTGTTTTGCACTCTGTCGGCACTCTCGGAGTGCAACGCGTCGTCATTTATGTCGATACACAGCTTATGCCCGGGCATTATATTATGTCAGGTAAATAGTTTTGATGTAGATTCATTCGCGTAGGTGGACATACAAACCCTAATACCCTTTTCTGTGTATGATTTGCAAGCACTAAAGTGACTTTCTCGTGGGAATGGAGGGCTGGCGGGCTGATTGTAATCTGAGGCAAGGTGTTCTCCGTTTATCGAATTGTACTCTGAGAATGGCCGCCCACTCCATAGTCCATGGTATACCGTTACATTGCGATTTGCGAATGTTTGTGCGAGAGCTAGAAGTAGATTACAGGTGTCACGATCAGATAGAATAGAAGCCAAGATAAAACTGATTAATATAGAAAAGAATCAATTTGATAAACAAAGTTAAGGTAAACGTTTTAGTTCCATTGCAAGCCTTACAAAGGCGTTCTGTTTAACTTTTTTCAGAATTTTGGGTAGCAAATATAAATTTAGAGTATTGCGGTATTGCCTAAACTTTAGGCGCATTTTTGTCCGTAATAAAAATGCAATTTCTATTTTGTAATCCTTCAGGCCCCGCGCGAGCACCGGTGATCGCGACAACAATAGAATACAATAGCAATTCCTGGAAATTCCGACTGAAGTATTATTTAAATTGACTTTGTTGAAGGAGATTTTAGGTGCGTTCAGCGTTGAATGTTTATAAACCCGTGCTAGTCTTTTACGCCCGGTTCTTCTCGCCGGGGTATATAAATAGTTCCCGAACCGGCGCGCGGCGGTAGGCATCAGGTAGACATTCTGAAAAAAATTGATTCAAATTTACTCAGAAATAAACCATTATTTATTTATTTTTATTATTTTATAGGGTTCATCATGAGTCAAGGCCTCATGGGCCTTGCCAATTTAGTCTCATGACAGAACCTCACATTTAATGAACTAAGACCACCTCTGCTATGTAGGTACTCCGTACACGTATTTTTATTAAATGTGATGACGCGATGTCTATCAAGTGCAGGACGGTACGTGAGAATCAGACAGTATCAATTCCTCACTCTTTGTGTAACTCGACTCCTGCCGTGTTTTGTCTACGAGGGGTATCGAGAGGCTTCTTTTCACGACAGCGCTTCAAGTCAGCGGATTCCTAAAGCAATTAACTAGTATGTCATCGTTGATATTATAGTATGTAATTATGTGATTTCAAATATTCGATAAGATATGACGCGTGTTATATAGATAACGTTTTAGGAGGAAAGTGTGATAGGAAATTGGAATGGCTTAATCATACTGTCTGATGTCTATCATGAGTAATAGGACCGAAAATGGTTTGTGGTTAGGTGTGTAGCTTGATAATGTAGATATTTTGAGCATAAAATAAATTACTTTTGAACTTGAAATTTATTGATTAGGCATAATCTATACTTATTATAAAACAAAATCGCTTTTTTTCCCTCATGTCCCTTTTTTCCCTTTAATCTTTAAAACTACGCAACGAATTTTGATGATTCTTCCAGTATTAGATAGCCCATTTATCGAGGAAAGTTATATATTTATTAAAAGAAATAGAGGAAAATGTGGAAAAAACGGGGAAAATTATTTGAAAGGCTAACTTGAACGCGCTAATCTCAGGAACGACTGGTTCGATTTGAAAAATTATTTCAGTGTTAGATAGCCCATTTATTGAGGAAGGCTATAGGCTATATTTTATTACGCTAAGACTAATAGGAGAATGTGGAAAAAACGGGGGAAATTATTTTAAAGGGCTTATCTCGCAATCTACTGGAGCAATTTTTATGTTATTTGGCACAGAATATAAGAAGTAGACCACGTGAAGGATCATAGGCTGTCGATTTTAATCATTTATTCAGTGGCTATATATTTTATACCTGTGCGACGCCGCAGACCTACTGAATATGCATATAAAATTTGGTTAAAATCAGTAAAGCCGTTTCGGAGGAGTTCGTGGACTAACATTGTGACACGAGAATTTTATATATAAGATTATGTTTATACACTAACCGGGTACATACATGAATAATTTCACATTCGATTATATCTTTAGTGGAAGGTATTATTTTCTTTTTATTCACTGATAACAAAACTGCAATAAACGTACCAATTTTTTTTTCTAGAGCAAAATATCTTTTTAGAAAATAGGATTTATTAGATAAATCGTCTTGGCAACCAGCTTTATGTGCTAAAAATAAGTTTTACAACTGTTCGTAAAACTTATCTGTCAAAGTAGAAATCTCCCGTGTATATGATTCAGTAGTGTTATGAAAAAGTGGATAACGCTAATAAATTAGTATTTTATAAGTCTACTAGTGGGCGATTTATAAATCGCTTGTGAACTTGACCGTGATATTTTATTTTGAACCAATTAATAGCAAGATATTTTCGTCACTGACCAATCGTGCATAGGGAACGTGCATGAACTGTAGATGGCAACACATGTTAGGTAAATAATAAAATAAATGCACGTGACAGACTTGTGACGCCAGTAAGCTGCACTTTCTTTATATCAGAGAATATTATCGGTGGCAACTGGCAGCATAATACATCAAGTAAATAATATAATGAATACTTTTTGATTGGCGCCACCAGTTTGCAGCACATTCGTTGCACACGTTCCCTCTTATTGTTGTAAATTGAGGTATACGGTGTTGGTAATAGGGTGCATTTTTGCAGGGAAGTGGCGAGCGCCTGGGAGTACCGGATCGGCCCGCCCGACGAGCCCGCGCCCGCCCACCGGGTGCAGGGCCTGTTCAACGACATCGAACTCTATCCGACTAAAACTCAGGGTAAGCTACGTTATAGTCTATAGAGCTATAACGCCTCTAATCCACCGACCACGCTGCGAACTGTGAAATATCTGCGAAACCAATGCGAAACAGGAATAGAGCTAGATGCTATAGTATAACGCATTGTCGTGTGGCGGATGAGACAGTAAATCGACTCGCCGCTGTTTCGCAGTTCGCAGCGTCGGTGGACTAGAGGCGTAATAGAGCTTAAAAGCGTCAACGAGGCCCGAGGGTTGTATGGCGCTATGTAGCCATCAGGTCTATCGTGTCAATTGTCGTGTCAAAGAGGTGTCATAAGTCACGAAATAGCTTCCAAATATCACAGTATAGCTGTCTAATGTCTGTCTGACACGAAATTTTGACACGATAGACCTGCCGGCCTAAGATGCGCCAACGAGAAAATCTCGAGATATCTCACTCTCGTGTGTAGTTATATTGTCGATAACGACATAGTGTCAAAATCATTTTTTGACATTATGTCGATAGATTTTGACGACAGATCTACACGAGAAAAAATGTATGTCATGTTAGGGTCAATAGAGATGAAGAGAAAGGCCATCAAACATCGAGAAAACGTGTAGACAAAATTTTCTCGTTGGCGTATGCTAGAGGGGCTGACGGCTGACTATATACAACCCTCATTCACTTTTCATTCTGGGTTGCAAATTGAGATGCATTTTAAATGAACTATTCAATTTTGGAACAGGCGGCTCTTCTTGAATAAAAGCTAAGTTTATAATATTGGTTACTTTACAAACCCGTTTTAATGCATCGACGCGCTAAGTTGTAATGAGAACTCACCCTTTTATTATACACTGACGTTTGAAAGGAGATTCCATTGGTTTTAGCATTGTAAAATATTATTAATATTTATATTATGATATGGAGACTATAGAATAGAGATAAATGATAATATAGTTAAGTGTTTATAAATTTTTCATTGGTAGAGTATCTTTTCAAATGTATTTACATTGTTTATAACCGAGCGTTGTTTATTAAATTATCTAGCTTTTTTTTAAATTTTAAACATTGTAACATGCTCATGAGTCATGATAATGGATAGGTTGATCTAAATGAACATCAAATGGCAATTCTCAACAACTATACTTCGCATAAATAAAATTCAATTGAATACCTCGTGACAAATTAATAGCTCCATAGATTGATATGAATTCTAATTGAATTTGTTATCGTATGCAAATCACTGGTAGGTACGTAACTTGTGAGGCGTGTGCACACTGCTCAAGTGCGTTGCGACTTGCGTTGCATCGCAGCAGACAAGTCTCGACGTTGTTTTAGGCTCGATATCGGCTATAATTGGAATCTCGGAATCGGCTCTAACGATTTTCTTGAAATCTATACACATACTATTATAAATGCGAAAGTATCTCTGTCTGTCTATCTGTCTGTCTGTCTCGCTTTCACGCCAAAACTACTGAACCGATTGTAATGAAATTTTGTACACAGATAGATCTATGCAGATTGCAGATTGCAGTGACGTAACCTTAAACCTACCAAAGATAAATAGTTTATGGGTAAAGCTAAAGTTGTGTAATGGCTAAAAAAGCTTTAAATTTGGTATGCATAAAGTTCAATTAAAAAATGAAATATGTGCACACTGCACAGCTGTTTTTGGGTATTTTATTTAAGGGGTACCAGGGTTTTAAAAAGACACCAATTTTACTGACACCACGCGCTATAAACTGAAGTCCACGCGGACGAAGTCGCGGGCAATAGCTAGTTTAGTATATAGGGGGTTTCGGGGGCGATAAATCGATCTAGACGATAAAATGATTCCTAGAATCATTTTTAGAAAATGTCATTTTAGTCGTGTTTTATCGAATACCGAGCAAAGCTCGGTCAAATAGCTAGTAATTATTATAACAGACAATTACCTGTGATCTCGTGGTGTAGCGGTTAATATTATCTCATCATAATATTACCTTATGATGCGCCACATCGATGTCTTGTATCGTCGGATGCTGTGTTTTGACGAACCAACTAGACTGGCAGAACATGAAATGAGACTTGAGAGTGGTCACCGTTTTGTATTATTATTTTAACATGCGTCGCCGCAACGCAGCTGTGTGGCATACAATGTGTTATTCGGTTACTCCGTTCCAAAGTTGACAAAGTTTGTTGCCGTTAAAATCTAAGGCGTGTCTCAGGAAAACATAAATGAATCTAAATTCAGATCCGTGAAATCGCGTCATTTTTGTAAATTACAGCAATTGATGTATAGGTGATGATGACTCAGTGTATTCTTTTAAACTTTTGAGTGTGTTTTTTGTACCTGTCGATTTTTTTTTTCATGCAGTGCAGTGCATACAGAGAAGTTTTCAATATTTATCTATGAGTATAAACGGTTACGGAGATCCGCAGAACATACGGAAAAACGTATTTTGTTTATAAAATAAATTATTTTGTAAGTATCATGAAAACATTATATTACTTCATGTTTTTTGAATATAATATTCGGTGCCTTAATTATGGGTTAAATTTATGATTTTTATAGGTACTTTAAAATATGTTTCATTATTTTTTAAATTGCTTCCATCACGCAGTGTAAACGTAGTTAAATTAGTTCATTAAATGGATAGTAATTAGTAACCAGAACAAATATTAAACAACGGGATAGTTAAACGAGGGTATACACAAATGACATACAGTAAAGCGTATTTCTTATATATCTTGTATGTATTGATTGAAGACGTGAGTACAAGAACACGATAAGTAAAAGTAAAAAAACTGCCGTTTTTTGCATAAATGGAGGCTTTACGACCGGAAAAATGATTTGAAATTAAAAAACTGCATATTTTGATGTGTAGCCAGATAATATATTAGCCAGGTGATGAAGTAGATAAATTACAAGGTTTTTTCAAATTATTTAAAGGAAAAAAATGAGTCCGTATGTTACAAAATGTTAGTTATCGTCTTCTTGCACTCACGTCTTGAATTATAAAATGGTATCACTGTATCAGCATATAATCAGTCTCTTATACGATAATTTTATCTTTGGAACTCGCTAATCCAATTCTTGTTTCATTGGGAAATTCACAATTTGTGAAGACGTTGAAGCTAAAATTTTGATTCGCTGACTCCTTATCGTGGACAGAATCATCTCCTCAGTCTCCAGCGCCACCTCCAGAGGCAACTGACGAAGCTGCTCGGCTACCGTTTGACCGAAAAGTCCGAACTCGTCGTTGTCTTTGGAAGAGGCCAGCGAAACCATTTCTTGCAAATGGCTCTCTTCGATCTCTTGGACGAGCGAGTCCTCGATTTGTTTTCTCTTCTCGACTGACGGGTCGATAAGATTCGATTCCTTTTCTTGGAAATAACTCTCTTCACTCTCTTGATCAAGCGGGTCCTCGAGTTTTATTCGTTTCTCATCCGGCAGGTCGATAAGACTTGATTCTTCCCACGATCCTGAATCTGAACGATACGAATCTTGAGTATCTTCTTGGGTTGTCGGTGCCTGAAAACACGACATTTTATTATATCGGAATAAAAGTTTTTTCGTATGGCATAGCATACGACCAAGTCAGTTATATACAATCTACAAATTAAATAAAAAACTTACCACCTCTTCTGACTTCCTGTCGATAACGCGAACGTCGTTTATAAAATCCAAATGCGGCACCCACGATATTTTAGAGACATAGTTAGAATTCTTCTTTGCCTTCAGTGTTTCATGGTAGTGGGTGCTTCTGAGACTTCTTATCTTGGCTTTAA
Source organism: Lysandra bellargus (assembly GCA_905333045.1). Taxonomy (NCBI): domain Eukaryota; kingdom Metazoa; phylum Arthropoda; class Insecta; order Lepidoptera; family Lycaenidae; genus Lysandra; species Lysandra bellargus. Next base: position 1,710,335 of record HG995333.1, read on the forward strand.
CCACCTTCACACTATCCATCCCCATAACCTTCATGATCTCATTGTAGGCATGATTTCGAGATATTTGATTTTTGTATCTTTCATGTTTTGGATTCCAAAGGCACTCGAATTTCTTATAGATTTGTAAAAATTCTATACTCTTTTCGGCCGTCCAACGTTGGGATAGCTCGAATAACATTTCTTCTTCATTATAATTGTAGATGCGATTACTATTACTGGGACAACTCTCTTGAACAAGAGAGTTACGACTCTCCTCTTCACTCGATACGGTACCTGAACGGTGCAAATCTTGAGTCTTGTCCTTGCCTCGTTGTGCCTGAAAAAGGCGAAATATAATAATTTTAATATGGCATAGCATGTCGCATCCTATACCACACGAAAAAGACTACAATATAATATGTCTGTTATCTGGTAGTTGGAACCCGTAACACAAATTATTCGAGAACCTACCACGGGGCCAAGACTGCCTTGTGGCACAGAATATTATATATTAGTTGTACCAACTTGGGGTAACGGTTTCACACAACATTGATTATTAAGGCGCTGTATTGAAAAAACTGTTAACTTTTAGACGTAATACTATGGGTCCCTCAGAAATGTTACAAATCTGGTAATGAGATATACATATCTTCATAGCCTTATCTAGGTTTGAGAAGAACTAGAAACACAATTAATGTATTTTGCCTCGATACATTTAATTTTCGAAATGACCTCTTAAAAATACGAAATTTGAAGATTATTTTTAAACGAAAATTAATAGACACCTTTGCAACTCAAAATCGTATAGAAGCATTTTGCTTAAATGCTCCTAGTTATTTTTTAAATAATTATAATTACGTTTTGTCGCATGTTTTCCGAGCGAGCCGATAGCTACTGGCCGCAGCGTATTCACGACATCAGTCATACAAATTAAGTTTAAATTGCCCTTGCGGTATAATTTATTTTCGATATATCGCCTTAATATATTATAATTAAATTAAAAACTCGTAAAACTTAGCAATAAAATCATGTTCACACGTCCACGCACGCCTACTAAAAGTATAACTAACAATATTTTTTTATGAAATGATGTTTTTTTATGAAAAGATGATTGTTGTATGAAATGATGTGAAATCGCACATATTTTGTTCGCACCGTACGCGCCTTATTTCGTGTACTTATGCGAGGCGTTTGACGCGTAGAGATCAACTACGATAACATGGCGCGCCCCTCCAAAATTCAAAACGTTTGAAGTGCGTTGTCTTGCGCGGTAGGCTAGTTATGATTAGTTGACCAACAAATCTTGGTAATAAGTGACATTAACTGAAATATTACGTGTACTGTGATTGGTTGAATACTTACTACATACAAACTCTTTCATAAGGATGTGACTGCACACATTGAAACAGTCATTTGGGAGGCACGCCATGTTTAATCGTAGTTGATCTCTACGGCGCTGACAAATTGTGCGATCAGCTTAAAAACTTACCACTCTTACTATGTTCCTTATAAAATCCAAATGCGGTAGCCATGAGATTTTAGATACGTAATGTTCTTTTATTTTCGCCTTAGTCATTACAGTGTTTTGAGTGTTTCGGAGAATTCGTATCCTGGTTATAACCTCCTTCACACTGTCCATCTCCATAGCCTTCCTGATCTCCTCGTAGGCCATATCTCGTACTCTTTGATGTTTGTATTCAACGTGTCTTGGATTCCAAAGACACTCATGTTGCTTGTAAGTTTCTATGAACTGTATGTTTTTCTCGGCTGACCAACGTTGTACTGACATAATATTTAGGTTCCCGATAGCAGTGCCGCCGATACACGTCCGCTTCGCGCAAGCGCTTTCACGCAACTAGTTTCACGTCGATAGCAGGGTTGCCAGTTGCCACTGCAAATCTAGCGAATTATCGTAAAATCCTAATCGGTTTCCCCAATTTTGTGATAACAATGCAATTATAGCAATAATGTACCTAAATTGATTGTTAAATGTTAAAATTTCAAATTTTGAAGTGAAACTTTAAAAGTTAACAAGTATATTATTGTAGAAACGGCCGACCGCGAAAGTTTCACTTTTACTGTGCAGTGGCGAGGGGTGAATATTTTGAGAAGGGAAGCCGGAGTAAAAAATCTACTTACCAATTTTGGTAATTTATAATTGAATGACATGCTTTTAATTTTCAAAACTAAGTTTGGAAAACAAAGTTTCCTTCGACAGCAAAATATAATCTGTCAGACAACAGTCTTTCTGAATTAATGCCATATTTTCCGAACTACACGATTACGTCGTACGACTCACAATTCACAAGTCACAATATAAATTAATTTAATTCACGACACTCTTCTAAGTTCTAACGCTAAAACAAAATTTAAATTCGACAAAACAAAACAAACGACATGTTGTTTATAAACACACTATCCGCCATATTAATATGTCAATCTAAAAACCAGCAAAATAAAAATGTATTACGCGCCTGTCATATTTAGTACCGCTAAAGGCATTCTTAATAAAGTCGTATTACAAAAAATCCTACCAAAATAAAATGTATTACGCGCCAGCAAAATATAATGTCGCTACATTCATTCTTAAATTCGAATCATAACAATTTTACTTCATGACTCATCTATCTCGCTTGCACTTGTGCGTTGCTAATTAACCTTTCTCCGTAATAACTCGTCGGGCATCGAGTTATTTCCAAGTATATATCGCGCGTGCTAGAACGAGACAGAACATGACGACCAGTTCACAGGAATGAAAAGGACAGATGCTTACTATGAACTGTCGTTGTATGGAGAAATAAGCCGCTAATCCTGCGGCTTATTTGATTCTCTGCGCCCGCACATTGCATTGCCTTTTAAAATTTGTAGGCGATAGTTATTAATTCAAACTATGTATTTCAAGTGAGAGAAAAATTTATTGCATATAACATTGTGAATTCAAAGTTTTTTAAGTAGGTATGTAAAATATTTATTAGATAAATATGTCGTTGGCCCATATATTCGATTTTTCTAAGCCCTAAGGGAAGCCGATGGGAATCGGGTTATATGGACGCTTCGCCACTGTTACTGTGGCTTATTAAAACCACATAATCTTTATTTTTAATTTTTTTATTCTTTTTTTGTATTTTAACATTTAAATAATCATTTATCTCGAAGATATTTTCACGAACTCGTATAGTTATTTCGCGCCAGAAACAAAACAAATCTATCGACCAGAACTGACAAACTAGGAATACTGATTTAAATAAATACTTGAAAAAAATGACAATATCAATTAGCATTAATAAAATCAGAAGAGAATAATATCTCAATATCTCTACATTTTCTCAAAATAAAGCCAATCCCCAATAAACCCCGAATCAACTTGTGAGTCCCCACAGTTTGGGGGAATATCCATAAATTGGCAACCCTAGTCGAAACTTGAAAACCGGTTTCGGAGCGCGGCCGCACCAGGGAGATAAATATTGAAGCATTTTTTTTCTCTCACATATCTCACGGACTCGACAAGGACGTCTTATAACCTGTTACCAGTTACGTTGTCTTTGTTAATTGCATGAAGCTATAACAGAGAGGAGCTGGCCTAAGCAACTGTGCACTGTGATTTTCAACTAGGTCCTGACGTTATCATTGTGGGCGGGGCTTAAGTCAGTACACTTTCGGCGTTTGTCAGGTGCACACGTCACGAGAATCCCAATAAATTGGTGTTTTCTGCGTTTTTAACAAGGAAAGGATGAAGTATTGTGTTTTACAATGTCAAAGTTACTCAGACAGACGTTCTGATAATATAAATAACATCACATTTCATTACAAGCAATCGTATAATGTAACAACTTATTTGCATACTATTGCTTGAAATTTCGTAGTATAGATGCCAAATCGCTCGTTCGCACGGATGCATATAAATCGAGCTTTAAACTATTTAATAACTGGTATTATAATTGTAATTTAATACCTCGATCGTGGGAATCGCAGACACAATAGATTTTCAATTGAACACTAATAAAACACACTTTTTTCTTGCACTTTATCCACTATATTAAGATATTATTATAACTTTTTAACAAATTACACGACCGGTTTCGAAATTATTCATCATCAGGTGTAAGTTTAACGTCGGTAGTTTTAAATTATTAAATATAATCAAAACAAACATTAGGGTTGTCAGCATCATGGTATTTTTTTACAATTTGGTAGAATTTTTATTCCAAATAAGAGTATTTTCTACTAATGTTAAAATTAATATTTAGTTGGATTTACCTATTTTATATTGATAAATTAATAATTTTATGCTGGTAATGTCACAATTACAGATTTCAGAGCCTAAAATTAATTAATATAGTGGATAAAGTGCAAGAAAAAAGTGTGTTTTATTAGTGTTCAACATGAATTTCCACCAAGAACCGTCAGTACAATCAATTTCATAGATTTTCAATTGTTCAGCCGGGTGCCGCTTGGTAATTGATGGGTTAATAATTATTTCGTTTGGGAGTATTATTCATAGAACTAGAACGTTATTATTTAACGAACGTTAGTATTTTGATATCGTTGGTATTATTCGTAGGGTTTGGTCATCTTGTAAGGGCCTGCGCCGTACAGCAGGTGTCGCCGGCCGAGTGCCGGACGCCATGTCGCAGTTACCGGTCGCACTCAGTCCAGCGTGTCGAGGGAACATCGCAGTGTTTTAGTGGGTAGGGCCGCGGCACCTACCATCTTCGTCGCGGCGAGCTCCACATATCCGCAGCGGAAGCCCCCATCCTTGCGTCGAATGTGTCACAGCATTTAACTGCGTCAAAAAAAAAAAAAAAAAAGGGTTTGGTCATCTGGCAATCAATAGTACTCAGAGGTTTATCGGGAATGACGTAAGCGATAACGATTGTAGCTCGTACTTTATTAACATATGTGCGTGTTCGAGACGAAATACAAGATAAACATGAAATTTATATCGACAAGCCTCTCTTGATTGCTACACACAAATTGCTCCTTTAATGTGGTAAGTAATAAGTGCATTCTGCTCATAGCAATCCTCGAATTAAAAGGTGCAATGCATACTTTCAAGTGATAGTATAATATTGTGATGGTATATTTAGGAATAATCTGTATGTCATTCGGTGTTCACGCTGGGTTATGATGGATAACTATGATTGTCAACATGATTGTCTTAATTGTGCAGCATGAAGGCAATAATTATGGTGGCCATGGTCGACGTGGGGAGGCCCTGATTTTCTTAACGACTAAAAGGGAGGAAGAGAGAGTAGAGTAATTTCTATTGTCTTTACAAAACTTCTGCAATATAATATACAAGCTATAATTCTTGCTTTATATTTATATACACTTGCTAGGAATAGGCTACTTGACCTACTTTTTTTCTTCATGCTAACTCGTTTTCACAAAAAAAAAACTAATATTTTAATATTTTACACAGTAGAAACCCATAAAAATATTTATTGAAAAATACGCCTCTTAAATGGCGCCGAAAACACTGTCCGCCATAGTGTGACGTCATACGCTTTGTATTTTAAACTCTCTTTATTGAACATTTTTTATGTGCTAAATGTACGAGTCTAAAAGTGCCCAAAAATTATAAAAGAATTAAATAAGAAATTAGAAATCATTTGTAATGTTGAAAACTTTTGGAGAAAAGTTTTGGCCATTTCATTTCCCGTCTATAATAAATAGAGATAATATATAAAACTGATGTTTTCAGCGAATTATTCAATAAAATATATTTTACAAATCTTTCTAGGCTTATTCTTATTATTAATGTAGAGATAAACTTACATATAACGAGCGCGGTAAATAAAAGATATTAAATTACTATGAGGATGACGTCACATCTAGGGAATGCAAATCTCGCGAGATTGGGGCTCAATCGAGATCCCGCGAGTTTATGAATATATCGCGAGATTAGCAGTTTCGTGGTTGTTTTTTGCAAATAATCACAATAATTTGAATAAATTACGAAAAAAGTAATAAATATTAGAAGTTTTATAAGATTAATATTCATTTTCACGAATTTTTTCAATAGAATTTTATGCATCAAACATTGTTTGACGTATCTGTCTATAATTTTTAAGTAGTAAACTTTGACATACGTACATCTACTATCTAATATCTATCAATTAATAACAAATGAAAGAAACAACCAGTCTTCTCTTCTAATGTGCGCTTTTATAATTTTGGACGTGGCGCTAATATCATGGACGTCCGCGGTAAAACGATAACATAGGGAAGTAAAATGTATGGAAATATATGGAGACGCTTTTAAATTTCCGTCGACGATAACTTTTTAACGTGCACGTTAGAGGACATCACGACGTCTACACTTCTGAACCGCACAAAACGTCCACGGTGCGTAAAACCAAAAGGGCATTTAACGTATCCAACGTTTTATCTAGAATTATAAAAGCGCACATTATCAAACACAAATCTTTTAGTAGGAATGTGTCAAGTATCAGGCCCAAAGATTGTCATTTTTTGAAAAATTTAATTTTAATCTTTATGTGATGGGGCTCGCGCAATCTATTCTTTCGGAACCAACTTCCGAAGAAGCCAATTCGTTTTTCCTTATTTTTGCCAATATCGATTATACAGTGTAAATTTTAATTATAAGTGTAAATTTAAGTAAAGGGTATAAATGGGATTGACATATCTTCGGATAAAAATCCCTAAATAAATATTGATTAAAAAAAATCTTTTAGTAAAAAAATAGTTATATTTTTATAACTAACAAAACAACGAGAAGTCAAAATTCAGGACCTACTTGAAAATCACAGTGCGCAATTGCTTACGCCAGTTTCTCTTTGTTTTTATTCCGTGATCGCAACTCCGTCCGTCCGCGCTTCGAATAAGACGTTTTTATGCTCAAGTGCAATCTCGTCAAACTTGCGAGATCTTGCCTTTTTTTCGTCCGAGATCAATCTCGCTAAAAAAGGCCGAGATCTCGCGAGAACGAGATTGCATTCCCTAGTCACATCCAAATCGGAAGTACCGCAAAAGCGTTTTCGTCAGTACGAATCCTATTTTCATAAAATCATATTTTCAAATCGACTTTATTTATCAATCATAAGCTTTTATTTGATGATATGGGTGAAATACGGTTTCCTAGGCCAAGTTCTACTAGAAATATGCATTTGTTCAATGAAATTGAATATAGGTCAAGTAGCCTCTTAAAAAATCACCGTGTAGTCACTAGCCGTTGATATATAAAAAACCCGTAGTATATTTTGTCACAATAATCTGCTTTGCGCGTTGGAAGTTCTTTATCCTTTTGCTGACATAATATCGTATGTAGTTAACCCTTGTTTTCTAATACATGCCTGTGAGTTCATCGCGTATCTGATTAATGTGGAACCTAATTACAAAGAACGTGTGGGCATGAGATAATGCACTACGTCATTCTGAATCAAACACTATGTCATTAAATTACACAAACACACAGTCATAAATTGAAACTCGATATAACTCGTGTAAAATACGTGTAGCCTTCCGCGTATCGTAATGTGCTCTCGATTCCGGGTGAAACGGTTTTTGTCGTTTGGCTTAGGCTAGATTTATATGCTTCCGCCCAAACGCGCGGTTTGGTACCTACACCGCGAGATTACAAAAAGTAGAATAATAGAATAAGAATAAGAAAAGCTTATTTTGACAATCACACAACACTATATTATATTATTACAAAAATACACAAAAAAATAAAGAACATAAAATTACAATAATATTAAATTGTGTGACGTCAAAACTGGACCCAGCTCAGCATTAGCAGCGACTTCCAGTCTGCTGCACTGGTTTTCTGCTGGGACCAGTTCTCCCGCTTTTTATGGGGAGGAAAGACTGAATACTTCCTACTCCTCCTATCTTCTTCTGATTAAGTTCGTTGCAGGTCCGAAGACAGCTTTAATATGTCCCTCGGGCTCCCTGATATCATATCAAAGGGTTTTCGTGGTTGGATACCGCTGTCGATCCTGGCGACACAGGAGATACAGCGGTGGGAATGTGTGGTGGGCCAAAGCCCAAATATTTAAATAGCGGCGCTGTAATTTACATACATTACATACATTTAATCTCGCGATGTAGCCGCCAAACTGCGCGTTCAAGCTGACACATATAAATTCAGCCTTAGGTGCAGTACATTACTTAAAATTTAAGCACCGGTAACCTTTTTTTTCCACGGTGGGAAATGCATTACGCATTCCCGGCAACCCGAGGGAAAGGCCGCCGGGACATGTGGGACTCCCCAGGTGCTGCGGTAAAGAGGAACACCCGGGCTTACCCACTAAAACCCACCGGTGCCTCCTTCCTCCGCTACGCTGCTAGGCCACCGGACCAGCCTACGGGGGCGATATCTGCGGCAGCCAAGCACGGGTAACCTAACCCAACATTGCGGGAGGTTATTAATTCTTCACATCCCCAACCCCATGATGGGTTTCCCCTGCGCATAAAAAAAGGTTTTAATCCCCACAAAGTGGGTTCACCGGTAATTCTGGTTAAATATTTCAAATTGAAATTGATAAAAATTTCCTTCGAAAAGTAATGGCGATACAGCTGTTAGATGAGACATATTTCTTTCATTTTCAATGCGCATGTGCAGCTTTCGCGCATGTGCAGTAATATAAATTAAATCAACTTCTGTCAGATTTTGGCACATGACACTAACACTGACACTGGTTTTTAAATTTGCGCATGCGAAAGGAACATTGCCATGACGACCATTGTGTTTATAATTTATTAGCGGTGGTTAAATTGTTACATCTCAATTTTTTTCAATAATAATTAAATATCGAATAATTCCTTAAGAATCTATTACAAATAATCATTATAATTAATAATAAGTGTCTGGGTGTCCAATTTTTTACATATTTAGTACTTTCATAATTTAATTGGATGTACTACGGAATTTGACCTTATATACATCCTTAATAAAAAGCGATGGTTTGCCGTAAATAATAATAATAATAATAATAATATCTATGGACGCTTCACACCACGTCAGTCTGGCTCCGTGGTAAGTACCTGAAGGACTTGTGTTACAGGTACCAGACAACGGAAATATATTTAATACTTTTATACTATACATATATTTAAGATTTTTATTATAATATGATACAAATATTTAATACACATCCATGACCCAGGAACTTTATAAACTTTTTGTTCCGTCGGCGGGACTCGAACCTGCGACCTCCGGCTTGAGCTACCAACGCGCTCACCAACCACTGCGCCACGGAGGTCGTCAAATGAAAGAAGAAGAAGAAGTAATTAATATTCGTATCTGACTACGGCGCGGCGGTTAGATTGGTTGTATCTTATAGGTTATTCTCGTTTTTCTCTGTAAAACAAAATTATGCACTTCGCAATCGTTCTGGCTACATCGGAAACTTACTTTTTCTTACTTCGGATAGGGCACCACGTGTATTCGATAGAAAAAATCTTTCAATCAACTGAAAAAAAATTATAGAAAAATCTTTACAAAAAAATCTAAACCATCTTTTAATGCTAAAACTTATCGATAGCTCTGAAAAAAGGGCATTTAATGATCGTTCTATATTCAAAACTGCTCAGTGCTCTACATTTTGACGCCCTTCGATGATAATGGCTTATTCCATTAATTTCCAAGTAGATAGCCGGTTTGGAGGTTACCTAGTCATAGGAAATTCTAGGTTACAGCGATTAGATACAATGATTAATATCATGACACGCAACTGGCGGAATTGTCAACAAAAATGTAATGGCTATAATTCATAGACTTGATGTAAGTGTATAATATTACACATACAGTAGGTAGCACACACTTAGAGTATTTTTGTTGACAAAGTTCGTAGTTATCTACTTTATGTACTTGTGACTACTGTCACGTATACATACTACGTGACAGGTGTCAAACGAATGGTTACAGTTTGCATTAGACTATTTTAAACCATAACTCAACACCCAAGCGACACCTAACGACGTTTCCCAACTCTGACGTTTTGTGTCGCGTAGAAAGAATATTTTGCCGTGCTGTGTCGCGTCGCTCCGCTGTTTTATGCTACTTCTTTGACTTAGTATTTAGTTTCTGTATGATTGCATTCGTTTCTAATTTTTATGGTAAAATGCATTACTAGCGCAGTAATGTATTTTACCATGAAAATTAGAGTAGACGAATGCATTATGCTTCGTTTAAACTTTAAACGCAGTTAAAATAAAATACAAGGTTCACACATTGTTTACAAAACCCCCACTGCGATGTACTCCAGTCGCAGCAGTCGGTACATGTAACCTTAATAGAAATATATGTGTTCTAATTAAAATCGATTAATATGAGAATATAGTACGGGCGTGATTGTGGCATCGGCTGATTGTATCGCAAACGCGGGCAGGGCATGAGTGCCATCAATGATATGATTGTGAATTGTTACTACCGTGTGATTACGGCATTCTTGTTTTAATTGATATGGCTCAGTGGTTGTGTGAGTCGCGGGTTTGAATCCCGCTGAGGGGCTCAGTTTAAATAGAAGTTTTTGACTGAGGGAATAAAAAGTTTTCAATATTCTTATATCTTAGGTCATAATATTATGGTGTAGATGTTATATTAATTACCCCTGTCTGATTATTATTATCAAAACCTAAATCTTTCAGAGTACTTACTCAGTGCGGGGCCAGACGTGCTGCATAGATGTAAATAATAATAATTATTATTAGTTGAGGTTTGACTAATAATTATTATAGTCTGAATAAAGTTTTGTTTTGTATAATTATTAATTTGTAAGCCTATTTGTGTATAGGAAATTACACGACTTCCTTGCGAAAATAAATCAAAGTGACTCTATCTGCGCGTAAAAATATACGCTGCTAGTTGTTATCCGCCTACGCGAAGCTTGGAGTTATACATGCGATAATATGCAGTTGCCAGTTACAAAACTAAATAGACTTTAGTGTTACTAGATTTTCGAGATTTTTTTAAAGTTTTTAAGAGTTTGTCTTTTACGTATAAGCTCTTTGTCGTAACTCTAATGCCTTACGACAAAAAAAGACTGGTTGAACTCCGGCAGAAGTGAAAACTTGATTATTAACGTTGTGCATTTTTTAACCCATTTTTTATGAAAATCGATTTTTAAAAAATCGTCAATCAAGTTGTTTCGATCAAGTTTCGATCAAGGTTTCGATCAAGATTTCGATCAAGTTTCGATCAAGTTTTGAACAAGCTTCGATCAAGTTTCGATGAAATTTCGATCAAGGTTTCGATCAAGGTTTCGATCAAGTTTCGATCAATTTTCGATCAAGTTTCGATCAAGTTTCAATCAAGTTTCGATCAAGGTTTCGATCAAGGTTTCGATCAAGTTTCGATCAAATTTCGATCAAGTTTCGATCAAGGTTTCGATCAAATTTCGATCAAGTTTCGATCATGTTTCGATCAAGTTTCGATCAAGTTTCGATCAAGTTTCGATCAAGGTTTCGATCAAGGTTTCGATCAAGGTTTCGATCAAGTTTTGATCAAGTTTCGATCAGGTTTCGATCAAGTTTCGATCAAGGTTTCGATGAAGTTCGATCAAGTTTCATACCCCTCATTTTCGTCGATTGGCACTATCTCTGAAGAAGATGGCCATGGCCCTGAATTGCCTTCTGCAAAAGTCTGTGGTCCAGGGTTCACCTGCAGATGAGGAACACATGGCACCCGGAATAGTACAATGCTTTAGCACTGCGGATACTACGCTGATATCGAATCGTTAGCTGGCGAAGCGGCGTTGTTGCTGACAGGGCCCCCTCCGTGGGATCTGGAGGCACGCGTGTTGTCGTCGGAGGATGTATTAACACACAGCTTTAAAGAGCGAGGAGAACGGGTGCTACTAGACCTGGCAACCCAAAGGCGCCACCAGGCGCGTGTTATTACAATACGAACCTGGCAAGACCAGATGGCGTCCCCAACTGCTGGCCGCCGCACTGTGAAAGCGATCCGGTCGATACTACAACAGTCGATGGCACATTCGAGGGGCGCCATACGGCTTGGAGGAAAACATCGCCTAGGTGCCACCACAGTCTGAGAAAGACGATTGAACGCACTGCTTGGGCTGAGCAACGGGCTGAGTTTAGCACCGTCTTTGGATTGGACCTTACTACTTATTGGGAGGCAGTAGCTTATACCCTCTGCGAAACTGTTATGTTGCAAACGGAGGATGCATAAAGAGAGCGGGAAGTAAATACACAGATCTCATGAGAAGGATGCACGGAAGGCGTAGGCTGCACGGCGCCCGGTGCGACTGCAAGGGCGCCGTCAAGAATACATATTTTGCTTATGATCTTGTGATTTAGTTGCGAAACCGCGCTTACTCGCTTATTTTGTCGCCTATCTTGACGAAAAATATAATCTTCATTTATGTGTTTTAAGATTCATTTCATGTTGAAAAGTAAAGTTTATTTTTATATTGCAAAAGCCGAGCCGCTCATGGCGCGCCTTGCTTTCCTGTAATACGACAAAATATATAAGAAGAGCTCCAGATAATTCACAAAATGTATGCAAACTGGAGTTCTTTTTACGGTGGTCATCTACGAATAACAAAACTACAGGAAACATAACTCCCATACTTCAACCGTTTTAAATTTGGCTCCTTTTCGAACACTAAAATATGACAATTCAGATTCTCGCCAAGGTCGATTCACAGGTAACGTATCATAATATTGCGCGCTGGACGACAGCCTGCGCGGTTATTGTCACTGTCACAGTTATGAAACAAAGCCGTGGACAATAATTTTCAAAAGCGGATGGCATTATGCAGTATACACCAAACATCTACTATCACGAAGAAAGGAGTACATAATAATTATTTTAAAATCAAACATTTTCCTCTGATCCTTAAAGCGGGGAATTGACTACCGGGCCGCCCGCTACGGGCCGCCCGTCACGGGCAGGTCTGTTGCATGTCTGCTCGTCAATTCCTAGGTACGGGCACAGACATGCCCGTTGGCCCGTGCCCGCAGCCTGCCCGCGAGATCGCATTTTTCCCGCGTGGGCAAGGGCAAGTCTGTACATGAATGGTCGCGACGGGCGGCCCGTCGTCATTCGCGCCTTGGAGAGCGACCGGAGTACACTTAAAATATTATTTTAAAACATTTATAATTGTAAACAATACGAACACTAAACTTAGGTCGTATCCTTGTTTGTAGAAAGTTAAAAGCAAGGATTACATGAACACCGATCTACGTAATGTCGCTAATACAGCGAACTTATTGAAAAATCCAAAGAAATCAATGCCGATGTTGATCTATCACTTATTACAAAGAAGATTGAGTCCATGAGTCCGCGACCGAGCTGCAGCTCTCTATCTATTCGACTGACTCGCCTGTTCTGTGTGTGCTCAATCGGGGCAAGCGGCAGACTTGTGCCAGACCGGGCGGCCCGCGGGCAGCCCGGTAGTGAATTCCCCGCTTAAGTCATTGATAATAATAATAATATATAATAATTTTGAACAAACCTTGTACGACTCGGACGAATTTAAAACTATCCAGAGCACCTAGACAAGACGTTTTGAATTTGAATTGACGACAGAATTGAAATAAAAAACTTACGGTGCAAATGCAGATTTTCGTAATCTCTTTAATTTTCGGCCATTACTCATACAAAATATATCATGACTATTAAAGTATGCTACATAAACGAGTAATCTGGCTCGGCATCCTATTCGGTTCGTTTCTTACTAAACGAAGTACGAACGGCATTATAAAAATAAGATACTTCATACTGATGTTAGTCAGACCCTCGTTTATGAATTATGATTAAATTGTTACATCTTGCATAACACTGTCCATGGCGACTTTGTAAAAATTTTATAAGTAATTATATTATTTTTTGATGTAAACTGTAAACATGTAAACTTAATAAGACAAACACAAAGAGACCAGCTTAATTTTACGCAAATACCCTGGCATCCAACTTAAATAAACCATCTTTTTGGGCATGTTTTTGGGTCGAAAAAAGTACAAGAACTTTACCTAAGCATAATTTAAAAAAATTCACTTACTGATGAAACTTGAAAGGTTATTCCTGTATTAAAAGTCGTATCTGTATGACTTCTACACCATTTCACAGGGCATTTAGGCATTTTAACAACGAAAATTTTGTAAAAAGCTACGTAAAAAGTAAGTAAACAAATTGTAAAATGAGTTTGACAATAATTATCGTGTCAACCTGGTTGAATGTCACTCTTGTATATATACACGAAAAATGTGTACCGATAACATGCATAAAGTATACATGTATTCGGGTCACATTTAGTAGCCTTTTGGTGCACTTTTTTTGACGGAGTTACTCTTCCTGTAGTTTAAAGTTCACTGGTGGTCACTAAAGCACGGCGGCCGACCAACGCGAGCGCGCGCCTTTTTGCGAGCGGTGCTCGGCGCCCCTAAGACCGCGGCGCCGCTAGGACCGCGGCGCCCGTGTGCACAGCACACCCTGCACCTAAGGGAAAGACGCCCTTGGATCAAGTTTTGATCAAGTTTCGATCAAGTTTCAAATTGAGTTCGAGTTCGAGTTCGACACAAAACACTACTCTCCAACCGTCTTACGCGTTTTGTATGGATTTTCGATCAACACGAAAATCTATCGCGAGTTTCACAGTTTTTACCCATCCCACAAGTGCTCAACGCCGCTAAAGAAGTTTTCACTTCAAAAATTAATTAATCAAAACGCTACAGAATATAATGTTACTGAAATGTTTTTACATTGGAATACTGCAACTGGCAGCACCAGCACAGATTGTAAACAAATGTTTTGTTTGATGTTGGACAACGTTTCTGTCAATATTCTGATATTACGTGTGCGGTGTGCAACATGTTGGATTGTGGTCGGCTTATTTACTGTATGTGCTAGTAGTGCCCTCTGCTCCGACTTTTGCGTAATATTCTCTATTGACAGAAAATTCTTTTCAATAAACTCAAATTTCAGAAACTAGGAACGTTTGTTAATATTCAAATTATTCTTAGGAGGCTAAAATATGTCTAACGAAACCTGTACTGAATGTAAAGCATGCTTAAACGTTGCATAACTTTGCAGTAAACGAGCACTGCAGTATCGTACCTATTTATGTGGCAACCTTAGCCTTAAAATTATTAGTTGTTCGGGTAAACTCTACGAGCTAGTATTGGGCGCTCGTTCCCTTGTAGTATATTCCCTCGATCGCGGAAAAACGAGACACAATAGATTTGTATTGTTATCGTGGCCGCATGCGGCCGCTTCGGGCTTGAAGGAATATTTGCTTTAAAATTATGAAAACGTAGCAACAGTTCTTAGTGACTTGTTAGGACTTAGATTGTAAGTACTCTAGTATCACAATGTAAATAACTACAGTGGTCCAATTAACACGTCTAGACAGAGCAATCGTGTGGGGCGTGCGGGGTGAGAGAGACGCGGTATCGATACCGAACTGCCATACGCTCGTTCGGTACACGTCAGCCGAGGTTGACGCTTTTTAATTTAATTGTTTTAAGTGGTTTGCGACCGACAGTGTTTCGTTTGAGTTGTATGTATGTACTTATTTAAATACATAATATACATATTATATCCGATATATATATATATATATATATTATTTTTTGATATTTTCAAAATTACATACAAATTTCATACATACATGATATGTTTTTTTCGTAATAGTTGAATCAAAATAATTTGTATGTCTGATAATTTAAAGATAGGGAAGTAAAATTAAACTCATTTATTTATTATTGATATTCAAAGTTTTCAAATAAAGTAAAAATCAACGATAGATACTTTTGAGTATCAATTTTTTAAAATGAAATAAGGGGGCAAACGAGCAAACGGGTCACCTGATGGAAAGCAACTTCCGTCGCCCATGGACACTCGCAGCACAATAGCAAGTTTTTGATGACCTAGGCTTGTGAAACTCTCGGAAAATAAGTCCTGTGTATTTAGACTACGACTTGATGTAAGATTTTTTACATTTAAAACATTATTTTACATTTTTCAATATAAATATCAATTTTGATAAATTATTATATCAAGCATAAATATCAATTGATATTATATATGATTCATGATATATATTCGATATATTATATATCAATTGATATGCTTATAGGTATATCATGCGAACCCTGAGCTTTTGTATACGCATTTGTATTTTTATAATAAAACTCCTTATTTATAATACTTACTATATATATATATATATATATATATATATATATATATATATATATATATATATATACTACTCTACACATTTTACAAAAAAAATACCTTAGACCAACCTTGTAGATGATCTTTTGAGAAAAAGATCCCCCGGTCCCATGAAATTAATTTTCTGCAGATGTAAAGGAAACTGTGAAGGCATGCGTGCCTGCAGAAAAGCAGACCTAAAATGCTCTACAGTATGCCTACTATTCTGTTTTCTGCAGCCACAGTCTGCAGTATGCCTACTACACTACATAAATATATGCAAATTGCAAACTATATCATAGTATGCCTACTATACTAGTCTGCACATGCCTACTATACTATAAAGCATTTCAGGCCTGCTTTTCTGCAGCCACACATGTTTCCACAGTTTCCTTTGTTTCTGCAGAAAATTAATTTCATGGGACCGGGGGATCTTTTTCTCAAAAGATCATCTACAAGGTTGGTCTAAGGTATTTTTTTGTAAAATGTGTTAAACAAAGTTAAAAAGTGATAATAAACCTTCTAAAACAAAATTCACTTTTTTGCTTATAATTTTTAAAATTTTTAATTTAGGGTAAAAAGTTATATAAACATATTTGTAGGCAAAATAATTTGCAACAAATTATGTTCTTACAAATTTTTTGTAAGACGTATAGATTCTGAGATATCACGAAAATAGTGTTATCACCCCTTTTTTCAAGATGGCGGCCGGGGGACAAGAGTGGCAACCCCACAAACTTGAGGTTAAGCTTCTATTGAACCTCCCAACATATTCCAAAAATAAAATTGCGTCCCCTAATAAATGCAAAGCAAATGTAACATTTCAATGGACTATGATGGGTTAATGTCGATTGTTTTTTGTATGGGAAAGGAACCACCTTTAAAGTCAGTTTGCTATATTGGTGAAACTAAATTCCACGCATGAAGAACAGTTTAATTGGAGATCCTGAAGCGGTTTCTTCTGTGTTACTACAGCTATAAGCTCTCACAATATTTTTGTTTATTTTTGGCTTTCGTCTTGTACTTTTTGACAGCCTTGTGTTATCGTTTCTCAAAATAACTTGCCCTCTCAATCCTCTCATATATTTGAAGAACGAAAGATAAAGATTTACTATTAACTTTGGGGTAACAGGCTTTTGTTTAAATAATAATATAATAATAATATATATGGACGCTTCACGTCACGTCACGTCAGTCTGGCCCCGTGCTAAGTACCTAAAGGACTTGTGTTACAGGTACCAGACAACGGAAATATATTTAATACTTTTATTTATACTATACATATTACATATATTTAAGATTTTTATTATATCATACACATATTTAATGCACATCCAGACCCGGGAACATTGAAAACTTTTTGTTCCGTCGGCGGGATTCGAACCCGCGACCCCCGGCTAGAGCTACCAACGCGCTCACCGCTGAGCCACAGAGGTCGTCATAAATAATAATAATAAAGTAAAAATTGAACTTATTTTTGTAACTAGCCTAAGTCGTTGTTTATAATTTAGGTTGCCTAATATAGTCTTAGATATAGCCAATAAATCCACTAATATAGTCGTTAATTGAACTTTACAACCGCGTTGTTGATGCACATGATTCACAAATCACGGCGATCACACAGTTTGCACGGCCATTAACACTGATTCACTTTGATATATGATAATTTAAGTGGATTGCCTCCCATCACTGTGGTTTTTGCAAATTTGTTTTTTTGCCAGTATTATATTATAGCAAATGTTTTTTTCCGCCGTTTTTGTTGCAAGTTTGTTTCTGTGTTGTTTTTATGGCAAAACACAACATTTGCAAGTCAAACAGTTTTGAATAAAAATATTTCACTTAAACTTTAATAATAAATGTTTATGTGAATATAGTCGTAGCCTATTATTATTGTAACGTGCAGCAAAAAATATAATAAAGTATTCAAAGCACGATTGCTACTAGCTATTGTTTCGTAATTTACTACTATGTTATTGTTTAATTTGCGTCTCGTGTTTAATAGTACATACGGCTTTGTTATCCTCGTGCCGTGCAAATAATAATTAAAAAGGTTACGTGTATTTAACCTCTTTTAAAGCCACGTTTTATACTTTTTAGCCCCAGTGACGCAGGGCGGAGACTAATAAAATTGGATGTTAGATGATCTTCTTATTTCAAAATTCTGCAAATTAAAAAAAATCTGCCCTTTTTAAAGGATGGAATTGTGAGCTACGGCTTCAGGCTACGGGCTACGAGCTACGGTTGCTACGAAGCTACGAGCGCGTGCTTGGAAACTTTAAATTCCTTCGCTATTTTCAAATAATATTTTTGTTATTATCTGTTGACAACGGGTGTGACTTTCTTTTATAATAAAAATAGATTCCTATAGTCTGTCAATTAGTCTACTTTTACACCTTAGCATGCTACGCAGTTTATCTACACACGTAATCACGTGACCAATAATTTATATTTTATTATTATTTTTCATGTCGTCATCATAAGAAAAATAATTATATATAGATTGATGGGACACGAAGGTATAGCTAGTAACTTTTGTGAAGTAAATGAGAACCATGGGATCAGAGTTGCGAGCTGCGAGTTGTGATATGGTTTCTATTCTGAAATGAGTCATTGTAAATACGTAGTTAGGTATAAAAGAAAGTTAGTAATCAGAACCAACCAACCACTCAACAAGACACTTGACCTGTGATCATACGTTAGTAAGCGCTATCTGAAACGATAAGATATTTTTTTCATTATTTATATTACGTATAAGTAACGTATATTTTTATGTGTAATCAATGCTACTTTATACAGGTAAGAGTAATTGAAGACGTGAGTGGAAGAATCGAACATGTAACATTTCGTATCATACGAACAATAACTCATTTTTTACCTAATAATTAAAAAAAACTTGTAACTTATCTACTTCAAAACATAGCTAATATATCTGGCTACACATATAATCCATAGTTTTTCTATTTCAAATAATTTTTCCGGCACTAAATCCTCCATGTAAGCAAAAAAACGGAAAGTTTTTTCATGTTACTTACCTTATTCTTCCACTCACGTCTATTATTTAATAGGGACATATTTACATGATACACCGCGCCTCTTTAACTCTGCTACGGAATCAATTTCTAAGTGTAATATTCTTTTGTCACCTCAATTACCTGCCATGTTCTAGTCTGTAATACTTGTAAAGGGAAGATACTCTTACACGATTCGACTGTATAGAGGGTTTTACAGATACGTAGAGTTACTGGAATTATACGTTTAGTCAATGACGTTTTAATTAAGATGGCGTATGTTCATACAAAATTAAATGGTCCTCAGATTTTGTTCCTATACGACATATACGTACTTACTTCTGTCATATCTATAGGTTACAAGAATGAATGCGATAGATAATACGTAACAAATGGTATAAAAAAGCATAACTATAGGTCTACCAGAATCTGATGGCAATTTTTGACAGCAAATTTTCAAAAAATATCCTAAATCATTGGATCAATTTTTATATTTGCATGTTTAATACACAGATTAGCTGCTAAAAGAAAAGGATCAAAATGTTTTATTTCAATTACCCCGGTATTGCTAGAGACTAGAGTGAATTTATTTTCTCACTTTTTGCCATCAGATTCTGGTACACCTATGTTTTGAGATGGTTTTGAGTTGCACATCGGCGCGCATGCGCGACTAAGATCGCGCATGCGCTACTATCTGTCCTTATCTCGCTACAGTTGTCGTCCGTATTCTCTATCCTTTTTCAGTATAACATGAAGCATTAAACAATTTTTCAAAAATTTTGGAGAATATTCACTTATAATGTAAATTACTAGATGTTTTTATGTACTTCCGTGTGGTACGGAACTCCTTCATACTTTTTTACCTTATAACTATAATTTTTGCATTTCCTAAAAACGCAGCTTGGCATTTTAAGTGAAAAACGTGACACAATGATATTCTAACGTGACACGTCGTCGCTCACTCGCTGCCAACTTGCAACTAATTCAAAAGAAGGCAATTTACCTTCATTTGGCCGTGTCAGATTGTACGCGCTAGTGCGATATCTACCTTTTTTTATAATAGAATATCATAGCGTTCAGTCGCTTTCGTGTTACCACTATATTAAATTTCCAATTTCATTTTCCATGTTTATATTTTCATTTTTAAATTGTTCACAGTTTTAATTTGTAATGGATGTTTCTAAATTTTTACGCAAAGACAATTAGTGAACGCATTTGGATGAAGGCCACCTAAATTTGAATTACAGCTCACCAGAACCAAGCAGTGAATTTTTCGATGCTTTTGTCTGTCATTTGTCAATAACAATGCAATTTAGTAATGGCGATTTTTAGCTTGGCCAACATCCATACTTCCATACTAATATTATAAATCCGAAAGTGTGTCTGTCTGTCTGTCTATTACCTCTTCACGCTCAAACCGCTGAACCGATTCCGCTGAAATTTGGCATGGGGATACTTTGAGTCCCCGTACGGTTCCCGCACGATAAACTAATTTTGGCGCAACGGAATTGCGGGCGTCATCTAGTTTAACATAATAATTATTTTGTTTGTTTTTAACACACTTTTAATAAAAGCGTGTGCTCGGGCTGTATGTAGGTATGTAACGGAATCTTTGAGAACGATTTTACCTACCTCCAGTAGTAGTCTAGTTAATTCGAAATTTTGCATACGTATTAAGAGCCAATGACAATACAATAACTTTTGAATTAAAAAAAAAAACAGCATGTTTTTAGGGTTCCGTAGTCAACAAGGAACCCTTATAGTTTCGGTCTGTTCGTCCGTCCGTCCGTCTGTCTGTCTGTCTGTCTGTCCGCAGTTTTTCTCAGAGACTATAGGACCTACAAAGCTGTCATTTGGCATGAATGCACATATATTAATGATGCCGACAAAATGGTACACGAAATCTTAAAAACAATATTTTTTTATGGTACCTTCCCTACACATCAAGCGGGGATGAATTTTTTTTTTCGCGTCGACCCCATCGCGTGGGGTGTCGTTGGAAAGGTTTTTTAAAAATATTATGAGTATTCATAGATCATTTTCCGGTTTCCGGATCCGTTTGTGAAATATTAAGTTTTAAAGTGAAAAAAATCGTTAGAGTCCAGTGTCCCCCCCCCTTCTACCAGTAAAACGGTAGCTTCTGGAAATGTGGAAAAATTCACAGGAGTAGGAAATATGGTGAGTTTAAAAGGAAAACTATCACTGCTAATAAGACTTAATAAGTTATTGAGTAATAGTCGATCAACTAAAAAAAATATTTTCAGCGAAGTATAAAGGAACTTTTCGTTTCGAAAATCCCTTTGAAAGCAACTGAGATGATGTTGTTAGTAGTGTAAAACACGTTATAAATGTTTTTCATTGACCATACACAAATTTTAAAAAACTAGCGGTACTACGGAACCCTATATTGCGCGTGGCTCGACATGCACTTGGCCGGTTTTTATTTTAAACTATTATCAGGTAAATAATTATTTTACTGGACAAAAAGTCCATTTAATGTAAATCACTATTCACTACTAACAAATAAATTGTGTTGTTTCAGTGTTCGAGATGCTGGTGTGCGCTCGGCAGTGCGCGCGGCGGAAGTCGCTGGTGCTGACGTTCGGCGAGTTCTGCGTGTTCGCCGCCGAGCTGAGGCGCTGCTCGCGGCAAGCCAGGCAGTTAGTACACAGTACTTAGTAATACTAGATCCGGACATTAGTTGGGAATACGTTGTTTTGCCATAAACTTTGTGGGCAGTACAGTAGCGGCGTTAGGGGTAACGCTAGGCGACCGCACAAGGCGCCGGATAAAAAGGGGCGCCGCGTTTAGCACTACCAGCGACCTTGGCGCCGAAGAAATTTCGCCCAGGGCGCTGGTAGAGCTAAAACCCGCATTGGTTGTGGGGCTTGTGAAGGATGATCTTCCTGGTCTCCGAGCGAGTCACGACTCACGACGCGATTCAGGAATGTGCGCTACGATTAGAAACCATGGATGTAAAAAAAGGCGGATGGAGTCTCGTTATGCACGGCACTGTGTCTTCGGAGTCGGCCACGCACACATTCTGACACCTGTCAAATGGTCGGACTAGCGTAAGAATGTGTGCGTGTGGACCGTGTACATGCAATCAGCCTGGCCGACTCTGAGGATACAGTGCTATGTATGGTGGGACTCCGTCCGCCATTTTTTATACGTCCATGCTACTGAAACTAAGAAAGTGTGTCTGTTGGTTACCTCTTTACGCTTACACCTTTTGTAAAAACTTTGATACGGAGATACTTTAAGGCTTGGAAAAATACATAGTATAGTTTTAGTCGATATGATGCTTTAATGTCTAGAGCGCTTATGTGGAATTAGGAGACGCTTAAAACCAAAAGGAACGTCCTACATTTTGAGTTGAGTAGAGATAGAATATGAATCATTAAACGGTATCGGCATATAATATCTAAAAAACATATATGAGCAACGTGGGCTGTAAAAACCGTAAAATTAATAATATGCAAATGTTTGTCGTACCTTTATTAATATTTGAATAAGTAAAAGTGAAATTATAAATTTCCAAAAAAAAACTAACGCTGACCTAATAACGACCAAATCGGCGTTAATTAGTCCCATAAAAGTATTAGTTTATTCCATCGATCGGAGCTCAGTTTAATTCTATTATGGAACCTAAACAAATATGCCTGACAATCAACTTTGTTCATCCATCTGTACTGTAAATGGGAAAGTCAGCGTTTATGTCATTCTGTCTGGTACTTCTTCACAGTTCACACTCAAATTAACTAACATAAATTGATTTAATGAAATTTAATTAAGTATGAACATACTTTGTCCTCTGACAAAAGATAAAGGGTAGCTTTTATCCCGGAAAGTAGGGTTTCCGCGGTGAATTAATTTCTGGTTAACGAATCTTCAACGACGACGACATCGAGACTATGTCTACAGTATTATCTTAGATCTCTCCCATTTTTATTCGGCTTTATAAACATTATACTTATAGCATCATTATAGAATTTTAATAGCGTACTTGACGTAATCCACCAGTACATACGATCACCCTTTGACATTAGCAAGGATTAGATCATATGTAAATATAACATTGCTTTGACCGCTGCCTCGCGTCCGCCTCAGGTAGTGATGTGCGATATCTGCAGTAGCAGTCATCTGGTTGAATCTGCTATTTGTCTGACTGACTAGCGAATTCATTGAATGAAACCATTCAATTTACAGTCAAAGACTTGACGAGTTGGCCTTTAGTTTAAACTTTAATCGTTACAATCAACGACTTGACGAGTTGGCCTTTAGTTTAGTCACTCTGTTAAATAGTTTCATTCAATTAATTCGCTAGTCATTCAATCAACTTGCAGATTGAACCAGATGACTGCGACATATCGACAACGCTCTGACGACCACGATGATATAATCACGCCCAAACGAGACACTTCCTTAATAAAATTAATCATTATAGATTCTATTAGGTGGCAACAATTTAATGCTAGTGTTCTGCACGCTTTTGCGATTTGCTTTTATCTGTGATAAAGTTTTAGGCATATACTATTTGCCTATATACTATTTTCTATACTTGCAAAGTTGTATTAGACAATCATCTTCTTTATTATCTTAAATCGTGCGATTTTAAGTACGACTAATAAAACAAAAATAATGTTGTTAACATCTACAAACAACATTTCAAAGTAATATACGACCTTTGTAGTGAGAAAAGAATAAACAACATGAATCAAAAGAATCATCTTTATAAGCATGTTAAATTGATCGTTATTTTCGTACAACATTGTACACATTCAGAGTTCTGGCAGGTGAACAAAATATGACTGACGAAAGTGATACATTTAAAAGTGTTGACATCGTCCAATTTGGAATCGAATATATAGGTTTTTTATCGATATATTTAGGCATAAGACACACAGCTCTATTTTGTGTAATGTGTTAGCGAAAATCGTGTGGTTTATATATTTTCAAAATTGCCTTCCTGTTTTAAGTTGACTAAGCAAATGTTATTTTGAGTATTTTAAACTACCGTGACTCAAGGGAAAACTGTGTCGCCCTTTTGTTTCCCCTTGAGTCACCATAGAAACCAGGTTTACAATGACATACTAATTATTATGACGAAAAAGAGTACATTCATGAGTTTTAATTAGTAATTACCGTAAATATACTTTCGTTACTATGTCAACCAAAGCTCTGTCTCAGGTGCTTTAGCAATAAATAGCAGTTTAGAATTTTTTTCCATTAGAAAGATTGCTTCCACCGAAAAAGTTTCTTATTGAAGTGTGTAAAAATCCCCAAATCTAACTTTTACTATAGTTTGCGTTTGGAGCGCTTTTGATACCAATTGCAATAATAGTTTACTCCCTAACAATCAGAAATGTCAGAAAATTACACACGTTTCCATCATCGGAAAATCGTGCGCGTAGTTGTACGGTCTAATAAGGAAACGTACGGTGAATAAACAAAGCGCGTAATATGTCCTCGGCGAGTGCAGCGCGGTGCGTGCGCCGTGTATATCCGTCGATGACAGCGCGGCGGGCCCAGCTCTTGAACCTCAGGCCGGGGGCGATGACCCGTGCGTCATCCTTATCACTTGCATTTTCGACAGTGCAAGGCCGCACGGCAGGGTTCCGTACCCAAAAGCGGCACCTATTAAGTTTTGATGTATATCGTGCGTCGCGTCAATCTGTCCGTTTGACCTAGATGATGGGTCCTATTTAATCACCATTACAATTATACAATTTTATAGAATAAAACATTATGTAGCCAAATTAGCTGCTAAGTTTGTATGAAAACTTGTCAAAAGCCTAGGCTAAGCGGTTCTTGAGATACAGCCTGGAGACAGATAGACAGAAGTCTTAAATAAATATAAATAATAATAATCTTTATTTAAGTCAAAGCAGTTATACATTAAAGAAGCCTCTGACCCTGCACTAGTGGAAACTGTATTGTAGAGGCCAGTAATAGAATAAGTCTTCTCTCTTCTCTTAGTAATAGAGTCCCATTTTTACCCTTTGGGTACGGAACCTAAAAATTATTCCTGTGTGCGCTACTTGCTCTAGATCAGTTTTCTAATTGTTTGGTTTTCTGCAGGACGTCTAAGATCGAGTCGCCCGGCTGGAACGTGGACTGGGAGCTGCGAGACCGGGACGTCTGCAAACATGTCAACGGTAAGACGCTCTTACTTTAATCTAGGTTTAAATTTGAAGTCTAAAACTCTACTTAAAATAAGTACTGGCGCATAAGTCGTACGCTTGCCCAGGTATTTTGAACTCTAGACAGTGAAAGCACAGTTTATGTAATAATGGTTTGGAGGTAACGTTTAGACTTCAGTATTTGGGCGTTGTTTTGAATTGCCTAAAAGGCGGAAATTTATGTTTAAGACTTGTTTCCAAACAAGTCTTAAACATAAATTTAATTATATAATATTTTTAACGATGTTTCAGTCACGTTATGCGAAAGAGTATTTAATATAATTATTCTGAAGTATGTAGAGCATAGAGATCTTTAATGGCGCACAATATTTATTCGAAAAATTGGATTAGTTTAATTTTTACTACTAATAAATGCAACGATATGAAACCTAAGCAGTAAGCACGCAATGATATTACAATAAGTACATTAAAGTAAATAACAGAGTAACATAATAATACAGGATGTGAAATACAATACTGATGTAATATACAATTATTTAGACACGACTGCGCTGCGTATAGCCGCTTTAATATATCGATCATTACATCATTGGCTTATATAGAATCCGAGTGGTATACTGGTACAGTAGGTACAATGGTCCGATTCTCATGCTTCGAATGACGAAAAAAAGGAGGTGTAGGCTTCATACTCTGTACAGTACTCCCAAATTAATAATACACATGCAAAACTTCGTGTACAGTACTCCCAAATTCGCATGCAAATCTTCGCTAATTGTCGTAATCACGAGAACACCCGAATCTATGAAACGTAAGAGCTCCAAATAATGCACTTGCATTTTGCACCTTGTTCAAAGGAAATAGAAGTAAAAATCATATAGCTCCGCTGTCGCCGGTCCGTCAAGTGCTATACCTCACCGGGAAGCCATCGCGACGTGGCCATGGTAACGTCCAAGCAACGTCTGGGCGCCTCTACGTCGCCGCAAAGCGGTGTTTTTCTTAAAGTTAAGTTTAAAAACAGCGCTTTGCAGCGACGTAGAGGCGCCAGACGTTGCTTGGACGTTGCCTGCATGGTAATGGAATTATTATCGTCTTCCGAGTTCCGACACTCGGGAAATACGACCGTTGCCGAAAATTTTCTATGCGCATTATCACTTTGGGAGCACTGTACTAATTAAGACATTGGCCACCTTTTCGTTTCTTATACACTTCCCTGACCTTAATTTGCTGACAGTTGACTAGTTACCCCTCATATTTCCCGTAAATCTATGCGCGTGCGGGAGTCAGTCTGCGATCAAAACGACATTCGATTTGTGAGAATCTGGTGTCAGAACAATAAGTTCCAAACGACCGATCAATACGGAAACACGCGTGACCGATATGAAATTAGGGTTGTCACGAGACAGGTAATGAAAATAAAATGGAACCCTTCACTAATAGATTTGAATCTTTTTGAAAAAAGAAACTAAAAAAATGAGCATTACTTGTACCGTTATCAAATAACGAAAGGTAAATATATAAGTATAGGAGTAACACTGTAAAAAAATAGAGGTCGTCTTTTATCTCTATAATTAAATTCACGAGGTTTTGTTTAGTCAAACTAGATTTTAATATTCACCCTCGAGAATTTAAATATTCAAAATAATATATAGGACGTAAACATGAATAAATTGTTATACTTAATAATTTTATATTTGTCTATTGCTTTAGTATTTGCAGGTGTCGAAAAAATATATTATTATAATTGTTTATATAATTAGTGATTAACTATAGCTATAATAACTACAAATGATAACTTTATGTAAATAACATACTTTAAAATTTTGCAACATTAAAATATACTATAAAATAGAAATTACTTGAATAACCACGTTGCTTCGTTATATTCCAAATATAACGGCAAATAAATTATAAAAATAAATCACAATAAAAATTCTTCTAAATCCATTTAAAGTATGACTTACCAAAAAATAAAATGTATATGTAGAGTATACTTTGTTGTATGTATTTAAATTCATAGTTTTAGATTATAGAGATCAAATATAAAGAAAGTAACCGCTTTAAGTTTGTGATACTACTAACTGTTGAGTCAGCACTTCATGTTTCACTTTAAAAAGTAATAATATCTTATCTTATATATATATATATATATATATATATATATATATATATATATATAAGATATATATATATATATATATATATATATATATAATGGATTTTCAAATGTGTTAGTCGGGCTGAAAGTCCAAAATGTCTGAACGGATTGGGCTGATTTTAGTCTTAAAATATTCGTAGAAGTCCAGGGAAGGTTTTAAAATTTAAAGTGACACGAAGTTCACCGGGGCAGCTAGTAATAATATATATAAAAATGGATTTTTAAATGTGTTAGTCGCGCTAAAACTCGAAAACGGCTGAACGGATTGGGCTGATTATAGTCTTAAAATATTCGTAGAAGTCCAGGGAAGGTTTTAAAGTGACACGAAGTTCACCGGGACAGCTAGTAAGTAATAATAAAACCCTATAAGGACCAATCCAATATTGAATGGCCCATTGAAAATAAAAATACAACGCCTCGTCGCAAGTAGAAAGTTAGCAACCCTGCAAAAACTGCAAGTAACAGCAGACAAAGCGTGGGCCACCGGCGACAGTGAACTTACTCGGGGATACCGCTCCGAGTATTTCGGGATTGGTACCGTGTGGAAACTTAGTCACCGAGTTGTTTGCGGGAGAAACGCTGTCTCCACTGCCGGCCTTAACTAATTCTGGTGCGGAAGGGGATTATCTACGCGAATCGTGTCCTTATTGCTCGCGGAATGTGGAATATTCCCGCGTGATTTACGTCTTGTTTTACGAGAAAAATTATATTATAAACACTAACATGCGAAACAATCTTACATAAAACAAATCACATGAAATATGTTTAGGGTTCCGTACCCAAGTCGTAAAAACGGGACCCTTTTATTAAGACTTCGTTGCCTGTCGTACTTGACCGATTTTTTCAGATAGATCTACCACCTACCTTTTCTCGAAGTGTTTCGCCGTTTTTTTTAACCTTCATAGAATTGGTTTCCGTTGTAGCAGATAGTTCATATTTTCAAGATATAATGTAATCAATAGACTTATTAAGCATACAAAGTCTCAATTGAATGGCTCTTATACTTTAGATTTTATTGATATCTAAAACGTTTCGTCACTGACACACTGATGGTCATCAAAATGTTTGGCTACTTCCTGAAGTGCTAGAAAGCTGAAATTTGGTATGTAAACTAAGTTTAGTATACAACCAACAAAAAAAATCATAAACTTATAATTTTCGTTCCCCATCCCCTAAAATTGGGGGGTGGAAGCTGACCCTTATAGAGTTGGTTTACGATGTGCCAGATAGTTTATATTATCAAGATATGATGCTAATAATAGACTTATTAAACATACAAAGTCTCAATTGAATAGGTCTAATACTTTATTTTATTGCTATCTAAAATACGCCGAAATTTGGTTATAACTTATACGCCGGAGTTTAAATGAGACTTTCACCAATTTTATGAATAAGGACATGAAAGTTTACACGGGATGGACATTAACTAAAAATAAAAATAAAAACACTAAAAAGACTAAAAAGATTGCCTAGCAAGTAGCAACTTACAAAAATGACTGAAATCCCCACCAAAAACATTTCATGTAAAACATGTCCTAGACGACCACAAAAGGCTTGCCCTGTGAAAACGACATCAGATACAATATAGAGCCAAGCTTCTGAATCGACACGGCCTAACTCTATCGACCCATAACTTCAACAAATTTTACATAATATCAGGAAGTATGTATGGCTTGGCTGTTTCGTTACTTATTTCAGATCAGAAACTAAATATCCGAAACAGCGAAGCCATACATACTTACTGAAATGTAGAAAGTGTTGTAGTTAGGGTCGATAGAGTTAAGCCGCGTCGATTCAGAAGCTTGACTCTACATTATATCTGATGTCTTTTTCACAGGGCAAACCTTTTGTGGTCTCCGAGGATATGTTTTACATGAAATGTTTTGGTGGGATAATATAAGTTTTAAGTTTCTTGTGTATTTTGCTATAAAATATTTGCTTTTTGTTATCATTGTCTGGCAAGTGGCTTTTCCAATGTATCTGAATTAGACAGCAACATGTATTAGCGTTACTTATCCAACGCTTAAATGCTTATGCTCTTCCAATAGATGTTGGATCAGGAGACTTATTCATCATTGATGTGATGTCTCATGCCTCACCGTCTCGTGACTCCAAATTGATTAAATTTTGTTAATATATCAATCCAGCGGTCATAGGTGATGTCAGTACCAATCGTATTAACTGTAAACGACCTATCAATTTATCAAATTGCTCCATCGTGATTTGCGGGTGATTCACTCGCGAACATCTAAAAATGTTAAGTTTCTCGATGGTTTTTGGTTAGAGAATCGACTATTATACCAATTATAAATTAAGCTGTGAAATTTTCAACGAATATGCCTTTTCTCTCCTCTGATTAAATGATATAAACTAAACAATTCTGTTTGAAGTTATGACGGGTGATATGGAATTAGCGATGTTTGAAGCGATGCGTCGGATTTGCGTCATCCCCTAGCGCATCTCGGTTATTTATAGCTCCATCTAAATCAACAGCATCCATAAAAATTGTTACGATGTCAAATTGTCACATGAGCGATCCATGTAATTTAATAGGACAATAAAGTAAGTCTGCCAAATTGCGATTCTAAGGGCAACGTTTGGGAATGTGACACTTAATTAGGTTTTTGTCCTGATTTTTCTGCCAAGTTAGACGTAGGGACTTCCGTTAAACGAAATATTTGAAGCATGTGTGATGTGACAAGATGAAATCGTTTCCTTGAAAATGATTTCAACACGTTACGATTGACATTCAGGAATCGGGTTGTCAGGAGGGTCACATTTTGTTCTTCTTAACCTTATTTCTTCTCACGCAAAATATCTTCGTCATTAATGATGGTGAAATAAATACAAATTGATTAAAAACCGCTCAACCCGCAAACGTGAAACTAGTCATCAGAAATAATGTCTATAAAGTTGCCATAAAAATATACGAAAATACAACTGCGTTTCCGCATAATCCTTTTGAGAAGCATAAACAAACAAAGCTAAATAAACTGCTTGCGGCCTTCCCGGCTCTTCCGTCTGCTATAAACAGCGCGGAAGTGTGATGAGCCAGGATACATAGAAGAGCCAAACTAAAATATACTAATTGTTAGTTACTGATAGATACATTACTGGTACTAAAAACTATTGCAATAATAAATGGCTAAAACATCAATAACGAATAGTTCTGGTAGTATTTTGCCAATGGGTGTTTAGTTATAAAAGATAGAATTGTAATGTATTTTAAGAAATTATACTTCCTTGAAGATTAACAAAGGACATTGTTTTTAAGACAACGATAATCAAGGGTTCGTGAAATATGCAACACTTCTAAGTTCTAGCATACCGCAAACCTATGTTGTAGTAGATAAAAAATATATAAATAAAAGATTATGTAAATTGCAAATTAAAATCGCGTACGACGTCGTCGGACGACATAGCAAAATAGGAAACGTAACATGTAATTTTCATACGAACTAAGGAAATCATTTTTATGTAAATGTAAGCAAACCAGTATAATCGCAAGGCCGTATGAGATATTACGAAGTACGATCTGGTCCTCATTAACAAATGATTCGTATACTTAAGGGTTATTAAAAATCCTTAAAGCAACATGCCACCAAAGCCTTGAATTGAAAAGATAAATGAAGTATACATTTTCTTATGTAAGTACTTAAAGGTTTTTTTCGAGAAATTAAGAAAACGATGAAAGTGTCTTTGCATCTGATAAGAATTTAATGTTTTCTTTGCTTGTTTAAATCAAATAATTTATGGGTAAAATATCAGGGGAAGTGACGAATTTATCGCTTTCTGATAATAACCATGATAATATGAGTCAAATTCACCAAATAGCGCGTACACTGTACAACCTAGTTACTTTTATTTAATTTTTTAAAACCTTTATTTCAGAACCTAATGTTTTTGTTTAAAATCATTCCTTGATTTAGAATCATTCCTTGAGCTTTAAGTGTGTGTTAGTTGTTATCCTTTATTTATTTTGATTCTGATTGCCTCTTTCCCGTTTTCACAAAACTGAATAATGTTAATTAGTTAGTTAAATAATGTTTGTTTTTAATTTATTTTGGTTTTCCTTTTTTGTTTTTGACAAAACTGTACTTTTAAAGTGATAAAATCATATTTTATAAAATATGTCTTCGTTGGGGCAGCTGCTCCCCTCAGGAAGGCAGCTGCCCCCCCTGGAAGGTAAAATAAACGTCAATTTTCATTTAAAGTGAAAATTCAAAACGTGTTATCTACTCTGCGTAAAATAAGATAAGGCCCGGCCAGTTCTAAAAGACTGATTTTTAAGCTTCCAGTATGAAGAAATTATGTGGAATTCTCTTACACCAAAGTTAGCGTAGACTCAAAAGAAACAAAATAAAAAAATAACCGAACATAATATTGAAAAATGCCATGGTAATTCTGTAAAAAAATCTTGAATATCACCATAAAAATACACTTCAATTTCGAATATCTCGTAATTTTCAATGACAATGATAATATGTACTTATTTTTTTTACAAAAAGGATAAATTTTTTGTAGTTCTAAGGAAATAACGGAATAGTTTTTTAATAAATGATTCCGTCATTAATACAATAAAATGTTTTATTTAAATAAAATGTATATTATCCTAGTTAATACTTATATTTTGATGACAAAGATATTTGTCGGAGGTGAGTTTGTAAATTAATTACAGCGAAAGTATTATGTTTTATTAAAATGTTTTTGGTTTAAAACCTTTTAAATATTGTGCTTTATATCTCATATTTTTCTACATTGCCTTATTATATTGAAACTAGGTAAACCGAGAGTCACGAAATAACAAAATGGGCTTGCTCCTCGCACTAAGTCGGCAGATTACCGGCAGGATACCTATACTCAGGACTTCAGCGCGGGCGGAGGGGGTGTGTGGTTGCAAGACCATGTTGCCCCCCCCTAGCTGAAATCCTGGGTACGCCCATGAGCAGCAATTAGCATTGGATAACATTATTAATGATGGTACAGATGCTGCTGGCTCCTATTACTTCAAGTTATTAACTGGTTTGATTCTGTTGCAAAAAGCTTACAAAAATATTTGCTACTTCTTTGGGATGTCTTACGTAGTTGTAGACCTTTGAAGGGTTTTCGATAAAATAAATATTGTATTATCTGTGTAAATTGTAATATAGTACATCCGTTGTTTTTTTATGACACCGAAGTACAAATCATTATTGTAATTTATATACATGATTCAGTCTTCGAGATTCTTCTGATTGTTAACTACATGATGTATGACACACTATTTTCCGGAAACACATCCTTATTATCAGGAATTGATAGTTTTTATCGGAAGATACGTTTGCGCATAAAAACCACTTCCAAAAACTTAATTCGGCCTCCTCGAACAAACGACATTCAACATTTCATTAACGAGGATCTCGTTTATTAAACTGTCCGATGGTATGTATTCCTTTTTTTCTCTATCACACATATCGTTATTATTGCAAGTGTAATTTTTTTCTTAAAATTGTTTAAATATTATTTTTTTAGAAAAACGTTGAATCTAAACAAAACCTATTTTAGTCTATCCGTGCTTCTCAGATCCATTAATATTGCAATCACTATAAATACCGTTGTTAATTGAATGCCTAATTGGAAATACTGTATCTCACTAACTGTACATTGAAAATATCCTGGTGTGATGCGCCCGCTGCTAACACATTTGTAAAATGTAGAGTAAACAAAATCCTTGGTTCTGTAGAGATTAACCGGTGGATCAATCGAAGATCTTCGTGAGTATCGATCACGGTGATGATAGAGTCATGTCTGTAGTGCTATGGTATAACGGAATATTTTAAAATGCGGAATTGGCTAGTAGTCGGACGTAGAGTTGGCCGCGGTGAGCGGTCGCCAGTCGTACGCCGACCGTACTACGAGACAGCGCGCGCGGGCGCGAGTGTCATACGAGTGCAATCATGCCGCCGACAACGATGATCGTGCCCTGTGCGTCTCATAATCTCGTAAACATTCTCATTTTTAAATTAAACCTACCTCTAAAACCGGCCAGCACTCCATTTTAAAATTTTTATCGACCGTTTATCATTCTGTGGCGGGCGATTTGTCCATTGAGTGACGTAAATATGCTTACTACAAACCGCGTAATGTAAATTTTCGCATTTTGGCGGGGGGATATTTAGTCCGTTTGTTGACAGGTTTGTTTATGTTTATTTCGGGTCGCGTTTCGTATTCCGTCGTTTGGCTATGATTTATTTTAGTGCTGTGATGTTAACGTCGTCTTGTGCGAATCGTCTCGTAGGTGTACGGTGATGTTTTGATTCGTTCAAAGTTCTGTTGTGTCCGAAGTGATAGTGTCCAGTGCTCGGATCAGTGTGTTGTCATCGTTCTCTAATTTAGGTATTCGAATATAATCGTGTTTACCGCACATGGTTAGCGGCTATGTTTGGAAACGATACGGTAAGTAGGTGGTTAATGTAGTTCAAGAATTCGCCGTCGTGTTGGCTGCCCACGCTGGGGCTCATCAATCATTACCGATTGCCACCATCGGTACATTACATAGTACGAACCGCTCACCTCATAGTGATACTTTCTAAACCGAGCGACTCATTACTTATAAGTGTACTGCTAAAGTACCCAAATGGACTGACGATGATTGAGTACTCAATTGATTGTCGATGTAGGTCAGTATTAGTCTCGATTAAGTTTCATTGAATTTTCGAAATCGGAATCGATTTTTGCTCTAATACTATCTTGGATAAAGTCTGATGGTGATAATGCACTTATCGACCTTAGGCCATTATTAACTTGTCACAATAGTAGTGGCAAATTGTTTGAAATGTATCGCTCGGCTAGTAATTGTAGCTTATACACGTTTAGCATTAAATCTCGTTCAATTTGCCATCAGATTGTATAACAGCCCACGACTTTGCGTGCCCAGCTCCAGTACAATTGCTAACAATTAACAGTGCTTCTTTTGCGTGCCCGAACCTATTTGTAAAATAGGGCCAACAACTCGCGTGATACGCAGCTTCATACTTTAGGCTTACTGTATGACTGTACTTACTCGACACTGTTTTGTTTACGTTTCATTTTGATGTTTCAAAGGCAGTATCTACATCCCACTGCCATAGATGGCCAAAACCATAAGAAAAATTAAAGAAATGTCTTTATTTATTCTTATGAGTAGTGACTAGTGATTTCGTCTCTATCAAGTATTATTTAATTTGGTTATTAGTATTTATCTTTTGTGTTTATAGTCAAAATTCGATCATCAATTCAGTCTGTTTCGTTCATTCTCTCATCTTCATTCATAAGTAAATTTTTCGTAAGATCTTTGTAAAACCTTTTAAATGGTCCAAGAATCTCTTCCTGATTGGGTATCGTTGTGTTTCTTTTGTTGATATAACGAGTTTAGTCTGTTTATCAATATTTTGTTAACATTTTGCGTTTGTTGTATTCAATTTGTGTTGCTCCCAGTTTAAATTAATATTGTTTACTCGTGTATGCTACTGTCTAGAACACAGACATAGGAAGTTGTCTGCGTTAATTGACTTAGGCACTTTCAATAATTTTTATGGCTTCCAGCATTCATTTACAGGCATTCCTCCCATAGCTTTTATCTGTTAAACGAGTAATTAATTAAGAACTGAAATGAAGATATCGTGAAAAAACCGACTAATTTGATATTATAGACATGATCTAAGTTACATTAATTTGTACTTAGAGCATACTTCAAAGTAGTTAAATTATTTTATTATACAATAATTACAAAATGTCACATATTATTATGTCATGTTTTTATTAAAATAGTTGCTTTTTGACTGTATGTACTTAAAACTTCCCAAAAATGACGTACGTGGCACTGGTGATAGAGCTTAAACGACGAATTATATTAAGGGGCCGGGCTACCCTCGAAATTCTCATACATACGTAATACCAAAATCATTTTGTCATACGAAAATATTTAACATGTTTGAGTTATTTTTCAGCTTAAAATAGTAATTACCTAGGTTCCTGTACAAAAATTAACTTCAAAATATTTAAACACTAAAAAAAATGTTTTGTGTATAAATTTTTTTTACTAATTTTACTACTAAATATTTCAACACTAAAAAATAGAGTAAAACACTAAAAAATATATAAATAAATAGTAAATTTACTACAAAATATTTAAATACTAAAAAATATTTTTTAGAGTTCAAATATTTTGTAGTAAATTTACTATTTATTTATATAATTTTTAGTGTTTTACTCTATTTTTTAGTGTTTAAATATTTAGTAGTAAAATTAGTAAAAAAATTTATACACAAAACATTTTTTTTAGTGTTTAAATATTTTGAAGTTAATTTTTGTACAGGAACCTAGGTAATTACTATTTGAAGCTGAAAAATAACTCAAACGTGTTAAATATTTTCGTATGAGAAAATGATTTTGGTATTACGTATGTATGAGAATTTCGAGGGTAACCCGGGCTCTTAATATTACGTTTTCTGAGCATCACATGCTTTACCTTTTTTAAGGTGAATTGTGTTCATTTGCAAGATTTGTAACATTTGAAAGAATTAATACTTGTATAATCGCTCACCTTTACCTTTTATGATAGATTGTGTTTTATGACGATGACTCACTAGTCTCTACAAACAAAATTAAAAAACGGTTTCGTTATTAAAGTATAGACTATATTTCAGTTATTTTGTTGGAAATAAAGATTTTAGAGCCCTTAGTGTTTCTTAAATTTTTCTCTAGGCTGAAGTAATTTTAACGTGGGTGAAAGTGATTTTAATACTTCAGTCGGAATTTCTAGGAATTGCTATTGTATTCTATTGTTGTCGCGATCACCGGTGCTCGCGCGGGGCCTGAAGGATTTTTTTTATAAACTCAATACGATGGTTGATTATTATTTCAATAAAGCTAAGCATGGTAACCGATAACTACGTAGTCTTTAAGTCTATTCTAATCTGTTACATCTCGATGCACTGGCTCGATAAAATCCGCTACGTAAAGATTATATTTAGACATTGGTGAATATCGAAGTGAGGGTTAAACAGGTAGTATGTGTAGCTATGTAAAGTGTTCGTCTGACGTACAACGTATTAGAGATAAACTACGATAACTCCAAAATTCAAAACGTTTGAAGTGCGTCGTCAAAACCTTTGAAGTGCGTTGTCTTGCACGGTCGGCTAGTTATGATTAGTTGACCAACAAATCTTGGTAATAAGTGACATATTACGAGTACTGTGATTGGTTGAATACTTACTACATACAAACTCTTTCATAAGGATGTGACTACACACATTGAAACAGTAATTTGGAGGGGCGCACCATGTTATCGTAGTTTATCTCTATATACGGTGTCTGTAACTCTGTTGTTGTAGAGATCAACTACGATAACATGACGCGCCCCTCCAAATGACTGTTTCAATGTGTGTAGTCACATCCTTATGAAAGAGTTTGTATGTACTATGTAGTAAATATTCAACCAATCACAGTACACGTAATAATAATAATAATAATAATATCTATGGACGCTTCACACCAGTCTGGCCCCGTGGTAAGCAACTGAAGGACTTGAGTTACAGGTACCAGACAACGGACTTTATACTATACATATATTTAAGATTTTTATTATATGATACACATATTTAATACACATCCATGACCCAGGAACTTTATAAACTTTTTGTTCCGTCGGCGGGACTCGAACCCGCGACCTCCGGCTTGAGCTACCAACGCGCTCACCACTGCGCCACGGAGGTCGTCGTAATATTTCAGCTAAATATGTCACTAATGGCTGGTTTACACGTAATGAGTAGTGATGGGCCGAATGTGGTTTGAACCGAATACGAACATTCGGTAGAAATGAAAAATTCGGCCGAAGTTCGGCCGAACTTCCGTTCAATTTCGCCGCGCTTTTTCGTGTTGTGACTTATTTACGCACTAGCCGCAAATATTGCTAGATGCAAGCTAGATGTGCAACGCCCGCACTCCGCACTTCCCCATTAGCCAGCTACTAAAGTCTACTAAAGTAAAAGTAAAGTCAACATTTTTGTTTTTTTGATTAAAGTAAGAAAGATTTCTAAGGCTGGTTTGGTTAGTAAGAAGAGCGTTTTAATTAACCGACTTCCAAAAAGGAGGAGGTTATAATATGTTCGTCTGTTTATTTATTTTTTGTTGTTTGTTTGTTGTGTGTTTGTTTTATGTTCAACCATAACTTCGCCGTTTGTGGACCGTTTTTCATGATTCTTATGTTGTTGTACAGGGTTAAATCCGAGGTTGGTAACATGTTCACAAAAGTGGTGATCTGATGATGGGATCAATGAGGAATCGAGGGGACCCCTTGAAATTTGTATGAAAACGTATAGTGATTTTGATTTTTTCTGAAGCATTCGAGGTAAATGCTACCAAAAAGTAAGAGGTTCGCACTAGGTTATACCCTGGATCCAAAGTTGCCAAACAGAACTTTTAAATCCTTATAGATACAGGTTCGGGGATTTCGGCGTTATTTAAACAACTGAAAGCATAAGCCAACACATCAATTTGATTGATCATCATCATCACAACCATAATCATACCACGGGTCATCACACTATGACCCGATTATTGCTACTTTTCGCGATATTTTGCATCGAAGCAGATGTTTTCGATGATTATTTTGCTGTTTGTGGACCGATTTTCAAAATTATCGTGTTGTTGTATAGGACATAATCTTAATTTTGTATAACAATCACGAAAGTGGTGAGCTGATGATGGTATATATTATGGGCAATCGAGGGAAATCCTTGAAATTTATCAAAACACTCATAGTGGTTAAAATTTTGTTTCTAGTAATATAAACATAATATGTTACGAATAAGAGAAATTTCATACGAAGGTCTCTTGGTCCAAGGGCACTGAACAGAACTCCTGAACCATTGAAGATAAAAGTTAGAAAATTGCAGCATTGCTTAGAAAACTCCAAGCACTTGCCACAGTTTCGCTTACAGTATTAATATAATATTATGGATAGTTAACATTCGTAGTGGTTATCTACGCAAAAAGCCTTGTCTTGTAGATAACTAGACATTTTTAGGTCATTTTAAGATTTTTTCCTTGGAAGTCGGGTTCAATTTTTATTTTTTTGTTAAAAAATAATAATTTTACTCTTTTTATTTTGTGTTTTGTTTGTTTAAGTAACCAAAAATGTTTGAGACTGGTCGTTAAAAAGACTAATTCAAGATTTTTTTATCACGTATGATTACTTTTTCTTATTAATTAGTAAATGACCATGAATGAGTATAGTTTTTGTATCAGACTTATTTTATTTCACTGTTACTACAGATGTTTTTTTCATTAATTTCTACATATTATTATAATAGTGCAAGTATATTTAGAGCCGAATGACGAAGTTCGGTTCAAGCTGCCGAAGTTCGGTTTGACCAAATGTAAAACGAATTTCGGCCCACCCCTAGTATTAAGGCAAGGACGAGAGCAGGAGGTGCGATGAGGAAGGCTTCTTACTGGTGGAGAGGAGGAAGAAGCCCGCCGCCCGCAACCATCGCGGCACCGCACCATATGTACCTGAGCTGCGTCTTCGGAGCGAGGTCCCCGCGACGCCCCTGTACATATCCCGCCTGCACTGGTCCATGGAGGTCGAGGACGTCGTGGACTACATCCAGAAGAAGACGACACCGCGCCTGAGGGTCGAGCGTCTGCAGTCTCGCCACAAAGTTAATTTTAGATCCTTTGTGGTGAGAGTACCGACGAATCTTCTGTCGACTTTCGAGGCGCCGGAGTTCTGGCCGATGGATGTAGTCTACCGGAGGTTCCGGGGGAGACTCCGGAACGAAGCGAGTCACGTCGCCGGCAAAACGTGACAGTATTAGTTTTTTAAGTATATACAAAATATGTATGTTAGTTTTAAGGTATTTATTATATAATTATAATATGTATGTTAGATTTTAAGGCATTTGTTATATGGGCCTCTGATGCCTGAAATAAATGATTTGATTTGATTTGATTAAGTAGATAAGTAGTAACTAAATTCTAATTGTCATCTAGCTTAGGACTTACTATATTTTAACTTGCTACTAAATTTTGTATTTACACGCAATTAACAACTTAAAATTAAGTTAAAATTTAGTGAATTACTTATCTAATTAATACGTGTAAACCAGCCCTAATATTACCAAGATTTGTTGGTCAACTAATCATAACTAGCTTACCGCGCAAGACAACGCACTTCAAACGTTTTGATTTTGGAGGGGCGCGCCATGTTATCGTAGTTGATCTCTACCAAGCGGCGTGGGCATCACATTATGCATACAACATCAAATCTCTACCTACACGGAAACTTGTCGAAACCATTATTAGGTCTAATGCATAATTAGTAGTAATGGCAATCTATCATCATCATCTTTTTGCTGAGTTTGACACTACAGATAAAGACGTGAGTGGATGATGTAACTAACAATTTGAAAACTGACGTTTTTTTTTGCACAAATGTAGGCTTTAGGACTGGGAAAACGATTTGAAATTAAAAATGCGGATTCTATGTATGGCTACATGATAAAGTAGGTAAGTTACAAGGTTTGTTCAAATTATTAGGGAAAACATGAGTAATTGCTCTTATTTTGTAAAATGTTAGTTACCCACTTCAACTACTCATGTCTTAAAACTTAAGTAAGTACTGAAGATGCATTCAATGAAACCGAACGCAAACGTAAAGTGAAGGGAGTGACCGACATTGAGGAAACGCATCGACCTTTTCAGTCGTTTGATTAGGAAGTATCTAGTAGTAATATTGGTGGATGACATCATCATATCAGAAGTAACACAAAACACAGCACCGTTAATGCCCAAGTTATAATTAATTAATAAATCTGACGAATAATCATGAGAAAAATGCGTGAGAAAACGCTTCCAAACTCCAAAGTCAAAGCGACTCATAAAATGAAAAAATATTGATGATGTCATTCCAAGTCGTTGAACCTCCTTGCGAAACGGGACCAAAGATATATTACTTTGTTCAGCTCGCCCTCTTATCGGCCAATATATCAAAATACTTTTCAGTTATAATTAAACTGCATCAATTTTCTTAGCATATGATATCACCTACCATAAATAATTCAAGTAAAGATAAATATCTGGACGGCTTGTTTTGTTAAATGTCGGTAAAAGGAGTGTTTAGTAGGAGAGAGAATTGTCTGATTCCACCGGGTTGCATTGACAGTAGCTCTAATTAAATGCTTTTTTCACGTTTAACTAGTTTATGTAAGGCTCTTCCTGTTAACCTAGACTCATTAAATTCGGTCTCTTGTAACAAGGTCCCGATAAAAGTTATTCATTTATTGGCATGAATGCAGACAAAACATTAACGGTATATTATTACTCATGAATCATATGAGTATTAAATATTAATTGGCTTTGAAACCAACGCTTTCTTTCGGGTGTTCCCCAAGGATCAAAATTGGCGTCATTCTTATTTTTTGTTTCTTTTTCCAAATTCAATGTAATTAGATGCCTGCACTCTTCTGGTGTTGTGTAGATATACAAATCGCCTTCCATTGATACTTTCTTAAAAACTGTTTTAAAATCTTCAGGGTGTAACAAAACATAAGTGATAATACTAAGAGGTTAGGTTGTGTGTGTGTTCCTCGTATGTAGATTTCACTGTAAAAGTATCAGCGCTTCAAGATTAAAAAAATAATTTAAAAAAGTATCAGCGCTGAAAGAGTTACTTTTGACTTTTATGTTTCGCCATAGAATCGCCCCACTATCATGAATTTGTCCGTACAAAAATTTAAGTTGCTCTTTTACATTTGAACTTTAGTCTCTACACAAGAGGCACCTTAAAGTACTTATTATGACTTTGTTTTGTTACACCTCGTATAATTATAATGATTTATCAAATGCAAGCGTTTTCCGTCTATGTTTCCCTAATGTTGTTTTTTTTTGTAAGTTAATAATAACCGTTGCACAGGCAGCGAGGCGTCGCCGCCCCCCTGCGAGGTGTTCCTGGGCGGGTCCTGCAACCCCACCACGTGGCGGTCCGACATCGCGATACCTATGCTGAAGGATATGGGCATCACATACTTCAACCCGGTGAGTAATAGCAGAAGGCCGGCTTCAAACTAACTGACGAATCGGTGCAAGTACGGCTGTGCATGTAACTGTGTGCTGGGCGCTAGCTGACCAACGCAGAGTCACAGGCGCACTCCGCTCGATAGTGGGTCGATATGACGTACTACGTCAAATGTATTTTTTTATGAAATAAGGGGGCAAACGAGCAAACGGGTCAAATCTGATGGAAAGCAACTACCGTCGCCCATGGACATTTGAAACATCAGAAGAGCTGCAGGTGCGTTGCCGGCCTTTTAAGAGGGAATACGCTCTCTTCTTGAAGGTTTGCAAGTCGTATTGGTTCGGAAATACTGCTGGTGACAGTTCGTTCCAGAGTTTTACAGTGTTCTTCATACCGTCTATTTTGGTAAGAGTGAATATTATCTGAATTGACGACCTACAGGAATCGCCACTGATCTGTACTGGCGCAGACCATATTGAAACCGATAGAGTTCATAAAGTGCCATTTGAATTTGAGACAGTCGCGATTCGCGAAGATCTTGATAGAAAAAAAGAGTTAACATCTATATTTATTATAAAACAAAGTCGCTTTTTTTCCTCATGTCCCTTTGTTCCCTTTAATCTTTAAAACTACGCAACGGATTTTGATGATTCTTTCAGTGTTAGATAGCCCATTTATCGAGGAAGGACTATATTTTATCACGCTAAGATTAATAGAAGCGAAGAAATAGAGGAAAATGTGGAAAAAACGGGGAAAATTATTTGAAAGGGCTAACTTGAACGCGCTAATCTCAGGAACTAGTGGTCCGAATGTGGAAAAAACGGGGAAAATTATTAATTGAAAGGGCTTATCTCGCGAACTACTGGGGCAATTTTAATGTTATTTGGCACAGATAAGAAGTAGACCACGTGAAGGATCATAATATAGGCTATCGATTTTAATCTTTTTTTTCAGTGGCTATGTATTTTATACCTACCCGTGCGACGCCGGGGCTGGTCGCTAGTGTTTAATAAAATGTTTCGTTAGTAAAAAAATGTAAAGCTACTAGTTAAAAGCAGAAGCTTCAAGCAGCTTTCAGACAACTAACAAAAGTAATCTATAAAATTTTCTAACGTAATTACATATTATTTGTTTTTACAGAGCAAAACTGGTACTAGGCGCTCGCTACCGAATTAATGTATATCGTCACAAGATGGCGTTAAGCGCAGCTTAGATCGCACTATCGCTAGTCAAAGCGTTTTCCTAAAGTAGCTCTCGTGTTCGTTGGTTCTATTAATTCAAGAATTCAAGAGATCCGGCTAGAAGGACCAATGTTGAAATTTTTAGAAGGGATAATGTTCTTTATCCTTGATTGTTTATAGTAATAGTAATTATTAATAATAAGATTAATTACAGTAATGTTATATTCTGCTTCTTGTTTTAAAATACCATGACGATCGTCATTCGTGTAATATTACATACGGTGCTGCTCGCCAGTTCTGTTATAATTGAACTTGACTGGA
This sequence comes from Lysandra bellargus, assembly GCA_905333045.1. Classification (NCBI taxonomy): domain Eukaryota; kingdom Metazoa; phylum Arthropoda; class Insecta; order Lepidoptera; family Lycaenidae; genus Lysandra; species Lysandra bellargus. Next base: position 1,753,307 of record HG995333.1, read on the forward strand.
CACTCTACCGCGTATCTAGATTAGATTTAGATTAAAAATTGATTTCTGTAATCAACTGAGTTCTACAACAAGTACTCGTTGACTACGGAACCCTAAAACAGAACCCTAATCAGCAGATTTTTTGTAAATTGATAGGTTAATATATTTTATATGTATAAAAATTTAAAAGTTAAAATAAATTAAAGGTTTAAAATAATTTAAGAGGTTCGGCCTCATATGGAATATTGTTCTCATCTCTGGGCAGGGGCGCCAAAATACCAACTGCTCCCTCTGGATCGTATTCAACGAAGGGCCGCTCGAATTGTTGACTGCCATAGTGTTTCAAACAGCTTGGACCCCTTGGAATTACGCCGAGATGTAGCATCACTCTGCATCGTCTATCGGTTGTATCACGGGGAATGCTCTGAGGAATTGTTCGGAATCATACCACCTGCAACTTTTCGCCATCGTCCCACGCGAAAAACATACCATCCTCATCAGTCATCACCTTGATGAGTGGCAGTTTTCCACAGTGCGTTTTTCGCGTAACTTTCTACCGCGCACTGTAAAACTCTGGAACGAACTGTCACCAGCAGTATTTCCGGACTTATACGACCTGCAAACCTTCAAGAAAAGAGCGTATTCCCTCTTAAAAGGCCGGCAACGCACCTGCAGCTCTTCTGATGTTGCGAGTGTCCATGGGTGACGGTAGTTGCTTACCATCAGGTGACCCGTTTGCTCGTTTGCCCCCTTATTTAATAAAAAAAAAGAGTAACATTGTCCTACAAATAGTCATTATTCATTAATATAAAGAATTTGAATTTCAATAGAACAATCCATATTTTAGGGCCATCAAATCGAAATAATAATTATGAAATTCTTTCTATCTCTGTTTCTTGTGTAGTGAATAATGTTTAATTTTGAATAGCTCATCTATACATATTATTATAAAACGAAGTCGCTTTTTTCCCTCATGTCCCTTTGATCCCTTTAATCTTTAAAACTACGCAACGGATTTTGATGATTCTTTCAGTGTTAGATAGCCCATTTATCGAGGAAGGCTATCCATACTAATATTATAAATGCGAAATTGTGTCGGTCTGTCTGTCTGTTACCTCTTCACGCCCGAACAACGCCACAAATGCTGTTCTGTTGGTGAGTCAATAAAATAAAATAAAATAAGGCTATATTTCATCACGCTAAAATTAATATGAGAATGTGGAAAAAACGGGGGAAATGGAAAAAAACGGGGAAGGGCTTATCTCGCGAACTACTGGAGAAATTTTTATGTTATTTGGCACTGATAAGAAGTAGACGATTCGATCGATTTTAATCATTTTTTCAGTGGCTAAAATATTATATTTTATACCCGTGCGACGCCGGGGCGGATCGCTAGTGCTTAGTTTAAAGTAAATGCCATTGCGACGGCTGACGACGCGTCACGTTGAAAAAAAATCGGCCAAGTGAGATGATTTATTTTAACATTCTGTTTACTACCTGTTTGGTATATTTTACTATTTGCTAATTGCTATGTAGGTATCTAGTAGTATGAGTATGAATGAAATGCGCAATTTCTTAAAAATCACAAAACACAAGTTTATTCTTTTTCCTTGTTTGCTAAGATGTTTAAACTTATCTTTTTTCTTGTTAATTTGTTTATAATTGTTATGACTTATTATTATTTTTCCCAAATGATTGCGATCATGATTCACTAAATCTGACAAAATTTTAAGAATTGAAATGATTAATCAGGTACCTAACCTAAATGTTTTTGTAAGGTGGTGAGATGAAAGAGGATAAACGAACAAAGATAATAATGAATCAGAAATCTGTCAAACTCTAAATTGTTTCTTGCTGAAATTACCTTACAATACATATTTAACCGACTTCCAAAAAGGAGGAGGTTATATGTTCGTCTGTTTATATATATTTATATTTTTTTGTATGTTCAACCATAACTTCGCCGTTTATGGACCGATTTTCATGATTCTTTCGCTGTTGTACAGGGTTGAATCCGAGGTTGGTACCATGTTCACAAAAGTGGTGATCTGATGATGGGATCCATGAGGAATCGAGGGGACTCCTTGAAATTTATATGGGAACATATGGTGATTTCAATTTTTTCTGAAGTATTTTAGGCATATACTACCAAAAAATAAGATTTTGCACCAGGATGCAAGCAAAAGCTAATAAATCCTACATTATTTCTGCTGAACATAGGCTAAATTTTATTTTGGAAAAAATTGGGTTTCGTAAGATATTTGGGTTTTTCGGACGCCAGGTGAAAAAATCAACCAGAAAAGTTACTTATTTTGCGTACGCTGCCGAAACTATAAAAGATAGAACCATAAAATGTTCTAATAATTGTAGATCTTATAAATATCTACAAAAAAGTCCGCGACACACTATACTTATCTATGTCGAGTGAGGCACAATAACCATTTTTTTATTTAAAAATCTTGAATTTTTTTGGACTACATTTAAACGCGTTTATTTTACTCATGCTATTAATCCTTATCAAAATAAATTATTTCATCACTAAGTACAGCTTATGTAGATAAAATTTGATCTTTGAATGATTAAAATTGGACGTTTGGTGTTGAAATTATAGCGAAATTAAAATATTATGATGTGGGCGTCCGGGATGCGCGTGCGGAAGTAAGACAATCTGTGCAGGGTGCAGCCTGCGTTTAATGACTGCGTCGTCGATGTTAGTGTATGTCGGAGTCTGTGAATTGACCTGGGAATCATTTTGCTGACCGAGTCTTTCCTGGGTATGCTTTTTGCAGAGCTCACCGACATCCACGCCGCGGGCGACCGCTAGTAATATTATGTACACTATGTACATGATATAGCCTTGTCGTCTCATATGACATAACTAAAAAGGTTAAAATTATTATTTTTTAACAAAAAATTAAAACCGACTTCCAAGGTAAAAACAAAAGTAATACTTACTTATTCATAATCTAAAAAGAATCAATTCTTATTCCTTATTATAGTGGCGTCTTCAGACTACGCCTAAACCTCAACTATTTCTGTACTCAATCTTCATGCTTTTGAAGTCGGTACCAGCTTACCTTAGCGTAATTGCTATGTCAAGGATCTCAGAACTTTTCCGGGCTGGTACCGACTTCAAAAGTACGAAGATTGAGTACAGAAATAGTTGAAGTTTAGGCGAAGTCTGAAGACGCCACTATAATAAGGAATAAGAATTATTTGATTCTTTTTAGATTATGAATAAGTAAGTATTACTTTTGTTTTTACCTTGGAAGTCGGTTTTAATTTTTGTTAAAAAATAATAATTTAAATAACTTCTGACTTTATTTTATACTAATACTAAAACATTATGTCAGTTTAGTAGTTAACAAAAAACTATTTTTAATGTTGGCTTAATTTAAATTGTTTTTATACACCTAAAAATAGTCTAAGATAGCTTACGTCAACCAGCATTACAAAATAATTCGTGGGCACTCAAATACTTCAAGCTTAATTTGATTTTAAATTAGATGTAGGCGTAGGTGGACGGCTATACAACGATTACATAAGTTGTTTTATGTATATTATGTCACTAAAATAATGCTACACTTTTGATTGAACTCAAATTGTCGAATATAATATATTATCCTCATACCGCTTAGATGAAAATATAAATAATATGATAACATCCGCAACTCCGTTGCGCAAAAATCCGTTTATTGCGTGAAAACCGTACATTTTAACCGTGATAAAAAGTATGCTAAATATGTCCATTCCCTGGAATCAAAGTGTCTCCATACCACATTAACCCATGAAGCCCCATAAGCTCACCGGTGAGCGAGACACATCACACAATAGAATAACAATAGATTTCCAAGAATCCACGATCGAAAGATTAATTTAATGACTAAAGGCCAACTAGTCAAGTCGTTGACTGTAACGTTTGACGTCCAACTAGTTACGTTTTTTAACTGTTTTAGGCCCACTCGCGCAGATCTGAGTTAAAGTTAACTCTGAGTTAAGGCGGGCATAAACCTCAATTTGTTATTCCAGGACTCCCGGTTTATCTAGTTCCAATATAATAACGAAATGTAAAAAATATTAGATATAAAGCACAATATTTAAAAGACTTTAAATCATAAACATTTTTATAAAACGTAATACTTTGGCTGTAATTAATTTACAAACTCACCTCCGACAAAAATCTAATTCATCGAAATATAAGTATTAACTAGGATAATTATACATTTTATTTAAATAAATTGTTAGTAAATCTATATTAAAATATCTTTAACCGAACAATTTTGTTTCTTAATATTTATTTCCAAAGATATTTAAAAAAAACACGAAAAATAGAGAAGATCCGCCCCTAGTAACTACAGTTTTATGCTAAGCTAAAATGAATCTTATTGCGATGCGTATACGCTTGGTCTTTGGTTGTGTGCAAGGTTATCGTTTTGGATTGAGATTGATCCTTGCCTTAAACATAATAAAAAAAAAATTAAGATATCATTGGTATCACTCATCAAGTGAGTGATACAGATGACATGATGTTAAACTCAGAGTTAACTTTAACCCAGATCTACGAAGTCCGCCTTAATCGTTTAACTTAATGAATTCGCTAGTCATTCAATCGAATAGCAGATTCAACGAGATGACTGCGATAGATACACATATGTGGAGAAAAAACTCAATGTGCGTTTAGCATGACGTGATCTTAGGATTCTATACAACTTTCAACACATTAAGGCCTACTTGCGCAGATCTGAGTTAAAGTTAACTCTGAGTTAAACATCATGTCATATCTGTCACTCACCAAGTGAGTGATAGAGATGACATGATGTTTAACCTAGAGTTAACTTTAACTCAGATCTACGCAAGTCCGCCTTACATACATAAATATATAATGCAGTACTTTACGGCAATTATACGATACTCGTTGATTGATAACCAATGATTACTACGCGGACAAATGTTACACTGTTACATATTTATACGTAATCACTAATCACATTCCCGACCAGTTAGAGGAGAAAAGTTAAGGTCAGTTATCTGTAACGAATCGATGCGGCCACAAAACAATTGTCGCAGCGGCACGAGAATCGTATTACATAGGTAATCTTCAAAAATTAAATCGTAGGAGCTGTCTTGACCACAATAAATAGTAACTTCAATTTTGTAATGACTAATGAGTAACTTGAATAAAGGGTCTTAAGTCTTGACTGAATATTCCTTATTTGATAGCCTTGTGATTAGCGTAATTGTAACGTTCATTAGTCAGTGAGTATTTATTTGCCTTTGGCATAAAGGTATTCCATTTTGAGCGACTTTGCCGCAAGCGCCGCTCGTTTCGTGACTGCACCCTAAAGCTATGCTCGGAATGCTAAATTCGATAGAGCCCGTTCGACAGATTGTGGTACAACGTGACAGATTGCATTAATTTGCCTGCTTGAACACGTTCCATTGAATTTTAAACAACTTAACGGTTGTACTTTGTTATCTCTGATACGAGTTTATCACTGACTGATATATCAGGTTTGACATGCGTTTGATAATAAACATGGAGCGCGTGGTGTGAAGTCACGATGTGTTGTACCACAGAATATGTTGTACTACATCCTACAGACATAAATAATATCTATTGTATGTTCAATTAATTATTATAGCATAGTAGAAAACGTACTACTTTAGTTTTAAAAATTACTTAATTTATTTTATTTCTATTTGGGGAGAAATAAGAAACTGTAAATTGAGTAAATTATTCTCATTACATTTATTTTGCTCAACAGCAAGTGGACGACTGGTCAACGGAGCTAATAGAAGTAGAGCATCGGGCAAAGGCAGAGGCGCGAGCGTTTCTCTTCGTACTGGACAGCGAAACGCGCGCGGTCGCCGCCAGCGTAGAGGCCGCGCATTTAGCGGCCGCACCCCGAGATCTACTGCTTGTGTTGAGACCGTACAGTCGGCATCAGAAGATCGGCGATGAGGCAATATCTGACCAGTGAGTAGCTTAAGAATCATCAGTGTGTTTTTGTTATGTCGCGTCGGTGAATGTTTACGAAGCCGAGGTATGGAATTTGTAACGCCTATGGTTAAAGTGAAAATGTTTCGTAGCTGATCGTAGAGATCTGTCTGAGATGCATGGAGATAAGGTGAAAATATAGATTAATTATATCAGAGATTGTCGTAACTCGTAGCGTTTGATAAAGTTAAAAAAATCAGCACCATCATCGGCTTGATTATTTACATTATATCATAATAAAAAAACGTTTTATGGTGTTTCAGAGAGTACATTGAGCTGGCACGGGCGCGCGCCACGCTACAGGAGGCGGTGGAGAGGCGGGGACTGCCGGCATTTACGGATATCCCCGCCGCTCTGCGTTGCGCACGCGCAGTCCTACGAGGCGCGAGGACGCACCCGCGACAGTCTCTCGGTCACACCATACTGCGTTTGAAACGCGCGTTCGACGCGGCGGGCGGACGCAACGCTAACCTATCCCGCTCGAGAGCCGTGGAGGCGTTAAAAGAAGCGACGAAAGCGCCGCGCGACATCGCCGAGCGCTTTCTACCGTCCAACGCAGACACCGTAGACTTTGAAACATTCTGTGCAGCGGTCGCCGAACTCGCTGCTGATGCAGGTATGTAACAATGAACTTTCAACTATATTATTTATTAATAATTAAATTTTATAGTTAAGGATTAACAAATACAAAAGAAAATATTTTCACTTAATCATAGTGGCTAAGTGTCAAAGTAGAAATAAGAATTTACTCAGTAAAATTTTGTACTGCTCTAACTAGTGGTCATATTGTAGTAAAATTGACGTTTGTATAAGGACGGACGCGCGTGTCGGCCGGCTCGAGTATGGCGGCGCGCGTGTGTCGCGCGTTCCGTACGCTCCGCGACTTGATAGCCGCGCCCCACCCGCCCGGTGTGTTAGCACGAAAACGCTTAAGCTCATCGCTTGTGTCACACCTGATCTTTAATATTTTTCACCGTTTTTTTTTTTGCTACAGGACTCGTATGAGCTATAAAGTGTTTTATTTGACGCGAAATTGTTGCAATCTCAACTTGAAAATTTAATTTTCACGACCTAACTGTATCTCATTATCATGTTTTATTTATTTGAGTGTGTATTATCAAATTAATGTGTGATTGGCTTATTTTAGTTATTTGCAAAAGTTTAAAGCTTCTTGTTTTATTGATACAACTTACCAGAACTTTTTTTAAATAATTACTTGGTAAAAAAAAATATTTTTTAGAGTTGAAATATTTTGTAGTAAATTTAATATTTATTTATATATTTTTAGTGTTTTACTCTATTTTTTAGTGTTTACATATTTAGTAGTAAATTTAGTAAAAAAAATTTATACACAAAAATATTTTTTTTAGACTTTAAATATTTTGGAGTTAATTCTTGTACAGGAACCTAGGTAATTACTATTTTAAGCTGAAAAATAACTCAAGAATGTTAAATATTTTCGTATGAGAAAATGATTTTGGTATTACGTATGTATGAGAATTTCGAGGGTAACCCGGGCTCTTAAGTAGCTATGGGAAATTCACAGCCTCTTATTTATGCTTGACACTAATTATCACAGTGTAAACAAATAAAGTAGATAATTGTTGATGATAACTAAGTTAAACATGTTCCCAAGGTTTACGTGTTCCCATGTCGTGTATCTAAATAGTAGATAAAGGGCCTGTTTCACCGCTTCCTGATAAGGCTATCCACCACTTAATTTGACAGATGGAGTATGGAGAATCTGTCAAATAAGCCTATCGGGCACCTTATCAGGAATCGGTGAAACAGGCCATTAGTATAAATAAGAAAGCAGAAATAGGATGTTAGAAAATCTATCTACATACTTAGTAATTTTTACTAATATTTGAGACATAAAAGTATCTTATAATAAATGCAGCATTTTTATTGTATGTAATTGATCGCAGAGTATCAAACCCGCGTCAGCGAAGCGGACACGGGGGCGGAGGCGGCGGGCGGAGCGGAGCGAGTGAGTGGGCAGCGGGAGACCAACGGGCTCAGAGCGCACAACCCGCGGTTACGAGCGTACGGACAGAAGCTCTCTTTGTTTATACCTAAGGTAAAATATCTACTATTAGGAAAATTGATTTATTCTTCTTCTTCTTCTTTGGCGTAAGCCTCCCCGTTTAGGAGTTGCCAGCGTCAGAGTTGAGGCGAAAAATATGTACAGTTATAACTTATAACATAATAAAAGTATAACGCAAACTGATTGCCATGCACTGGGCACGGGTGTGATGACGGGCATGAGTGATGACTTCATGCGACCATGCAAATACTAGATATAATAAAATAGAAAAAACCAGAACAAGCAAATATAAAGCAAAATATTGTTTCTTAGCCTTTAAATATACATGGAATACATAAACATAATTACAATAAATAATATTATAATAATTATAAGGAAGAGAATTCTTATTACACCTAGAGCCTAATGTGATTATGGAAAATTGATTTATAGGCATACTTATTGCTGACATATGTAATGCGGTCGGATAATGTCAAGTGTATATTTTGACAGATGAAAATTTACTTGATATATATAGATCAGTTAACTAAAGCTGGCACGTTCACAGTGCTCACACTTATGCAATTTCACTATACAGTATGTTTAAAAATATATTATGTTTGCATCATGATAAAAATTATAGTATAATCTATAATATACGATAATAATATGCTATCGTTCATCGTACGTACGCACAAAATTATCGTATGTGTACGATAATTATCGTACGGTTCCGGACGCTGGCCGCTCGCCGATCACACGTTACCGACTTGTAACATCACGCTGTATTTATAAACAGTAGTGAGTAGCATAAGAAAAACAATAACTGTCCCCTTCACGCTCATAAGATAGACCGCGCGCGAGAGAGACAGGCAGACTTTTTATGATGCGTATGCAGTACGACGTCACGCCACGCGCTTATTCACAGACGCTACACAAGCGCAATGTTTAAATGTGTTGATCGTGCCAGCTCTTGTTAACTGACCTGCCTTGCAGTACCTGACCAAAGTACACACAAGTTATTAAATGTGCATGGAATGTGCTAATAAGGACGTTTTTTTATATAAAATAAGGGGGGCAAACGTGAAAACGGGTCACCTGATGGAAAGCAACTTCCGTCGGAGGGTATAGGGTAGGGGATGGGAAGGGAATTGGGTAGCCGGTAGGGGATTGAACCTCCGGTAAACTCACTCACTCGGCGAAACACAGCGCAAGCGCTGTTTCACGACGGTTTTCTGTGAGCCCGTGGTATTTCTCCGGTCGAGCCGGCCCATTCGTGCCGAATCATGCTATCTCACGGCTAGTTGTAAAGTTTTATTCTTGTTAGTTCAAGCTTATTGTTGTTGATTATTATAATAATTTGACTCAGGTGTTCAACATAATCTGCAAATAACGCTCAATCAATTATTCTAACCACAAAAGAGTTTTTATAAAGCAATTTTATGTTATGAGTCAATGATAGAACTAATGTGTGACGTTATAACTAAGCTATGATGTCATACTTATGAACCTATTTGTAACCAGACGTTGTCCGTAACTTCATCGCGATGAAATAGGTACGTTTATCGCGCGTGATCCGTATATTTTTCCATGGTTTAAGAGCCCGTACTCTCTTTTCTAATGCTCTCTTCACACTCACGCCCGTCTTTCATATGCCAGGTGAAAAAGGACGATCGCCAAGTTAGCGGGCAGTTATAGGTATTCTGTTTTTTAAAGGGTTTTTTATATTAAAGTGGTAAAAAGTAATTCCAACATTTTATAGACGACTTTCTCAACAGTACATTGTATTTTTTTCATACCGCTAAGACGTCAATACAATCCATAAACAGGTGATATTCTAAACCCTTTACAGCAAAAATCACAAAACTGTCGCGGGTTTGAGTTGGATTATTTAAAGATACTTAAAAAAAAACTAGCTCCAATATTAGATTATAATTGAAATGATCTTACATGTTGTGCATTAAAATTTATAGAAATACTGTATTTTAACTGTAAAATCACGTCTGTTAAATGAGCGAAATCGGCAAAATTTCGTATACGGACTCTTAAACTCTCCCGGGGCTCGAAGTAATTTCATATCAAATTTTATCTAAATCAGTTCAGCAATTTAAGCGTTAATATTATATAATATGACAGACATACATACTTTCACATTTACAATATTAGTATTTAGTAGGTACAGATGTGAACATAATATAACCTTATTTTTACATGGGGAAATATTTTACGCATCCCCGGCGGATTGGAGATATCGACCGGGGTATGTGAGACTCCCCAGTAGAGTCTAGCTACTAAAACCACATGGTGCTCCACTCCTACAACCAACTATAATATGTTGGTTGTAGGAGTGGAGCACCTGTGTGAACATTTAGATTTTGGTTTTAAGCTCCTTTGTGATTTTTGGAACCGAGTTCCATATCGCGCGTTGTGAAAGTGGCCTAGACGGAAAAAATAATAAGACCAAAAGTTGTAACCACAGTTTTTTCTACAGCCGTGAGCCGTGCGGCGTGCGCGTGTTTCTCTCTCTCTCTCTCTCATAGAAAGCAACTTCATTCCATCTAGGTGTCTCTTGACACCTCTCAAGTTTTTATTTGGAACGAAGTTCCTTATCGCACGTTGCGAAAGACGGAAAAAGTTGTAAGGACACGACACAAAAATGTCGGTATATTACAACTAGAGCAAAAATGCTATAGTTGTAAGCCGTGCGGTAGCGTGTGTTTCTCTCTCTCTCCCTCTCATACAAGTTTTTTGTACATAAGTAATAACTTTGTTCCACCCGGGTGTCCCTTGACACCTCTCATTTTTTTTCTTTATAATGTGGGGTAGTGTCCAATAAAATTAATAAACGTTATTCATTTGTTACAGAATGGCGGCGGCGGCACGGGCTCGGCGTCCGACAGTAGCGCGGAGTCGGTGTTCACGCCGGGCACAGAGCGCCGGCTGGAGCGTCTGCCCGCCATGTTGGGAGCGCCTACCCACGACGTATACCTGGGGGGGTCCTTCCCGGTGAGTGATAGTAGCCAGCTGGTTTGATGTCTAGGTCGTGGCGTAGGCACGCGGCGGAATCCTCGAGGCTATCGCATTATGCTTTCTGTCTCGGTCTAGCAAATGGCAGTTCTAAGCGACAGAAAGAGAAAGGGCGACGGAAAAAGGCGATTCCGTGCTGCCAGATGAGGTCCAACCCTTAGTTGACCAACAAATCTTGGTAATAAGTGACATTAACTGAATATTACATGTACTGTGATTGGTTGAATACTTACTACATACAAAATCTTTCATAAGAATGTGACTACACATATTGAAACAGTCATTTGGAGGGGCGCGCCATGTAACGCCATTTAACGTAGTTGATCTCTACTTAGCACGGGGCCAGACTGACGTGGTGTGAAGCGTCCATAGATTATTATTATTATTATTTAAAATATAATGTCTCCAACTACATATATTTTAAATCGAAGTTTCTACCTAACAGTGTTGGTGAATCGTTTATGTATATCGTCAGTTTAAAAAAATGTACTGATGAGATCATGTTTAGTAACTGTCCGGCTTTATAATGGCGATAATTATAGGGCACAACGATTTCACTAGAACGTAGTCCATACAAAATGACGCTGTTGTCTACAGAGCGGTAATTGACACAGCTTTCTCAGAATTCGCGTCAATAAAGCGAGCAACGACGTCACGCGTCAGCAAATTGTTGACGGGTCAATGTCAATGTTATATGTCACGTGATGTACGTGAATCGTCGATTTTTGTATCATCACCATAGACCACCATAGTACGCGATCACCACTTTTTACAATATTTAATCACTTAATATTCCATTATACTTTACAATTATTATTTTCAATACACTGCAAGACTGGTTTCGATAAAATCATTATAATAACATGATTTTAAATCAATAGTACAAGTACATAAAATCCGTGAAAATATTCGATAGTGAAACATAATATTATTTCCTCAAGAACTTACTTAGTAAGTAGGTAATCAGTCACAGTAAATTTATCATAATAACTATCTTACTAATTTCATTTTTCCACCCTCAGAGCAACGGCCGGCGTCCTGAGGAGGTATTGCGTCGCGAGGGCGTGACGTACGTCGTTTCACGGGCTAACGATTACACGCGCATGTTTAGTGCGCCCGCCCGTCGCGCCGCGCCTGCGCATCCCGAGTCGCCGAGAACGGACAAGAAGCCGCGATCCGATCACACGGATCGAACCGGTCATACCACGGATCGAGCGGATCGAGCCACGGATGAAGTCGACCACGCCCCCCAGTCGCCCCTAGACCCGAGTATCGAGTTGCGAGGCGACAGAGATAGCAGAGTCGCGGAGAGATTAAGCGCGTCGGACTTCTACTCGGTGACAGAAGACCACACGCCGCAGCCGTTCAAAGGTATTATATCATGTAATTGCATGGTTTAGAACGTATTAAATACCTACCCTTGAAATTGTTTTTTATACTACTAGTTTTTTTCTTCCTTAATTTAAATATTTTACTGTATGTCACTGTGTAAAGGCACTTTCCTGCCCTGCCTTTTTTGCCCGCATGACAGGAAAAACATCTACGAAATGATAGGATGCGGGCAACTTTCATGCGGACCAACATAATTTTTTGACCATAATAGACTGTCCGCACTGCGAATTTTGATCGCGTGGATTTATTCATATAAAATCGAGATATTTTTATTGAATTGCGGATGATCTCATAAGACACAATGGTCAATGAGCATTGCGACAAAAATTCGCAGTGCGGGTAGTCCCTAATCTTATAGTACGTGACAATTTCGATGTTTTATTTCTAGGTACCTACGATGAAGACCTCCTCCTGGGTTCTCGGCAGCTGGTGTTTTCACTCAGCGCGGAGGCGCCGTGCTTCGCCGCCATGGTGCTCGCCGCACACTACATGGGGCTCCGGCCGGGCGCCACCGTGTTGATAGTACAGCCTATGGACCCTAAGGCGGCGCATAATGTATGTATAATGTTTATACTAGGTTTAAAGTTTTATAATGTTTTATGTTGCCTTCGATTTTGCTGCAAGAGAGAATTGAAACCTGCGTTCGGTTCGCATAGGAAAAACGTAGTTAAGAGCCCGGGCTACCCTCGAAATTCTCATACATACGTAAGACCAAAATCATTTTCTCATACGAAAATATTTAACATGTTTGAGTTATTTTTCAGCTTAAAATAGTAATTTCAGCTTAAAATAGTAATATATAAATAAATAGTAAATTTACTACAAAATATTTAAATACTAAAAAATATTTTTTAGAGTTGAAATATTTTGTAGTCAATTTACTATTTATTTATATATTTTTTAGTGTTTTACTCTATTTTTTAGTGTTTAAATATTTAGTTGTAAATTTAGTAAAAAAAAAATATGCACAAAAAAAATTTTTACTGTTTAAATATTTTGAAGTTAATTTTCGTACAGGAACCTAGGTAATTACTATTTTAAGCTGAAAAATAACTCAAACATGTTAAATATTTTCGTATGAGAAAATGATTTTGGTATTACGTATGTATGAGAATTTCGAGGGTAGCCCGGCCCCTTAATTTAGAATTATAATTATACCTGGTTCTATTATTCTGGCACGCACGATTGGATAGGATGATGATGATTTTGGATTTTTTATTGCGTTTGCGATAATCATTTTGTCAGACTATGCGATAATTATTGTGTCAGACTAGTTAAATGACGTTAAACAATATCTAGTCATTACTTACTATTAATTAGCCACCAGAGAGTACAGGTTCGGACCCGCGTAGTATCGAGTACCAATAACACCAGCGTCCCCATAGAATATTGCAAATGCATCACGACCACGCAAAGGCATTTATTCTAAAATCTAATAAATACTGTTATTTCAGTACAGCGAAGCAGCAGTAAAGGACTACAACCGCGGTCGTCACTACCTCACCGACCTCGCGCGGCGCTCCGCCGTCCCCGTGTTCGACAACACGGACGCTGCGCTTGCGTGCGTCATGGAACGACTGCGGGCGCGCGACGCGCTCACGCCGGAGTGAAATAATGATACTGGCTGTTCGTAAAGGAAGAATTATAAAGAACACGTCTCTTAGAGACGTGATGCGTGATACTAGTTGGGAAGCAGCGATGCACTGTACCCTAAAGTCGCATTAAGCATAAAGACACTATGCTGCAGCGACGCGACACTTGACGTTCCATAGAAATGTCAACTTGCGTCGCATACGATTTCATACTAAGAATATATTTTGATGGTGCCGTGTCGCGTCGCTACTCTGCAGCGTATTGTCGCTTAGTGCAGTCTCACCTTAAAAAGCAGAGTAATGATTATCACGTGTTAGATTCGTGATGCGTGAATAGTAATTGGACATTTAAAAACTGGTATAAAAGCAGCCAGTTTGTACAGTGCAGTGTAGTAAGAATCGGTCGTCATCATTCGCCGTATTTTGACAGCGTATGAGGGTTTAAAGTACAGTAAAGTTTGAGGTACATATTTTTGTTTCTTTTGATCAATTGATATGGTCACATGCCAAATGTAAAATGAACGCACAAAATTACACTTTGTCATATTGTAATTCTGAATCTCAAATCATTTGTCATCGAGTATTCCATACGTAATTCCTTTGTATTTATCGAATGTAAGAAAGGCATCACAATATTGTGGAACGTGTGTTTGTGCGGCGAGTTTCATAGTGTACTTATTACTTATGTGTTATCGCTACTAGTGTAACAAGTCTCTCTTGCTTCGTCACTCTCTATTGTGTATAATATGCGGCGTAAGTCAGGTAGAGAAGCGTGTAGCGGCGCCATATATTTATTATACATTGCTCAAAATTGTCCACTAGTCTTTAAGAAACTGCTTAAAGTCTTTGGCGTGGAAATTCGTGTATTTATTTTGTTTCGTAAAAATCTATGTTAATGATAACATACGATACTTTCGGCTAGTTTATTAAGTTCTTTCGTCGTCGCAATACGCACCTCTATCGGTTGTGCTTGCGCTATTCTGTTATAGAATGAAAGAGCCAGTGGAAATGATAGTGTCGCACCCAGACATAAAACATATTTAAGAAGACGATGTAAATTCCTAACGCGCGTTACGAAGATGCAATGTCTACTTAAATATGTTTCCGGTCGCACCAGTCGGGAGCTAACAAATCTCTGTGATGAATTTGTTTAGTGAATTTTATATTTTATAAATTTTCAAATCATAAAATTAATGAGATAGTAAGAAATTATCGCAAATTAACAACTAACTGAATCATAACATGACAAAAGCATGTGTCAGTACACACTCAGTGGTTATCGTAAAAATTGTTTGTCCTTGGGTTACAACCACCTCTAAAATTTAATTATTGTTTTGTAGGTATTTTTGTGTATTGCGGCAAGGAAAAGTTTAGATATTATGTAATGATTGTCTGAATTGTTTTTATGGCCAATATTTTTATCAATAGCATGCAATAGCCCGATTTTGTGAATATCTTACCATTGTATCTTACTTCAAAGCGCTAGCTGTATTAGAAAATTCTCTTGAATAGATCTTAAGTGTATTGACATAGTGCTGTTAAAATAATTTATTATTAATTAATTAACGAATTTGGATTTGGAAAGTACAAATGTGTCTTGCTCACGTAGCAAATGTAGCCGATATTTGTAATGTTAAACGATGTTATGCAAAATTAATTGTTACTGCGCATTATACTCATTTTTTAAAATATGTAGTTTAAATTAAAATTGTAGCTCTAAATTGTACGGGATATCGCACGGAGCTCGGCGCTTCAGAGAAGCCCAGCGTTAGATAAATAATAAGTTAAGCTGACTCACTGTCACTAAATATTACAATTTTTATAATCGGCAAATATTATTTGCTAGTCACACTTTCACTAACGTGTTTAAGTACTTTATTATATTGTTTGATAGTACAAAAATCTAATTTATAGAAAAAAATATTTCATATATTAATTGTAATTATATGCCATGTACGCTTATTTTAAACTAAAACATCACATGTAAATATAGAAAATAATAATTATACTTCATTTCGTTTTATTTTATGGGTAACCTTTTTGCTAACTTTATTAGACTTTGCTAATGTGTGCGTCCCCCCAGAAAGCCCAATCGAGCTAGGTGTATTTTCAATATATCAGAATTTAGAGCAAAAATGGGGCACCTCTACAGTCAAGTAAATAAATTGGAGCATTAATACGAACGACGCTGCGAGCTAAAAACCGTGGGCTTGCTGGCGTCCTGTCCCGTCAGCACGCCCAAGCTAGATCTCGGGAACCGTTGAGAGTACTATCGTGTATTGTGGTTCAAATTTTCGAGCAAAATTGGAGCACTCTGCTCCCGTGAAATCAACTTCGAAACTAGAATGTGAAAGGAGTTAGACGTGATTAACCGGTGGGCTTGCTGGCGTCCTGTCCCGTCAGCAAGCCCACGCAGATCTCTGAAACGGTAATGATTTGGATTATGATTAAAAACTCTACAATAGAGCCCTATTTAGAGCACTCTGCTCCAAAAAAATATTAATGTAGCTTCAATAGTTCTCGAGTTACAGGCCTTTGAAAACGGGCTTGCTGACGTCGCGTCCCGTCAGCAAGCCCATTTGGAGCGTGGAAACTACTGAACGGAGAGTCGTCAAAAATATCTCAAATCGTAGCTTAGAATAAGAGAACTATGCTCCAAATAGATCAAAATCCTAGGTTCTACGGTTTTCGCGCTATCAGCAAAAAACACTTCAGCCGCCAAAATTTGTCGATTTTCACAACCGCGCGACGTTGCCGTTCCGTGCAACAAGCAAACGAACGCTTCATTTGCCGTTGGTGTACACGAGAATGAACCTTCCGATGGTTTATTTAAGAGTCTCTTTACTTGCAATCCTAAGATGGCTTGTAGTTTATGTCTGAAATAATAGACCTGCAGCTATCGTTGCTAATTCGACATTTGTAATCTTCTTGTAAGTTCATGTAAAAGTAAGCTTGTTTACCTACTCCCTATATTGAAATGTTACCTAATAATATTTCATTTGATGTGATGTAAGTCAGCACAGCATGATTAAGGGCCTACACGAGCCATAATGGCGCCGCCATTAGTTAAAAATAATTACTCACGGAAGTAGTACCTACTTTTAAACGAAAACTCAGTTTCCAAGTTAGGTATTTATTTAGAAACAATCAATCGGCAAAATATAGAAAGCTGTGTAATATTTATTATTTTTAACTGAGAAATTATTTTTTACCTGATGGCGGCGCCACTTAGGCTTGTGAAGTTGTGATCTTAATTATAGAAGTGTTGAAATAAAACAAGAAACATACAAATGTGTAAATGTTATAATTGTTACAAATCAGTCTTGTTTATAAATTAGAATAGGTAAGATGCCTGAAGGTACCTTTCGCGCCTTTGCTGCTTATAAAACAGTCTTAATCATCATTTGGTTTCTTATGTTACTTTCCTATTACGTTTTTTCCAAACATGTTGAAATAAAATTTAAAATAAACTAACAGACAATATAAGTAAACATCGTAACAATAGGTAGGTATAGTGCTTAAGCATAGTTATACAACAATTTTTATCACTTGACGTGGGAGAGCCATGCTTAGGCACGAATGGGCCGGCTCGACCGGAGAAATACCAGGTCCTCACAGAAAACCGGCGTGAAACAGCGCTTGCGCTGTGTTTCGTCGAGTGAGTGAGTTTACCGGAGGCCCAATCCCCTACCATTTTCCCTTCCCTATTCTTCCCTATTTCCTTCCCTACCCTCCCCTATTACCCCTTAAAAGGCCGGCAACGCACCTGCAGCTCTTCTGATGCTGCGAGTGTCCATGGGCGACGGAAGTTGCTTTCCATCAGGTGACCCATTTACTCGTTTGCCCCCTTATTGCATTAAAAAAAAAAACATTTTTGGTCATAAAATGGAACTAAAATTATGTAAAGTTTCATGTGCACAATCACCTCCTTATTTGTGTCCATTTCGCTATAATCCTCACTTTGGAAACCTTCATGAAAATCAATTTTGAGTAGGTATGCCAAAAAATATTCATGAAATGCCGAATCTCGAAAATAGTCCTTCAACGATTCCAGAGTTATGGGTACCGTGGTGAGGATTATAGCGACTTGCTTTTTCGGTATAATCCTCACCTGTTTTCTGCTAAACGTTTACGGAGTTCAGTATAAACTTGGTATCAAAAAATAGTGCGGAAATAGTCGTCCCAAACGATATAAATTTCGACCTGGTTTACTCTGTATAAGTATGTTAAAAACCCATGTAAACTTCTAGATATTAGACTGACATCACATCAAATGAAATATTATTAGGTAACATTTCAATATAGGTAAACAAGCTTACTTTTACATGAACTTACAAGAAGATTACAAATGTCGAATTAGCAACGATAGCTGCAGGTCTATTATTTCAGACATAAACTACAAGCCATCTTAGGATTGCAAGTAAAGAGACTTAAATAAACCACCGGAAGGTTCATTCTCGTGTACACCAACGGCAAATGAAGCGTTCATTTGCTTGTTGCACGGAACGGCAACGTCGCGCGGTTGTGAAAATCGACAAATTTTGGCGGCTGAAGTGTTTTTCGCTGATAGCGCGAAAACCGTAGAACCTAGGATTTTGATCTATTTGGAGCATAGTTCTCTCATTCTAAGCTACGATTTGAGATATTTTTGACGACTCTCCGTTCAGTAGTTTCCACGCTCCAAATGGGCTTGCTGACGGGACGCAACGTCAGCAAGCCCGTTTTCAAAGGCCTGTAACTCGAGAACTATTGAAGCTACATTAATATTTTTTTTGGAGCAGAGTGCTCTAAATAGGGCTCTATTGTAGAGTTTTTAATCATAATCCAAATCATTACCGTTTCAGAGATCTGCGTGGGCTTGCTGACGAGACAGGACGCCAGCAAGCCCACCGGCTAATCACGTCTAACTCCTTTCACATTCTAGTTTCGAAGTTGATTTCACGGGAGCAGAGTGCTCCAATTTTGCTCGAAAATTTGAACCACAATACACGATAGTACTCTCAACGGTTCCCGAGATCTAGCTTGGGCGTGCTGACGGGACAGGACGCCAACAAGCCCACGGTTTTTAGCTCGCAGCGTCGTTCGTATTAATGCTCCAATTTATTTACTTGACTGTAGAGGTGCTCCATTTTTGCTCTAAATTCTGATATATTGAAAATACACCTAGCTCGATTGGGCTTTCTGGGGGGACGCACACTTTGCTAATCACCTTAGGGCCGGGACACAAAAATACGGCACGACGTCGTGCCGTGTTTTTGTGTCCAGGCCCTTACATCCAGACATTTTTTAGTAAATAGTGTTTAAAACACTGACGAAACGTAAAAATGTTGGTAACGTAAGCACAATAATGTCAAACCGTAAATAATACTTTATTCCTTAGTCAATAATAATTATTGATTTACATTTTACACTAGCATATTGCTAAACGTTAAAATACTGTCATTTTCTGCTTATCTCTTCTGTGTTTCTGTTCTTTAGCTATTTGTTGCTCCTTGTTTTTCAACAAACCCAATTCTTTATTCTTCTCTGTTATTTGCGTTGTAATACTTCTATGTCCGCCAGTGCCCGATGGATACTTTACTAGAGAATGTTTTAACTTTACAATATCTGCTTCGATTTTCCTACAGTCCTCTGCTATTTTAAACTGTTCTATGTTTAAGTCTTTACTTGTAGACTGTTTAACGTCTATACTAGGGGCCCTCGATGGCTCAGCTTGGGTTTGATCTCCGAGTGCTTTGTTAATAACATTGAAAACATTTCGTTTCTCCTTCTCTTTTTCTCTTTCGTACGCCCTTTTATTTCTTTCCTCCTCCCTCTTTTGTATTTTCTTCAGCTTCTGTTCCACCTAGAGAGAAAAAATCAATGTAAATTATATCCTGAGGGCTGAGGTAGATTTTGTAACAAATTAAATAAAGGAAATAATGATATGTGACTTGAAAAATTTTGCTTTGGTGGGTCACCTACTGACTCACCAAAGCCGTGTTACGTAAAAGGTGTACCGCAGCAAAATGGTGTACCATGGCCAGTAGTTACTTTTAAAGAACCAAAAAATGGCAACATCTCAGGACGATCGACGAAAAAGAATTGGAAACAAAGCACCCCCATAATTTTCATTTTTTTAGCTTTACCTTGAACACAAAAGTTAGCAGAACAGTGCCATAGACTACAGTCTTGACTGGCTAGACTACAGAACTTTACCTGCGAGTCGTTCTGTCTCATAGCCAGCGCCTGATCGAGCGTGGCACCCTTTGGCAGCACCGTCGCCTGCACGGGGCGCAGCCGGCCGTCGCTCGCGGCGCCGAGACCGGTGCCCGGCACGTAGCCCATCGCCAGCATCAGCTTAGAACCCATGCCCTGAACGAAGGTGTCATAGATTAGAAGATATCTATATATATATAAAACTCAAAGGTGACTGACTGACATGGTGATCTATCAATGCACAGCCCAAACTGCTGGACGGATCGGGATGAAATTTGGTATGCAGGTAGATGTTATGATGTAGGCATCCGCTAAGAAAGGATTTTGATCAATTCTACCTCCAAGGGGTTAAAATACGGGATCAAAGTTTGTATATAATAATAATATTAATAATACTTTTTAACGCGAGCGAAGCCTCGTTGATTATAATCCATATTTACTAATATTATAAAAGGGGGATTCTACCGTCACGGGTGAGACACTTATACCTTAATTTCAGTATGTGTGACTAATTTATGCGAATTGTATCAATGATATCAAATTGGTTTATACTATAAAGAATAACAAAATATTTTATATACTTTTATAGTTATATTGGAGGCGGGGATAAAACCGTGTAAAATTAAATCAAAATGACAGTAAATGTTTGCCACGGCTGGGAAAGTGTGTCTGTACAGACAGACACACTTTCTGTTACTTCTTCACGCCTAAACTGCTGAAATTTGGTATGGGGATACTGAGTCCCGGGAAAGGATAGGATGCTTTTTATCCCGGAAAAATGTACATTCCACGCGCGATAAGCGAATTTTGGCGCAACAGAGTTGCGGGCGTCATCTAGCATTAAAATATATTTCATGTATATTTTAAGGATTTTTGGTCCTCGGGAACGATCTACTGTTGTTATTCCTAATGGCCCACGTCAGCCAGCAGTGGCTCTTTAATATCTGGTACACATACTACGAACAATAAAACATAATAATGCAACAAATTAGCCTTGCACATGAAAAGTACAACAGTAGGTAGGACTGTGGAAATGATTCGAAAGACAAAGACAAATCATATAAATGACATACAGCTCGACAAGGCTTTAAAATTTAAATGAACGTGGCGAAAAAAGGAACTAACACTGCCATCATACAAAAACGTCATTTTCGACAGTTCTCCTTTACGAGCAGCGCCACCGCCCACGTTCATTTAAAGCCTTGTCGCCTGCTTGTCGCACTGTATAACTGTTATTTATCTAATATTCAAACAACTGATCAAATAGCGCCATAGTATAGCTACTGCATTTTGGGTTTTCCGTGTTTACTTTGTGCAAAAAAGTAAAAACTGTTTTAAACTGCGTAATACATACTCACTCTAGTATGTCGTTCCCATTCGCCCATAGCCGGCACGTCGTTTTGAAGGCTTTTATCGATCAGAAGTGTCTGGCTGTCTTCAGCCTTAGCACATTTGCTGTCTGGGTACTCTGTGTCACTTAAACTGTCTTCAGAATCACTGCTATCACCATCATCTAAAATAATATAAGATTTTAGAACAAAAACATTCGTAGAGCTTGTCTAATTTGTAATAACGCGCCCCACCAGTTCACTAGTTGATATAAATGAAAAATTTAGTACTGTGAATACGAGGGAGGGGCGCGTCATTTTAAGTTAGACAAGCTCTAAAAGTATGTTAATCCTTCAGGCCCCGCGCGAGCACCGGTGATCGCGACAACAATAGAATACAATAGCAATTCCTGGAAATTCCGACTGAAGTATTAACTGGTGGCATAATAAAATATGATATCTTGAGAATGGGGAACGGAACATAATATTTCTGCCACCAACATGATGTAGGTAATGTTTTAATTGTAAAGGATGTTTTGAAGTGGCAAATAATAAAACAACATACTATTTAGTGGGAACATCTCTTCAAATTTAACATGATACTCTTCTGATGTAGACTTTCTTTTGTCCCCAACTTTCATGTTCTGTTCCATTTTAACTACACATGTCCTTTTCTCGAGATCAACATCCTTTACTACAGCTCTGTGCCACATGTGATATTTCTCTGTCGACTTCTTTGCTATGGTCATATCCTGAAATAGTAATCCGTTATCAGTAATATAATTTTATTTATATAATAATATAGTAAGCACTCTGCACTACCAGGGCACTACATAAAAATATTAACTACCTCATCTTCAGGTGGCTTTAGCTTCAGTAAAACACCGCTACCAACTTTGACTCCATCATAATCTGGATCTATTGCTTCTTTCAGATCTGATAATTTGACTACATTACCATGAGAGTATCTGTAATATATTAAACGGTAAAAAACTGGTGAAACAAAAGCCAATAAAAAGGATGTAAGAAAAGAAACTGTACAATATTTAAAATTACAGTATAAAGTGTTTAATCCTTATCTGATATGTTAGAAAAATAATAAATAAAGCTATTATAGATGCGGACAAACATTGTCAAGGCTGTGGTTAACTCTAAATGGATCTTTATAGTATTAATGAGTCTTATCATATGTATTTTTCAACTTACCGGCACTGGTCATCAGTAAATTTACACTCCCCATTAAGATAGTATGGACATGGCAGCATCTCTGTGTGTGTTGGGTGTGTGTATAATACTCTGACCTAAAAGATAAATAAAGAAAAATATAATACCTAACTATAACAATAATAAGAAAGCCGTAAAAGACAAAGTTTATTTGTGTTAGTATCATGTAGCATAAAAAAAACATTCATCATAGAATTCTATAGATTACACATACTTACTATAATATTTTTTTTAATAACAACACATTTCCAAAGTAAGAACTTACTTGGAGATCACTAAACTGATCATCATCTTGGCGTGGCTCAACTGAACTGACCATGGCATTGTGGAGACTTGGCTGGCCTCCCCATGCATGAGTGTGATACACAGCACATTTCATACCCAACAGTGATGCTAGTTCATCCTAGAATATAATTTAACTTTGGAAAAAAGTTATTTATTCCGCTATTTGAATCCAACATCAAGCAAAAAAGTATCAAAAATATAAACAAAATAGTATTTTCATATGAGTCAAACAAATATTATCAATACAATCAATCAATACACATTTTACACAATACTATTTTGTAGTTTTATTACATATACCAGGGGTTCCTAATCTTTTTCAGCCTGCGGCGCACTTGCAAGACACTATTTTGCCGCGGCGCCCTACTTTACCTTATATGTAGTACCTAGCTATTACAAAAAGATACATAAATAAAACATTTAATAATTATTATAGGTAGGTTGAGCAAGTATTATTATTGACAAAATTGTTTAATCATCTGCCTGCTTTGTATAATTCATATTATAATTTTATTTTATAATATTTGTGGTTATGATGGCTGGTTTACACTTATTAAGTAGATAAGTAGTAACTAAATTTTAACTTAATTTGAAGTGCCTGGCCGAAATTTGTCAAGTGACAAGCCCCACCTGCCAACTTAACAGAAAATAGTCAAAATTCTAATTTCCTCGTTTAGTACTTAACTAAATTTTAACTTACTACTTGCTACTTGTGTGTTTACATGCAATAAGTAACTTAAAATTAAGTTAAAATTTAGTTAACTACTTATCTACTTAAAACGTGTAAACCAGCCCTGCGTGATGGAGGATCCACTCACGGCGCCCCTCTCGCCTTTCCGCGGCGCACCAGGGCGCCGCGGCGCACTGTTTGGGTACCCCTGACATATACCAATAAAACTACAAGTTAACTACAGTGTAGAAGTAAAATAGCAGAATCAGAATAGAGGTACCATTAATTGCTTGTTGTAATGCCCAATTCATGATAATTCTGTAATATTACCTCACCTCAATATCACTATCATCCCCCTCATTTTCTTGTTTTGTGTCTGCATTTTGGCTACCATCATCATAGGCACCTGTTTCAGCCATTTCTTTCTAATGTAAAAATAAAAAACTTTATTAATCCTTCGATAGTGAATTCTATTGTTGTCGCCGGTGATCTTATGGGGCTTGATAGGTTAATATGACTTGATAAAAAGACAATATTATGTATTAAATATTTATATGATAGCAAAAATAAGTATTATATTTTAATTTAATATGTGGTCTGGTCCTAACTTGATTGTTATTTCTGCCCTGAAGGCATCTTACTCATCTTTATCTTCTCGAACTTATCACTGGGAAAACTGCATTTTTGACCTTATTCTTTCTTTAAACTTCAAGCAAGCCTTAAATCTACCGAGTTCTAAGAACATTATAAGTAATAAGTATGCAATACCATAAACAGAGCATATTCATCATCTATTTCATTGGAATTTTCATGTCTACAAGACCCATTCTCCATGGAGGTTGTTGGTTCGGAATTATGTACTTCTAAGCTCTCTTTAGTCAACTTTATCAGCTCAGCTAATTCTTTTTGCAAAGCAAGAAGTGATTCTTTTTCATTGTCATCTTGCGTGTTTTCTAGCACTGATCTCACCATAGAAAGCTATAAGAAGAAAGAAAATAATTATAGAGTACAACAACTACTAATCATGTGCCTAGAAATTAAAGTTTTTAGGTAAGTAATAAGTTTATTTTAACAAAATCACTAACTTGATTTTCATACTGTTCAATTGAAGATTTTAAGTCTTCCATTATGCTTCTATGAAGTTTTAGAGGACCGGTTGGTCTCTCTAAGAGTTCACTAGAGGTCGGAGGAGTAAAGAGTAAAACTCGATTTACTGTGGTGAACTGAAGTGCTTTATTGAACAATCTGTGCTGTTTATATACAAAAATTTGAGTTAATTATTATTATTACAAGTCTGTACAAAGGTAAAAAGGTTATTTGTGATTGGTTAACTAGATTAGACAGAGATGTAAAGAGAGAGACAAAAATATTTACAAAACAAGAAAGAGAAAAAAATCGAATAAGAAATATTTACAAGTTGGAAAAATTAGCCGCGCGGGAAACTGGCCGTCCCGCGATACGTGGCGCTGGTATCGCGCGAGTATAAATATAGGCTCGCGTGCCGCGGCGAATTCAGTCCGCGCGCGAATTTCATACCGACGTCGTCACTCTGTCGCTCGGCGCCGCGCCGGTAATAATAGTAGTTGTGCCGCCATTTTGTGAAGATCTGGAACTCGCGCAATGCCATGAAGACTGCAGCTATGTTGTGAAGATTCCTCTCTCGATGCAGGCACGATGTGGAGACGCGTAGTGAAGTGTTGCGAAGAATTCTTATTAGAAAAAGTCCTTTTCAGGGCTGGGTCACGTCCGGTATTATTACACGGACGGTTTCTTTCGTTATTGCGAACGTACGTTCTTTGCAGAACGATTTTCTTCTCTGTTTCAATCTTCTACGACGAACGTTACAAAGACGGCGGGCGCCCCTTTCGGGGCGTGGTTTTCTTTGTTTCATTCGCCGAACGAACGTGTAGGTACTGCTACAGTGCTCCCCCTCAAGCGAAGCGCACCGGCAGTCTGACGGCACGGCCCGTTCTTGTTATCTTCTGTGTTAGACTTGCTTGTGTCTTCTGCTTGACTGGTGTTGCACTTGGTAATGGTTGTGAGGTAACAGGTAACGGTAATGAGGTAACGGGTAAAGGTAATGAGGTATTTTGAGGTAAATTATTGGTATGTGAAGGTAAGGTAACAGGTACATTGGTATTAGGTAAGTTGGTAATTACCGGTGACTGTTGTACATTGCTCATTGACTCGCCGAGGTAATCTTCACTCAGTATGTAGGCGGGCTTCAAACGATCGATGGATACTGTTGCTGTGCGATCGGGTAGCTGTATTACGTAGTATTTTTCTTCTCGTCGAAGAACTTTGTACGGCCCGTCATACGGACTTTGAAGTGGTTTTCTTACAGCGTCTATACGTAAAAATACGTATTCGCACGTAAGTAGATCACGATGTATGAAGATGTTGCGTTGATTACCGTGGCGATGTACATTGTTTTTTGGCTTGAGAGAGTTGATGTTTTTTCGTAGTTGCTCGATGTAGGTATGATCTAGGCTCGATGATGATGTTGTTTCGAAGAAGTCGGCCGGTAATCTTAAGTTACGGCCGTAGGTTAATTCGGCAGCGCTGACTCCGGTGTCCTCTCGTATGGCGGCGCGTAGTCCTAGTAAAACTGTAGGTAGCTCGTCGATCCACGATGAATTACTATTGATGAGTCTTGATTTCAGTGAATTCTTGAGACTTCGATGCCAGCGTTCGATCATGCCGTTAGATTGCGGGTGATACGGCGTTGTACGGGTTTTATCGATTCCCATACAACGTGTTAAGTTCACGAACAGCTGACTCTCGAACTGGCGTCCTTGGTCGGTTGTTATTGTAGTCGGACAACCGAATCTCGCGATCCATTGTTCGTAGAATGTTCTTGCGACGGTTTCGGCGGTGATCTCGGTGAGTGGTACAGCTTCAGGCCATTTTGTCGAGCGATCGATCATAGTAAGTAGGTACCTATGACCACTCGCTGTTGTACTTAGCGGTCCGATTATGTCGATGTGCGTATGTGAAAAACGATCGACTTGCGGGAAAGTCGATACGGCGCTCGATGTATGTCGTTGTATTTTGCTTCGCTGACATTGTATGCAGGTTTTCGTCCACTCGCTAATGTCGGAGTTCATAGACGGCCAGAAGAATTTTTGCGCGATGAGTTTTCTTGTTGCCTTTGTTCCAGGATGACTTATGTTGTGAATAGAGTTGAAAATGGCGCGTCGAAAATCTTGCGGAATGTACGGGCGAACGTATTTTGTTGAAGTTTCGCATATAATCTTGATATCGGAGTTAGGTAGCGTTGTTGTTTTGAAACTTAAGTTTTCTTGACCGTACAGTGTAGGTAGCGTGCTATCTCGCTCTTGCGCGCGAGATATTTCTTCATAGTTTACAGCTGACGGCGTGTTGATTGTTTCTATGCGGCTGAATGTGTCGGCGACGATGTTATCTTTTCCGCTGATGTGACGAATGTCGTGCGTGAACTCGGAGATGAAAAGTAGTTGCCGAGTTCTTCTCGGAGTTTCGGATGTCGATGTTTTCTTCTGTAGGGCGAATGTCAATGGTTTGTGGTCGGTGAATATGATGAGTTCTCGGCCTTCGAATATTTTTCTGAAGTATTTTACTGCCATGTAGATAGCTTGAAGTTCGCGATCGTAGGTGCTGTACTTCGTTTGCGCTGTAGTAAATTTCTTCGAGAAGTAGCCGAGTGGTTGCCATTTGTTATTGTAATATTGTTGTATTACAGCTCCCGCTGCAGTGTCCGAGGCGTCGGAGAAAATAGCGATCGGTGCTTTGTGATTCGGGTGGGCGAGCAAAACAGCGTTTTTCATGCTATTTTTGCAAGCCGTGAATGCTTCTTTCGATGTCTCGTTCCATTCGATCGGTGTTTTATCTCGCTTTTTCGCATTATGTAGGTATGCGTGTAGCGGGGCTTGAATAGTAGCGGCGTTCGGAATGCTGTCTCGGTAGAAGTTTAGCATGCCGAGAAAACGACGTAGTTCTTCTATATTTTTCGGTAGCGGGAAATCTTCAATAGCTTGTAGTTTGTCTTGTGGTGGCTTGATTCCGTCGCTGTTTACGCTAAAGCCGAGGAATTTAACTTCTTGCTTGCCGAGTACACATTTAGCTGGGTTGATTGTGATCCCGTTTTCTTCTAGGCGTTGAAGAACACACCGTAGATGTTGGCGATGTTCTTCTTCGCTGCTGGATGCTATTAGCAAGTCGTCGATGAAGGAAAACACGAAATCGTATCCTTGCAGTATTTCGTGTATAAAACGTTGGAATGTCTGGCCTGCGTTTCTTAGGCCGGGACACATTCTTGGAAACTCGAATAATCCGAATGGTGTGATGATTGCTGTCTTCTCTATATCTTCTTTATGGACTGGTAATTGTTGGTAGGCTCGGTTTAAGTCGATCGTCGAGAAGATAGTTTTTCCGGCGAGTTGGAAAGTGAAATCTCGAAGTCGTGGTATAGGGTAGCGGTCGGGCTTCGTTACTGCGTTGAGTCGTCGGTAGTCGCCGCACACCCTTATGTCGCCGTTCTTTTTTGGTACGACGTGAAGCGGAGAAGACCAGGCGCTCTTGCTGGGGCGACAGAGACCTTGTTGCATCATATTCTCGAATTCTTTTTTTACTTGATTGTAGCGATGTGGTTGTAGCGGTCGGGCGCGACAGTGTAGCGGTGGCCCAGACGTTTCGATGTAATGTTCGACGCTGTGTTTCGGCGTGATGTTCATCGCTGACAATCGTGTGATTCCGGGGAAGTCTGCTAGTATGTCGTGATACGACTGCGTGCTGTCGACACTACGGACAGTAGGTACGTCCGTGTAGCGTCCAGGAGCGTTAATATGTAGACTGGTTCTTCCGTCGATGAGTCTTCTGTTTTTCAGGTCGACGATGAGTTCGTGGTGTTGCAGGAAGTCGGCACCGAGTATTGGTTTCGATACTGCTGCGACGATAAACTTCCATTTGTACGGTCGGCGAAGTCCGATGTTGAGCTCTAGTGTTTTTTCGCCGTACGTCGGTATTACGGTGTTGTTGGCGGCGTAGAGTTGAAAAGGTAGCGGCTGGAGATGAAGGCCTTTCTTTTTCGGTATGACGGATATATTGGCACCCGTGTCTACCAAAAAAGTTAAATTCGTGGTCTTGTCCGTGACGAATAGGCGGTATTGTTTGTTGTGAACGCCGGATTCCGCCGCTGCCAACGTTCTGTCTAGTTTTCCGGGTTGTTGAATGTACACGGCTGTGTACATTTTCGCGCTTCTTTCCCGAATTTGCTGTGGTAGTAGCAAAATGGTGATGGTGATGTAGACCGTGGACGCGAAGTTGACCGTTGCCGGAATCTTGATGATGGTCTGTGTCTTGACCTTGCGTGATGATAATAATTTGCTCTTCGATAGTAATTATTATTATTGAACTGTTGTTTTTTCAGTTCGGCGACCTCTAGGGAGAGTTTTCTAATTTCTTCTATGAGAAGGCACTCGATGTTCGATGATGGTGATGCGGAGCTATTTACACGATGAGATGATGATGAAATGCTATTTACAGTATTTATATTTTGCTCCATTATCTTGTCGGCCAGTGCAGCTTGCTCGTCGAGTGTGGTCTTCGTCTTGAATGTTTCGCTGACGGCCAGGACGGAGCGGATACTTGTCGGGAGGAGATTGGCCCACATGAGCTGTAGGGTGGAATCGGGGACCTTGTTGCGAGCCAGGTTTCGCATACGTCTGAGTAGTTGCGACGGTTTTTGGTCTCCCAATTCCATGTCTGACAGCAGCTGTTGAAACTG
Organism: Lysandra bellargus; assembly: GCA_905333045.1. Classification (NCBI taxonomy): domain Eukaryota; kingdom Metazoa; phylum Arthropoda; class Insecta; order Lepidoptera; family Lycaenidae; genus Lysandra; species Lysandra bellargus. Next base: position 1,782,790 of record HG995333.1, read on the forward strand.
CCGGCTGTCAGATTCCTCGTATGCGGAGATGAGCCGGTCCTTCAGAGCTTGGTATTCGTTGGTCTCTGGCGGGTTGTATAGCAGGTCGGCTATCTGTTCGATGTCCTCCTTCTCCAGGCGAGCGATGACCATCTGGGAGAGCTGGCTTTGGTTTTTCTGTAGGCTGCTGGTGGCTGCTTCGAAGGTGACAAACCAGAGCCGAGGCTTGTCCCTCCAGAAAGGCGGGATTCTCATGGAGAGTGCGATGCCGGCGATCTCTTGTGATGATGACGTAGCCGGGTTGCTGGTAAGTGCCGAGGTTTCGGGCAGGGATTCGCCTCTGGATTCCATTGTGTAGAGAAATTTGAGCAGCGTTTCGTGGTGCAGCGTTTCGTCCGAGCAGCGTTTCGTCGTGCAGCGTTTTTTCCTCCAGGTTGCTTGTTGTTCACGGGGTCACCAGTTTAGAGGACCGGTTGGTCTCTCTAAGAGTTCACTAGAGGTCGGAGGAGTAAAGAGTAAAACTCGATTTACTGTGGTGAACTGAAGTGCTTTATTGAACAATCTGTGCTGTTTATATACAAAAATTTGAGTTAATTATTATTATTACAAGTCTGTACAAAGGTAAAAAGGTTATTTGTGATTGGTTAACTAGATTAGACAGAGATGTAAAGAGAGAGACAAAAATATTTACAAAACAAGAAAGAGAAAAAAATCGAATAAGAAATATTTACAAGTTGGAAAAATTAGCCGCGCGGGAAACTGGCCGTCCCGCGATACGTGGCGCTGGTATCGCGCGAGTATAAATATAGGCTCGCGTGCCGCGGCGAATTCAGTCCGCGCGCGAATTTCATACCGACGTCGTCACTCTGTCGCTCGGCGCCGCGCCGGTAATAATAGTAGTTGTGCCGCCATTTTGTGAAGATCTGGAACTCGCGCAATGCCATGAAGACTGCAGCTATGTTGTGAAGATTCCTCTCTCGATGCAGGCACGATGTGGAGACGCGTAGTGAAGTGTTGCGAAGAATTCTTATTAGAAAAAGTCCTTTTCAGGGCTGGGTCACGTCCGGTATTATTACACGGACGGTTTCTTTCGTTATTGCGAACGTACGTTCTTTGCAGAACGATTTTCTTCTCTGTTTCAATCTTCTACGACGAACGTTACAAAGACGGCGGGCGCCCCTTTCGGGGCGTGGTTTTCTTTGTTTCATTCGCCGAACGAACGTGTAGGTACTGCTACAAAGTAAAACAAAACAACGAGTTTTAATATTTGAAAAAAAAATATGATATTAGTGGATTCTCATAATAATTTGAATTATGACTACAACAAAATATTATTCACAGATCAAGAACTAGTTACTTCGTAACAGATGCGACAGTGATGTTTTCCCTAGTTTCACATTGTTCCGTTTTGGCGCTTGTGTAGCGTTTGTCATTTTGACAGCATCATCAGTATGAAACGTCATATAGAGCTTGAAACGATCGATAATCCAGATGTCGATACTAGTGAGGTGCCTACTTTATCGATAAAATGTTTTATAGGTAGTATAATAGCTCTGGTTACTGCAGCTATTTTGATTATGTATTTTAAAAATAAAACCAGCTTAAGTTTTATCATTTATTTATTGCCTTTTTTCATAACTTGTTGGTCTTATATATTTAATTTTTATGAAAAGCAATTTTATGAATGTTAGACATTTTTGTAACATAGTTTTCTTCAATGTCTCCCTTTAAAATTTTACTAAGTATATTGCTCCAGTTGTGGACATGAAGCCCGATCACATAATTTATAAATATTTTTTTTAACAAATCTGAGTGCACATACTGACACCCCAACCAGGAAAACTCTAAATTTTCTAATTTTTTTCTTAGAGTTGCCCCTATTCCTTTTTGACAAGCATTTTTTAATTAAAAAATTATGAATATGTGAAGCGGCATCTCTATACAACATTAAAAGTTTATGACTAGGATAAACTAAATTATTGTTTTTTAACAATTTGTATTCTCTATGCCGTATATATGAATAAATATCATCCCCTGTAGAACTATTTGTATAAGTCTCTATACATTTTGAACATTTTACATTTTTCATTTTTCTGCAAATATAACCAGCCTTAAACCAGCCAAAAATAACCTCATCCTTTGATATAGACCCGCTCAGAGCGGGTCTTACACTCTTTCTTTCCTGTGAAGTGGATGAATAATTAATATTTTCATTATTTTCTTCTTCAAAATTTTCATTATTATCTTCTTCAAATAAAAATTGTATGTCAATTAAGTTGTCTCCGTTATCCACTTCACAGTTAGCAAATCTTGAATGTGGACTTAACAAGTTTGAAAACAGTAATGATTTATAAGCATACCTAAATAAAAGTGTTTGCGTCTGGGTTAACATGTCGATAATTTAGAGCTCTTACACGTCCTAAATAATTTTCCAGTGGGTCCTGATTAATGTATCGAGGATAATAATATTCTACGGCATATTTTTCAAATAATATTTTAGTTAACCTAATAAAACTCTCTAATGTTGTAATCCAACCATCTACGGAAGGGACCCGTACATATCGAGGTTTCCCGGATTGTATGGCGAGTTTACTAGATGTGTCCTCAAATTTCAACTGATTTAATTTTTTAATGGCTTCTGTCCAAAACTGCATATGTGGGGAATTTACTTTAACTGCTTTTCTTAATTTTCCTTTGATAGCACCACCAGGATAGCAGTTTACGCTATCAAAAAGCTTGAAAAATGCAACAACTTCTGCTGTAGTTTCCATGCTGCTGCTGCTGCCCGTGTAATGCTGATCTGAAAATTAAATATACAGAATTAGAAACTGTAGTGAGCTAAATATTAGAAGGTACTAACTAGTTAAATGGCCTGGCCATTTAGCCAAAACTTTTTCGTTTTCGCTTCGTTATCTTCTTCTTCTTTTGGGGTAAGCCTCCCCATTTAGGAGTTGCCAGCGTCAGAGTTGAGGCGAAAAATATGTACAGTTAAAACGAAAACTGATTTCCATGCACTGGGCACGGGTAATGAGTGATGACTTCATGCGACCATGCAAATACAAGATAAAACAGAAAATACCAGACCAAGCAAATATAAAGCAAAATATTGTTTCTTAACCTTTAAATATACACGGAATACATAAACATAAGTACATAAGTAATAATATATTAAATAAAAGGAAGAGAATTCTTATTACACCTAGAGCCCTGTCTGCGAATATATATGGACAAGAATAAAAATCGTGGCACAAAATATAAGTGTTTTATTTTATGCCAACAAAGGTGTTTACAATCCGCGGATCGAATTTGGTCTGGTCTCGTCTCATGGAGCGCGCGCCGGCCGGCCGCCGCCGGCGCGCCTCTCCGCCCCTCTCGTTCGCCGTAGACTGGTTTGCCGGTCCCCGCGCAGCTCGCTCAGTCGGCCGCCTTCCGCACCCCGCTCGCCGCACCCCTCTCGCCTTGGTCTCGAACATCCTGGGCCCCCTTGGAAGAAGCTGGTGCTTCTTCCAAAGCATCTACATCGTTGGGAAGGGGGCACACTTTGTTTAGAGCGCGACGTTCAACGCCCCTGTAGGTGGTGAAGTCGGCAACGCGGCAGACTCCATCTTTGCCAGGATATAGCCGGTGAACTCTGCCCAGTCTCCACTTCATGGGAGGTAAGTTCTCTTCCTTGAAGACGACCATCGATCCTTCTCGGAGTTCTCGGTATGGAGATCGCCACTTCGTTTTCGTTTGTAGCTCGGATAGGTACTCGTTATGCCACCTTTTCCAGAAATCCTCTCTTAGGTTTTCTATTAACTGGTATCTTGTTCTGATTTTTCTTTCAGGTGTAGTCGGAGGCGATGGAAGCGAGGTCAGCGGCCGCCCGATTAGGAAGTGCCCTGGGGTCAAGGGAGAAAAGTCGTTGGGGTTACATGATAAAGGAGTGAGGGGTCGGGAATTGAGGACGGCTTCGATCTGTGTACAAAGCGTACTCAATTCCTCAAACGTTAAATTAACATTTCCTACAATTCTCTTTAAGTGAAATTTTGCGCTTTTAACACTGGCTTCCCATAAGCCGCCAAAGGTTGGCGAATAGGGGGGATTAAAAATGAAGCGAATGCCCTCCTCTGCAGTGAAATTATAAATTGAATTAATGCCTGCCTTTAATACTCTGCTTAATTCATTATTGGCACCTACATAATTAGTAGCATTATCACAATGAATTTGGCTTGGTTTACCTCTACGTGATATAAATCTACGAAGGCAAGAAATGAAAGCATTTGTTGTGAGATCACTAACAATTTCTAAGTGTAATGCTTTAGTACAGAAACAGACGAATAGACAGATATAGCTTTTAGATATTCTATTACCACGACCAGTTTTACTCGAAATTAAAATGGGGCCCGCAAAATCGGTCCCACAGATTTGGAAAGGATAATTTCTAGTTACTCTACTGGCCGGTAGATGGCCCATCAGCGGCTCCATAGTTTTGCCTCGAAATCGGGTACATGTGACACATTGTCGTACTACTTTACGTGCTAACGTTCTTCCCCCCAGAGGCCAAAACTGATCTCTGAGGCTGGCCAGGAGCAGTTGAGGGCCAGCGTGCAGTAAGCGTAGGTGCTCGGCTCGCATCAACAGTTTCGTGAAATAATGTTTTCCATCCAGCAACACAGGATGTTTCTTTTCGAAATTGAAGTCTGTGTTGCTGAGCCGGCCACCCACTCTTAAGACACCGCTGTCATCGATGAATGGAGACAACTGTAACAAAGTGGAAGAGGTAAGTTTTTTATCCTTTTTAATTAAATTGATTTCATTTAAGAATGTATCTGATTGTGCTATTTTAATAAGTGTTATCAAGGATTTTTTAAGTTCAGTTTCTGTTAAAGAGCCTGTAATTTTATTATTTTTATTCTTACAATTATTTATGAATCTGTGTACATATGCAAATATTCTTTTTAATTTTAATGAATTTGAATAGTTTTCGAAGTTAATTAATGGTATGTTTTTATTGATTTCAGGTTCTTTTACTATTTGTAGAACCTTTAGTTCAGGTAAGTCGTTAGTTGTTGTTTTAGGTGTTTGAGGCCACTGGGACTCTTTTCATAGGAGCAACCCGGGTCTTCGAGCAGAGAAGTCTAACTACGATTTTGTTAGACAATCGGTCAGTGGTACGTACGTACACACATGCAGCGTACGCATCCTGTGAGGCATCAACAAAGCAGTGAAGTTCACAATTTGTTGAAGAGGAAATCAGTACGTGTCTAGGAACCGATACTGAAAGTAAGGTATGTAAATTTTTACTTAAATTATGCCAAATATTCTTTGTTATTTGGTACAGGTTCATCCCACGTTAAGTTAAGTTGCCATAATTTTTGTAACAATATTTTTAGTGTTACAGTACAAGCACTAAGTAGACCCAGAGGATCAAATATTTTACAAGTATTTGATAGAATTGTTCTTTTTGTAATCCTATCAGACGTGTTATCAATATTTATAGAAAACATTAATAAATCTGTATCAGGTACCCAACGAATACCTAGAACACTCGACTCTTTATTTAAGTCCAAAGACTGAGTCACTGTTTCTTCAATCTGTAAATTAGGACAATTTGTACGGAACTTGTGAAGTGGAAAACACGCTGAAGCTAAAGTATTAGTTACTCCTTTCTTAGTATGTGCTAATTCGCTTTCAGAAGATGCCCCTGTCAATAAGTCATCGACATAAAAATCATTTTTTATTACTTCTGACACAACAGGGTCGGAACATTCTATGGCTAGCTGAAGAAGACAGCGAGTGCTTAAAAAAGGAGCTGAGGCGGTTCCATACGTAACCGTATTTAATTGAAGAGTACTTAGGGGTTTCGTTTCCTCTTCGCGCCACAGTATAAGCTGAAGGTGGCGTTGGGATGGCTGCAAATTAATTTGTCTATACATTTTTGTTATATCGCCTGATAAGACGTACTTATGTTCGCGAAAACGAATCAAAATGCTAAAGAGATCATCCTGTACTACTGGACCTATTCCTTGTATATCATTCAGCGACTTATTTGATGTAGTTTTTGCCGACGCGTCAAAAACTACGCGTACCTTTGTAGTTTCGCTGCTATCACGAATTACAGCGTGGTGTGGTAGGTAATAACCAAAATCTGGTTTTTTAATCTTCGATAAATGACCTAAAGATTCATACTCTTTAATGAATTGAGTGTATTGTAGTTTAAGTTCAGGATTTTTATTTAACCGTTTTTCTAAATTAAAGAATCGTTTTGCTGCCGTTTTATAAGAATCACCAAGTGATGTTTCAGGTTCCTTAATAGGCATTAATACGGAAAATCGCCCATCAGGCTGACGTTGAAAATGTTTAACGAAATGTTCCTCACAAAATTCCTCGTCGGCTGAGAGTGGACATTTTGTGAGTGGAACTTCTTCAAGGTTCCAAAATCGTGTCATGTCTTCATGAATTTGTTTCGTGAAGTTGCAGTGGACTGCCTTCTTATTAGGTTTAAGGCCAATAGGGCCGGCTAATACCCAACCAAACTGAGTACTTTGAAGAGTAGGCATATTAGGGCCTAAAGAAATTTTTTCAGGAAGTAAAATTTCAAAGAACACATCAGCTCCTAACAGCATATCAATATCTGCAGGGCGGTAAAAATTAGGATCAGCTAACTGGAGTTTAGGTAAGTTTAACTGAGTTATATTAACTGGCAAATTAGGTAATTGCCCAGTTATCTTAGGTAAAATTAAGCATTTTAGGTTTGTATTGAAAGGACTAGTTATGGAACTAATGTTTACGTCACAACTGTCCGAAATAGATACAGGAACATTATTAATGCCTGATATTATTAAGGAATCAGGATTACGATTAATAAGTCCTATTTTTTGTTTTAGGTTTTTAGTCATAAAGGAAGACTGGCTGCCGGCGTCAAGTAAAGCACGAGCAAGGTAAGTATTTTTATTGACAGGGTTGGTGACTTCTACTAAAGCCTACTAGAACCTGTCCAGTTGAATATACTGACATGGAAACCGGTGAGGATTGGGGAGAAATATTATCATTATTATTTGTTACGTTGTTAGAAAATTCATCAAGATTTTTATGTAACATCGTGTTATGTTTTTCGTTACATAATCGACAAGAGCCTAAGCGACACTCCTGGGCCTTGTGGCCTCGTCGTAAACAATTTGAACAAAGATTTAATTTCGTGACCTCAATGTTTTTGCGTTCAGGAGAATAGGCTTGGAAAATACTACAATCTACTATCCTATGAGTTTGTTTGCAAAGAGGGCAAGAAGACGAATTAAAATGTTTAGGTTTAGAAGTAAAAAAACTTTTTTGTTCATGTTTATTACTTTGGTATGCATTTTTATTTTCATATTTATCATTTCTATTAGCTACTATGGTTTCAAGAATGTCAGCTCTATTGCGAAGAAATTCTATAAATTCACTTAACAGTGGTAAGTCGGATAAATTATTTCGATATTCCTCCCACTTACTGCTAGAAACCGGATCTAGTTTTGTGGAAACCATGTATATTATGAGGGCGTCCCACTTGTCAATAGGCTGTCCAAGAGTTTCCAAAGCTCTAAGATTTTTAGTAACAATATCAATAATGTAACGCAAAGACTTATGCGATTCCTTTGTAATAGGATCAATTTTGAATAAGGCTTTCAAGTGATTATTAATTAGGATTTTTTTGTTATCATACCTTTGACATAATAAATCCCATGCAACCACATAATTTTGAGAAGTAAACTCAATTGATTTAATGACAAGAGCTGCACCCTTTTCCAAGGAAGACCGCAAATAATGAAATTTATTAATATCGGGGAGCGATTCGTTATTATGAATCACGGACGTAAAAGTATCACGATACTCTAACCACGAAAAATAGTTCCCGTCAAAAGTGGGCAATTTAATAACCGGTAATTTTATGTTAAATTCATTTCGCGAATTAGAACTAACACTTTCACGTCTATTCTCCTTATTAGAAGGATGCGAGCTAATTAAAGACTCTGCGTTTGATATATTTTCATAAAATTTAGTTTCAGTAACTTCTCTTTCAGTTAATTGCACATCAAGATCAGAACAAATTACTTCAATACGGGATTGACAATTTTCAAATTCACAAAATAAATTTTCTATTTTAACTAACCGCAAACGTAATTGCTGAATTTGTGGTAATGTAATATCCGAAAGCCTACCTGTCTGTAATGGAAGCAAAAAATTACTAAAAGTAGTTAAGCGACTTCTAATAGAACCTCGCTGTTTTAATAATTGGGACAGTTCACTATCGGTTTTAGATTTAGCTGTTTCATTTTTAGGGTTTTCCGACGTACTCGTACTAGTCATTTTTTAAAATTTAAGATTTATAGTAGTGCCAAAAAATAAATTAAGCAAAGTAAATATGTGCATCAAACCCAATGTTGAAGTAGGTTGCAGCAGCGGGCAGTTATTGGCAAACGTAGACCGTCGCATGCATGCGTAGCATGCGCTGACCGCGGCATGCAGAGAAGTGCAGACGCCGCACGTGGCAACGGGATGGCGCGCACGCGGCGGGAAGCGATGAAGTAGGTACCGGCCACGCCCGGCCCGTAACCCTGAAACCGTTCGGCGGTACCTTTCACTTTTCTTTTATGTTATTGCTATGCAATTACAATTACTGATATTAAAAAACACTGGACTCTGGAATGAAGTAATACTTTAATTGAAGTGGGACTTTTGACAATGATGTTAAAGTTGTACTCATATAGAAATAGGAACAGTTAGGTAAGTATTAGTGCACAATAAAGCGCTTTAGTTTAAGAAAGCGATTGCAAAATTAAGAAATTAGGAATTTATATGCAAGGGATCAATTACCAATCGCCTGCTTGTTACGTAATGAATGAGACCAGAAACTATCCGGGAAATAATGTTAATTAACGCGAGAAACTGGAAATAACTTGTACGCGAGTCGAAGGGGAATTATAGGAAAGGGAAAAAAATGGCACTTCCCTGGGTCTTTGGTGGCTGTAGAAAAACACCCGGCCGCCCCCAGTCCACGTGGCCCTTTTTCTTTGTTCTTGATGTTCTAAGATGGCCGCGCACGCCGCCAAACCAGTGCTGCGTCCTGTGTCCTGTCACGGTCGCCAATTTCTTGTCTGCGAATATATATGGACAAGAATAAAAATCGTGGCACAAAATATAAGTGTTTTATTTTATGCCAACAAAGGTGTTTACAATCCGCGGATCGAATTTGGTCTGGTCTCGTCTCATGGCGCGCGCGCCGGCCGGCCGCCGCCGGCGCGCCTCTCCGCCCCTCTCGTTCGCCGTAGACTGGTTTGCCGGTCCCCGCGCAGCTCGCTCAGTGGGCCGCCTTCCGCACCCCGCTCGCCGCACCCCTCTCGCCTTGGTCTCGAACAAGCCCAATATGATTACGAGCAATGAACGAGCATAAGGTGTATATAAATGGAGAATATACTAACGATAAAATAGATTTAAGATTAGTGGGACGAGGAATATTAGGAGGAAGGTTTAGCCGAAACTTTTTCGTTTTCGCTTCGTTATAGAATCGCCGATCAAAATGTATGGAATTGACATTGGACGAGTCGAACGTCAACATCATATTAATGAACGCTTATGTCACTTCCATACATTTTCATCGGCGATTCTATAGCGAAGCGAAAACGAAAAAATTTTGGCACACCCCCCTGGTGTGCTAAAAATTCTATAAACAACAATCTTCAACATCCTGTAGAAAAAAAAGCTTTGGATACAAAACACCAACTTTTCTACATTACTGTACACTACACAGTATTATTGTGGATGTGGTGTGTTGCTTTATTTTAAACTTACTCTATCCATCTCTCATGTTAGAAAATAAGTTTGATATTCACTTACTGAGTGTATTTGTATATTTTAGCATGGCTGCGGTCCAAGCACTTAACACTTGGGCAGCCACACTGACCTTCATTTTTTTAATTTTCTCTGGCTGAACATGATGAGCCGTTAGATTAGGTAGTGCCCTTGCTATCCAAATCGTAAATAAATTGGATATCCTTCCATGTGGCTGTTTTACCCTTCCAAATTATATTTTTATTCAAGAAGTTATTTCTTACACCTTTTAAAAGATGAGGTGGGTCGAAAAATACAGTACTCCAAAAGTGATAATGCGCATAGAAGTTTCCGAAATTTGTCGGAAACGGTCGTATTTCCCGAGCGACGGTAGACGATATTGCATTTTCTATTTGCATTGCGTTTATGATACATGTATCAGTCAAAGTTCGTCGTGATATTCCTGTAGCTTTTGTAACACGGTCATTATTCACGGTCACTCATGCGCATTATTAATTTTGGAGTACTGTACACTCAAGCTGTACCCAGCTATGATAATTGTACCATCTGAAATGTAAACATACATTATTAAGTGCATACTACATAGCAGCACAGCATACTTTATGCTGAATAAATTTTAAATAACCATTATTAAGGCCCCCGTAAGGGCTACTGGCGCCTGTGTGTAAAAAAAGGATTTTGGCGCCCTTTTAGGCAAATTTTTTGGGTCCTTGGTTTTGGCGCCCTTAAAGATGGCGATTTGGCGCCCCTAGAGGATGGCACCCGTGTGCATTGCACACGTTGCACATAAATGGTAGCGGGGGCCCTGACCATTATATTATTATTGCAGAAAACAGTCTAACTACTTTAAGATTTTGTTAATTATTATTAAATGTAACACTTACCATCTTTTTCATTTTGTTTTATACAATATTGAATGTTCATCTCTTTTAGATGTTTAATAGCTGATCTAAATGTTGTGTCTTGGTCACATACTAGTCCCAGTTTTATCAATCCACATAATGCCACCTGCTCCACAAGTTGTTTTAAAATATTTTGCAGTGAAGCTGTGACACAGACCACAGTCCCTTCATAAAAATAAAATGCGACAGTTTGGCGCCACGATGAGCACACTCCTCTGGTCATAAAAGCTAAAGCGTGGTCACAAAATCGCATTTTTTTGTCTCCAGCTACATCAACTAGCCCGAATATTTCATCATGTTTTTCATTAAATGCTAAATGTGGCGTTAATGCAATTTCGTCAAAAACTATTGTGCATAATTTCTGTTGCGACTTCCAATTCCTTATTTTGTTTTCAATATATTTAAAAACTCTAGAACGCCTGGTTCTATAAACATTTTTTCTGTAAGGCGATTTAATGTTCTTTTATTTGGCAAAGCAAACATAGTTTCCAATAATCTGTAAGATTTTGGGCTTTGCTTCCATAATACCAAGGCAGTTAGTTTTTCATCCAAGTTAAATCTTCTCGCCATTTTATTTTTGCTACATAGCTTCAGTTGCATAAATAAAAATGTTTGTGCCTGTTTGCTTAGACAGCCAAAGTTTTTAAATATTATAGATCTATTTGAAGTTATTTCTTTCACTCGCTTGACAAATTTGGTTTCCCTGAAGTTGTTTGTTTTCACAGCCAAACCTGTAAAAGCATACCTGTATAAATTTTTTTCATATGTTACATGCATAATGCATATTATACATGGAATTTTAAACAATGCTTAGACAACTTATAATTTGCTTAGGCACTATACAATACCCCATGGATAGGGATAATGTGAACCGTCTATTATAATTTTATGCTTGGTTTACTTTAGGAAAATTTTAAATCTGATCTTTGTACACACATAAATTAGCATTTCATTTTTTATCATAGATATAATAAATTACAAGGAGTTTTCTAAATTCCTCATGTATCCCATCATTATATTAACACTTTTGTAAACATGCTTATTATTACTTTAAATACTTTTTATAAGTAAAAGTATCTACAGAAGAAATTTCTACATAGTCTGTTTAGCAGTTGCATACCAAGTCTATCTAAATCAGTTCAGAAGTTCAATAGTTAAAATACAGACAGACACTCATTCTCATAATATTATAATACTGATATGCATAAAGTAATAAAAATAATACCTTTAAACCTCTTAATCCTTATTTCATAACTGCGTTTTCTTTCTGTAGTTTTTACAATTTCATTTTCTGAAAAAAATATTGGTTTATTGTTCCATAGTGCAATAAACAATGGCATTAAATTTTAATATTCCTACAAATAATAAAAACTAAGGAAACGTAACTCCCATACTATTACCATTTTAAATTTGGTTCCTTTTAAACTGCCATGTAACATCAGCCTGAAGGCCACCTAAATATTGCAAATGTATTGAAAAGGTGTAGAATATGTTTTTTGACGGAGTTACTTTTCCTTAGTTTTTATTTTTCGTAGATTAAAACCAATTAAATAATTAACAAAAATAATAAGTATTTCACTTTTAAAATGTTCTTGTTTCATATTAATAATACCTCCATTGTGGGAATCGCAGACAATAGATTTCCAATTGTTATGCTGCAGCCGGCTGTCGCTTGGGGATTGATGGGTTAAGTTTACCATTTTGTTTCTGGGAGTCCGAGAGACTCCACGGGGTATGTTGTGCAGGGTTCAGGTAAATTATTATAATTGACCAGAACAAAAAGGTTTACTAACCTGTATGTTCAGAAAGAGTAGGGATTTCTATATCTAAAGGCTTGCTGAAGGAGCATGAAGGCTGGTCTGTCACATCTGTAAATAAAAGATGGGTTGCACTCCGGGAGTGCCGGCAGAAGTGAAAACTTGATTATTAACGTTGCGCATTATTTTTTCAACCCATTTTTTATGAAAATCGATTTAAAAAAAATAATAAAAAAAAAACGATCGTTTTAAATTTTAATTAATTAATCGAAACCCTTTATCGATTAAAAAATATCGACAATCGAAAAAAAAAGCTGCTGTCAGACAGACTGACAGACACTTCTCGCGACAGTTGTCTTGCAGGTGGAAACGCGGCCTTAATCAGCGCATCTGCTAAAGAACTCATTTCTCCGACTGTACATTTCTGCTAAAGAACTCATTTCCCCGACTGTACATTTCTGCTTAGCACAATTTTCCCTGACTGTACATTTCTGCTAAACAACTCATTTCCCCGACTGTACATTTCTGCTAAACAACTCATTTCCCCGACTGTAAATTTCTGCTAAACAACTCATTTCTCCGACTGTACATTTCTGCTAAAGAACTCATTTCCCCGACTGTACATTTCTGCTTAGCACAATTTTCCCTGACTGTACATTTCTGCTAAACAACTCATTTCCCCGACTGTACATTTCTGCTAAACAACTCATTTCCCCGACTGTACATTTCTGCTTAGCACAATTTACCCCGACTGTACATTTCTGCTAAACAACTCATTTCCCCGACTGTACATTTCTGCTTAGCACAATTTACCCCGACTGTACATTTCTGCTAAACAACTCATTTCCCCGACTGTAAATTTCTGCTAAACAACTCATTTCCCCGACTGTACATTTCTGCTAAACAACTCATTTCCCCGACTGTACATTTCTGCTAAACAACTCATTTCCCCGACTGTAAATTTCTGCTAAACAACTCATTTCCCCGACTGTACATTTCTTCTAAAGAACTCATTTCCCCGACTGTACATTTCTGCTAAGCAACTCATTTCCCCGACTGTACATTCTGCTAAACAACTCATTTCCCCGACTGTAAATTTCTGCTAAACAACTCATTTCCCCGACTGTACATTTCTGCTAAACAACTCATTTCCCCGACTGTACATTTCTGCTAAACAACTCATTTCCCCGACTGTACATTTCTGCTAAACAACTCATTTCCCCGACTGTACATATCTGCTAAACAACTCATTTCCCCGACTGTACATTTCTGCTAAACAACTCATTTCCCCGACTGTACATTTCTGCTAAACAACTCATTTCCCCGACTGTACATTTCCGCTAAACAACTCATTTCCCCGACTGTACATTTCTGCTAAACAACTCATTTTCCCGACCGTACATTTCTGCTAAACAACTCATTTCCCTGACTGTACATTTCTGCTAAACTACTCATTTCCCCGACTGTACATTTCTGCTTAGCACAATTTTCCCCGACTGTACATTTCTGCTAAACAACTCATTTCCCCGACTGTACATTTCTTCTAAACAACTCATTTCCCCGACTGTACATTTCGTTCGAGTTCGAGTTCGACACAAAACACTACTCTCCAACCGTCTTACGCGTTTTGTATGGTTTTTCGATCAACACGAAAATCTGGCGCGAGTTTCACAGTTTTTACCCATCCCACAAAAGTGCTCAACGCCGCTAAAGAAGTTTTCACTTCAATAACAATTATTAACATTAAATAGAACACACATTTATAAAGAATTTTAGAAGTTAGGAGAATGAAGGTTCTGAATAACGAGCTGTTATTATTTTACATACCTCCTTGTCTTTTAACAGCCATATTAACTTCATGTATGTATAATGGATGTCCATGAATATCATCACCTACAACAACAAAAAGATAAATTGTTAATTTCTATTAACATGAATGCCTAAAAGTTAATATTAGCTCCTTATTTTGTAGTACACAAAAGCACTCTGTCTAATTTTAGTCTGTCATATACAGCAGTAGCCCCGTATGCCCTTGCCCTTAGTCAGACCTAGTGGGTTATGGTAATGGATGACCAAAACAACATAACAAACATAGGAAGAGATCTGATATGATCATATAGATTTAGCGTTGCCAGGTTGCTAGACCGAAACGCCGGCAGTCAACTTGGCCGGACATTAGTACATAAAAGCTCTAAACATCAAAAGCTCAATAAATCTAAGTATTAGGTTAAAACAATTTAACATCTAATAGCTCTACAATTTTACATCTCATTAGGTGTCCATCAACCGTCTAAAAGTAGGACTTTTATATAAAGTTATAGATTCTAGGCTCTACAAAAGCCGGACTCTCTTTAATTTTGGCCGGACACGCAAGCGAAAAGCCTGACTCATGTAATTAATTTGAACATGCCATAGTACAGAATACCTACCTGCTATTCCGAGGACCAATATTTCATCAGTAACATTTATATCCTCATCGGAGTTTCTTTTGCAATAATTGTGATCACTTAGAGCATTTCGGTCTGAAACAATTGAGTGCATTTCAGATTATTGGTACACAAAATATGTAAAAAACATTGGTAAAGTTAACAAGCATCTACACAACTTAAATCTCAATGCTAATAAAGTCTTAAGGGGTTCACACACAGAGCAGGTAATGTATATTAATATACATTACATCCCGGGATGTATAGCTTTACATTATATTAATCTATCACACACACAACAGGTAATGTAATGTATCTTTCCCTACATTTCAATGGTAGCCTTGAAACACATTTCAGCTGCAAATTTTTGAACATCCTATGAAGAGAAGAGATGTATATTTTACACGGAAATGTAATTAGATGTATCAAAATGTAAATACATATATAATATTTTCATATAGCTCTGTATCTTAAGATACGAAGATGTAAAAATATACATTATAGCTGTTGTGTGTGGTCTCCTGACGATTTCTATAGAAAGATGTATCGAGATGTATCATGCTATAATTTACATCTTTACATTACCTGCTCTGTCTGTGACATGTCTTTGAATGCATCTACATGAGTTGAAACCTGACATACCTGACAAAATATTATGTAGTTTTATCTACTTAGATATAAAAATTAGAAGTTAAACTTACCAGATTCGCTGGGCATTAGGGGTACGCCGTGTTCTATTTCAACATCCGTAAAGAGACATGGATAGGAATACCTAAGTCTCTTGCCTTCTTCGTCAAATTGATCTATATCAAAATGTTTTTCGCAAACACGTTTCCGAAGAAGTTGCTCTTTAGATAGGCCGATGAGGATAGAATTAGTTGGCACCAGGAAGGACATCCACAGGGTTCTTAAATTGTCATTCTTTGGGAAAGAAAAAAGCCGATGCGTTTCGCTGGTTGAGGAGCAACACAATAGTCCCATAACGACAATTAAACAAGCTTTTACAGTAGCACACTATAAAAGACTGCTATATTGTATCAAAAAACAGCGGAGTAATTGATTAATTTGGATCAACTCAAGCAAGAAGCGAGGATTTACAAAGTATCAGCACACTCAACGCGGTTAGTCAACACAATAAACAAAATACGTCACAAAATGGCGACGTCACAGATTAAGAGTTATATTATAGTAGAGGCGACGTCACAGATTATGAGTTGGGCGATCGCAGCGCCAAAGCGGCACATTTGGAAACTGCACTGTCACACCCCTGATGTAAAGTAAATGATTACAAATTAAAATAAGACGGCTAAAATCAACAAATGTCATTATAAAACGATGAATAATTATGCTATGTTTATTAAGGTTGTTTTTGGATTTTTGTAAAACTGTTGATTAAAAGGAAGTAATACTTTATTGCAATTTCTATAAATTTTATTCAAGGGTATGTAAAATTAGAAAGTTATCCTATTAAAATTACATATTTATTTAATATTTATTGAGAGTATGTTAAGATTTTTTCTAGTGCTGTTAAAATAAAACAATGTATTAAAGAAAAGGAAGTTGCATTTGACTTCCCTCAATAGAGTTCGACGTTGATAGCAATTGGCGGGGGTTGGCGGGAATACCTGGGTATAAAATAGAGGGTTTGAGCCCTATTTGGCTGATTCTGGTATCAACGTTGACCTCGGCAGGTTATACTGGTAAGTCACTTTAAGAATTTCTTATACTTATTATAATTATTTGCTGTATTGATGTAACGTGCTCACAGTGAGCTAGACCTAATGTTAATTACTCTTAGTTGGAGGTGATTTAATAATTATTATTAAAAGATGTCTGTTAAAATAAAGTATTATAATTGTGATCTAGAGTTTTTATTACATATCAGAAGTGACACGTACACGCCTACAAAATTGCTTTTGTTTATTTGAAAACTTCAACTGTATTTCTCTTCTTTTAGTGGTATCATATACTAAAGCATTCCACTTTTTGTGTGTTTGAGACGCAATGGAACACGAATCGCGAAAGAGACGACTTGAGGACCACAGGAGAAGCCAGTCTACTTCGAGTGATGAAAGCGACCATCCCCGACGTCGTGGACATCAGCGTTTGCTACGACAAGGGAGGAGGTCCCGACTCGACAGACACAGAAGTCGCAGCTGTAGTCAGGACAAGAAACGGCCACGCAGACTTCAAACACCGCGCCGAGAGTGCGGCAGATTTGTGCGCCGTAGCAACGGGCCATGTCACGAGCGTGACAGCTGCGAGTCCTCGCGATACAGCAGCAGGCCACGCCGTGAGCGTGACAGCCGCGAGTCCCCGCGACGCAGCAGCAGGCTACGCCACAAGTGTGATAGCCGCGAGTCGTCGTGACGCAGCAATAGGCCGCACCGCGAGTCCTCTCGCTGCAGAAGTAGACCACGCCGCGAGCATGACGACCATGAGTACTTGCGCTCCAGCAGCCGGGAGCGCGTCGACCGCGAGTCCTCGCGTCGCAGCGGCCAAGAGCGTCAGGAGCGAGACGTAAACGAGTTGAACAGAAGGTCAGTGAGCCCCCGTATGTCCACGGACGATGTTTTAAAGTTTATTCAATCGATTACCTCGCAGCCACAGACACCAGCCACCAATAGAAGTAATGATTACAAAAATATTTTACCGGAATTTGATCCGTCATCTAACAATCAAAGAATAGATATATGGCTTAAAAAAGGTTAACGAATGCGCTGCTGTCTATGGCTGGGATGAAAAGACTACTATCCATTTCGCTATGCAAAAATTGCAAGGATTGGCCAAGCGTTGGTACGAAAGCCTTAGTACTATATTATTTACTTGGGACGAATGGCAAGTCAAATTAACTAGCGCATTCCCACATGAATATAACTATGGCCAATCCTTGGAAGAAATGCTTAGACGTAAAAGTAGGTTTAATGAATCGATACAAAATTATTTTTATGAAAAATTAGCACTTGTAAATCAATGTGACATAACGGGAAAACGTGGGGTTGACTGTATTATTCACGGAATAAGTGATAGAACAATGAAAACTGTTACACTTTTTGGAATTTCATCTGTTAAGGCTGTGGTTCAGGGTGATTACGATGGTTATATTTTGTTGGATAGTAAAATAATAGGTAAACCGGTTCAGCAGTATATTGTTAATGGTGGCTTGTACCGTTGTGTCAATAATATATTGTTCAGAATACAGTTATCGCTCGAGCTTTTCCAGTTGAAATGATTAACTGCATTACTTCTATGTCTTCTTCCAAATTATGTGCCAACAATATTACAAATATAGACATCCACGATCTACACATAAACTTAAGCTCTTACAGATTCTAAACGAGTACAAACATTGTTTTGCAAAGTCTCTTCAGGATTTAGGATGCACAAATGCAACTGAAATGAATATAGAACTAAATAGTAAAACACCAGTAGTGTAAAGACCATATAGACTGTCCCATGCAGAACGCGAAAAGGTTAGAGAAATGATTGACAAAATGTTAGAGGCTGGTATCATTAGAGACTCAACATCAGAATACATTAAAATTCTAAACACCTTACATCATTCGTTACGCCTGATGGGCAATATGAATTTAACCGCATGCCTTTTGGCCTTGCCAATGCACCAGCAGTTTTCCAACGAATGATGAATAAGGTGTTAGGCTCTTCTAGATTTACTAAAGCTACTGCCTACATAGATGATGTTCTTATTTATGGCATGAATGTTGAGGATTGCTTGGATAAATTAAAACACGTCCTTTATTTACTAGAAAATGCCCATTTGACTCTTAATTTAGATAAATGCGAATTTTTATGTGACCGAATCGATTATCTAGGTTATGAAATTAACTCTGAAGGAGTGCAGCCCGGTAATCATAAAATAGAAAGTGTTCAAAATTTTCCTCAGCCTGTAAATCAACACGGTATACGTCAGTTTCTCGGATTGGTTAGTTACTTCCGCAAGTTTATTCAAAATTTTGCACAGTTATCTTATCCCTTGAGTAAATTATTAAAAAAGGATGTCAATTTTGTCTGGACTGATAAACAAAATAATTGTTTTAACGAACTCGAGCGTAGACTTGTTCTAGACCCATTTTAGCTATTTATGACCCATCAGCTGAAAGTTCAACTTCATACTGATGCTAGCAAAATTGGTGTAGGTGGTATTTTAATGCAACGGCTTAAAGAAAATGACACATTTAAACCAGTAGCTTTTTACAGTCGCCAAACCTCTCCTGAGGAAAAGAATTTTCACTCTTACGAGCTGGAGACCCTGGCTTTAATTTGTTGCCTTAGAAAGTTTAGGGTTTATTTAATTGGTAAAGAATTCAAAATAATTACCGACTGTAGTGCCCTACGAACTACTTTCTCTAAACGAGATCTTATTCCAAGAATAGCGCGTTGGTTGTTATTACAAGAATATCAATGCACTGTAGAATATCGCCCTGGTACTCGTATGTCACATGTAGATGCCCTGTCACGTAACCCAACGGATTTAGTAATTCCTGATGAGCTAGAACAATACCCTACTGTCATGTTAATAAATAATGAAGATTGGCTATTAAATTTACAGCTCGGTGATTCAGAGCTACAAAGAGTTAGGGATATATTAACTTCTAAAATAGATGCAGAACAAGTGAAACACATAAGTGATAATTATGTTATTAAAGATAATAGGATTTACAAGGTAATAGATGGTGATAAGAATAATTTAAGATGGGCTGTGCCAAAGGGAGCGAGATGGCAAATATGCAAGCTAAACCATGATGATATTGGTCATTTTGGAGTAGATAAAACAATGGAACGAATAAAGGGGACATATTGGTTTCCAAAAATGACAAAATTTATAAAAAAAATACGTGGCTGCCTGCCTACAATGTGCTTATGCTAAAAAACAATCAGCTAATTCTGAAGGATTACTACACCCCATCACTAAAATTGAAGATCCATTTCATACCTTACATATTGACCATCTCGGCCCCTTCGTAAAGTCGAAAAAACAAAACTCTTACATATTATCATAGACGCTTTTACTAAATTTGCTTTTATTAAGCCAGTAAGAAATACTAAGTCTAAAACAGCTATTGCAATTTTGGATGAAATTTTTAATGTTTTTAGAACTCCTGACCGCATAATAAGTGACAGGGGAACTTGTTTTACTTCGCGATTATTCAAAGAGTTTTGTACAGATAGGAAAATCAAACACGTGTTAAATGCTGTGGCAAGCCCTCAATCGAATGGCCAGGTAGAGCGCTACAATAGGACTGTTCTTAACGCTCTTACAGCTCAAAACTTAAATTGCGATGTTGGGATGAGAAGGTGGGTAGAATTCAATGGGGCCTTAATAATAGTATCCAAAAAACTACTGGTAGAACCCCCGCAGAAATAATGTTTGGAACCCGTATGAATAGTGAGATAGAACCTATTCTTAATGAAGTGCGATCTGAAACTCGTGATAATACTGCCGTTACCGATATAAGGCATGAAGTTAAGGATAGAATAGATAATGAACAGATTAAACAAAAACAGTATTATGATAAACGCAAGCGCCCAGCACGAATTTTCAATGAAGGTGATTTAGTAAAAATAACAAAAACCTCTTTTAAGAATGACGGTCAAAGTAAAAAGCTGGTTCCTCCTTATATAGGGCCATTTCGAGTGGTCTCCGTGCTAGGAAATGATCGGTATGAGATAACAATTCCAGGCTTAACTAGTAGTAAAAACAAACGTAAAACAGTCGTATCCGCAAGTCGCATGTTACCTTGGGTTAATATTGCTGCCCTTGATGTACATAATGATGTTGATGATGTTAATAGTATTGATGAAAGTAACAGTATTGATGATAAATGAATTAATTATCTTTAGTAATATTATTTTGATTTCACCAATTTTACATTTTTAAGAATAAAGGTCGAAGGACGATCAGCGCAATCGAGAAGACCTTGTAAATGATTGAGATTTGGAATTTGTATAGTAATTCAGGTCGAAGGACGATCAGCGTAATCGAGAAGACCTTGTAAATAATTGAGATTTAAAATTTGTAAAGTAATTGAGGTTGAAGGACGATCAGCGTAATCGAGAAGACCTTGTAAATGATTGAGATTTAAAATTTGTAAAGTAATTGAGGTTGAAGGACGATCAGCGTAATCGAGAAGACCTCGTAAGAGAGTAATATTTAATCAGTTTAATAAAAGAGTAAGATTTAATCAGTTATAATTTGTAAGATGAAAAATTATTATTAGCAATGTGAACCGAGTGTTAGGTCAATTTTATTTTAGAAATGTAATGTTTAATTTGAAAATTAAAAACAATATTTTTTAGGAGTCATTTAGTTTATGATTCTCAGGATGTAATGTAAAGTAAATGATTACAAATTAAAATAAGACGGCTAAAATCAACAAATGTCATTATAAAACGATGAATAAATATGCTATGTTTATTAAGGTTGTTTTTGGATTTTTGTAAAACTGTTGATTAAAAGGAAGTAATACTTTATTGCAATTTCTATAAATTTTATTCAAGGGTATGTAAAATTAGAAAGTTATCCTATTAAAATTACATATTTATTTAATATTTATTGAGAGTATGTTAAGATTTTTTCTAGTGCTGTTAAAATAAAACAATGTATTAAAGAAAAGGAAGTTGCATTTGACTTCCCTCAATAGAGTTCGACGTTGATAGCAATTGGCGGGGGTTGGCGGGAATACCTGGGTATAAAATAGAGGGTTTGAGCCCTATTTGGCTGATTCTGGTATCAACGTTGACCTCGGCAGGTTATACTGGTAAGTCACTTTAAGAATTTCTTATACTTATTATAATTATTTGCTGTATTGATGTAACGTGCTCACAGTGAGTTAGACCTAATGTTAATTACTCTTAGTTGGAGGTGATTTAATAATTATTATTAAAAGATGTCTGTTAAAATAAAGTATTATAATTGTGATCTAGAGTTTTTATTACATATCAGAAGTGACACGTACACGCCTACAAAATTGCTTTTGTTTATTTGAAAACTTCAACTGTATTTCTCTTCTTTTAGTGGTATCATATACTAAAGCATTCCACTTTTTGTGTGTTTGAGACGCAATGGAACACGAATCGCGAAAGAGACGACTTGAGGACCACAGGAGAAGCCAGTCTACTTCGAGTGATGAAAGCGACCATCCCCGACGTCGTGGACATCAGCGTTTGCTACGACAAGGGAGGAGATCCCGACTCGACAGACACAGAAGTCGCAGCTGTAGTCAGGACAAGAAACGGCCACGCAGACTTCAAACACCGCGCCGAGAGTGCGGCAGATTTGTGCGCCGTAGCAACGGGCCATGTCACGAGCGTGACAGCTGCGAGTCCTCGCGATACAGCAGCAGGCCACGCCGTGAGCGTGACAGCCGCGAGTCCCCGCGACGCAGCAGCAGGCTACGCCACAAGTGTGATAGCCGCGAGTCGTCGTGACGCAGCAATAGGCCGCACCGCGAGTCCTCTCGCTGCAGAAGTAGACCACGCCGCGAGCATGACGACCATGAGTACTTGCGCTCCAGCAGCCGGGAGCGCGTCGACCGCGAGTCCTCGCGTCGCAGCGGCCAAGAGCGTCAGGAGCGAGACGTAAACGAGTTGAACAGAAGGTCAGTGAGCCCCCGTATGTCCACGGACGATGTTTTAAAGTTTATTCAATCGATTACCTCGCAGCCACAGACACCAGCCACCAATAGAAGTAATGATTACAAAAATATTTTACCGGAATTTGATCCGTCATCTAACAATCAAAGAATAGATATATGGCTAAAAAAGGTTAACGAATGCGCTGCTGTCTATGGCTGGGATGAAAAGACTACTATCCATTTCGCTATGCAAAAATTGCAAGGATTGGCCAAGCGTTGGTACGAAAGCCTTAGTACTATATTATTTACTTGGGACGAATGGCAAGTCAAATTAACTAGCGCATTCCCACATGAATATAACTATGGCCAATCCTTGGAAGAAATGCTTAGACGTAAAAGTAGGTTTAATGAATCGATACAAAATTATTTTTATGAAAAATTAGCACTTGTAAATCAATGTGACATAACGGGAAAACGTGGGGTTGACTGTATTATTCACGGAATAAGTGATAGAACAATGAAAACTGTTACACTTTTTGGAATTTCATCTGTTAAGGCTGTGGTTCAGGGTGATTACGATGGTTATATTTTGTTGGATAGTAAAATAATAGGTAAACCGGTTCAGCAGTATATTGTTAATGGTGGCTTGTACCGTTGTGTCAATAATATATTGTTCAGAATACAGTTATCGCTCGAGCTTTTCCAGTTGAAATGATTAACTGCATTACTTCTATGTCTTCTTCCAAATTATGTGCCAACAATATTACAAATATAGACATCCACGATCTACACATAAACTTAAGCTCTTACAGATTCTAAACGAGTACAAACATTGTTTTGCAAAGTCTCTTCAGGATTTAGGATGCACAAATGCAACTGAAATGAATATAGAACTAAATAGTAAAACACCAGTAGTGTAAAGACCATATAGACTGTCCCATGCAGAACGCGAAAAGGTTAGAGAAATGATTGACAAAATGTTAGAGGCTGGTATCATTAGAGACTCAACATCAGAATACATTAAAATTCTAAACACCTTACATCATTCGTTACGCCTGATGGGCAATATGAATTTAACCGCATGCCTTTTGGCCTTGCCAATGCACCAGCAGTTTTCCAACGAATGATGAATAAGGTGTTAGGCTCTTCTAGATTTACTAAAGCTACTGCCTACATAGATGATGTTCTTATTTATGGCATGAATGTTGAGGATTGCTTGGATAAATTAAAACACGTCCTTTATTTACTAGAAAATGCCCATTTGACTCTTAATTTAGATAAATGCGAATTTTTATGTGACCGAATCGATTATCTAGGTTATGAAATTAACTCTGAAGGAGTGCAGCCCGGTAATCATAAAATAGAAAGTGTTCAAAATTTTCCTCAGCCTGTAAATCAACACGGTATACGTCAGTTTCTCGGATTGGTTAGTTACTTCCGCAAGTTTATTCAAAATTTTGCACAGTTATCTTATCCCTTGAGTAAATTATTAAAAAAGGATGTCAATTTTGTCTGGACTGATAAACAAAATAATTGTTTTAACGAACTCGAGCGTAGACTTATTACTAGACCCATTTTAGCTATTTATGACCCATCAGCTGAAACTTCAACTTCATACTGATGCTAGCAAAATTGGTGTAGGTGGTATTTTAATGCAACGGCTTAAAGAAAATGACACATTTAAACCAGTAGCTTTTTACAGTCGCCAAACCTCTCCTGAGGAAAAGAATTTTCACTCTTACGAGCTGGAGACCCTGGCTTTAATTTGTTGCCTTAGAAAGTTTAGGGTTTATTTAATTGGTAAAGAATTCAAAATAATTACCGACTGTAGTGCCCTACGAACTACTTTCTCTAAACGAGATCTTATTCCAAGAATAGCGCGTTGGTGGTTGTTATTACAAGAATATCAATGCACTGTAGAATATCGCCCTGGTACTCGTATGTCACATGTAGATGCCCTGTCACGTAACCCAACGGATTTAGTAATTCCTGATGAGCTAGAACAATACCCTACTGTCATGTTAATAAATAATGAAGATTGGCTATTAAATTTACAGCTCGGTGATTCAGAGCTACAAAGAGTTAGGGATATATTAACTTCTAAAATAGATGCAGAACAAGTGAAACACATAAGTGATAATTATGTTATTAAAGATAATAGGATTTACAAGGTAATAGATGGTGATAAGAATAATTTAAGATGGGCTGTGCCAAAGGGAGCGAGATGGCAAATATGCAAGCTAAACCATGATGATATTGGTCATTTTGGAGTAGATAAAACAATGGAACGAATAAAGGGGACATATTAGTTTCCAAAAATGACAAAATTTATAAAAAAAATACGTGGCTGCCTGCCTACAATGTGCTTATGCTAAAAAACAATCAGCTAATTCTGAAGGATTACTACACCCCATCACTAAAATTGAAGATCCATTTCATACCTTACATATTGACCATCTCGGCCCCTTCGTAAAGTCGAAAAAACAAAACTCTTACATATTATCATAGACGCTTTTACTAAATTTGCTTTTATTAAGCCAGTAAGAAATACTAAGTCTAAAACAGCTATTGCAATTTTGGATGAAATTTTTAATGTTTTTAGAACTCCTGACCGCATAATAAGTGACAGGGGAACTTGTTTTACTTCGCGATTATTCAAAGAGTTTTGTACAGATAGGAAAATCAAACACGTGTTAAATGCTGTGGCAAGCCCTCAATCGAATGGCCAGGTAGAGCGCTACAATAGGACTGTTCTTAACGCTCTTACAGCTCAAAACTTAAATTGCGATGTTGGGATGAGAAGGTGGGTAGAATTCAATGGGGCCTTAATAATAGTATCCAAAAAACTACTGGTAGAACCCCCGCAGAAATAATGTTTGGAACCCGTATGAATAGTGAGATAGAACCTATTCTTAATGAAGTGCGATCTGAAACTCGTGATAATACTGCCGTTACCGATATAAGGCATGAAGTTAAGGATAGAATAGATAATGAACAGATTAAACAAAAACAGTATTATGATAAACGCAAGCGCCCAGCACGAATTTTCAATGAAGGTGATTTAGTAAAAATAACAAAAACCTCTTTTAAGAATGACGGTCAAAGTAAAAAGCTGGTTCCTCCTTATATAGGGCCATTTCGAGTGGTCTCCGTGCTAGGAAATGATCGGTATGAGATAACAATTCCAGGCTTAACTAGTAGTAAAAACAAACGTAAAACAGTCGTATCCGCAAGTCGCATGTTACCTTGGGTTAATATTGCTGCCCTTGATGTACATAATGATGTTGATGATGTTAATAGTATTGATGAAAGTAACAGTATTGATGATAAATGAATTAATTATCTTTAGTAATATTATTTTGATTTCACCAATTTTACATTTTTAAGAATAAAGGTCGAAGGACGATCAGCGCAATCGAGAAGACCTTGTAAATGATTGAGATTTGGAATTTGTATAGTAATTCAGGTCGAAGGACGATCAGCGTAATCGAGAAGACCTTGTAAATAATTGAGATTTAAAATTTGTAAAGTAATTGAGGTTGAAGGACGATCAGCGTAATCGAGAAGACCTTGTAAATGATTGAGATTTAAAATTTGTAAAGTAATTGAGGTTGAAGGACGATCAGCGTAATCGAGAAGACCTCGTAAGAGAGTAATATTTAATCAGTTTAATAAAAGAGTAAGATTTAATCAGTTATAATTTGTAAGATGAAAAATTATTATTAGCAATGTGAACCGAGTGTTAGGTCAATTTTATTTTAGAAATGTAATGTTTAATTTGAAAATTAAAAACAATATTTTTTAGGAGTCATTTAGTTTATGATTCTCAGGATGTAATGTAAAGTAAATGATTACAAATTAAAATAAGACGGCTAAAATCAACAAATGTCATTATAAAACGATGAATAATTATGCTATGTTTATTAAGGTTGTTTTTGGATTTTTGTAAAACTGTTGATTAAAAGGAAGTAATACTTTATTGCAATTTCTATAAATTTTATTCAAGGGTAATTTTATTGAGAGTATGTTTAGATTTTTTCTAGTGCTGTTAAAATAAAACAATGTATTAAAGAAAAGGAAGTTGCATTTGACTTCCCTCAATAGAGTTCGACGTTGATAGCAATTGGCGGGGGTTGGCGGGAATACCTGGGTATAAAATAGAGGGTTTGAGCCCTATTTGGCGGATTCTGGTATCAACGTTGACCTCGGCAGGTTATACTGGTAAGTCACTTTAAGAATTTCTTATACTTATTATAATTATTTGCTGTATTGATGTAACGTGCTCACAGTGAGTTAGACCTAATGTTAATTACTCTTAGTTGGAGGTGATTTAATAATTATTATTAAAAGATGTCTGTTAAAATAAAGTATTATAATTGTGATCTAGAGTTTTTATTACATATCAGAAGTGACACGTACACGCCTACAAAATTGCTTTTGTTTATTTGAAAACTTCAACTGTATTTCTCTTCTTTTAGTGGTATCATATACTAAAGCATTCCACTTTTTGTGTGTTTGAGACGCAATGGAACACGAATCGCGAAAGAGACGACTTGAGGACCACAGGAGAAGCCAGTCTACTTCGAGTGATGAAAGCGACCATCCCCGACGTCGTGGACATCAGCGTTTGCTACGACAAGGGAGGAGGTCCCGACTCGACAGACACAGAAGTCGCAGCTGTAGTCAGGACAAGAAACGGCCACGCAGACTTCAAACACCGCGCCGAGAGTGCGGCAGATTTGTGCGCCGTAGCAACGGGCCATGTCACGAGCGTGACAGCTGCGAGTCCTCGCGATACAGCAGCAGGCCACGCCGTGAGCGTGACAGCCGCGAGTCCCCGCGACGCAGCAGCAGGCTACGCCACAAGTGTGATAGCCGCGAGTCGTCGTGACGCAGCAATAGGCCGCACCGCTAGTCCTCTCGCTGCAGAAGTAGACCACGCCGCGAGCATGACGACCATGAGTACTTGCGATCCAGCAGCCGGGAGCGCGTCGACCGCGAGTCCTCGCGTCGCAGCGGCCAAGAGCGTCAGGAGCGAGACGTAAACGAGTTGAACAGAAGGTCAGTGAGCCCCCGTATGTCCACGGACGATGTTTTAAAGTTTATTCAATCGATTACCTCGCAGCCACAGACACCAGCCACCAATAGAAGTAATGATTACAAAAATATTTTACCGGAATTTGATCCGTCATCTAACAATCAAAGAATAGATATATGGCTAAAAAAGGTTAACGAATGCGCTGCTGTCTATGGCTGGGATGAAAAGACTACTATCCATTTCGCTATGCAAAAATTGCAAGGATTGGCCAAGCGTTGGTACGAAAGCCTTAGTACTATATTATTTACTTGGGACGAATGGCAAGTCAAATTAACTAGCGCATTCCCACATGAATATAACTATGGCCAATCCTTGGAAGAAATGCTTAGACGTAAAAGTAGGTTTAATGAATCGATACAAAATTATTTTTATGAAAAATTAGCACTTGTAAATCAATGTGACATAACGGGAAAACGTGGGGTTGACTGTATTATTCACGGAATAAGTGATAGAACAATGAAAACTGTTACACTTTTTGGAATTTCATCTGTTAAGGCTGTGGTTCAGGGTGATTACGATGGTTATATTTTGTTGGATAGTAAAATAATAGGTAAACCGGTTCAGCAGTATATTGTTAATGGTGGCTTGTACCGTTGTGTCAATAATATATTGTTCAGAATACAGTTATCGCTCGAGCTTTTCCAGTTGAAATGATTAACTGCATTACTTCTATGTCTTCTTCCAAATTATGTGCCAACAATATTACAAATATAGACATCCACGATCTACACATAAACTTAAGCTCTTACAGATTCTAAACGAGTACAAACATTGTTTTGCAAAGTCTCTTCAGGATTTAGGATGCACAAATGCAACTGAAATGAATATAGAACTAAATAGTAAAACACCAGTAGTGTAAAGACCATATAGACTGTCCCATGCAGAACGCGAAAAGGTTAGAGAAATGATTGACAAAATGTTAGAGGCTGGTATCATTAGAGACTCAACATCAGAATACATTAAAATTCTAAACACCTTACATCATTCGTTACGCCTGATGGGCAATATGAATTTAACCGCATGCCTTTTGGCCTTGCCAATGCACCAGCAGTTTTCCAACGAATGATGAATAAGGTGTTAGGCTCTTCTAGATTTACTAAAGCTACTGCCTACATAGATGATGTTCTTATTTATGGCATGAATGTTGAGGATTGCTTGGATAAATTAAAACACGTCCTTTATTTACTAGAAAATGCCCATTTGACTCTTAATTTAGATAAATGCGAATTTTTATGTGACCGAATCGATTATCTAGGTTATGAAATTAACTCTGAAGGAGTGCAGCCCGGTAATCATAAAATAGAAAGTGTTCAAAATTTTCCTCAGCCTGTAAATCAACACGGTATACGTCAGTTTCTCGGATTGGTTAGTTACTTCCGCAAGTTTATTCAAAATTTTGCACAGTTATCTTATCCCTTGAGTAAATTATTAAAAAAGGATGTCAATTTTGTCTGGACTGATAAACAAAATAATTGTTTTAACGAACTCGAGCGTAGACTTATTACTAGACCCATTTTAGCTATTTATGACCCATCAGCTGAAACTTCAACTTCATACTGATGCTAGCAAAATTGGTGTAGGTGGTATTTTAATGCAACGGCTTAAAGAAAATGACACATTTAAACCAGTAGCTTTTTACAGTCGCCAAACCTCTCCTGAGGAAAAGAATTTTCACTCTTACGAGCTGGAGACCCTGGCTTTAATTTGTTGCCTTAGAAAGTTTAGGGTTTATTTAATTGGTAAAGAATTCAAAATAATTACCGACTGTAGTGCCCTACGAACTACTTTCTCTAAACGAGATCTTATTCCAAGAATAGCGCGTTGGTTGTTATTACAAGAATATCAATGCACTGTAGAATATCGCCCTGGTACTCGTATGTCACATGTAGATGCCCTGTCACGTAACCCAACGGATTTAGTAATTCCTGATGAGCTAGAACAATACCCTACTGTCATGTTAATAAATAATGAAGATTGGCTATTAAATTTACAGCTCGGTGATTCAGAGCTACAAAGAGTTAGGGATATATTAACTTCTAAAATAGATGCAGAACAAGTGAAACACATAAGTGATAATTATGTTATTAAAGATAATAGGATTTACAAGGTAATAGATGGTGATAAGAATAATTTAAGATGGGCTGTGCCAAAGGGAGCGAGATGGCAAATATGCAAGCTAAACCATGATGATATTGGTCATTTTGGAGTAGATAAAACAATGGAACGAATAAAGGGGACATATTGGTTTCCAAAAATGACAAAATTTATAAAAAAAATACGTGGCTGCCTGCCTACAATGTGCTTATGCTAAAAAACAATCAGCTAATTCTGAAGGATTACTACACCCCATCACTAAAATTGAAGATCCATTTCATACCTTACATATTGACCATCTCGGCCCCTTCGTAAAGTCGAAAAAACAAAACTCTTACATATTATCATAGACGCTTTTACTAAATTTGCTTTTATTAAGCCAGTAAGAAATACTAAGTCTAAAACAGCTATTGCAATTTTGGATGAAATTTTTAATGTTTTTAGAACTCCTGACCGCATAATAAGTGACAGGGGAACTTGTTTTACTTCGCGATTATTCAAAGAGTTTTGTACAGATAGGAAAATCAAACACGTGTTAAATGCTGTGGCAAGCCCTCAATCGAATGGCCAGGTAGAGCGCTACAATAGGACTGTTCTTAACGCTCTTACAGCTCAAAACTTAAATTGCGATGTTGGGATGAGAAGGTGGGTAGAATTCAATGGGGCCTTAATAATAGTATCCAAAAAACTACTGGTAGAACCCCCGCAGAAATAATGTTTGGAACCCGTATGAATAGTGAGATAGAACCTATTCTTAATGAAGTGCGATCTGAAACTCGTGATAATACTGCCGTTACCGATATAAGGCATGAAGTTAAGGATAGAATAGATAATGAACAGATTAAACAAAAACAGTATTATGATAAACGCAAGCGCCCAGCACGAATTTTCAATGAAGGTGATTTAGTAAAAATAACAAAAACCTCTTTTAAGAATGACGGTCAAAGTAAAAAGCTGGTTCCTCCTTATATAGGGCCATTTCGAGTGGTCTCCGTGCTAGGAAATGATCGGTATGAGATAACAATTCCAGGCTTAACTAGTAGTAAAAACAAACGTAAAACAGTCGTATCCGCAAGTCGCATGTTACCTTGGGTTAATATTGCTGCCCTTGATGTACATAATGATGTTGATGATGTTAATAGTATTGATGAAAGTAACAGTATTGATGATAAATGAATTAATTATCTTTAGTAATATTATTTTGATTTCACCAATTTTACATTTTTAAGAATAAAGGTCGAAGGACGATCAGCGCAATCGAGAAGACCTTGTAAATGATTGAGATTTGGAATTTGTATAGTAATTCAGGTCGAAGGACGATCAGCGTAATCGAGAAGACCTTGTAAATAATTGAGATTTAAAATTTGTAAAGTAATTGAGGTTGAAGGACGATCAGCGTAATCGAGAAGACCTTGTAAATGATTGAGATTTAAAATTTGTAAAGTAATTGAGGTTGAAGGACGATCAGCGTAATCGAGAAGACCTCGTAAGAGAGTAATATTTAATCAGTTTAATAAAAGAGTAAGATTTAATCAGTTATAATTTGTAAGATGAAAAATTATTATTAGCAATGTGAACCGAGTGTTAGGTCAATTTTATTTTAGAAATGTAATGTTTAATTTGAAAATTAAAAACAATATTTTTTAGGAGTCATTTAGTTTATGATTCTCAGGATGTAATGTAAAGTAAATGATTACAAATTAAAATAAGACGGCTAAAATCAACAAATGTCATTATAAAACGATGAATAATTATGCTATGTTTATTAAGGTTGTTTTTGGATTTTTGTAAAACTGTTGATTAAAAGGAAGTAATACTTTATTGCAATTTCTATAAATTTTATTCAAGGGTAATTTTATTGAGAGTATGTTTAGATTTTTTCTAGTGCTGTTAAAATAAAACAATGTATTAAAGAAAAGGAAGTTGCATTTGACTTCCCTCAATAGAGTTCGACGTTGATAGCAATTGGCGGGGGTTGGCGGGAATACCTGGGTATAAAATAGAGGGTTTGAGCCCTATTTGGCGGATTCTGGTATCAACGTTGACCTCGGCAGGTTATACTGGTAAGTCACTTTAAGAATTTCTTATACTTATTATAATTATTTGCTGTATTGATGTAACGTGCTCACAGTGAGTTAGACCTAATGTTAATTACTCTTAGTTGGAGGTGATTTAATAATTATTATTAAAAGATGTCTGTTAAAATAAAGTATTATAATTGTGATCTAGAGTTTTTATTACATATCAGAAGTGACACGTACACGCCTACAAAATTGCTTTTGTTTATTTGAAAACTTCAACTGTATTTCTCTTCTTTTAGTGGTATCATATACTAAAGCATTCCACTTTTTGTGTGTTTGAGACGCAATGGAACACGAATCGCGAAAGAGACGACTTGAGGACCACAGGAGAAGCCAGTCTACTTCGAGTGATGAAAGCGACCATCCCCGACGTCGTGGACATCAGCGTTTGCTACGACAAGGGAGGAGGTCCCGACTCGACAGACACAGAAGTCGCAGCTGTAGTCAGGACAAGAAACGGCCACGCAGACTTCAAACACCGCGCCGAGAGTGCGGCAGATTTGTGCGCCGTAGCAACGGGCCATGTCACGAGCGTGACAGCTGCGAGTCCTCGCGATACAGCAGCAGGCCACGCCGTGAGCGTGACAGCCGCGAGTCCCCGCGACGCAGCAGCAGGCTACGCCACAAGTGTGATAGCCGCGAGTCGTCGTGACGCAGCAATAGGCCGCACCGCGAGTCCTCTCGCTGCAGAAGTAGACCACGCCGCGAGCATGACGACCATGAGTACTTGCGCTCCAGCAGCCGGGAGCGCGTCGACCGCGAGTCCTCGCGTCGCAGCGGCCAAGAGCGTCAGGAGCGAGACGTAAACGAGTTGAACAGAAGGTCAGTGAGCCCCCGTATGTCCACGGACGATGTTTTAAAGTTTATTCAATCGATTACCTCGCAGCCACAGACACCAGCCACCAATAGAAGTAATGATTACAAAAATATTTTACCGGAATTTGATCCGTCATCTAACAATCAAAGAATAGATATATGGCTAAAAAAGGTTAACGAATGCGCTGCTGTCTATGGCTGGGATGAAAAGACTACTATCCATTTCGCTATGCAAAAATTGCAAGGATTGGCCAAGCGTTGGTACGAAAGCCTTAGTACTATATTATTTACTTGGGACGAATGGCAAGTCAAATTAACTAGCGCATTCCCACATGAATATAACTATGGCCAATCCTTGGAAGAAATGCTTAGACGTAAAAGTAGGTTTAATGAATCGATACAAAATTATTTTTATGAAAAATTAGCACTTGTAAATCAATGTGACATAACGGGAAAACGTGGGGTTGACTGTATTATTCACGGAATAAGTGATAGAACAATGAAAACTGTTACACTTTTTGGAATTTCATCTGTTAAGGCTGTGATTCAGGGTGATTACGATGGTTATATTTTGTTGGATAGTAAAATAATAGGTAAACCGGTTCAGCAGTATATTGTTAATGGTGGCTTGTACCGTTGTGTCAATAATATATTGTTCAGAATACAGTTATCGCTCGAGCTTTTCCAGTTGAAATGATTAACTGCATTACTTCTATGTCTTCTTCCAAATTATGTGCCAACAATATTACAAATATAGACATCCACGATCTACACATATACTTAAGCTCTTACAGATTCTAAACGAGTACAAACATTGTTTTGCAAAGTCTCTTCAGGATTTAGGATGCACAAATGCAACTGAAATGAATATAGAACTAAATAGTAAAACACCAGTAGTGTAAAGACCATATAGACTGTCCCATGCAGAACGCGAAAAGGTTAGAGAAATGATTGACAAAATGTTAGAGGCTGGTATCATTAGAGACTCAACATCAGAATACGCAAGCCCTATTGTTCTAGTTAAAAAGAAAAACGGGAAGCAAAGACTTTGTGTAGATTAAAATTCTGAACACCTTACATGATTCGTTACGCCTGATGGGCAATATGAATTTAACCGCATGCCTTTTGGCCTTGCCAATGCACCAGCAGTTTTCCAACGAATGATGAATAAGGTGTTAGGCTCTTCTAGATTTACTAAAGCTACTGCCTACATAGATGATGTTCTTATTTATGGCATGAATGTTGAGGATTGCTTGGATAAATTAAAACACGTCCTTTATTTACTAGAAAACGCCCATTTGACTCCTAATTTAGATAAATGCGAATTTTTATGTGACCGAATCGATTATCTAGGTTATGAAATTGACTCTGAAGGAGTGCAGCCCGGTAATCATAAAATAGAAAGTGTTCAAAATTTTCCTCAGCCTGTAAATCAACACGGTATACGTCAGTTTCTCGGATTGGTTAGTTACTTCCGCAAGTTTATTTTAAAATTTTGCACAGTTATCTTATCCCTTGAGTAAATTATTAAAAAAGGATGTCAATTTTGTCTGGACTGATAAACAAAATAATTGTTTTAACGAACTCGAGCGTAGACTTATTAGTAGACCCATTTTAGCTATTTATGACCCATCAGCTGAAACTTCAACTTCATACTGATGCTAGCAAAATTGGTGTAGGTGGTATTTTAATGCAACGGCTTAAAGAAAATGACACATTTAAACCAGTAGCTTTTTACAGTCGCCAAACCTCTCCTGAGGAAAAGAATTTTCACTCTTACGAGCTGGAGACCCTGGCTTTAATTTGTTGCCTTAGAAAGTTTAGGGTTTATTTAATTGGTAAAGAATTCAAAATAATTACCGACTGTAGTGCCCTACGAACTACTTTCTCTAAACGAGATCTTATTCCAAGAATAGCGCGTTGGTGGTTGTTGTTACAAGAATATCAATGCACTGTAGAATATCGCCCTGGTACTCGTATGTCACATGTAGATGCCCTGTCACGTAACCCAACGGATTTAGTAATTCCTGATGAGCTAGAACAATACCCTACTGTCATGTTAATAAATAATGAAGATTGGCTATTAAA
The DNA here is from genome assembly GCA_905333045.1 of Lysandra bellargus. Lineage (NCBI taxonomy): Eukaryota > Metazoa > Arthropoda > Insecta > Lepidoptera > Lycaenidae > Lysandra > Lysandra bellargus. The sequence goes on from HG995333.1 coordinate 1,817,436, forward strand.
TTTACAGCTCGGTGATTCAGAGCTACAAAGAGTTAGGGATATATTAACTTCTAAAATAGATGCAGAACAAGTGAAACACATAAGTGATAATTATGTTATTAAAGATAATAGGATTTACAAGGTAATAGATGGTGATAAGAATAATTTAAGATGGGCTGTGCCAAAGGGAGCGAGATGGCAAATATGCAAGCTAAACCATGATGATATTGGTCATTTTGGAGTAGATAAAACAATGGAACGAATAAAGGGGACATATTGGTTTCCAAAAATGACAAAATTTATAAAAAAAATACGTGGCTGCCTGCCTACAATGTGCTTATGCTAAAAAACAATCAGCTAATTCTGAAGGATTACTACACCCCATCACTAAAATTGAAGATCCATTTCATACCTTACATATTGACCATCTCGGCCCCTTCGTAAAGTCGAAAAAACAAAACTCTTACATATTATCATAGACGCTTTTACTAAATTTGCTTTTATTAAGCCAGTAAGAAATACTAAGTCTAAAACAGCTATTGCAATTTTGGATGAAATTTTTAATGTTTTTAGAACTCCTGACCGCATAATAAGTGACAGGGGAACTTGTTTTACTTCGCGATTATTCAAAGAGTTTTGTACAGATAGGAAAATCAAACACGTGTTAAATGCTGTGGCAAGCCCTCAATCGAATGGCCAGGTAGAGCGCTACAATAGGACTGTTCTTAACGCTCTTACAGCTCAAAACTTAAATTGCGATGTTGGGATGAGAAGGTGGGTAGAATTCAATGGGGCCTTAATAATAGTATCCAAAAAACTACTGGTAGAACCCCCGCAGAAATAATGTTTGGAACCCGTATGAATAGTGAGATAGAACCTATTCTTAATGAAGTGCGATCTGAAACTCGTGATAATACTGCCGTTACCGATATAAGGCATGAAGTTAAGGATAGAATAGATAATGAACAGATTAAACAAAAACAGTATTATGATAAACGCAAGCGCCCAGCACGAATTTTCAATGAAGGTGATTTAGTAAAAATAACAAAAATCTCTTTTAAGAATGACGGTCAAAGTAAAAAGCTGGTTCCTCCTTATATAGGGCCATTTCGAGTGGTCTCCGTGCTAGGAAATGATCGGTATGAGATAACAATTCCAGGCTTAACTAGTAGTAAAAACAAACGTAAAACAGTCGTATCCGCAAGTCGCATGTTACCTTGGGTTAATATTGCTGCCCTTGATGTACATAATGATGTTGATGATGTTAATAGTATTGATGAAAGTAACAGTATTGATGATAAATGAATTAATTATCTTTAGTAATATTATTTTGATTTCACCAATTTTACATTTTTAAGAATAAAGGTCGAAGGACGATCAGCGCAATCGAGAAGACCTTGTAAATGATTGAGATTTGGAATTTGTATAGTAATTCAGGTCGAAGGACGATCAGCGTAATCGAGAAGACCTTGTAAATAATTGAGATTTAAAATTTGTAAAGTAATTGAGGTTGAAGGACGATCAGCGTAATCGAGAAGACCTTGTAAATGATTGAGATTTAAAATTTGTAAAGTAATTGAGGTTGAAGGACGATCAGCGTAATCGAGAAGACCTCGTAAGAGAGTAATATTTAATCAGTTTAATAAAAGAGTAAGATTTAATCAGTTATAATTTGTAAGATGAAAAATTATTATTAGCAATGTGAACCGAGTGTTAGGTCAATTTTATTTTAGAAATGTAATGTTTAATTTGAAAATTAAAAACAATATTTTTTAGGAGTCATTTAGTTTATGATTCTCAGGATGTAATGTAAAGTAAATGATTACAAATTAAAATAAGACGGCTAAAATCAACAAATGTCATTATAAAACGATGAATAATTATGCTATGTTTATTAAGGTTGTTTTTGGATTTTTGTAAAACTGTTGATTAAAAGGAAGTAATACTTTATTGCAATTTCTATAAATTTTATTCAAGGGTAATTTTATTGAGAGTATGTTTAGATTTTTTCTAGTGCTGTTAAAATAAAACAATGTATTAAAGAAAAGGAAGTTGCATTTGACTTCCCTCAATAGAGTTCGACGTTGATAGCAATTGGCGGGGGTTGGCGGGAATACCTGGGTATAAAATAGAGGGTTTGAGCCCTATTTGGCGGATTCTGGTATCAACGTTGACCTCGGCAGGTTATACTGGTAAGTCACTTTAAGAATTTCTTATACTTATTATAATTATTTGCTGTATTGATGTAACGTGCTCACAGTGAGTTAGACCTAATGTTAATTACTCTTAGTTGGAGGTGATTTAATAATTATTATTAAAAGATGTCTGTTAAAATAAAGTATTATAATTGTGATCTAGAGTTTTTATTACATATCAGAAGTGACACGTACACGCCTACAAAATTGCTTTTGTTTATTTGAAAACTTCAACTGTATTTCTCTTCTTTTAGTGGTATCATATACTAAAGCATTCCACTTTTTGTGTGTTTGAGACGCAATGGAACACGAATCGCGAAAGAGACGACTTGAGGACCACAGGAGAAGCCAGTCTACTTCGAGTGATGAAAGCGACCATCCCCGACGTCGTGGACATCAGCGTTTGCTACGACAAGGGAGGAGGTCCCGACTCGACAGACACAGAAGTCGCAGCTGTAGTCAGGACAAGAAACGGCCACGCAGACTTCAAACACCGCGCCGAGAGTGCGGCAGATTTGTGCGCCGTAGCAACGGGCCATGTCACGAGCGTGACAGCTGCGAGTCCTCGCGATACAGCAGCAGGCCACGCCGTGAGCGTGACAGCCGCGAGTCCCCGCGACGCAGCAGCAGGCTACGCCACAAGTGTGATAGCCGCGAGTCGTCGTGACGCAGCAATAGGCCGCACCGCGAGTCCTCTCGCTGCAGAAGTAGACCACGCCGCGAGCATGACGACCATGAGTACTTGCGCTCCAGCAGCCGGGAGCGCGTCGACCGCGAGTCCTCGCGTCGCAGCGGCCAAGAGCGTCAGGAGCGAGACGTAAACGAGTTGAACAGAAGGTCAGTGAGCCCCCGTATGTCCACGGACGATGTTTTAAAGTTTATTCAATCGATTACCTCGCAGCCACAGACACCAGCCACCAATAGAAGTAATGATTACAAAAATATTTTACCGGAATTTGATCCGTCATCTAACAATCAAAGAATAGATATATGGCTAAAAAAGGTTAACGAATGCGCTGCTGTCTATGGCTGGGATGAAAAGACTACTATCCATTTCGCTATGCAAAAATTGCAAGGATTGGCCAAGCGTTGGTACGAAAGCCTTAGTACTATATTATTTACTTGGGACGAATGGCAAGTCAAATTAACTAGCGCATTCCCACATGAATATAACTATGGCCAATCCTTGGAAGAAATGCTTAGACGTAAAAGTAGGTTTAATGAATCGATACAAAATTATTTTTATGAAAAATTAGCACTTGTAAATCAATGTGACATAACGGGAAAACGTGGGGTTGACTGTATTATTCACGGAATAAGTGATAGAACAATGAAAACTGTTACACTTTTTGGAATTTCATCTGTTAAGGCTGTGGTTCAGGGTGATTACGATGGTTATATTTTGTTGGATAGTAAAATAATAGGTAAACCGGTTCAGCAGTATATTGTTAATGGTGGCTTGTACCGTTGTGTCAATAATATATTGTTCAGAATACAGTTATCGCTCGAGCTTTTCCAGTTGAAATGATTAACTGCATTACTTCTATGTCTTCTTCCAAATTATGTGCCAACAATATTACAAATATAGACATCCACGATCTACACATAAACTTAAGCTCTTACAGATTCTAAACGAGTACAAACATTGTTTTGCAAAGTCTCTTCAGGATTTAGGATGCACAAATGCAACTGAAATGAATATAGAACTAAATAGTAAAACACCAGTAGTGTAAAGACCATATAGACTGTCCCATGCAGAACGCGAAAAGGTTAGAGAAATGATTGACAAAATGTTAGAGGCTGGTATCATTAGAGACTCAACATCAGAATACATTAAAATTCTAAACACCTTACATCATTCGTTACGCCTGATGGGCAATATGAATTTAACCGCATGCCTTTTGGCCTTGCCAATGCACCAGCAGTTTTCCAACGAATGATGAATAAGGTGTTAGGCTCTTCTAGATTTACTAAAGCTACTGCCTACATAGATGATGTTCTTATTTATGGCATGAATGTTGAGGATTGCTTGGATAAATTAAAACACGTCCTTTATTTACTAGAAAATGCCCATTTGACTCTTAATTTAGATAAATGCGAATTTTTATGTGACCGAATCGATTATCTAGGTTATGAAATTAACTCTGAAGGAGTGCAGCCCGGTAATCATAAAATAGAAAGTGTTCAAAATTTTCCTCAGCCTGTAAATCAACACGGTATACGTCAGTTTCTCGGATTGGTTAGTTACTTCCGCAAGTTTATTCAAAATTTTGCACAGTTATCTTATCCCTTGAGTAAATTATTAAAAAAGGATGTCAATTTTGTCTGGACTGATAAACAAAATAATTGTTTTAACGAACTCGAGCGTAGACTTATTCTAGACCCATTTTAGCTATTTATGACCCATCAGCTGAAAGTTCAACTTCATACTGATGCTAGCAAAATTGGTGTAGGTGGTATTTTAATGCAACGGCTTAAAGAAAATGACACATTTAAACCAGTAGCTTTTTACAGTCGCCAAACCTCTCCTGAGGAAAAGAATTTTCACTCTTACGAGCTGGAGACCCTGGCTTTAATTTGTTGCCTTAGAAAGTTTAGGGTTTATTTAATTGGTAAAGAATTCAAAATAATTACCGACTGTAGTGCCCTACGAACTACTTTCTCTAAACGAGATCTTATTCCAAGAATAGCGCGTTGGTTGTTATTACAAGAATATCAATGCACTGTAGAATATCGCCCTGGTACTCGTATGTCACATGTAGATGCCCTGTCACGTAACCCAACGGATTTAGTAATTCCTGATGAGCTAGAACAATACCCTACTGTCATGTTAATAAATAATGAAGATTGGCTATTAAATTTACAGCTCGGTGATTCAGAGCTACAAAGAGTTAGGGATATATTAACTTCTAAAATAGATGCAGAACAAGTGAAACACATAAGTGATAATTATGTTATTAAAGATAATAGGATTTACAAGGTAATAGATGGTGATAAGAATAATTTAAGATGGGCTGTGCCAAAGGGAGCGAGATGGCAAATATGCAAGCTAAACCATGATGATATTGGTCATTTTGGAGTAGATAAAACAATGGAACGAATAAAGGGGACATATTGGTTTCCAAAAATGACAAAATTTATAAAAAAAATACGTGGCTGCCTGCCTACAATGTGCTTATGCTAAAAAACAATCAGCTAATTCTGAAGGATTACTACACCCCATCACTAAAATTGAAGATCCATTTCATACCTTACATATTGACCATCTCGGCCCCTTCGTAAAGTCGAAAAAACAAAACTCTTACATATTATCATAGACGCTTTTACTAAATTTGCTTTTATTAAGCCAGTAAGAAATACTAAGTCTAAAACAGCTATTGCAATTTTGGATGAAATTTTTAATGTTTTTAGAACTCCTGACCGCATAATAAGTGACAGGGGAACTTGTTTTACTTCGCGATTATTCAAAGAGTTTTGTACAGATAGGAAAATCAAACACGTGTTAAATGCTGTGGCAAGCCCTCAATCGAATGGCCAGGTAGAGCGCTACAATAGGACTGTTCTTAACGCTCTTACAGCTCAAAACTTAAATTGCGATGTTGGGATGAGAAGGTGGGTAGAATTCAATGGGGCCTTAATAATAGTATCCAAAAAACTACTGGTAGAACCCCCGCAGAAATAATGTTTGGAACCCGTATGAATAGTGAGATAGAACCTATTCTTAATGAAGTGCGATCTGAAACTCGTGATAATACTGCCGTTACCGATATAAGGCATGAAGTTAAGGATAGAATAGATAATGAACAGATTAAACAAAAACAGTATTATGATAAACGCAAGCGCCCAGCACGAATTTTCAATGAAGGTGATTTAGTAAAAATAACAAAAATCTCTTTTAAGAATGACGGTCAAAGTAAAAAGCTGGTTCCTCCTTATATAGGGCCATTTCGAGTGGTCTCCGTGCTAGGAAATGATCGGTATGAGATAACAATTCCAGGCTTAACTAGTAGTAAAAACAAACGTAAAACAGTCGTATCCGCAAGTCGCATGTTACCTTGGGTTAATATTGCTGCCCTTGATGTACATAATGATGTTGATGATGTTAATAGTATTGATGAAAGTAACAGTATTGATGATAAATGAATTAATTATCTTTAGTAATATTATTTTGATTTCACCAATTTTACATTTTTAAGAATAAAGGTCGAAGGACGATCAGCGCAATCGAGAAGACCTTGTAAATGATTGAGATTTGGAATTTGTATAGTAATTCAGGTCGAAGGACGATCAGCGTAATCGAGAAGACCTTGTAAATAATTGAGATTTAAAATTTGTAAAGTAATTGAGGTTGAAGGACGATCAGCGTAATCGAGAAGACCTTGTAAATGATTGAGATTTAAAATTTGTAAAGTAATTGAGGTTGAAGGACGATCAGCGTAATCGAGAAGACCTCGTAAGAGAGTAATATTTAATCAGTTTAATAAAAGAGTAAGATTTAATCAGTTATAATTTGTAAGATGAAAAATTATTATTAGCAATGTGAACCGAGTGTTAGGTCAATTTTATTTTAGAAATGTAATGTTTAATTTGAAAATTAAAAACAATATTTTTTAGGAGTCATTTAGTTTATGATTCTCAGGATGTAATGTAAAGTAAATGATTACAAATTAAAATAAGACGGCTAAAATCAACAAATGTCATTATAAAACGATGAATAATTATGCTATGTTTATTAAGGTTGTTTTTGGATTTTTGTAAAACTGTTGATTAAAAGGAAGTAATACTTTATTGCAATTTCTATAAATTTTATTCAAGGGTAATTTTATTGAGAGTATGTTTAGATTTTTCCTAGTGCTGTTAAAATAAAACAATGTATTAAAGAAAAGGAAGTTGCATTTGACTTCCCTCAATAGAGTTCGACGTTGATAGCAATTGGCGGGGGTTGGCGGGAATACCTGGGTATAAAATAGAGGGTTTGAGCCCTATTTGGCGGATTCTGGTATCAACGTTGACCTCGGCAGGTTATACTGGTAAGTCACTTTAAGAATTTCTTATACTTATTATAATTATTTGCTGTATTGATGTAACGTGCTCACAGTGAGTTAGACCTAATGTTAATTACTCTTAGTTGGAGGTGATTTAATAATTATTATTAAAAGATGTCTGTTAAAATAAAGTATTATAATTGTGATCTAGAGTTTTTATTACATATCAGAAGTGACACGTACACGCCTACAAAATTGCTTTTGTTTATTTGAAAACTTCAACTGTATTTCTCTTCTTTTAGTGGTATCATATACTAAAGCATTCCACTTTTTGTGTGTTTGAGACGCAATGGAACACGAATCGCGAAAGAGACGACTTGAGGACCACAGGAGAAGCCAGTCTACTTCGAGTGATGAAAGCGACCATCCCCGACGTCGTGGACATCAGCGTTTGCTACGACAAGGGAGGAGGTCCCGACTCGACAGACACAGAAGTCGCAGCTGTAGTCAGGACAAGAAACGGCCACGCAGACTTCAAACACCGCGCCGAGAGTGCGGCAGATTTGTGCGCCGTAGCAACGGGCCATGTCACGAGCGTGACAGCTGCGAGTCCTCGCGATACAGCAGCAGGCCACGCCGTGAGCGTGACAGCCGCGAGTCCCCGCGACGCAGCAGCAGGCTACGCCACAAGTGTGATAGCCGCGAGTCGTCGTGACGCAGCAATAGGCCGCATCGCGAGTCCTCTCGCTGCAGAAGTAGACCACGCCGCGAGCATGACGACCATGAGTACTTGCGCTCCAGCAGCCGGGAGCGCGTCGACCGCGAGTCCTCGCGTCGCAGCGGCCAAGAGCGTCAGGAGCGAGACGTAAACGAGTTGAACAGAAGGTCAGTGAGCCCCCGTATGTCCACGGACGATGTTTTAAAGTTTATTCAATCGATTACCTCGCAGCCACAGACACCAGCCACCAATAGAAGTAATGATTACAAAAATATTTTACCGGAATTTGATCCGTCATCTAACAATCAAAGAATAGATATATGGCTAAAAAAGGTTAACGAATGCGCTGCTGTCTATGGCTGGGATGAAAAGACTACTATCCATTTCGCTATGCAAAAATTGCAAGGATTGGCCAAGCGTTGGTACGAAAGCCTTAGTACTATATTATTTACTTGGGACGAATGGCAAGTCAAATTAACTAGCGCATTCCCACATGAATATAACTATGGCCAATCCTTGGAAGAAATGCTTAGACGTAAAAGTAGGTTTAATGAATCGATACAAAATTATTTTTATGAAAAATTAGCACTTGTAAATCAATGTGACATAACGGGAAAACGTGGGGTTGACTGTATTATTCACGGAATAAGTGATAGAACAATGAAAACTGTTACACTTTTTGGAATTTCATCTGTTAAGGCTGTGATTCAGGGTGATTACGATGGTTATATTTTGTTGGACAGTAAAATAATAGGTAAACCGGTTCAGCAGTATATTGTTAATGGTGGCTTGTACCGTTGTGTCAATAATATATTGTTAAGAATACAGTTATCGCTCGAGCTTTTCCAGTTGAAATGATTAACTGCATTACTTCTATGTCTTCTTCCAAATTATGTGCCAACAATATTACAAATATAGACATCCACGATCTACACATATACTTAAGCTCTTACAGATTCTAAACGAGTACAAACATTGTTTTGCAAAGTCTCTTCAGGATTTAGGATGCACAAATGCAACTGAAATGAATATAGAACTAAATAGTAAAACACCAGTAGTGTAAAGACCATATAGACTGTCCCATGCAGAACGCGAAAAGGTTAGAGAAATGATTGACAAAATGTTAGAGGCTGGTATCATTAGAGACTCAACATCAGAATACATTAAAATTCTAAACACCTTACATCATTCGTTACGCCTGATGGGCAATATGAATTTAACCGCATGCCTTTTGGCCTTGCCAATGCACCAGCAGTTTTCCAACGAATGATGAATAAGGTGTTAGGCTCTTCTAGATTTACTAAAGCTACTGCCTACATAGATGATGTTCTTATTTATGGCATGAATGTTGAGGATTGCTTGGATAAATTAAAACACGTCCTTTATTTACTAGAAAATGCCCATTTGACTCTTAATTTAGATAAATGCGAATTTTTATGTGACCGAATCGATTATCTAGGTTATGAAATTAACTCTGAAGGAGTGCAGCCCGGTAATCATAAAATAGAAAGTGTTCAAAATTTTCCTCAGCCTGTAAATCAACACGGTATACGTCAGTTTCTCGGATTGGTTAGTTACTTCCGCAAGTTTATTCAAAATTTTGCACAGTTATCTTATCCCTTGAGTAAATTATTAAAAAAGGATGTCAATTTTGTCTGGACTGATAAACAAAATAATTGTTTTAACGAACTCGAGCGTAGACTTATTCTAGACCCATTTTAGCTATTTATGACCCATCAGCTGAAACTTCAACTTCATACTGATGCTAGCAAAATTGGTGTAGGTGGTATTTTAATGCAACGGCTTAAAGAAAATGACACATTTAAACCAGTAGCTTTTTACAGTCGCCAAACCTCTCCTGAGGAAAAGAATTTTCACTCTTACGAGCTGGAGACCCTGGCTTTAATTTGTTGCCTTAGAAAGTTTAGGGTTTATTTAATTGGTAAAGAATTCAAAATAATTACCGACTGTAGTGCCCTACGAACTACTTTCTCTAAACGAGATCTTATTCCAAGAATAGCGCGTTGGTTGTTATTACAAGAATATCAATGCACTGTAGAATATCGCCCTGGTACTCGTATGTCACATGTAGATGCCCTGTCACGTAACCCAACGGATTTAGTAATTCCTGATGAGCTAGAACAATACCCTACTGTCATGTTAATAAATAATGAAGATTGGCTATTAAATTTACAGCTCGGTGATTCAGAGCTACAAAGAGTTAGGGATATATTAACTTCTAAAATAGATGCAGAACAAGTGAAACACATAAGTGATAATTATGTTATTAAAGATAATAGGATTTACAAGGTAATAGATGGTGATAAGAATAATTTAAGATGGGCTGTGCCAAAGGGAGCGAGATGGCAAATATGCAAGCTAAACCATGATGATATTGGTCATTTTGGAGTAGATAAAACAATGGAACGAATAAAGGGGACATATTGGTTTCCAAAAATGACAAAATTTATAAAAAAAATACGTGGCTGCCTGCCTACAATGTGCTTATGCTAAAAAACAATCAGCTAATTCTGAAGGATTACTACACCCCATCACTAAAATTGAAGATCCATTTCATACCTTACATATTGACCATCTCGGCCCCTTCGTAAAGTCGAAAAAACAAAACTCTTACATATTATCATAGACGCTTTTACTAAATTTGCTTTTATTAAGCCAGTAAGAAATACTAAGTCTAAAACAGCTATTGCAATTTTGGATGAAATTTTTAATGTTTTTAGAACTCCTGACCGCATAATAAGTGACAGGGGAACTTGTTTTACTTCGCGATTATTCAAAGAGTTTTGTACAGATAGGAAAATCAAACACGTGTTAAATGCTGTGGCAAGCCCTCAATCGAATGGCCAGGTAGAGCGCTACAATAGGACTGTTCTTAACGCTCTTACAGCTCAAAACTTAAATTGCGATGTTGGGATGAGAAGGTGGGTAGAATTCAATGGGGCCTTAATAATAGTATCCAAAAAACTACTGGTAGAACCCCCGCAGAAATAATGTTTGGAACCCGTATGAATAGTGAGATAGAACCTATTCTTAATGAAGTGCGATCTGAAACTCGTGATAATACTGCCGTTACCGATATAAGGCATGAAGTTAAGGATAGAATAGATAATGAACAGATTAAACAAAAACAGTATTATGATAAACGCAAGCGCCCAGCACGAATTTTCAATGAAGGTGATTTAGTAAAAATAACAAAAACCTCTTTTAAGAATGACGGTCAAAGTAAAAAGCTGGTTCCTCCTTATATAGGGCCATTTCGAGTGGTCTCCGTGCTAGGAAATGATCGGTATGAGATAACAATTCCAGGCTTAACTAGTAGTAAAAACAAACGTAAAACAGTCGTATCCGCAAGTCGCATGTTACCTTGGGTTAATATTGCTGCCCTTGATGTACATAATGATGTTGATGATGTTAATAGTATTGATGAAAGTAACAGTATTGATGATAAATGAATTAATTATCTTTAGTAATATTATTTTGATTTCACCAATTTTACATTTTTAAGAATAAAGGTCGAAGGACGATCAGCGCAATCGAGAAGACCTTGTAAATGATTGAGATTTGGAATTTGTATAGTAATTCAGGTCGAAGGACGATCAGCGTAATCGAGAAGACCTTGTAAATAATTGAGATTTAAAATTTGTAAAGTAATTGAGGTTGAAGGACGATCAGCGTAATCGAGAAGACCTTGTAAATGATTGAGATTTAAAATTTGTAAAGTAATTGAGGTTGAAGGACGATCAGCGTAATCGAGAAGACCTCGTAAGAGAGTAATATTTAATCAGTTTAATAAAAGAGTAAGATTTAATCAGTTATAATTTGTAAGATGAAAAATTATTATTAGCAATGTGAACCGAGTGTTAGGTCAATTTTATTTTAGAAATGTAATGTTTAATTTGAAAATTAAAAACAATATTTTTTAGGAGTCATTTAGTTTATGATTCTCAGGATGTAATGTAAAGTAAATGATTACAAATTAAAATAAGACGGCTAAAATCAACAAATGTCATTATAAAACGATGAATAATTATGCTATGTTTATTAAGGTTGTTTTTGGATTTTTGTAAAACTGTTGATTAAAAGGAAGTAATACTTTATTGCAATTTCTATAAATTTTATTCAAGGGTAATTTTATTGAGAGTATGTTTAGATTTTTCCTAGTGCTGTTAAAATAAAACAATGTATTAAAGAAAAGGAAGTTGCATTTGACTTCCCTCAATAGAGTTCGACGTTGATAGCAATTGGCGGGGGTTGGCGGGAATACCTGGGTATAAAATAGAGGGTTTGAGCCCTATTTGGCGGATTCTGGTATCAACGTTGACCTCGGCAGGTTATACTGGTAAGTCACTTTAAGAATTTCTTATACTTATTATAATTATTTGCTGTATTGATGTAACGTGCTCACAGTGAGTTAGACCTAATGTTAATTACTCTTAGTTGGAGGTGATTTAATAATTATTATTAAAAGATGTCTGTTAAAATAAAGTATTATAATTGTGATCTAGAGTTTTTATTACATATCAGAAGTGACACGTACACGCCTACAAAATTGCTTTTGTTTATTTGAAAACTTCAACTGTATTTCTCTTCTTTTAGTGGTATCATATACTAAAGCATTCCACTTTTTGTGTGTTTGAGACGCAATGGAACACGAATCGCGAAAGAGACGACTTGAGGACCACAGGAGAAGCCAGTCTACTTCGAGTGATGAAAGCGACCATCCCCGACGTCGTGGACATCAGCGTTTGCTACGACAAGGGAGGAGGTCCCGACTCGACAGACACAGAAGTCGCAGCTGTAGTCAGGACAAGAAACGGCCACGCAGACTTCAAACACCGCGCCGAGAGTGCGGCAGATTTGTGCGCCGTAGCAACGGGCCATGTCACGAGCGTGACAGCTGCGAGTCCTCGCGATACAGCAGCAGGCCACGCCGTGAGCGTGACAGCCGCGAGTCCCCGCGACGCAGCAGCAGGCTACGCCACAAGTGTGATAGCCGCGAGTCGTCGTGACGCAGCAATAGGCCGCACCGCGAGTCCTCTCGCTGCAGAAGTAGACCACGCCGCGAGCATGACGACCATGAGTACTTGCGCTCCAGCAGCCGGGAGCGCGTCGACCGCGAGTCCTCGCGTCGCAGCGGCCAAGAGCGTCAGGAGCGAGACGTAAACGAGTTGAACAGAAGGTCAGTGAGCCCCCGTATGTCCACGGACGATGTTTTAAAGTTTATTCAATCGATTACCTCGCAGCCACAGACACCAGCCACCAATAGAAGTAATGATTACAAAAATATTTTACAGGAATTTGATCCGTCATCTAACAATCAAAGAATAGATATATGGCTAAAAAAGGTTAACGAATGCGCTGCTGTCTATGGCTGGGATGAAAAGACTACTATCCATTTCGCTATGCAAAACATCACATCACATCACATCACATCACATCACATCACATCACATCACATCACATCACATCACATCACATCACATCACATCACATCACATCACATCACATCACATCACATCACATCACATCACATCACATCACATCACATCACATCACATCACATCACATCACATCACATCACATCACATCACATCACATCACATCACATCACATCACATCACA